>JAGHMJ010004934.1:117500-717500 GCA_018749465.1 Paracanthobrama guichenoti | reverse complement strand
GCCTCATCGTTTTGTCTCTGATCTTCTGTTGCTGGTGATTTACCCCTGCCTGTCTGACGACAATTGTTCTTAATAAAAAGCTGCACATGGATCCCACTGCATCTGACCCTGCATTACACCAGTAATGCCCACCAAGTCTATGGTTTAATTCAATAAATCTCTGTTTTGCAGCACTTTGCCAAAAAAAAAAAAAAATAAAAGGATAAAAGTTTGTTACATTTTATTTGATTACCACCGTTTTTGATAATATATTTGTATTAAATCATAAAAAGAAAAATGTCATAGGACTCTATTATTCTTAAACATTTTAATAAATTAATGATAAAATAAATTGTTAATCTAATTCATAATAATTTATTGAATTTAGTTGATTAGACATGTTTTATTGAAATTAATAAACAAAACAAACAAATGGTTTCAGGTTTGTTTTAATAAAGCATTTGTTCAACCAATAAAATAACGGCTATTTTAACTGGTGGTGATAATAATAACCATCATTTAATAATACAGTTTATTTATTAAATAATTGTTTAATCCCGTGATGCTGTGACACTGAAGTCTCATTCTATCTACCCCCACCCCTTTGCTGTTAAAAAAAAAAAACTCAGTAACTTGTACTCTGACTAAATTTTTAATGAACTACTTTTTACTTTTACTTGAGTAGAATATTTGTTACTCTTTCCACCTCTGTACAAACGTTATATATTGTTGTTATTTTTTTGTTCTTAAAGTTGTTTCTCTTTGCAGGACTGTGCAGTGGCAGATTACAGAACGGCTGTGGACTTCCATTATTAATAAGCATCCCATTGCTTTTGAATATCTCTAGTCTGTCTGGAGTTGTTTTTTGGAGTTTTTTTTGAGCTGGAGCAGCATGTATAGATATTTCCCAGTGTGTGGCAGATGCTGTAGTAATCTCCAGTTACCTCTCACAGAGTATGGTTCCTCTGCTGCTGGACAGTGTAGCTGTGGCTGAATGGAGTGGCATTGTAGGGAATTCCAAACTACACACCTTAAGCAGGTGGATGAAAGAGGAAAATCTGTCTGTTTCTTGATCAGAAGGTTAGCTCTATAAAGGCAAGAATGCCTCATGTTGCATACAGTCTGGTAAAAGGATCTCTGCAAGCAAAGGAACATTGAGTTATGTGGAGAAGAGTGATTTACCGGTCAATCTATGTTCCTACTCTCACCTATGGTCATGAGCTGTGGGTCATGACCGAAAGGACAAGATCCCAGATACAGGCGGCCGAAATTAGCTTTCTCCGCAGGGTGGCTGGGCGCTCCCTTAGAGATAGGGTGAGAAGAGGAGCTCAGAGTAGAGCCGTTGCTCCTCCACATCGAGAGGAGCCAGCTGAGGTGGCTCGGGCATCTATTTCGGATTTACCTTCCTGGGGAGGTGTTCCGGGCATGTCCCACCGGGAGGAGGCCCGGGGAAGACCTAGGACACGCTGGAGGGATTATGTCTCCCGGCTGGTCTGGGAACGCCTCGGGTTCCCCCCGGAAGAGCTGGAGGAAGTGGCTAGGGAGAGGGAAGTCTGGGCGTCTCTGCTTAGACTGTTGCCCCCGCGACCCGGCCCTGGATAAGCGGAAGATAATGGATGGATGGATGGATGGATGAATCGTTAACATTAACGAATGAAACCTTATTGTAAAGTGTTGCCGAATAATCTTAGTTGAATTTTTCCTCACTGATCAGTCTGATTTCATCTGATAGCACAATTTCAACATGTTATCCCAAAGCAAAGACAGTGGGAAATTACTGCTTTAATTATGAGACTTTGAAGACCTAATGAATATGAACACAGCATATATAAACTAAAACTAAAGAGAAATTAATTTACTCACCGTTGTTTCAAACTCAATTTACTTTCTTCTCAGGATTTTGAGATATTTATTTGTCAGTACAATGCATTTTGCATCTATTTTAAATATCTTAATAATTTAAACACTATAAAAAGTGTTAGATCAACATGGCTGTGTATTCTACTGCCAGCGAGTGCTACAGGTATTTGCATCAATGCTGATATGCTGTCCAACAGTATAGGCAGCTTTATTGTTTTTTTTTTTAGTGCTATGGCTAAATTGGAACAAGCTTCAAAACATGATCACCTTTACTTTCCAAATGAAGTTATGTGAAGGAAGGTGTTTAACACTGTGGTCCAGCAGAATTCGATGTATCAAAAATGGCTTTTGACCCTGTTTTTATGCTGCTTTTTACTCTAGGACACAGAGCTAGAGGACAATTACACAAAGGGGATTAAAATGGGCATCTTGAGCATCGTCAGAGATGATGTTGCCACCATCCATCCCAACCCGAATGTAAGGTGCCTATCAGTCGTTCTAGAGGAGCTAGTTGTAAACTAATTCAAGGTTAGTTTATATCCTAAAGAACTAAAGTACACTTTTGAAACAATTCAAATAGTGTTTATTGGCCTTGAACCCCAGTGCTCCTCAAGAGTCCAGTCATCCAAAAACAAAGTGTTAATGTAAGCAGGGCAGGGCAGTCGATAAGCAGGGCAAGCACTAATTTGTTATTCCAGTTGTTCCTGTTGTTTCAGTTACAGTACCAAAAAAGATGTACACATATGCCAAAAAAGAAAGCTTTGAGTTTTAATGTAAGGTTGAATGTTTAACAGTTGTAATAATTGATTGCTTTAGCACGTTTGTTGCATGAATGTACCAAATGTAAGACAGGTTTTAAAAATGCATTGCAAGGTGTGTTGTAACTGTTTTAAAACTTCGAAGCATTTTATGATTGTTATTCTAACACTTTAAGAACAATTTTGTTACTCCAGCACTTTAAAAGAATTTGTGTTGTATTCTCTCCCAGTTTTGAGTTTCATTTACGTCAGGAGAGGATTTTTTTTTCTTTTGTTATATCCACATGCATATTTATTTAAACGGCACCACTTTTAAATGATAGTTTTCTATATACCATCGGGGATGCAGAGCACATTAGTAAGGCTCTCGTGCTCTTTTCGAGAGTTTTTGTGTTGTTTCCTGGGCACAAACCCATGAGAGCCATCAGAGAGGAGTTTCACAGGATGGCAGGTCAGTGGTGTAGAAATCAGTTTAAATGAGGCTAATCTGATAAATCGCGATAAATCCTTCAGGATTTCCAATGTGGTTGGATGCATTGATGATATGCATATTCCCATCATTGCACCTTCCGGAAATTAAACGGATTACTGTATGCAGGATTGCCAGGTCCCAGAAATATTTCCAGCCCAATGACAACTCAAAACCCTCCCAAATGGAATGAAAACTAGCCCAATTTTCCAGTGTCCAGTCAGATTAGACAATGACTGGATTCCCACAAAAGACCTAAAAATAAAAGTTTTATATATATATATATATACACACACACACCTAAAGGATTATTAGGAACACATGTTAAATTTCTCATTAATGCAATTATCTAATCAACCAATCACATGGCAGTTGCTTCAATGCATTTAGGGGTGTGGTCCTGGTCAAGACAATCTCCTGAACTCCAAACTGAATGTCAGAATGGGAAAGAAAGGAGATTTAAGCAATTTTGAGCGTGGCATGGTTGTTGGTGCCAGATGGGCCGGTCTGAGTATTTCACAATCTGCTCAGTTACTGGGATTTTCACGCACAACCATTTCTAGGGTTTACAAAGAATGGTGTGAAAAGGGAAAAACATCCAGTATGTGGCAGTCCTGTGGGCGAAAATGCCTTGTTGATGCTAGAGGTCAGAGGAGAATGGGCCGACTGATTCAAGCTGATAGAAGAGCAACTTTGACTGAAATAACCACTCGTTACAACCGAGGTATGCAGCAAAGCATTTGTGAAGCCACAACACACACAACCTTGAGGCGGATGGGCTACAACAGCAGAAGACCCCACCGGGTACCACTCATCTCCACTACAAATAGGAAAAAGAGGCTACAATTTGCACAAGCTCACCAAAATTGGACAGTTGAAGCCTGGAAAAATGTTGCCTGGTCTGATGAGTCTCGATTTCTGTTGAGACATTCAGATGGTAGAGTCAGAATTTGGCGTAAACAGAATGAGAACATGGATCCATCATGCCTTGTTACCACTGTGCAGGCTGGTGGTGGTGGTGTAATGGTGTGGGGGATGTTTTCTTGGCACACTTTAGGCCCCTTAGTGCCAATTGGGCATTGTTTAAATGCCACGGCCTACCTGAGCATTGTTTCTGACCATGTCCATCCCTTTATGACCACCATGTACCCATTCTCTGATGGCTACTTCCAGCAGGATAATGCACCAAGTCACAAAGCTCGACTCATAAACTGACTCAAATGTGACGTGATGATGCTTGATTTGTGATGTTACGTCAAATGCTCAAGTGACGCGTCTACTCATGTGCAGCAGCAGTTGTTGCCAAGTATTCATTCCCGGGGATCAATACCCACTAATAAATGGTTCCATTTTCATTTTTCTTTACCTGCACTTTTTTTTTTTTTTTTTTGTGGCCGCAGTACATTATAATTGTAGCCCAAAAAAACGCAAACCCGCGGGTACGTAATTTTTCCCACGACTCCTTTTTTAAAATAGCCCAATTGTGTGGGAAAACCGCGACCCTGTCAACTATGACTGTATGGAATGGAAGAATGCCAGATGCAAAGGTAGTCCGAAATATAGCCTATGCCGTAACCACCACGACAGCTGTTAAATAAACTCAAATTATTCGCAATTTCCTACAAATACAAAAGCAACTGTTATTCTTCTTCCTGTTGGGGGGTTTCTTTCTATTTTTGCTTTTGCTTTGAGCTCTGCTGGTTATCCAGCTTTGTTTTGATTTTTAGTTTTATCCAGTTATTACTCTTTACTTTTCCTACATTATTTTTCCCCTTGGCTTCTTCAGTTTTTGTTTATTTTTATTTATTTTTATTTTCTCCTGTGGCTCGCCTTCAGATCAGTTTTGTCTTGTTTTTTCCGTTTCCTTTTATTTTTTCCCCTCTCCAGTCTCCCAGTTTCCCTGGCTGCTGGACGGTGCTCACCTTCTGCCACCTCCAGCTTCCCCGCTGCTTCTCCCTCCTTTCTCCCCGCCTCACCTGCCATCACTGCTTCCCCTGTCTCATTCCCCATCATCCTGGACCTTCTGTCAGGCTGCTCCTGGCTGAGCGAGGCCATCATTGACTATTACCCTTGTAACTGTATTACCCTGCAAATTGAATCCGCTTCTTTCTGAACCCTTGACAGCCTCTTCCTTCTTGCTGTTGTCTAAGTCAAATGTTAATTTCATTACCCTAATTCAGAAATATATCAGGTTGGATTAGAGAACATTTAATTATGTGAAAAGAGCATTAGACTGTGTGGAAAAAGCTGCTGCAATTACTGAAATAGACACTGAATGATATTTATTTAATGTCAAATGTTTGTGTAGCCTTTTATGCTTTAAAGCTTTACCTGATTAATTTATGTTTTTATACTTTTTTTTTTCACCATGAAAATGTATATTAGCTCAATAACTGTTCCGTTCTGCCAGTTTTCACCTCTGATATAACAGCGATTAAGAATTAAACGTATGTATTGACTATGCAGACGTGTTTTTGTCGGGTCCTGTTGCCATGGTAAATCATAATTTCGGAGCTCCATTGATCATGGCTTTTCATAGTCGTTTTGCGCACACTTAACTCAGAAGGTGCGTTCCATTCAACACGCTCCCTATGCAGTGTTCACTGCTCCCTGCTCCCTGAGCACGGTATATCAGTTGAAGTGGACTTCGCTGACAACAATCGCTCATTTGGAACGACCTGCAAACGCCATCGAAGGAAGTCAACTACGGGGTCGCGCAGATTATGATATAACATAATTAGATATAAATTAATATTTTACTATCACATTTAAAAGATATACACTATACAATAAAAAAACTAACATTAATTATTTTATAAATATAATGAAAACTTATGTTTACTATACTGTTGACTACAGATTTAAAGCTCTGCTGTAACTGTCATGCAATATGAAAATAAACTTTTATTTGGTTAATTATGTGTATGTTTTTAATCAATGGTCATATCTTGTGCACTTTCCTCCCGCGCACAGCCGTATAGTAAACACTCCTGAGGTAAATAAAGTAAAAAATGTGCTTCTCGCTGCTTTTACTTTGTCATACCTGTTTATAATCCGTAATGAATATGAAAGAAGACAGTGAGGACGCGACTTCATAAGAGAAGGCTTCTGGCCATGGCTCTTGAACAGCAGCTAGCTCCACCGCCTGGACAGATTTGTAACTTGCTAGTTTAACACAGTGAAAAAGGTCTTATTATATGAATGTTTTATTGGCAGGATCCATATAACGAGTGGATTTATGTCAAATGTTTATTAATTCATTATGCACTATACCTCTACATTTCCAGTGAATATATCGATAACCATCTCAGTACTGATACTCACACTGAATAGAATGAGGGAAGTCATAAGTGTATAAAGGTTGATTAATGCATGTCCCTGCATCTAATTTTGTAGGATGTAAAGCCCAGTGCCTACATCTGTGCCCGTGCTTCATCTATCTTTTGATGAAGAAAGTGACACCAGACCTGATTGTCATTATGAATCCCTGAATGCACTCCTGAGCATGCTGTATAAAGATCGACACCATGGCTGGAGGCAAACCATAAAGGTGCTGGTATTCATCTTCTGGTTGGCTTGCGGTACCTAATACAGAGTTGTCTGCCAGGCATTCTCTATACCAGTGGTTTTCAAACCTGTCCTGGAGGCACTCCAGCCCTGCACATTTTAGCTGTGTCCCAATGTGAAGGCCGCATTCGAAGGCCGATTGCATCACCGTGCCACGACAAAGGCTGCCACGATTGAAAAGCGACTTAAAATGTGCCCTTCGTTTTTCAAAGCAATTGAAGGATCCCAGATAGCAAGCATGTTTGGGCCACATGTGGGTTTTATCTGGCACATATGGCCCAGATATGGCATGGCTGAACAGATATGGGCCAAAATGTGATCATATTTGTTTTGCCATAACTTTTAAAATTGTCGGGAAATGTTCTCTTGGTTCATTTTTTCAACTAATTTTGAGATGTATAGCCCAGATAACAACGCACACACTAGGACCACGTGTGTTTGAGCTAAGGCACAAAGTGAGAAACGCTGCCTTGAGGTAAAAACCTTTGGATTTTATATGGAAAAAACAATAGTTGCTATGATCCTGTTATCAGTGACCAAAGTGACCTGATACTGGCCCACATAGGACATTCTGCCTTTGTCTCTCACTTTATATTGTTATTCTAAATAAACTACAAAAAATATATTTATTTTGTCCTCATATACTTTCTTATAGTTCACATACCATCATGCAGCTCACTATGTGGTTCTTTTGTCCTCTCAGCTGTGAATCACAGCATTATTCATGATCATGAATAATGATCATGTTCATTATTCATGAGCCCAAATTCTTCGCATATGGGCTTTGTAAACAAAAGGTCTCTTACAAAATCAGTATATTGTTTTATATGAATGTGCAGGCACAATGATTCTCACATCAGTTTTGAAGTATTTACACCAAGAAAAAACATTGCAATGTGTCTATATTCTTTGCAGACAATGTATTCCTCAAGACAATTATATTCTGAACCAATAGTATATTATTGAATATACAGATATATAATATCTATATAATATATATAGAATATATAGAATAGAAGCTTTATTGTCATTGCAGTACAATGAAATTATAGTGCCCCATCTGATCAGTGCCAAGAAATTTTTTAAAAAGGAGTCACATTATACGTTAAGAAGTATATCGCACCTTTAAAATGTATTGCATGTTAAAAGCAGAATAGAATATATTAAGTCTTGTCGCCATTCAGAGTCCTTACAGCCCATGGGAAAAAAACTGTTTTTTAAACAGTTTGTCTTGATTTTAAGACTCCTGTATCGCCTCCCAGAAGGCAGGAGGCTGAACAGTCCATGTCCAGGTTGGGTGTTATCCTTTATTATGTTGCAGGCTCTATGGAGACACCTGCAAAGGGCAGCCAATGATCTTTGATATCTTGATAATTCTGTGCAGAGCCTTCCTCTTTGCAGCTGAACAGCCAGAGTACCACACTGTGAGACAGTATGCAAGGACACTCTCGATGGTGGAGCAGTAAAAGGTCACCAGCAGATTTCTCCGCAGATTTGTTTTTTGGAGTAGTCTCAGGAAGTGCAACCTCTGCTGGGACTTCTTCACTATGGCCATTGTATTATCAGTCCAGGAGAGGTCCTCGGAGATGCTCATCCCCAGCAACAGCTTTCCTGTAGCTCAAGCAATAAGAGCGCGGCGCTAGCAACGCCAACGTCATGGGTTCGATTCCCAGGGAAAGCATGAACTGACAATGTTTTTTTTTAAATGTACCTTGAATGCAATGTAAGTCGCTTTGGATAAAAGCGTCTGCCAAATGCATAACTGTAAATGTAACTTGAAGGTGGAGACCCGCTCTACCTGGTGTCCTTCTCTGATATGTTGATGACAAACTTATCTATTGACAGTTCCTTAAATTGGGAGACCGTTCCTGTGAAACCTTGTGGAACAGATCCATCTGAGTGCAGCATTTAAACATTTTTTTATGGGTTTTCCCGATTTCTTCATCTTTTAAACTCGTTGAATCGAGTTCTGAAATTCTGCGTATAACTTGCTGCAGTGGTGATCTAGGTTTTCTAACCATTCTTTTAAAGATTTTAAGTAGTTTTCAAAAGGAAACCCTGATATTAAATCTAAGTGTCCATGCACCTTCACATCATCACTGAGATGAGCCAGACCATGTTGTATACTTAAAAACCCTGACCATATAGTTCCCCAAAATGCTTAACAAATTATCTAAGTAGTGTGTTTGCCAAGTCATTTAACGGCAAACAATATGTTGGACTTGCCAAGATGTAAATGCTTACAGACAACAACATAACATTTTGGTGAACCTCAGTAGTCAACATTCCTCAAAACTACTGGAGCAGTGTAAAGTAAGAACTGCCTAAGTTCTGTTCTGCTCAAGTGCCCTTGGTCTCCTAGCAAATTCTGAGGGTGTGTAACTTTTGAGAGCAAGCAGTTTGCCTGAAATGAAAGACACTTGCCTGGATGAAATATGGCAATTCAACTTGCCACAAGTTCCTATCCACAAATCGAGGAGACGACGCACCACACCTAAGCACACCAAATGCATGTAGTCAAGTGGAAATCCACTAACCATAGGTACAGATGTCTCACAAAATGGGGAATGTTGTACATAGTGGTCTTCATCTTCTGCATTTGAAAAAGATACATCAGTTCTTACTCTAGCATTAAGTTCTGGGAATGTCATGCAATTATTAATGTAAATGCCATACTGTACACATTTATCACAGCCACTGTATCCATAGTGTGATTTATTTCCCTTAATAAAAGCTCTTGCAGGAGCATCTCAGATTACTGAGCACACAGGCAAGAAGAAGGTCTTTCCGTTAACAACAAAAACAGTGCTCAAGGATTTCAACTCACAGACCAGATCCTTCAGATATCCTGACAATGACTGAGGCTTTGAGTTCCCACAGTAAAGAGCAAACAGCACAGGTTTTCTACTGTAATCCTGGAGCATTCATAAAATGGGCCAGAACTGTAAAAATTGGAAGACTGTCAATACTGTCACTGACGCAAGCTTCTGAAATATGTGACTGAACATTTTCTGTATACCAAAATAATGGAATGATCCACTTGCCAAGGAAACAATACAACGACGAGTCTGTGTTTTGAGTAATGTCCTTGCATCTTTTGGCAAAGATGGGTGATGGGCTTTCAGTATTGACAAAAGGGCAGACAAAGCAATCAATAAGATGCCAAAATGTGTTGCCCAGTCTTTCAAACATCCCGTTAAATATCCCTGCTTTTATCAACATGGCTATCTTCGCCACTTGTTGATTCACTTTCCCCATCACTCTCTGATCCACAGATTGGTGGCAAAACAAAGCTTGAGGTAACTACTTCATGTTCAACACTATGTTCTTCATTAGTACAATCCATAACACTACTGTCCTCATCATTCAAAGATTCAAACAACTGGGTGACTCTTTTAACAGCCCTTTTCCTTACATTTCTGCAAGTGATATTCCACTTTTCTCTCTCCATGACAGAGACTTTGAGAATTAGTCATGTAGTACAATGTCACAAACCAGGTGCCCTGAAAAAAAAGAAAAAAATCAATAAAAGAACAAACATTTTACATATAAACTTTATATTGTACTACAGCATGAAACTTATCAGTAGCTAACCTTAATGGTGAAAGTATACTGGACACTGTGTATTTTATGCCCACCAGCAATTTTCTGTAACAAATCATATTGACTGTTATTAAGGTCAAAAACATAATGACTCAAAACAGTACATGACGAACATAATTCAGGCCAAGTAATTTTATCATTCCTAGGGTTTAATACAATTTTTAAATACATGAACCCTGAACCAACTTGCTACAAATAAAACATACACCGATCAGACAACATTATGAATATTGTGTTGGTCCCCCTTTTGCTGCCAAAACAGCCCTGACCTGAGGCATGGACTCCACTAGACCCCTGAAGGTGTGCTGTGGTATCTGGCACCAAGATGTTAGCAGCAGATCCTTTAAGTCCTGTAAGTTGCGAGGTGGAGCCTCCATGGATCGGACTTGTTTGTTCAGCACATCCCACAGATGCTCGATTGGATTGAGATCTGGGGAATTTGGAGGCCAAGTCAACACCTCAAACTCGTTGTTGTGCTCCTCAAACCATTCCTGAAGCATTTGTGCTTTGTGTCAGGAGCATTATCCTGCTGGAAGAGCCACAGCCACCAGGCAATACCTTTTCCATGAAAGGGTGTACATGGTCTGCTTAGGTAGGTGGTACGCGTCAAAGTAACATCCACATGGATGGCAGGTAGGCTTGGGCAGTAATATGGTAATATGGTATACCGCGGGATCTAAAAATAGCAACAGTATCAGTTTCAATACCATCATACCGTTATAAAAAAACAACAACAACAAAAAAAAATAATGCACTTATATAGGAGACAAAGATTAAATATTAAATATAATTTACTTAATGCTTAAAAATGCGTATACGTGGTTGTCATCCCGTGACAGCGTGGAGGAAAAAGAGAGAGGGGGAAGATGGTGAGTCGCGCACCGAGTGACCTGGTCTCGAAAAAGAACACAACTTCTGCAGTTTGGCAGTATTTTGGGTTTTGACCGAACGAGAAGGGAGAGGCGGTAAATACGGACGAAGCAATTTGCAAATTGTGCAACCAAAAGGTGACCGCGAGAGATGGAAATACCTCAAACCTAAGGTCGCATATACGAAACCACCATCCACTCACTGCTTCGAGGATGGACCCGAGTTCACAGTTTCAATGCCTCCTGATGCAGGACCAACAACGTCTAGGTCTACCGCCAGTACGCAGCCGACAATAATGGGAGCCTTCGGGAAAACAACGAAGTACAAAAGGGACAGTGTCCGTTGGAAAATCTGTACTGATGCAGTGACAAAATACTTGGCGAAGGAAATGGTCTCTTTCCACACAGTGGAAAAAAAGTCCTTTAAGGACAGTTATTCCTTAACAACTGACATGTGGTCGTCAGTTAACATGACACCATATATGTCCCTGACTGTCCACACTATTACACCTGACTGGAAACTTGTATCCATATGCCTCCAAACTACATACAATCTTGCTGCTGTGCTCAGAGCTGCACTTCAGGAATGGCAACTTGAAGAGAAAAAACTTTCAGCCATAACCACTGACAACGCTGCCAGCATTTATGCCGCAATCAGGTCCCTGCATTGGCCGTGGCTTAACTGCTTCGGTCACAATCTAAACTTGGCTGTCACAAATGCATTGCATGACTAGAGGCAAAAAACACGCGCCCTCAGACTATGCCATAATATTGTCTGGCCTTTTCACCCAAAACATAGTCTCATAACGGTAAGCATAAAATGTGCAGAGAGTTCTTCAGGGGCAGGGGCCCAAATGTAAAAAAGGGGCATATATATATATATGCTTTGCATCACATAAATAAATTAGGCCTATAAAAGTAGGCTATATTAAAATAGAAAACCATTTTTTTAATTGTAATTTTTTTTCTGTATTTTTTATCAAATAAATGCAGGCTTGATGCGCATAAGGGACTTATTTAAAAAAAAAAAAAAAGTGCATGCAAATTTGACCAAACTGAATAATATTCATTAATGGACTTATTTATTTATGCATTCATTCATTTATTTCCTTCCATCTGCCCGCCCGTCCGTCCGTCCATTTAGGCCTATTTATTCATTCATGCTGTGAGACTTCAGTGTAAACGCCCACTGCTGTGATTGGCTGCTGTGAGACTTCAGTGTAAACGCCCACTGCTGTGATTGGCTGCTGTGAGACTTCAGTGTAAACGCCCACTGCTGTGATTGGCTGCTGTGAGACTTCAGTGTGAACGCCCACTGTTGTGATTGGCTGCTGTGAGACTTCAGTGTGAACGCCCACTGCTGTGATTGGCTGCTGTGAGACTTCAGTGTAAACGCCCACTGCTGTGATTGGCTGCTGTGCTGTGAGACTTCAGTTCAGTAAACGCCCACTGCTGTGATTGGCTGCTGTGAGACTTCAGTGTGAACGCCCACTGTTGTGATTGGCTGCTGTGAGACTTCAGTGTAAACGCCCACTGCTGTGATTGACTGCTGTGAGACTTCAGTGTAAACGCCCACTGCTGTGATTGGCTGCTGTGAGACTTCAGTGTAAACGCCCACTGCTGTGATTGGCTGCTGTGAGACTTCAGTGTAAACGCCCACTGCTGTGATTGGCTGCTGTGAGACTTCAGTGTGAACGCCCACTGTTGTGATTGGCTGCTGTGAGACTTCAGTGTAAACGCCCACTGTTGTGATTGGCTGCTGTGAGACTTCAGTGTAAACGCCCACTGCTGTGATTGGCTGCTGTGAGACTTCAGTGTAAACGCCCACTGTTGTGATTGGCTGCTGTGAGACTTCAGTGTAAACGCCCACTGTGATGTGATTGGCTGCTGCTGTGATTGGCTGCTGTGAGACTTCAGTGTAAACGCCCACTGTTGTGATTGGCTGCTGTGAGACTTCAGTGTAAACGCCCACTGCTGTGATTGGCTACTGTGAGACTTCAGTGTAAACTGTATTAGACAGCATAGACAGTATTAAACGATTTTGAGACAAAGACCTGTCTGAACTTAAATAACTACACATCAGAAATCACTAATCACAGTTCAGGCATTAATGAACACTGTTACTTGCATGTTTGTGGTGGTGCTGTCGAATCCATATCGAATCCATATCGTTTGTAAAGCCTATGTTTACATTGAAATTAAAAAATAAACTGAATCCATTTTCTCTGATAAGGGGATCCTTCGGCAGCTTATGCAAAGATGTTTTTCCACAGCGAGGAACGCGTGGCATCACGATCTTATCACAATCTTGTACACAACTACTTTAGACCCACTCGCTTCTCATCGACTGAGCGGATGATGTAAAAGTCGTATGCAAATGATTGTGCCCCTGTCACATGCCACCTCGGATCCAAACAAAGTGCTTTTACAGCTTGATTATATTTAAATGCTTTTTTATTGATGAAAAGGATGTTTTAAGTTATGGACCTTTCCAGATGTATTAATGATACAAAGATCTCTTATATGATCAAGGAATGATCATTTAAATGGAATTTACGACCATAGTTAGCTAACGATGTATTAATGATACAAAGACCAATGCCAATACCTTAAATAGGGCAATGTTTAATGTGAAATACTGGATTAACTTTTTCAAGATCAAGAACAATTTACCTCGAGATACTTCTCAGATTAGATAGAAGCCGATAGAAGTTCTGTTGCATGTAGACATAGCTTGCATTGCAAGTGATGTAACGTCTTTGTATTTCCATGAGAGAAATGCATTACACGCAGGGCTTTCTGTTTTCCGGTCCATTTTTGTGTCATGACTAGCGTGTCTGCAACTGAAGAGGCTGCACGCTGTTTTTTTGTTTCGTTTTTTTTAACATTTAGAGTCGGACAATCAACATTTGCCTCTGGTTAAAAATTCAAAGTAATCACCTTGGTCATCTAAAATACTTTTCAGATTTGTGCATATATATTTACATACACTAATAAATGATATGAGCAATAAGTCATAATGATAACATATGCTTTTACATTGTGCTAATTCATCAAAATAAGTGAAGAATTGTTCAACTTTAAGTCAGTTTAATATAATTAAAGTTTAAAATGCCTTACACAGCCAAGCTGATTGTATTTCACCAAGAAATTAAGTCTGAATTCCTCTGACATCTGTTTTACTATTTGTATGTGCATTTCTGTGCACTTTGTGATTTTAGACACAGAGTGAACAGGACTTTTATTTTGCTCTGCGATGACATCATAAAGCTGCGCCTGCTGTGATTCGGCTGAAGAGAGGTTTGTGTTTTACACATTTAAAGTGTTTAATTCGATACGAACCGTTCTGTCTATTTATAGCCGTTACAATGACTGTGAAATTAATAAGATGTTATTGAGTGTAATATTGTAATGCGTTGTCTAATGAGCGGTATTTAGTGAGTAAAGCTCGAGTAGTTGCGTCTCATTTCGCTCCATATATCGAGAATCAGTTCATCATAATAAACATGAGTTCAGTCTCTGACAGTAATAATGGGAGAAACGGCATTTCTGAATCAAACAGATGAACCGATGCTTCGCCAAATGATTCAGTGTTTGAATCGCTCGATTCACTGATCAATGCAACAGTGCCTGTAAGGACAACACAAACACGAATAATGACAACTTTAACAAGCCAAGAACATGTGTTATATTAATGAACTTGAACCACTAGTTTTGAGTTGTTGTTTGTCTAATCAGGCCATTAAATGTCAATCTGACTCTTTCCAGTTCTCTGACTACTAACTACTAAAGTTGGTATTTATTTGTCTTAATTATTCTCCTCTTCAACATGTCTTTGTCCAAACACGCAGGAAAACTCCTGGAGAAGCCTCTGAGATCCACGTGACACTGTTATAAAGATGGCGTTTATTAAACAGGAGAGTGAAGACATAAAGATTGAAGAAGTGTTCAGTGTGAAACATGAAGAAACTGAGGAGCAAACAGGTTAGTTTCCTTCCCAAAGCTGAACTCCGTCCTGTGATCCTCACACCTGTGGGAGATTCTCCACACTCACACACACTCTGCTTGCGGACCGTATGCGGTATTGTGCTTCACAGAAGACGTTTGAAACAGCTCGCAAAATAGACTGCAGTTTTTACAAAAGTCAAAATTAATGTGCTGTAGCAAACCTGTTTATCCACCACATGTGAGCTGAGCAACAGTGCTTAAATTACCATTTCAACCAACCATATTTCATGCTTTCAAAAGAGGGACCAGAGACCCTTTATTTTAAACGTACGCAGTTTTCAGAGCGATGGAGGCATGCCTGAGAAATAAATACTCATTTTGTCCTAACAGCGCTTCTTGATTTGGTGGCGCTGGAGGAAAGTTTATCAAAGTTAATTTAATCATGAGTATTGTTTTGTTAATAAGTGCAGCTACTAATATTACATGTTTGTTTATTGGACATTTAACAGTGAAGCACTGAGCCTGAATTGAATTGAGCTTGATCACACTGAACTGACCGACAGCTTCAGTGATTATAAAAGGAGCACTTTACTTTTTTCTGTGTAATTCTGTCACAATTTGAAAAGACTTTGTGACTTCATGCTTTTTTTGCATATATTAAGGAGTGGAAGTGGCAGTAAGTCAGTAAGTGCTCCTCTGCCACCACCTACTGGTTATAGTAGTGCTTGTTTGTCACAAAGTGGACTATACCTTTAAACTTTTAGTTTTAGAAATCATCACATTAAAATAACAATTAAATTAGATAATATGTAGAGCTTTGAAGTGCTGGGAAAAGTGTCAAGCTCTTGAAAGTCCTTAAAGTGCTTGAATTTCACTCTCAAAAGGTTGTAGGTTGTTAGAAAATGGCTGTTTCTTCCACAGCACTATGTGGTGTTACTACATTAAATCATGGTGAATGTTGGTGGTCTGTGGCCTGAAACCCCTGATCTTCACTCACGCCTCAATGGTTTCGACGTTAGCTCTGTTTGATCTGAACACCGAACGCTTCCACTAGATCTCACAGTAGCAATGTTATTAATTATCAAACTCTCTCTCACTGGATCTCCAGCGCTGTGTAGTAACGGTGTTGCGTGATCAAGATCGGCCCGTGTGTGAGTTCGCACTGCTCTGTCTATTATTGCTCCGAGCTGATAAACGGTCCCCGCAGAGCAGCTTAAACGAGTAGTGCGGATCCGTTTCTTTTGTTTCTTTTTCCATTTGGTGTTTCTCATATGTAACAGAAACGGCAGCTCTTATCAGTTTGGGGACCGTGGTGGTGCACCAGTGCCACCTCTAACAAAATTGAGTCACACCAGCAGGAAAAAAGGTCATCATTTGCCATCATTTGGTCGCTGTCTGGAGCCCTGAGTGGGTAATGTTACTTTTGGTTTACGCCGTGTAATTCACAGAATTACTAAAAATATTAAGACTTTTTTTTTTTTTGTGACATCCATAATGCATGTATATTTCCCTCATCTAAAATATAAAACTTAAATAATTTATTTTTATGAATGTATAAACAGATGTGGGTAGTAACTAAAAAAAAAAAAATGTTACTTTTAAGAATAGATTTAAATGTGGTTACATTAACTCGAGTACATTTCTAATGAAAAAAAAAACGGTACTTTTGCTTCGTTACACAGGGCGACGTTCCTCTCGTCACTTTAGTTTAATGCAATACATGTTAAGAAATACACAGCTTATTCCAAGAGCGCCATCTCTCTTTTTCTCATTCGCATGAGCGATGCCCCATTCACAAATGAATCGCTCTTTTGAGTCGATTCTGTTCATAGACTCGATCAAACAAGTGTCTAAATTGGTTTGTGAATGGGTTTGAATGATTTGTTCAGTTCCCTGCGCACACTGAATCGTTTCTCACTTGGAGTCGTAACAGGAAACATAAGAACATGGGTGTCGTAATTATATTTGGCCCGCGAGACAATACCAAATTACTACTAGAGCTGGCCCGCCGGTATTATACAGCGCATTCACCGCTAATACTACGAATCCCATAATGCTCTGCTGTCTCCCCATAATGCGCTGGTGTTTTCGCGCGCCAATCAGGACAGGACCCAGAAACGCAGGATACAGCAGAGCTCCGGGAGCAAAAGTTCCTGTGTGAGCTGGCCTTTCTCTGTGACATCTCGAGCCATCTCGATGCGCTGAACCTGCAGCTTCAGGGGCGGGGGCGCATCATCACAGACATGTACGCTGCAGTGAGGGCCTTCAAAACTAAACTGTGCCTGTGGGAGAATCAGATGCTGCAAGGAAACCCTTGCCTTTTTCCCTGCTGCCAATCCATAAAAGCACAGATCTCTACCGCCGTGTTCCCATGCGCACAGTTTGCTGAAAAACTCAGTGTTCTCGCCGCTGAATTTAGTCGGCGATTTGCCGACTTCGATGCCCAGAAATGCAAGTTTGAACTGCTTAGTAATCCCTTCGCAGTTGATGTGGAAAATGCACCAACCAACATCCAAATGGAGCTGATTGAACTCCAGTGCAACGACACGCTGAAGTCAAAGTATGATGCTGTGGGCGCCGCACAGTTTCCACGGTTCATCCCTGACACAATGCCTCAGCTCCGCACCCAAGCTGCTCAGATGCTCTCCATGTTCGGCAGCACTTATCTATGCGAGCAACTTTTCTCCTCGATGAAGATGACCAAAACAACTCACAGGAGACATCTGACTGATGAACATCTTCGCTCGATACTGAGGATTTCTTCAGCTCAGAGCTTGAGCCCAGACATTGATGAACTAGCATCCAAGAAGAGATGCCAGGTATCTGTCTTGGGCACATCAGATTAGACCAGTGTGCAATAATCTTGACTTGATTATTTATAATTCTACAGATATATATATATATATAGTACTTTTTTATCCTATTTCTATATAATTTCCTCCTTGTGTTTTTAACTGTGAATTTGCACTGTCCATGGAGCGGACCTGTTTACATTTCACTGCCGGTTGTATATTCTGTATATAACTGTGTGTGTGACAAATACAACTCTTGAATCTTGAATTAACGTACAACATACAATAACATACAATTTTTATTTAAATTTTATTTATTTAATAAATTAATGCCATTGATGTGTTTTTTCATTTGAAATTCGATTTTGCATGTCTCCACTATTAAATTATATATTGTATGGTAATAAGCGATGCTTGTTCCATATTCAGTGTTAAAGCAAAACTTGTTTGGGTCCATATTAAAAGGTTAATTTGTTCAACGTTGGCCCGCGACTTTTGTTCAGGTTTTACATTTTGGCCCACTGGGTATTTGAGTTTGACACCCCTGCATAAGAACATTGAGAGCGTTGGATGAAGTGTCTGCATGGACCTAGCGTTGCAGTCATTTGAAAGCAAATGCATGCTATTGTTTGCTAGCAATCTTTATTGGTTGAACATCTGTATTCAGGTAATGCATTTTACAACCAAACATATGATCACACCACGATACCACTACTACAAAGTATGACCTTACCAGTAATATTTGGACATCTATGAATGAATTTATATGAATGACATATATGAATGAATTTTTTCTACTTGCCCTGCCAAAGTTTTTACTGGCCCCCAAAAAATGGTCCTAGTTATTGTTTTTGATCCATGTAACCTTAATGAATTTGTTTGACTCCAAAAAGCCTAACTCACATGAATTTTAAATATTTTTTTTTAAAGACAGTCTGTAATGAAATAAGAACAAATAAAAGAATTACGAGCAACAGCACAAATAAATACAACAGAACAAACATACAATTGAAAAGTTATTTTCAGGTTTTTCATAGGTCTAAACTAGATTTTCAGGTAAAGAAATAGTATCAAATGTAAAATATCACTTCATAATCTTCATTGTATAAATATAGATTAATGATATGAACAGTCCAATGCCAACAATCAGGGATCAATTCAGATACCTGAATGCAATCATCCCTGTCACAAGGAGAGGAAGAACAAACACATAATAAAAGAAACAGTGGCAGACAATAACATCTTTCACACATACGGTCTTTACTGGTAAATTACCTGTAACAAATCACGTGTAATTAGGACCTTTTAAAAAATACTGGTAAATTGGTTCCAGCAATTTTTAAAGATGACTGACGTCACAGAATTGAACGGTATTTTGCTGCTGATGTGTGAACGGTCTCTTACCGTAAAAAGCCAGAACGCCATAATTTACTGGTATTGCTGTGTGAAAGGGGCCAATAGATTCAAGAGTTTTATTTGTCACATACACAGTTATATACAGAATATATAACCGGCAGTGAAATGTAAACAGGTCCGCTCCATGGACAGTGCAAATTCACAGTTAAAAACACAAGGAGGAAATTATATAGAAATAGAATAAAAAAGTACTATATATATATATATATATAATGTATCTGTAGAATTATAAATAATCAAGTCAAGTAGAAAAAAAGTAAAAAAAATAAAAATAAAGAAGTGGAATAAAATAAGTGGAGTAAACTGTAGACTTATAAATATGTGGTTAACAAATGTATAAAGAGTATAATGTGCAAACAGGTTTATAACAGGTTGTTACACAGTAACAACGAGAACAGAAAGTGCAGTGCAATGTCAGTGTATCGATGTTTATCCTGAAGTGAAGTCACATGATGTAAAGTGACTGAGTTCAGGAGTCTGATGGCCTGGGGGAAGAAGCTCCTCCTGAGTCTCTCAGTTTTGGCCATCAGGCTTCGGAAGCGCTTACCAGATGGCAGCAGCGTGAAATGAGGGTTTGCAGGGTGATTAGAGTCCTTGATGATCTTAGCAACAAACTACAGCGATGTGTCCTAGAACGTAAAAGCAATAGGAAAATGTTATTGTGAAATATTTATTTTAAACTACAAACCATTGTAGTCTGTTGGTTTGGGTCTGAATGGGTCTGACGTGATCATATTGTTTGGATCTAGTAAGCCACTGCAATTTATACCAGCTAGAGCTTATTTATTAATCCTGGTACATTTATGAGGTGGAAGGAGTGGAAGAAGGCTGTTCTAGAAGAGTAAACAGAAATGTGATTTTCAAAAATCAGATTACTGTCAACATTACAGGTTTTTAACTGTAGAAAACATCTCAGTTACGTATATAACCCTCGTTCCATGAAGAAGGGAATGGGGACGTTACATCAACGTCACAGACGTATTGAGATCACTTCAGGGTGCCCCTATCATCTTCAAGTGTATACTGAACGAGCCAATGCACATTGATGTATGAGATTTGCATCTCGCGCTCTGCCCCAAAGTGCGGGTATAAATACGGAAGCGAATGCAACACACTTTGTTTTACACCGAGGAGCCGAGCCGTGACCCAGCGGACAGCGGTGGTAAAGCAACTGTGGTGTCGGGACGTAACGTACGCAACAAGGGTTACATACGTAACTAAGGCATTCCCTTTCAGTTGGTCATGTTCGACTTATAGGCGTTTTCCCTTTGGAAAACGCCACGATTGCTGCCCCTTCCAGTGCCCTGCATAAGTTTCTCAGGCCCCCATGTATTCGGAGAGAGAGTCAATCACTGTTATTCCGCATGACCCACTCAGTGAGACTATTGGATAACACTGGGAACGCGTGCCTCTTTGAAGGAAAGGGAACGCTACGGAGTCCACATCCTGCTCAAAGGGAGGTACCATGTGTAAGTTCCCTATATGGACTGGCCAATTAGGGCAGTGCAACATATGGAATGTCCCTGGGGTGGCTCTGGCCAAGCTAGGCGGGAGACAACACTGCTTAGAGATGGCAAAGTGGAAAGACATAGAAAGCCATTCCATGTAAGGATAAACATGGGACCCACCAATGCATACGAGTGTTAGGCCCGCCACGTCTGACTGCTGAGGGTGACTGAGCAACTTGATGGTTCACCAATTGGGCACCTTACTGGAGCAATAAGTGCACTGATCCGGTTCATGAGGAGGAGAATGGCGCAGCAAGCCAACACTAGAACGGGTAATTCAGTGTTACTGTCTGGTTGAAGCAAGCACACAGGAAGAAACCTCTACACGAAGGCTATAGAATCTAGCAAACGTGTTTGGTGTCACCCAGCCCACAGCTATACAAATATCTGACCAAAAATGCTTGCAGGTCCCCCTCTTGATGGAGGCCAATGCAGTCAAGAGTACTGTTTTACAAGACAGAATTTTTAAGATAAGTAATAAAAAGTCCCAAGAGGATACAGAGATCACTTAGAACCTCCGCATCCCATCCAGGAACCAGATATGGATTCTCCCGAGGGTGCCCCGTCTCTGAGAAAGCAGGTCCTTCCTCGGAGGAATGGGCCAGGGAGGTGCTGTTGTGTAACCTGGTCCGGTTGGGCCAATAGGGCGCAAGACCTGCTCCTTGTCCTCCCTGACTTTGCACAGTGTCTGTGCAAGAAGACTCACTGGGTGAAACGCATATTTACATAGGTCCCTGTTACATGTGAATGTAGCTTGACTGGTTACTCTTTCCTTTCCTAGTGATATGATTGTCTTTAAATAAATTACCCTAATAGACCAAGCCTTTCGTGTTGATCCTCTTTAATGTTATGGCTTTGACCGTAACAGTCCCTTGGCCAGTTGTGTGCCAGTGCATCTGTGCAGGGATGCACCCGGTCAGGGAATAAAACTGGGCGGAAAACCGGTCTACCTGTGCAATCCCGAAGCACCTCCAAATCAGCTGAACCACCTGGGGGTGGAGTCTCCACTCTCCCGGGAGCACTTGCTGTCTTAAGAGCTCCTTGGCTGCACGATTGAGCAGGCCCAGTATGTGAGTGGCATGAAGCTACCTCAGATGCTTCTGACTCCACAGGAGGAGATGGCAGGCGAGTTGTGACATGCGATGGGAGCAAAGACCACCTTGATGGTTGATGTACACAGTGGCCACAGTGCTGTTCGTATAGACCAGTATGTGCTTACCTCGTAGCAGCAATTTGAGGCAGCCCAGCGCAAGATATACTTCTAACAACTTGAGGCAGTTGATGTGCCAATGCAGTTGGGACCCGTCCACAGACCTGAGACTGCATGCCTGTTGTATGTGGCCCCCGAGCTGGTTGCAGAAGCATCCGTAAAAACCACAGCATGCCTGGACACTTATTCTAGGGGGACTCCACAGGCTGAAGGTTTGGTGACAGGTTGGTGTGATTGTCACACGGAGCGAGGATCCACTCTACTACGCCCATCTCGGGACTTGGCCGTGTAATCCGAGCGCCGCTACTGTCTGCCATATGCCCCAGGAGCCTGTGAAAATGTTTCAGTGGGGCCGCTGTTCTGCATTTGAATGAATTCAAGCTCAACACCAACTGAACACGCTCCTCTGTGAGGCGCGCTGTTAGGTTGACAGAGTCCAACTCCATACCAAGAAAAGAGATCCTCTGCGCATTGACCCAAAGACTCAAATCAAATCAAATCACCTTTATTTATATAGCGCTTTGAACAAGTCCAATTGTTTCAAAGCGCTTCACATTGTTAACAGGAAAATAACAGAATTTGTACAGCCGCTCTGGTGAAACGGTGATGTTATCCAGCTAATTTCAAGTATCATATAGTGTCAATGCGGGCAGATCGGTAATATAGATGAAGTTTTGTCCCCAACTGAGCAAGCCAAAAGTCAGAGGCAACGGTGGCAAGGAACCAAAACTCCTTCAGGGTCAGAATGGAGAAAAAAACCTTGGGAGAAACCAGGCTCAGTCGGGGTGCCAGTTCTCCTCTGGCCGACGAACAAACAGTGTATGATTATAATTCTGGCAACATAGCAGGATTTAATTCATATTAGGTAAATAGATATTTGTAAGTTTATTCAAAAGATTGGAGTCGGCACGCCGAAGACGGGCTGACTGAGGTGACAAGCGTTGGTCACCCCACTCAGAGACCGCGCTACAGGCAGCTCTGGGTGATGTAGACTGGGACATGTTCCGACCAAGTTCAGCTGACGTAAGCGAGTTCACGGATGTGGCGCTTTGCTTCATCAACACGCTTACAGAGCAAGCCACGCAAACAATAACAATAACGTCCTTCTCAAATCAGAAACCGTAGGTGGACAATTCAATCCGCGCTGCAGTGAACACACGCACTGCCGCATACAACCCCGGTCTCCTATCGGGGAACATGACTGAATACAGATCGTCCTGCTACGCTCTCCGACGCGCAGTTAAAGCCGCAAAGCTCCGTTATAAGGATCGAGTGGAGTCTGATTTCCAACTCAACGACTCGCGGCGCATGTGGCAGGGTCTGAGGTCCATCTGCTCTTTTGGATCTAAATCCTCTGCAGAGGTGAGCGCTGATCCGTCGCTTGTGAACGAGTTAAACTCTTTCTACGCTCGCTTTGACTGTAACCGTGGCAACGCAACTCCGCCAAGTGGCGCGTCAGAGGGAATTACTCAGAGCAGCAACAACCACATGATCTCTGTCTTGGAGGATGAAGTTCGGCGGGCACTCAAGCGTGTGGACGTCAGCAAAGCTGCTGGGCCAGATGGTATTTCAGGCCGTGTTCTGCGGTCCTGTGCTGATCAGCTCACCGGGTTGTTTACATCTATCTTTAATGAGTCCCTCGCTACATCTGTGGTCCCCACCTCCTTCAAAAAATCCACCATCATCCCTGTTCCTAAGAACAGTAAACCCTCTTGCCTACATGACTATCGTCCAGTGGCTCTCACGTCTATAGTCATGAAGGTCTTTGAGAGACTCATTAAAAACACTATTTGCGCCTTCATTCCTGACACTTTGGAACCTCTTCAGTTTGCCTATTGTCCCAATAGATCAACTGAAGATGCCATCTCTCATGTCCTCCACTCCTCCCTCACTCACATTGACAGCAAAAGTGGGAACTATGTAAGGCTGCTATTGACTATAGCTTAGCCTTTAACACCATAGTTCCCATTAAGCTAACCGCCAAACTCCTGAATCTCGGCCTGAATCCTTCTCTCTGCCACTGGATTGAGGACTTCCTCACTGGTAGGCCTCAGGTGGTGAGAGTAGGCAAGTTCACCTCCACCTCCATCACCCTGAGTGTGGGAGCTCCACAGGGCTGTGTCCTGAGTCCCCTGCTCTACTCTCTCTACACGCATGACTGTTTGTCCACACACAGCTCCACCTCTATCATCAAATTTGCTGATGATACTGTTGTCCTGGGCCTCATTTCCAACAACAATGTGACGGCATACTTGGACAAGGTGGAGCATCTAACATCATGGTGCCAGGACAACTGTCTCTCTCTGAATGTTGGCAAGACCAAAGAAATGATTGTGGACTTCAGGAAGAGACAGCAACGGACATACTCCCCCCTCATGATCAGCGGGTCACCAGTAGAGAGAGTGAGCAGCTTCAAGTACCTGGGTGTAAACATCTCCGAGGACCTGACCTGGACTGCTCACATTCAGACACAGGTGAAAAAAGCCAGGCAAAGACTGTACCACCTGCGCCAGCTGAGGAAATTCAGGGTTTCACCAGCTATCCCTAACTTTCTATTTAGCAGCGATAGAAAGTGTATTAACTCAGTGCATCACAGCGTGGTATGGGAACAGCACCAGTCATGACTGCAAAGCCCTGCAAAGAGTTGTGCGCTTATCCGAGCGTATCTCAGGGTCAGCTCTCCAGTCTCTGCAGGACGTCTACACCAAACGCTGCAAAGGTAGAGCTACTAAGATCATCAAGGACTCAAATCACCCTGCAAACCCTCATTTCACGCTGCTGCCATCTGGTAAGCGCTTCCGAAGCCTGATGGCCAAAACTGAGAGACTCAGGAGGAGCTTCTTCCCCCAGGCCATCAGACTCCTGAACTCAGTCACTTAACATCACATGACTTCACTTCAGGATAAACATCGATACACTGACATTGCACTGCACTTTCTGTTCTCGTTGTTACTGTGTAACAACCTGTTATAAACCTGTTTGCACATTATACTTCTTTATACATTTGTTAACCACATATTTATAAGTCTACAGTTTACTCACTGCACAGTTTACTTCACTTATTTTATTCCACTTCTTTATTTTTTATTTTTTTACTTTTTCTTCTACTTGACTTGATTATTTATAATTCTACAGATACATTATATATATATATATATATATATATATATATATATATATATATATATATATATATATATATATATATATATATATATATATATACTTTTTATTCTATTTCTATTATAATTTCCTCCTTGTGTTTTTAACTGTGAATTTTGCACTGTCCATGGAGCGGACCTGTTTACATTTCTTTGCCGGTTGTATATTCTGTATATAACTGTGTATGTGACAAATAAAACTCTTGAATCTTGAATCTTGACAGCACCATGTCCCTGTGTTCGCACAACTGCTCTCCTGACTGTTGCCCATATGAGCCAGTCAGCGAGGTAGTTGAGAATGCAAACGCCATGCTCTTTCGACTTTCGTGAAGACACGGGCCAACAGTGACTGCGCCTGTAAGACAGTAGCGGTCTCCTTCAGCATAGAGTTTAAGTGGATGGCCCTGAACTTGGGTTTGATGGTACGCATGAGCCAGTGACCGAGCAAGCGGGACCAATGGCACCACAGACGTACTCGCAGTGGGGCAGCGAGGCGCAATGCAAGGACCCGACTTGGATGGCATAGCAGCCCGAAGTGGGGTCTGAGTGTGCAGTGCAACACTTACCTGCTTGTGCGGAGGGTGTGCGGAGGCCTCTTGAATGCGCCTTGGACACAGCCACCTCCTGAGGTGTGTGTGTATATATATATATATATATATATATATTGGCAGAGAAAGAGAAGCCCTAATAAAACCTAAAAAGCAAAGGACCTAGTACTGAGCCCTGTGGCACTCCATTTAATGAGGTCTGTCTTCATTCACACAAACAAAGTGGTAGTGGTCTTATAGGTGGGACATAAATCATGCAAATGCTTGTCTATTGAGCTATTGTGCATTCAGAAATTATATTATACAGAAACTGTCCAGAAGCAAAAAAGATGACCTTTTAAGATCAATGATGTGTGATGAGAAAATGTTATAAGATGTCTTTTAAGATGTGTGACAAAATAAACATTGGTTGGTTATAATAATGCTCTATAATTATAGATTGCATAAGTTCATAATATTATATTTTGCATGATCTGTGCTTTCATGCCCATTGGTGCCTAATCAAAAGGGTATGAAACTGAAAGTTAATCTACTTTCTGGAATACCTCCTTGAAGGGACACTGTCCTGGAGAGTTTAGCTCCATCTGTTATCACACAAGTCTAACTTGATTCTTCTGGATTGTTTGAAAATTACTGACAGGTGTGTTTGGTTAGTAATGGGACTAAACTTTGTAGGACAGTGGTCTGATGGTACCCATCCCTTATTGTTGTTGAAAAATCTAATACCACTAGAAGAGATGTAGCCATGATCATATGCCAAAAGCAGGTAATTTGTAACTTCAATAAGCACCTTTTCTGTGATAAGGGTTTTGATAACTGCAAACTTTAAAATATTTCGGTATCCCTAAAGAAAGCCAAGATTTAACAATTATTAAGAAGATGCGATACTAGCCAAATGCGAGCATACACATTGGTTTTGATGCTTTACATGTCTAAAAGTTTTGATGTCTGTTGCTTTGCGCCATTAAACTGCTCTTATTTGTCTTTTTCCGCCTTAGACCTGAAGACACTGAAAGAAGAAAGTCAAGAACTGAATGAAACAGAAGAAAAACACCAGATTAAGAAACGTCATGATTTCACAACTGAAGAAGAACCTTTCAGTTGCTCACAGACTGAAAAGACTGATGGTAATTTCACATGCCAACCATGCGGAAAGACTTTCAATCAAAGTAGAAACCTTAAAATCCACATGAGAATTCACACAGGAGAGAAGCCATTCACTTGCCAACAGTGTGGAAAGAGTTTCACTCAAAAACCAAGTCTTAACGTCCACATGAGAATTCACACCGGAGAGAATCCATTCACCTGCCAAGAATGTGGAAAAAGGTTCAATCAAAAAGGAAACCTGACAGTCCACATGAAAGTTCACACTGGAGAGAGTGCATTCATCTGCCAACAGTGTGGAAAGAGTTTCACTCAAAAAGGAAGCCTTAAAGTCCACATGAGAATTCACACAGGAGAGAAGCCTTTCACCTGCCAACACTGTGGGAATGGTTTCATTCGAATAGGAAGTCTTAAAAGCCACATGAAAATTCACACTGGAGAGAAGCCTTTCACCTGCCCTCGATGTAAAAAGAGTTTTAAACATAAAGGAACTCTTAATGCCCACATGAGAATCCACACTGGAGAGAAGCCGTTCGTATGTGGACAGTGTGGAAAGAGTTTCAGGTTTACTGTAACCCTTAATCACCACATGAGGATTCACTCAAGAGAGAACTGTTTTATATGCCATCAGTGTGGAAAGAGCTTCACAGACAGGACACAGCTTAAGAATCATGTAAAAATTCACATCGGAGAGAAGCCTCACATGTGCCTTCACTGTGGAAAGACTTGCAGAAACAAAGCCAACCTTGAGGTTCACATGAGAGTTCACACTGGAGAGAAGCCGTTCACCTGCCCTCAGTGTGGGAAGAGTTTTGCTCTCAAAGGAAACCTTGATGTTCACATTAGGCTTCACACTGGAGCGAAGCCTTACAAGTGTCTTCAGTGTGAAAAGAGTTTCATTCAAAAAACAAGTTTTAAAGCACACATGAGAGTTCACACTGGAGAGAGTCCATTCACCTGCCAAGACTGTGGGAAATGTTTCACTCAAAAAGGAAACCTTCAGAGCCACATGAGAGTTCACACTGGAGAGAGTCCATTCACCTGCCAACACTGTGGGAAATGTTTCACTCAAAAAGGAAACCTTCAGAGCCACATGAGAGTTCACACTGGAGAAAACCCTTTCACCTGCCAACAATGTGGAAAGAGTTTCAGTCAAAAAGGAAACTTTAATGTCCACATGAGAATTCACACTGGAGAGATATCTTTCACCTGCAATCTGTGTGGGAAGAGCTTCTCTCGAAAAGAAAACTTTGTGATTCACATGAGAGTTCACACTGGAGAGAAGCCGTTCACCTGCCAACAGTGTGGAAAGAGTTTTGCTCTCAAAGGAAACCTTGATGTTCACATTAGGCTTCACACTGGAGCGAAGCCTTACAAGTGTCTTCAGTGTGAAAAGAGTTTCACATATCAAAGAGACCTGAAATGTCATTCGCAAAATCATTCGGGAAAGAAATTACAAGGTTCTGAGTGTGGAAAGAAGTTAACCAAAAAGAGCCATTTCAAACCCTCTGGAGGAAGGCGATTTAATTGTGACCAGTGTAATAAAACATTTGTTTTGTTGTCACACTTACAGATACACATGAAAATGCATGCAAATGTGAGACCATATTCTTGTTCTCTTTGTAGAAAGAGTTTTAAATGGCTCAGCAGTTTAAAATGCCACCAGAAAGCGTGTGAAATCAAAGATACGTTCACACCGCAGTTGAATGTGGCGAACGTTTAAAAAATGTATATTTTTTGAGGCTTGCCTTTTAAATGTGGCTCATATCAGATACTCGTCTAAACAGGTGACGTTCCTACAAGACTCCATGTTCCTCACAAGTGATTTGTCCATATTCATTTAGTGTAGTCAAGGTCTTAACCATGTCTTGAACATTGGGGGGGGACCAAATGTTTTATTTATTTTTTTTCCATGAGGGGAGGGGAAGTTATTGGATTATTATGATGATCAAAGAACTTCACTGCCGTACCATGGGTGTAGCGGCGCAATGATATTACGCAGCGCCTGAAAATAGTCCCCAGCACGCTCCCTGTGCAAGCAGGTTGTCACGTTGGTTATGTTGACAGAAGTTAGCCTATTTTCAGGCGCTGCGTAATAACATTGCGCCGCTGCACTCATGGTACGGCAGCAAAGTTCCTTGATTATTACGCATGAATGAGACTATAGTTCCTAGCCATATCGGTCTAGAAAATCACAACTTTTCATTTTCCGTCGGACTTAGTACACGGTGTAATTATACATATCACAACATGTAAATAGGAAAACTTTTGGCATTATTTTGTCACTTTTTGAGCAGTAGGCTAGCTGGAGCAGTTTACCTCCAGTCTTTGTGCTAAGCTAGGCTAGCGGTGGGTGCGTCAGACAGATTTATGGCACGCACGGAGATGAGACTGGTATGTATGGACTTATCTAACTCTGGGGATACGGTGAATAAGCCAAAGTCCCAAAAAGTCAGCGTGTTCCTTTAAATTCCTTTGTAAATGCTGTTATTTTAAAATGTGCACACATTAAAAAATATGACGAACACAAAATGTTTCTTGTTTTGTCACATAAAACATCTACATCTAAAAGAAAAACATCTAAAAGTCTCATATTTACATCTACTTACACCTTACCATGCACTCTTTCACTGCAAAAACTAAAGTGTTGCGTTTAAAGGGGCTTTGGTTGGAATTTGCACTCGTCTTCTGTGAATTTAATTGGTCGTCTCAAACAGTTTGACATTGACGACCAGTGTTAATCACTTTTAAAACTTTCTGTCATCCTAACAACAGCTACTGGAGCTCAAATTGCTCAAGAAGTTAATGCTGGTTCTGATAGAAAGGTGTAAGAATACACAGTGCATCTCAGTTTGTTGCATATGGGATGGCATAGCCACTGACCAGTCAGGGTGACAGTCTGCATCAGAACTGGACCACGGAGCAATTGATGGCCGTGTGCGTGGCTTACTTAGGGAACACATGGCACAGGATGCACTATGGGAAGAAGGCAAGCCGGCAGAGGCAGTGTGATGCTTTGGGCAATGTTCTGCTGGGAAACCTTGGGTCCTGCCATCCATGTGGATGTTACTTTGACACGTACAACCCACCTAAGCATTGTTGCAGACCATGTACAGCCTTTCATGGAAACGGTATTCCCTGGTAGCTGTGGCAAAAATGGTTTGTAAAGCACAACAATGAGTTTGAGGTGTTGACTTGGCCTCCAAATTCCACAGATCTCAATCCAGTCGACCATCTGTGGGATGAGCTGAACAAAGTACGTTTGAAGTAAGTCTTGGAGTTCTGGCATGGAAACCACATTTAGTACGCACCTTACTGTGCAAGCCGAAACCTCAGTGCTTGTGGCCATCAAATCGTGCTGCAGGTCTTTTGCAGTCACTCTAGGGTTTTTCTGGACCTGTCTGCGTTGATGGCTTCCTTTTATCTTCCCTGTCCAGGTAATGTAATCACTGTTCCTTTAACTTTGAACTTGTAAACTATGCTTCCAACGGTGTCTCTAGGAAAATTTTTTGCCTTTGCTATATTTCTTCCTTGTTTGTGTTAGAGGGTGACATGGTAATGGATTTTCAAACCTCTCCCGTCCCACTCCCACAAAATAAAATCCCATCCCCTTCCTATCCCACAAAAAAACTGGGGGAAAATCCTGTCCCCTACCAATCCCATAAGAATGACTCCCATTGCCTCCCACTCCCGTGTTTCTTTTGGACAGAATCTGTAACAGTAAAATATACAGTGCAGATCACAGCATGCCCACCTTAGTTGAATAAAAATCCAAAATGAAGTTTATTTTAGTGAACTGAAAGCGAGTTTAAACAATGCACACACATTAAAATTCATGTTAATCATCCATGCAAACACACACACACACACACACACACACACACACAGGCATGCACGTGCACACATTATATAACCAGATTTTCATTGAGGTTCCATTAAGATGGACTCCCACCATGTTACCTTAATTTAGTAGTAAATAAACATCTTTTTTTGAGCTTAATATTTGGTTTGCGTGTGTCCCTTGTTTTTGTTGCTTCCCTTGAGCCAGGGGTCGTACAAACCCGATTCCAAAAAAGTTGGGACACTGTATAAATTCTGAAAAAAAAACAGAATGCAACGATGTGGAAGTTTCAAATTTCAATATTTTATTCAAAATGTATAATTTTAAGGGAAAAATTAAAACATTTTGATTTAAAATAAAAAAATTATTTAAAATGTCATGGCATCAACACATCTCAAAAAAGTTGGGACAAGGCCATGTTTCCCACTGTGTGGCATCCCCTCTTCTTTTCTAACAGTCTGCAAACGTCTGGGGACTGAGGAGACAAGCTGCTCAAGTTTAGGAATAGGAATGTTGTCCCATTCTTGTCTAATACAGGCTTCTAGTTGCTCAACTGTCTTAGGTCTTCTTTGTGGCATCTTCCTCTTTATGATGCTCAAATGTTTTCTATGGGTGAAAGATCTGGACTGCAGGCTGGCCATTTCAGTACCCGATCCTTCTTCTTCTACGCAGCCATGATGTTGTAATTGATGCAGTATGTGGTCTGGCATTGTCATGTTGGAAAATGCAAGGTCTTCCCTGAAAGAGACGACGTCTGGATGGGAGCATATGTTGTTCTAGAACTTGGATATCCCTTTCAGCATTGATGGTGCCTTTCCAGATGTGTGAGCTGCCCATGCCACACACACTCATGAACCCCATCCCATCAGAGATGCAGGCTTCTGAACTGAGCGCTGACAACAACTTGGGTCCTCTTTAGTCCATTTTAAATGAGCCTTGGCCCAGAGAAAACGTCTGCGCTTCTGGATCATGTTTAGATATGGCTTCTTTTTTTACCTGTAGAGTTTTAGCCGGCAGCGGCGAATGGCACATGAACGGTGGATTGTGTTCACGACAATGTTTTCTGGAAGTATTCCTGAGCCCATGTTGTGATTTCCATTACAGTAGCATTCCTGTATGTGATGCAGTGCCGTCTAAGGGCCGGAGATCACGGCATCCAGTATGGTTTTCCGGCCTTGACCCTTACGCACAGAGATTGTTCCAGATTCTCTGAATCTTTGGATGATATTATGCACTGTAGATGATGATAACTTCAAACTCTTTGCAGTTTTTCTCTGAGAAACTCCTTAAAAAATAGTGCAGATATTGCTCCAGTATGTTTGGCCGCAGCATTGGGGGAATTGGTGATCCTCTGCCCATCTTGACTACTGAGAGACACTGCCACTCTGAGAGGCTCTTTTTATACCCAATCATGTTGCCAATTGACCTAATAAGTTGCAGATTGGTCCTCCAGCTGTTCCTTATATGTACATTTAACTTTTCCGGCCTCTTATTGCTCCCTGTCCCAACTTTTTTGGAATGTGTAGCTCTCATGAAATCCAAAATGAGCCAATATTTGGCATGACATTTCAAAATGTCTCACTTTCAGCATTTGATATGTTATCTATATTCCATTGTGAATAAAATATAAGTTTATGAGATTTGTAAATTATTGCATTCCTGTTTTATTCACAATTTGTACAGTGTCCCAACTTTTTTGGAATCGGTTTTGTATGACGTACCAATGCTAGAAGTGGGGTTAAGGTGTGTGTGTGTGTGTGTGTTAGTATGAAAGAATGGGTATAAGTACTGGAGTACATATTTTGAGCGTGCAAAGCTGTATAAAATGCAAGCTTCAAGGATTGGAGTGTCATGGAAGTTATTCTTGCACTCAGCTCCTTAGTGGTTTTGGATGTTTTTTATTGTGCCGCTACAAGTCCATCCAGTACAAAAAAACATTAGTGCATTATACTGTATTATTATTCTTTATTTCAGTTGTTGTATTACTTGTTAATATAGGTGGGAATGGAAGGAGAAGAATATCTGTAATACCACTGGAGGCAGTGATTAAAAGTGCTTCTGGTGATGGGAAGATCTTGCTGTACGTTGTGCCATTGCAGGATGAGCTTTATATGACGCCACTGCCACCAGATGCGCATGCCAAAGGCAACTTGTAAAAAAACACAAGACACTGATGCCACTCCAGACATTGGCTTTGTATGTTGACCAGTGTGACCGCATGGAAAACTCTGAAATTGAGGTAAAAATATGTTGTAATGAGCCTTTAGATTACTATCTTTAAGGACTTCCCGCTGATGGACATGGATGTGAATGAAAGCGGTAAACTCTTCTTTCAGACACAGTTTAAAGCCGGGTTCACACTGTACCGTTTTGGCCATCTGAGAGAAATTTAGCAAATCTTAAAAGATTCCTCTGTTCCTAAATAAGGAAATAAGAGTTACCAGATAAACTTTTTCAAAATCAAGAACAATTTACCTCGAGATACTTCTCAGATTAGATGTTGAAGCCGATAGAAGTTCTGTTGCATGTAGACATAGCTTGCACTGCACGTGATGTAACGTCCTTTTTCATATTAATATATGAATATGAAATTTTTCTTTGTATTTCCATGAGAGAAATGCATTACACGCAGGGCTTTCTGTTTTCCGGTCCATTTTTGTGTCATGACTAGCGTGTCTGCAACTGAAGAGGCTGCACGCTGGGTTTTTTTTATTTATTTTTTTTAACATTTAGAGTCGGACAATCAACATTTGCCTCTGGTTAAAAATTCAAACAGTTTACATTTCTATTAAATGAAATAAATGACATTAAAATTCAAAGTAATCACCTTGGTCATCTAAAATACTTTTCAGATGTGTGCATATATATTTACATACACTAATAAATTATATGAGCAATAGATGGTTTCTGTAGCCAAACATTAAAGTTTTGCCTTTTAGAAAGAATTTCACATTCTTTTAGTTCTCAACATTTTCAGCACATCAATGGACGAGGAAATTCACCAAGAAATTAAGTCTGAATTCCTCTGACATCTGTTTTACTATTTGTATGTGCATTTCTGTGCACTTTTGTGATTTTAGACACAGAGTGAACAGGACTTTTATTTTGTTCTGCGATGACATCATAAAGCTGCGCCTGCTGTGATTCGGCTGAAGAGAGGTTTGTGTTTTACACATTTAAAGTGTTTAATTCGATACGAACCGTTCTGTCTATTTATAGCCGTTACAATGACTGTGAAATTAATAAGATGTTATTGAGTGTAATATTGTAATGCGTTGTCTAATGAGCGGTATTTAGTGAGTAAAGCTCGAGTAGTTGCGTCTCATTTCGCTCCATATATCGAGAATCAGTTCATCATAATAAACATGAGTTCAGTCTCTGACAGTAATAATGGGAGAAACGGCATTTCTGAATCAAACAGATGAACCGATGCTTCGCCAAATGATTCAGTGTTTGAATCGCTCGATTCACTGATCAATGCAACAGTGCCTGTAAGGACAACACAAACACGAATAATGACAACTTTAACAAGCCAAGAACATGTGTTATATTAATGAACTTGAACCACTAGTTTTGAGTTGTTGTTTGTCTAATCAGGCCATTAAATGTCAATCTGACTCTTTCCAGTTCTCTGACTACGAACTACTAAAGTTGGTATTTATTTGTCTTAATTATTCTCCTCTTCAACATGTCTTTGTCCAAACACGCAGGAAAACTCCTGGAGAAGCCTCTGAGATCCACGTGACACTGTTATAAAGATGGCGTTTATTAAACAGGAGAGTGAAGACATAAAGATTGAAGAAGTGTTCAGTGTGAAACATGAAGAAACTGAGGAGCAAACAGGTTAGTTTCCTTCCCAAAGCTGAACTCCGTCCTGTGATCCTCACACCTGTGGGAGATTCTCCACACTCACACACACTCTGCTTGCGGACCGTATGCGGTATTGTGATCCTCCATTACATAGAAACTGTGACAGTATCACAAACTAACTTTAAAGGCCCGATATACTTCAAGCGAAATCGAAGAACGAACTGACGTGATGTCAGAACAAAATCCGGCCAAAACGAACTTCATTTATTGTTCGTTTTGGGAGTTTGAAACGGCTCGCAATTTCATGCTTTCAAAAGAGGGACCAAAGACTCCCTTTAAACTTTTAACAGTAAACATTTTTCAGAGCGATGTAAATAAATACTCATTTTGTCCTAACAGCGCTTCCTGTTGAATTTATAAGGGCTATAATTAAGAGCTCAGGCGCTTCAGTGGTCACGTCCATAACGCTTTAAAGATTACGTTTATATCATATAACAATTATAAATACAAATAACTTGAAACTTTATATTCAAAGCTAAAATGTTTATTCTTATTAGATCGACATTCATATATTTCATATTTTAAGATCATTATAAGATACAATATTTTTATATTTACAGTATTTTAATATTTGCTATATTTTAATATTGCAAAATGCAATATTTTTTATTTTATTTTTTTATACAGCGCACACATATAATGAGAACTGTTTAGAGGGGCATGCCAGGTGTGCGTGAAAAAACCAAAAAACCAAACGAATATTCAAATCCCAAAACTGAAAATGGAATACCAACCGAGCCACCGAACTAATATTCGAATATTCTGGTCCAGCCCTAATAATACTGCATTACAAAACTGACATGAGTGCGAGTCGGACCCGCACTGTGGGGGAACCGTGACTTGAACTCCTATATGATTAAACTTTTAGATTTGTTTAATATTTGAATTTTATCAAGCCGTTCTGTTAGAAGGAAAATCATGGTCTCTAATGTCTTGAACAATGCACACGTGTAAAATAATCCATAGTAATTTAAATCGCAGCAATTTAGTAAAATAAAGTTGATTAATTGTGCAGTCTTATGGTATCACAGATTGTAATATTTGGTAGTTTATAACCATAACGGAGGAGATCTGTCACGTAACATGTTTTTTTTCCTCATAAATGTGAGCACAAAAAATAAAATAAACTGCATATTTAATTTTATTTTGTGTCTATGAATGAAGAGCCAGCCCTTCTTCCTGTAGTGGACAGTTCTACAGACGGACGCGCCGGCACCTGATTTGGTGGCGCTGGAGGAAAGTTTATCAAAGTTAATTTAATCATATAATTACTATTGCTTTGCGTTGTTTTGTTAATAATTGTAATTACTAATATTACATGTTTGTTTATTGGACATTTAACAGTGAAGCACTGAGCCTGAATTGATATCCAGATAAATGAACTCATGAAATAACTCATACCTGTCACCGCAGTAGTTCTCCCCGCCACCACGAGTGTCAAAAGTGACTGAACGCCTGAATTTAACTTTTTTCCCCAGTAAAAACAAATACATGTTTGTTCAATAATATATAATTATTATATATATATTTTTTTTGTATTTTAAGACAATTTTATGGTACTAATTAATATTTATGCATTAATTGTGATACATTTTTCCAATTGTATTTATTTTCAAAGCAGTTTCATGTTAAAATGGAGACATGGTCTTAAATTAACAGCAAATTACCGGTAATGTGCGTTGTGTGAACGCGAAATGAAGATTACTGGTATATTCATGTATGAAATCAGAGCGCGCTGATGTAAGAAGTGCTGTTTACAGTAACGTTTTTAATAGTTTTTCTATTTAAATATGCGCTAATGATCATCTTTGACAGCTGCGTCACGTCTCGCAGCTTTTTCAACGTTCATCAGCGCTGCGGCTCTGCATTTGGATACTATTACGTAAGTGTCATGTTTTTAAGAGCAGATGTTGTCAAATTGAACAGATAGTGAAACTAAAGCACAACGGCGCAGTGTTTAAAGATGACTGACGTCACAGAATTGAACGGTATTTTGCTGCTGATGTGTGAACGGTCTCTTACCGGTAAAAAGCCAGAACGCCATAATTTACTGGTATTGCTGTGTGAAAGGGGCCAATAGCAACAAACTACAGAGATGTGTCCTAGAACGTAAGAGCAATTATAAAAATTTTAAAACTGATACTAGACCTAACATACAAAAAATGGGTCTGACGTGATCATATTGTTTGGATCTAGTAAGCCACTGCAATTTATACCAGCTAGAGCTTATTTATTAATCCTGGTACATTTATGAGGTGGAAGGAGTGGAAGAAGGCTGTTCTAGAAGAGTAAACAGAAATGTGATTTTCAAAAATCAGATTACTGTCAACATTACAGGTTTTTAACTGTAGAAAACATCTCAGTTACGTATATAACCCTCGTTCCATGAAGAAGGGAACGGGAACGTTACATCAACATCACAGACGTATTGAGATCACTTCAGGGTGCCCCTATCATCTTCAAGTGTATACTGAACGAGCCAATGCACATTGATGTATGAGATTTGCATCTCGCGCTCCTCCCCACAGTGCGGGTATAAATACGGCAAGCCTCAGGTGGTGAGAATAGGCCAGTCCACCTCCTCCATCACCCTGAGTGTGGGAGCTCCATAGGGCTGTGTCCTGAGCCCCCTGCTCTACTCTCTCTACACGCATGACTGTTTGTCCACATACAGCTCCACCTCTATCATCAAATTTGCTGATGATACTGTTGTCCTGGGCCTCATTTCCAACAACAATGAGACGGCATATTTGGACGAGGTGGAGCATCTAACATCATGGTGCCAGGACAACTGTCTCTCTCTGAATGTTGGCAAGACCAAAGAAATGATTGTGGACTTCAGGAAGAGACAGCAACGGACATACTCCCCTCTCATGATCAGCGGGTCACCAGTAGAGAGAGTGAGCAGCTTCAAGTACCTGGGTGTAAACATCTCCGAGGACCTGACCTGGACTGCTCACATTCAGACACAGGTGAAAAAAGCCAGGCAAAGACTGTACCACCTGCGCCAGCTGAGGAAATTCAGGGTTTCACCAGCTATCCTGAAAACTTTCTATTTAGGGGCGATAGAAAGTGTACTAACTCAGTGCATCACAGCGTGGTATGGGAACAGCACCAGTCATGACCGCAAAGCCCTGCAAAGAGTCGTGCGCTTATCCGAGCGTATCTCAGGGTCAGCTCTCCCGTCTCTGCAGGACGTCTACACCAAACGCTGCAAAGGTAGAGCTACTAAGATCATCAAGGACTCTAATCACCCTGCAAACCCTCATTTCACGCTGCTGCCATCTGGTAAGCGCTTCCGAAGCCTGATGGCCAAAACTGAGAGACTCAGGAGGAGCTTCTTCCCCCAGGCCATCAGACTCCTGAACTCAGTCACTTAACACCACGTGATCATCGATACACTGACATTGCACTGCACTTTTTGTATTGTCACATCCTGGATGTGACGAATCGTCTCTGTCTGCTTCTGGGTGGCCGAGACCATCGCTCATATCCACCAGGTTGAGCCAGAGATGGTGCTCCTGGACCACCATGGTGGACATCGCCTGACCGATGGAACGTGTGGTGATTTTCGTTGCCCAGAGGATGAGGTCTGTCAATGCACAGAGCGCTGGGTCAGTCCTACCCTCGTGCATGTCCATGAGTGCCTTGGCCTGATGCACCTGTAAGAGCACCATGGCATGCAGGGCGGAAGCAGCCTATCCACAGGCTTTGTAAATGATTCCTGTGAGAATGGGGGGAGGAGGTACCAGATCAGTTTCTGGCAGAAAAGGTGCCGTCCATGATCTGGTATTCTCACTATATTAACACTACCTGCCCAGAAGGCAGCAACACAGTCGAGTCTTCATCCCCAGATGACTGAAGCTCCCCCTCCGATGCAGCGATCGACATCTGCTTACCCATCTGCATCATCTAACCCCAGGACCACACAGCTGTGGCCCCTACTGTATAACAGTGAAAACATGGAAAGCTGGAAATTTTATATGAAAAGTTAATACACTGATAACTTGGAAAGTTCTACAGTTTCTTCAGGTTGTGGGGGTATATATATATATATATATATATATATATATATATATATATATATATATATATATATATATATATATATAATCAATCATTGGCAGAGAAAGAAAATACCTTATAACCCCTAAAAAGCAAAGGACCTAGTACTGAGCCCTGTGGCACTCCATTTTATGAGGTGTGTCTTCATTCACAAACAAATTGGTAGTGGTCTGATAGATGGGACATAAACCATGCTAATGCTTGTCATAGTGCATATCACCACCTATTTAGCTATTGTGCATTCAGAAACTATATTATACAGAAAATATCCAGTAGCAAAAAAAAAAACGACCTTTTAAGATCAATGATATGTGTGATGAGAATTTTATAATATGACTTTTAAGATGTGTGAGAAAATAAACACCGATTTGCTTTATAATTATAAATTGCATAAGTTCATAATATTATACTTTGAATGATCTGTGCTGTCATACCCATTGGAGCCTCATCAAAAGCTCTACCTCTGAAGCTGAGAGATGTGTAAGATTCAAGAGTTTTATTTGTCACATACACAGTTATATACAGAATATACAACCGGCAGTGAAATGTAAACAGGTCCGCTCCATGGACAGTGCAAATTCACAGTTAAAAACACAAGGAGGAAATTATATAGAAATAGGATAAAAAAAAATATACTATCTATATATATATATATATATATATATATATATATATATATATATATATATATGTCTATATCTGTAGAATTATAAATAATCAAGTCAAGAGAAAAAAAAGGTAACAAATAAGGATAAAGTGGAATAAAATAATTGAAGTAGACTGTGCAGTGAGTAAACTGTAGACTTATAAATATGTGGTTAACAAATGTATAAGAGTATAATGTGCAAACAGGTTTATAACAGGTTGTTACACAGTAACAACGAGAACAGAAAGTGCAGTGCAATGTCAGTGTATCGATGTTTATCCTGAAGTGAAGTCATGTGATGTTAAGTGACTGAGTTCAGGAGTCTGATGGCCTGGGGGAAGAAGCTCCTCCTGAGTCTCTCAGTTTTGGCCATCAGGCTTCGGAAGCGCTTACCAGATGGCAGCAGCGTGAAATGAGGGTTTGATGTCCTTGATGATCTTAGTAGCTCTACCTTTGCAGCGTTTGGTGTAGACGTCCTGCAGAGACGGGAGAGCTGACCCTGAGATACGCTCGGATAAGCGCACGACTCTTTGCAGGGCTTTGTGGTGAAACCCTGAATTTCCTCAGGACACAGCCCTGTGGAGCTCCCACACTCAGGGTGATGGAGGAGGAGGTGGACTGGCCTATTCTCACCACCTGAGGCCTGCCAGTGAGGAAGTCCTCAATCCAGTGGCAGAGAGAAGGATTCAGGCCGAGATCCAGGAGTTTGGAGGTTAGCTTGGTGGGAACTATGGTGTTAAAGGCTGAGCTATAGTCAATAAATAGCAGCCTTACGTAGGTCCCACTTTTGCTGTCGATGTGAGTGAGGGAGGAGTGGAGGACATGAGAGATGGGTGTAAACTTGTCCTGAAAGTTACAGTTTTTTGGAACTGAAAGTTGAGGTTAAGCAACATGCTCTTACCTGGGTATGTTGCATAATCTACTTTCTGCAATACCTCCTTGAAGGGCCGCTGTCCTGGGGAGTTTAGCTCCATCTTTTATCACACAAATCTAGCTTAATTCTTCTGGGGATGTATTACAGAAAGGTCTTATCTGTTTGGTAACTATGGCGATTTCAGTTAGGACCTAATTTAGGACAAAATCTATTACAGAATGACATTTCTTAAGTGCATAATCTTATTTTAACTATGGATAGAAAACAGGTATTACAGAAGCATCCTAACTTGACAAAAAAATCCTAAAAGCTGTCTTAACTTTAGGACAACACCACTGGTGTCCTACCGTCAAAACTTTTTGAAATCCAGTGATAAAAATCACAGTACAAAAGCCTTTTTCAAGAATGAGGTTACATTTATTAATTATACAAGATGAAGACAAGCGACGTTTGATGGTGGAGAGACTTTTGGAGGACCCAGAGGATATGTTGCGCTTTGATGATAAAATACTCATAAATAATTACAGACTCCCACAACACATGATTTTGCAGTTAGACTAATTGCGACCAACAGGGGTTGTAGAGATGTAGCCATGATCATATGCCAAAAGCAGGTAATTTGTAACTTCAATCAGCACCGTTTCTGTGATAATGATAGGTTTTTAAATAAGGGTTTTGATAACTGCAAGCTTGAAAATATTTCGGTATTCCTAGAAAAAGCCAGAAGTTAACAATATTGAGAAGTTGTGATACTAGCCAAATGCGAGCATACACATTGGTTTCAATGCTTTACATGTCTGAAAGATTTGATGTTTGTTGCTTTGCGCCATTAAACTGCTGTTATTTGTCTTTTTCCGCCTTAGACCTGAAGGCACTGAAAGAAGAAAGTCAAGAACTGAATGAAACAGAAGAAAAATACCAGATTAAGAAACTTCATGATTTCACAACTGATGAAGAACCTTTCATTTGCTCACAGACTGAAAAGACTTTATCACGAAAAAGAGCTCAAAAGACTAAAGGTCATTTCACATGCCAACAGTGTGGAAAGACTTTCAATCAAAATAGAAACCTTAAAATCCACATGAGAATTCACACTGGAGAGAAGCCATTCACTTGCCAACAGTGTGGAAAGAGTTTCACTCAAAAACCAAGTCTTAAAGTCCACATGAGAGTTCACACTGGAGAGAATCCATTCACCTGCCAACAATGTGGAAAAAGGTTCAATCAAAAAGGAAACCTGACAGTCCACTTGAAAGTTCACACTGGAGAGAGTGCATTCATCTGCCAACAGTGTGGAAAGGGTTTCACTCAAAAACCAAACCTTAAAGCCCACATGAGAGATCACACAGGAGAGAAGCCTTTCACCTGCCAACACTGTGGGAAAAGGTTCAATCAAAAAGGAAACCTGACAGTCCACATGAGAGTTCACACTGGAGAGAAGCCTTTCACCTGCCCTCGATGTAAAAAGAGTTTTAAACATAAAGGAACTCTTAATGCCCACATGAGAATCCACACTGGAGAGAAGCCGTTCGTATGTGGACAGTGTGGAAAGAGTTTCAGGTTTACTGTAACCCTTAATCACCACATGAGGATTCACTCAAGAGAGAACTGTTTTATATGCCATCAGTGTGGAAAGAGCTTCACAGACAGGACACAGCTTAAGAATCATGTAAAAATGCACATCGGAGAGAAGCCTCACATGTGCCTTCACTGTGGAAAGACTTGCAGAAACAAAGCCAACCTTGAGGTTCACATGAGAGTTCACACTGGAGAGAAGCCTTACAAGTGTCTTCAGTGTGGAAAGAGTTTCGCTTTCAAAGGAAACCTTGATGTTCACATTAGGCTTCACACCGGAGCGAAGCCTTACAAGTGTGTTCAGTGTGAAAAGAGTTTCATTCAAAAAACAAGTTTTAAAGCACACATGAGAGTTCACACTGGAGAGAGTCCATTCACCTGCCAAGACTGTGGGAAATGTTTCACTCAAAAAGGAAACCTTCAGAGCCACATGAGAGTTCACACTGGAGAGAGTCCATTCACCTGCCAACACTGTGGGAAATGTTTCACTCAGAAAGCAAGGCTTAAAGTCCACATGAGAGTTCACACTGGAGAAAACCCTTTCACCTGCCAACAATGTGGAAAGAGTTTCAGTCAAAAAGGAAACTTTAATGTCCACATGAGAATTCACACTGGAGAGAAATCTTTCACCTGCAATCTGTGTGGGAAGAGCTTCTCTCGAAAAGTAAACCTTGTGATTCACATGAGAGTTCACACTGGAGAGAAGCCGTTCACCTGCCCTCAGTGTGGGAAGAGTTTTGCTCTCAAAGGAAACCTTGATGTTCACATTAGGCTTCACACTGGAGCGAAGCCTTACAAGTGTCTTCAGTGTGAAAAGAGTTTCACATATCTTAGAGACCTGAAATGTCATTCGCAAAATCATTCGGGAAAGAAATTACAAGGTTCTGAGTGTGGAAAGAAGTTAACCAAAAAGAGCCATTTCAAACCCTCTGGAGGAAGGCGATTTAATTGTGACCAGTGTAATAAAACATTTGTTTTGTTGTCACACTTACAGATACACATGAAAATGCATGAAAATGTGAGACCATATTCTTGTTCTCTTTGTAGAAAGAGTTTTGAATGGCCCAGCAGTTTAAAATGGCACCAGAAAACATGTGCGAAATCAAAGATACGTTCACACCGCAGTTGAATGTGGCCAGCGTTAAAAAAAAAAAAAAAAAAAAAAGGGTTGAGGCTTGCTTTTTAAATGTGGCTCATGTCAGATACTCGTCTAAACAGGTGACGTTCCTGCAAGACTCCATGTTCCTCACAAGTGATTTGTCCATATTCATTTAGTGTAGTCAAGGTCTTAACCATGTGTAAAACCAAATGTTTTATTTTTTTTTTAAATTGTGAGGGGAGGGACTGTTATTGGTTTATTGGTCTTTTTATTTAAAGGAATTAAATGGGAAGAAAGAAAAGGAAATATGAACGATTTCAGGTCTATTGTGGTCATAAATAGTGATGGGGAGTCGACTCCAAAAGAGTTGATTCCTCGACTCTGAATAGCCCCAGAGTCGAGGTTGACTCCAGCCTCCAGCACAGGAATCAACTCTCGGTGTCCACTCTGTTGCCGTGTCCGAAATCGCTCACTTGTGTACTGATTCTCTAATCCCTATATAGTGCATGACAGTTGAGTGCACTATAAGCAAGGAGTGAATGAAATGAAGCGAGGAAATCGGACACTGACATAATAAACCGCGTCAGAGAGCTGTTGCAGAAACTGTCACACATTTATTTGAATGCTTACTTTAGAAATCGAAAACAGTCACAGCGACTGTATTTGTAATCATACATAGGCTTCCTCCGTGCTAACTTTAGTTTAATTGATGGTATATTAATGCAATAAATATTTGATTTGGTTTTCCATGGTTAACCTTGTGTTCATAATCATTAAACTAACCATAAATCATAAAAAAAAAAACCTCACATCAAGAATAAACACATCAATAAGTGTACATTATTGTATGTATTTTAGTATTTAGTATCTTTAGCTAACCTTTTAAGACAATGATCTTGTGCATTTACCACCATCACTCGACAACAGCTGTTTTTCGTGACTTTTTCCTCTGTAATATGAGATATCGGCAACAGCTAACTTTGATAGCCACTCATCAAGTTGTCGCTAAATTGGACTAATTTAGACAGTCATGCTAAAAATGTGCGTGATTTTAAGGCTTTATGTCGGGAAAAAATAAATTGTGTAACAACTGCAATTTTGTCTTATTTCTGATCCTGTTTTGATGTGAAGTAACTGGAGTCAAGGAGTCGATCAACTCCTACAATGGGAGTCGGGAATCGGAGTCGACTCCAAAAAACCTGGAATCGAACACCCCTAGTCATAAAGTAATTAATTTAAACTCCTTTGTAAATGCTATGATTTTAAAATTTGCACACATTCAAAAATATGACAAACACAAAATGTTTCTTGTCTCATCACATTCTGTTATGAATTGCACAAATCATGTAAATTACATATTTTCTCTTGCTGGGAAAAAATGTGAGTATTTTGTATCCCTGGTTCCCCTTCAGTCGGTCACGTTCTACGTAAGTCGGAACTGACCGACAAATTGGGGATCGTCTTCAGAGACCAATCTGCTTCGAGTGTATAGAAACAAGCCAATAACGTCTGCATGCGGTCCACGCACCGCCCCGCAGCGCGGGTATAAATACAGAAGTGGAATACCGCATCCTTGCTTTCAACTTCGGAGCTGAACAGTCGCGATAGAGCCGTTGTTTTCTTTGCGATGAGTGCGAAAGGGATTCTCTTACCTCTGGTGTCTCTTATCTTACCTGCGCGAGGGCACAGTCAGTGAGTGGCTGCAACAAACTTGTTGGTTCGCTGGGCGTTTCCGGCTGAGTGCTCACACAGACCTGCACTAGTGAGCCGTGGCAATCTCCCTGAGTGCTTCAGCACTTCTAAAAGAGCAAATTCCTTCTAAAAGAGCTGCATGGTTTGACCCTGCGTCTTTTTAAAGATGTCATTCAAACCGTGTGTTTCTGACCATCGCAGTATTACGGTCTAGACTCGAATACCTCAAACGGGGTGGAGTCCCATTGCGCATCCCCCGATCTAGCGGTCCACCAGCTGGGGGCCAGGGTGTCAGACCCTGAGACGGGTGTCCGCACCATCCCAAACACACACACACACATCTCCTGGACACACACACACATCTCCTGGTCTCTGACGCCCCCAGGCCTTGTCACTCCTCTCCTCCCCTTGCCAGGGGGTGGCAGTGGGCTCACTCCGTCCCACCCTGGAACACTCAGGCAACACTCTGGGTCGCCTCCGGGCCATCCGGGTTGGGTCTGAGTGTTCCACCTTGCTGCCCCACCCTGGGCACTTCTGTGGTGCTGTTGGTCCCACTTGTTTGGTCTCTGGGGGCCTGGCTAGAGCTCCCCAGGCCGTCTCGCTGGCTCATCCTTACCATCAGACTGGACTATGCAATTCAGTTCGCTTGCCGGCCTCCCAAGTTCAAGGGTGTCCTCTTCACCTCAGTGCAGAGCGGCGACGCCCATGTCTTGAGGTCAGAGATTGCGGTCTTGGTGGCGAAGGACGCAATTGAGCCGGTTCCTCCAGCCGATATGAAGTTGGGGTTCTACAGCCCCTACTTCATTGTGCCCAAGAAATGGGGTGGGTTACGGCCAATCCTGGATCTGCGCGTGAATCAGGCCCTGCACAAGCTCCTGTTCAGGATGTTAACGCAGAAACTCATCTTCGAATGCATCCCCAGGATTGGTTCGCAGCTATTGTCCTGAAGGACGCGTATTTTCATGTCTCTATCCTACCTCGACACAGACCGTTCCTACGCTTTGCGTTCGAGGGGAGGGCATATCAGTACAAAGTCTTGCTGTCCCTGACAAAGGGCTGTCCCTGTCACCTCATGTCTTCATGAAAGTTGCGGAGGCAGCCATTGTCCCACTCAGAGAACGCAGCATTCGCATTCTCAACTATTTCGACGACAGGCTTATCCTAGCCCAGTCTCGGGAGCAGTTGTGTGAACACAGGGACCTGGTGCTCTGTCACCTCAGCCTGTTGGGAGAAGAGCAAACTCTGTCCCACGCAGAGGATCTCTTATCTCGGCATGGAGCTGGACTCGGCTAGCCCCGTGCCCCATGTCTTTCCCTTGACAGAGCCTGCTCTGTCATCCCTGGGGTGTTCTTTCCCCCCGGGATCAGGTTGGATCCACCTCAGGGACCGCCATAGGTAGCACTACCCTGATAGGCTAGTCCCTATGTGTATTCTGCCACCTTCTGCCAGATGGAACCTGGCTCCACAGCTTTCCATCTTCCAAGATGGGCACGCTTTCCCAGCAATATCCAATAGTCACTCTGGGTCTTGCAGGAAAACAGCTGTGATGGACCTTCCTGGTTTGGAGTCCTGACTTCCGCCCCAACATAGGGGCTCCCCAGCGAGCTCAAACCGTGCGCTGGAAGGGCCAGCATCCCTTGTGTGTTGGTAGGATCTCCAATTCGTCGGTCAGTTACGACGTACGTCGAACGTGACCGACTAAAAGGGAACGTCTCAGTTACGTATGTAACCTTCGGAGACGTACGTCTTGTCACCAGGTGCTGTGCTTCCGCTGAAGGACCGAGTCACTTTGGCTCCTCAGTTGGAAAAGCGAGGATGCGGTATTCCACTTCCGTATTTATACCCGCACTGTGGGGCGGTGCTTGGACCGCATGCCAACGTTATTGGCTCGTTTCTATACATTCGAAGCATATTGGTCTCTGAAGATGATCCCCAATTCATTGGTCAGTTCCGACGTACATCTCCGTTCCCTCCTTCAGGGAAACGAGGGTTACATACGTAACCGAGACTATATTAGTGCTGGTCATTCAAAAATTTTTCTTAAAACAGTCTCATATTTACATCTACTTACACCTTACCATGCACTCTTTCACTGCAAAAGCTAAAGTGTTGCGTTTAAAGGGGCTTTGGTTGGAATTTGCACTCGTCTTCTGTGAATTTAATTGGTCGTCTCAAACATTTTGACATTGACGACCAGTGTTGGATTGCTTTTAAAACTTTCTGTCATCCTAATAACAAACTGAGCGCTGCACAATGGAGTGCAGCAGAGCAACATCAAGAATATCAAAAATATTTTGGAGACCATTTATCCAGTTCTAAATGTGGGGGAACTCATCCAGCTCATTGTCTATGGTGGTTACTGCCTTGATTTTAGTTGCATCCTTTTGATTTTTTGTCACCTACATCTGAATGTCTGTGGCCATACTCTTCAGACAGGGCTGACATATGTAGTTTCCTTTGTGTCTTTTTTATTCAATCAAAATGTATATATAAAGCACTATAAAAAGTAGTTGACCACTCTGCTGTACCTTACTAAGGTGTTCTACCAAGAACAAAATTATTTTTGCAATATAAAAAAAAAAAAAACATTGCAAAAAAAGTCTTCTCAAGGCTCAAAAATAAAAGAAGTTGATAACAAAATTATTTGCAGTGCGTGTAAATCATTGAAAATCTTTATTTTCTTTGTGGACTTCAAACACTTTTATCACAAACCCACAAATGTTTTTTTCTGCCATCGCTAGTGTGGGAGAACAGCGAGCAACGGGTCATTTATGGGGTAAGATAACTAATTTAATATCTAACTCAGTGACAAGTGAACTGAATTTTTCTCATTTTTTATGCTCTCCCACCAAAATATGTAACATTGGCTAAACCAGTCTGTAGTTAGTGATACCGCTAAATAGATTTGATTAGCCAACAGTATAGCTAGCTGCCAGAGCACCTAATATTATACAGATAAAGATAGCAGTGCCAGGACAGCAGTTTTAGTTTCTGAATCAGAGATTCAGCAGTTTCATGGTGCTGCAGGTCATTAGGCTACCCGGAATCACGATTGTCCATAAATGTTTTGCGATTGATGTTTTGAAGACAAGAGGCAATGTCAAGATCAATATTTGTGTAGCCTGTCTGACATGGTATTTTCACAGACTAACACATCAGGTTTCTGGCATAGACTACAGTATTTAAAATAGCTTATATGCATTAGTTATATTCTCAATTTAATTTACAGAGCAATCCCTGCAAATCTTTCACTATGGTGGCTCTCCATCATGATGTTGATTCTGCGGGGTACTGTCTTTCCTTTTACGCAGCGCAACAAGATTAAATTGAATATATTTCCTTATATGTATTATCTCTTTATTTCATCTGACTCCATTAATGAAAAGGTTTCTATGACCTTTAATAATTTAGAAATTTAGATTAAACTTTTTAATATTCTATTCGACTCTTTACTCTTATTGAAATCATTAATTGGGTTCTCAGAGTCGCACAGGGTCCTCGCAACGGCCGTTATGCGGGCCCACGATCACAAACTCGCCAGTCCGATCATTAACCAGAGGTTATGGCTAAAGCGATTTAACAATGACACCCATGTTTGCTATTGTTAAAAAGTACCCATTTAACCTCCTACAGTCGCTTATATAACAACTTAGGTTGAAACAGTAACCAGAGGTTATGGCCAGTACCATAATATAATGTCATATTATTTGAATAGTATTTTATCTGGTCCCCTATAGTGAATGCGACTGCATAACAACTTAGTTAAAGTCGAGCAGTTTAGTCAGAAATCTAGAATCTCGTCAGATGAGCTCTATGCTCCATACGATCAGAGATCTAGTATGTACTTAAACCCTGGACACAGATTTGCGGTAACAAGGATGCAGCGTAATGTACTGAGTAACTCAGAATGAATTCACATGTAACAATTTATTAACCAGGTAATGAAAATCATAATTCAAAATCCAACTCAAAGAATAAAAACATCAATCAATTATATACAAAATCCACAATTCAGAGATCAAAGAGTTTAGAAATATTTGCCTGGTACTAAAAACTACACACAGCAATCGTGCAGGAGATCTGTCTACAGATTCCCTGGGTTCTGTCATCTTTCCTTAAATAAAGATGACTGAGCTTTCCTGTAGCTCAAACAATAAGAGTGTGGCACTAGCAATGGCAAGGTCATGAGTTCAATTCTCAGGGAAAACAAGAACTGACAAAAATGTAAAAATGTGTACCTTGAATGCAATGTAAGATTCAAGAGTTTTATTTGTCACATACACAGTTATATACAGAATATACAACCGGCAGTGAAATGTAAACAGGTCCGCTCCATGGACAGTGCAAATTCACAGTTAAAAACACAAGGAGGAAATTATAATAGAAATAGGATAAAAAAAGTACTATATATATATATATATATATATATATATATATATATATATATATATATATATATATATATATCTGTAGAATTATAAATAAATCAAGTAGAAAAAAATAGAAATGAAAAATTAAAGCTGCGAGCAGCGATGACGGGCCCAAGCCGGTGGCACCACCACCCCGGTGGCTTCGGGGCGACTGTGCACGACAGGCAATATGCATTTAAACAGGAGAATATTTTTTTACAAATATCTTAAATATGCCACATTTACCGCAGCAGCTGGTGCCACTATGAGCACAAGCCACACCCATGATGTCATTGAAATATAGATTCATTTTATTGTCATAGGATAAATAGGCAAATAAAAGTTATCTTTTGCAGCTCAAAAACTCCTCAGTCCAGAAGGCCAGTATTTAATTCAAGGCATTTGTATAGTTTTTCTAAAAACTTTTTTTCACACTAAAGTGATAGTTATTTGTGATAGCCTATGATATGAAACGCATCTAAACTCTATTGTTGTGTATGTAAACATGGAGTACGCACAACACATATTATACGTTAAAATATCTTAAGATCAATCATCATTACGTAAAGTGCGTTAGGCAAGCTGTTTATTTATGTATTTTTGTAGCTGAAATAATGTTTTAATAAAATGACTGTCAGAGTCATGTGAATTCCCCTCATTAACTGCAGCAGTCGGTGCTGCTATGAGCACAAACCACAACATCTATGAGATCAATTCAGTTTAGATGAGTTTCATGTCAGATGATGTCAAAGGTCATGTTCAAATGAGTGCAGAATACCGTCCGAATGCTGATGTTGTATTATCCTAACATTTCTCTTCATGTGTTTTTGACCTACCTTAGCTACTGTTTGTTCACCAATCTCATGCACCAAAAAGTGTGCTTTCATTTAAATATGGGAGGTATCCAATAAAAAGTGTTAATTACAAAATTAATAAATGGAGCCAAATCACAGAAACCACAACGTCGATTTTAATATCAGTGTCAGGTAAGAGTAAGATGCGTGTCTAAATGTTATGGAAGTTTATTATAAACAGCCACTTTTATAAAATCATGTGAAATTTACTTTTTTAATAAATTTGAATTCTATCAGTCAATAATTCATTAAAGACATGCATCATACGTGATCTTTGCAAACACAGCACATGACCTTCTGTAAAGCCCATGTATCTTGTGTAGAAAACACACACACACACACACACACACACACACACACACACACACACACACACACACACACACACACACACACACACACACACAGAAAGAGAATGCAAAGACAGAGAGGCATGCTTTAGCTGTCAGCCACTCATCCCCCCCTCCACACACACACACACACACACACACACACACACACACACACACACACACACACACACACACACACACACACACACACACACACACACACACAGAGCCAGAGACAAAGAGGCAAACAGGGATTTTTCCCATCAAAACTAAGTCAACAGTGGCATCTATTGGACAATGAAGGGAGGGCAGACAAAATAAGATTCAGATGAAATATATTAAATAAAATAAATATATTGATCTGAAAAATAGTACATCCATTTTAAAATCACCCAGGTTCAATTACCGAACATACAATCTTAATTTAATTTAAATCAAACAATGATTTTACAAGAAATTAGACATTTTCTGTTTCCCTTTTTTGTCCTTCATTTAATCCCTCGCCATAGCAGCACTGTTTGAGATATCCCATAATCGTTCGCACTATAGCATCTTCAGTGTCTTTGTTTCATGTTGACCGAGTTTGGTGTCGATTCCATGCATCTCCTACGAATAGTTTATAATAACTCAGAGCCTGATTTATCCAAAATTACAAATTCAAACCAAAATATCTGACTTCCTGTTGGTCAGAGCTAATGACTGTAAATTAGAAAGATGTCCGGCTCGATGAGAACAATATATATACAGAGTTTGGTGACTGTAGATAAAACTAACCCCCCCACTTTTGTCAAAAGGTGGCGCTACTGAGCCCCTCCACCACGCCCGTTTCTAAGTCTTTGGCCATATCTACTGGAAGGCATCACTGATGTGTGTGTTGAGTTTCATGCCATTTCAAGCATGCTAAGAGTCTCAAAAACACCCTAAAAGATTATTCAACTTTGACACGTTGCCATGGCAACAGTATTTAAAATATCAGGAATCCATTCATATGTCTATATCTGCCATGTTTTGACATTATACTGATGAAGTTTGAAGTAAATCGGGTGAAAATAAGACGTGATTCAAAGCATTTTTGAAAGTGACACACTTCCTGCTGCCAGTTGGTGGCAGAAATGCTTTGAGCCCTTTCAGGGCTTGGGCCCTAATTATTTCTCATGTGTCCTGTTTATGGTTTTTCTATCTTGTAAGCTGCTTCACCAAGACTAAAATAGATGACTTGTTCTGTCATGGTCCATAAAATGAAAAATAATTGATAAAATTAATTCACGTTTATATAACAGCTGATTAATATATTATAGAAGAATTTTATTGAAATTTGTATTGAATAAACAATTATAATTTTAAACTAATTTATAAGAATTATAATTATATGCACTAGAGTTCAAAAGTTTGGGGTTGGTGAGATTTTTTAATGTTTTTAAAAGAAGTCTCTTATGCCCATCAAGCCTGCATTTATTCAATCAAAAACACAGTAAAAATATTACAGTTTCAAATATCTGTTTTCTATTTAAATTTATTATAAAATGTGATTTATTCCTGTGATGGAAAAGCTGAATTCTCAGCATCATTACTCCAGTCTTCAGTGTCACATGATCCTTCAGAAATCATTCTGACATGATGACTTGATTCTCCAGAAATTTCTGATAATTATCAATGTTGAAAACAGTTCTGCTGTTTAATATTTTTGTTTATTATTATTATTATTATTATTCAGGATTCTTTCATAAATTGAAAGTTCATACAGAAGAACAGCAAAATTGGAAATTGACCCTTCGCAAAGACCCGCCCCCTTGGTTACTGTTGCTATGTCCGACAAGCCATGGCACTCTCATGCCACACATCATGTTCTCACACAGTGAAAAATTCATCGCACTGACACCGCAGAGACAGACAAGACAGAGCAGGTTACTTTTAGTATGAAACAAAGTCTCAGCCTTCAAATTCAAACAATAAATATATATTTTTGGTTCAATGAGACGTGACAGATCGCTGTAGCGCCTCAGTTCAAGCAGCATGTGAACCAATCATCTCTTCCTACTAGCTATAGCAGAGGTCCTCAACCCTGCTCCTGGTGACCCACTGTCCTGCAAAGTTTATTTCCAACCTGCTTCAGCAAACCTGCCTGTGTATTTTGTAACAATGTGTACCTTGAATACAATGTAAGTCGCTTTGGATAAAAGTGTCTGCCAAATGCATAAAAAATGTGCTCTAAATGTGCTCTAAGCGATGTCACGCGTTTTTAGGCCAAAACATTTTTTGTCACATACAGCAAACATCTCCTCACTAGCCGCTAGCTGCCTGTCCTAGAACGCACTGTAAAAAAACGCGGTCTCTGTAGTCCGCATAAGCGCCACAAACTGCAACCAAAACAAAGGTGGGCAGTCTGGACAACGAAGCATAACAAACAGTGCTCCAGCCAATAGCCGACAAGAATGATTTGAGGGTGGAAATCATTCTTGTTGGCTATTGGCTGGAGCACTGTTTATAGCACCTTTAAGTAGGCTACTAAAATAACTAAATCTTAAAGGAACATATGTAAGATTTTTGGATTAAAATATCCTAAATCTACTAGAACAATGTTATGTATTTTGTTGACTTGTGCACTTACATTATCCCAAATGTTTCCAAGAATGCCTCTTAGGGATAAAACCTGACTGGGTTTCATCTATAATTGAGCCCAGCACACATTTAAGTCTATTGGCCAATATCAAAGCCAAAATGTTATAGTCATAGTTTAATAGGCAAACTGGATACCAGTTATCTATAAGTAGAATGTCTTTCTTAGGTCTAGGTATTAAAGTGATTAAGCCTTGTGATAATGTTGGAGGGAGTGTTTCAAATGCAATGCTTTCTAAATAAGTCTCAAGTCAGAAAGTTAAAATTTGTATTATATATATATATATAAAATTTGTCTGTCAGCACATTAGTACCTGGAGACTTGTTGCTCTTAAGAGATTAAATTCACCAAAAGAAGAAACAGAAAATGACTTTTGCAGAAGCCTCAAGGGTGACTATATCAGGGCAATGAACTATGAAACTGTAACAGTGCAAAAGTGCAATATAAATAAAGATTTATTATACATTTTCATACAAATGTTCTTAGATATTTTCTTATACATTTTCTTGCAAATTTTCTTGACTCCTTGAACCAGGGACCTTCTTGCTGTGAGGCAACATTGCTAACCACTGATCCACCATTCCACTCTCTTATAAAATATATAAATATATATTATATACAAATAACTATTATTTACAGATCCCAAAACAAGCAATGCTGTCAATGCAAATATCGCTGCATTAAGTCAAGGCTCCAGATGCTCCCATGATTTGCTGGCCCGCAAGGCGCTGTGGCCCAAAGCTGCCAGAAGACAGAACAACAGGGTAGCCGTGACAGGAGTTGTTTGCCGATGTTCTCCATGTCTTACTCCATGACCTGAAACAAAAACATAAATCAGCATTATTTGTCTAAAGGCATTACATTTAGAGCAAATGTGACTTAACAACAAGTTTATGATGATTATATGACTAATGCTCAAACTAAAACAAAAACAACAAAATGAAAAAAGACTACCTTAAACCAGTCATGAAGATGCATCTTCTCCAGAACGAGTCTCTTCTTTGGTTGAGGGTGCAGACAAGCGTAAATCATGTTGCAGCATTCTGTGCAAAAGACAAGAGCGACGTCTGATTATTAGCTTATACTTTACACATGCTCTCTTTGAAGCTATAGAATTCAAATAGTCCTTCTTTGTTCATTGATGAAGATCTTACCTTGTGACAGACCAGGACTGGTCCAGGTGTTGGCATAGATCATGAACATGTCGTCGGCTGTGGGATAATCTCCGAACACCATTATGAAGAGGAGGATCCCTAGTGACCACACTGTCGCTGGCTTTGCGTGGTACTTGCCGTTGTATTCTGCCTCTGGTGGACAGTAACCTTCTGTGCCTGGAGGACAGAGATGTTGTCTGATGTTTAAGACATTTCCACAGCATGTTGACTATATAGGATGAGTTTCTGTGAGCTAATCAACAAAGCGGTTCATAACACATACCAATGAAGACTTTGAAGGCTGATTTCTTCATGAGCGCACCACACCCGAAGTCAATCAATTTAACCTCCATGGTGTCCTGGTTCACCAGCAGGTTCTCCGGCTTTATGTCCCGATGGAAGACACCGCGCTCACAGCAAACGTTAGCGGCGTGAATGACCTGCCGCATAACATGCTGTGCTGTCCCCTCGCTAAGGCTTCCTCCGTGGAGCATTATGAAATCAAACATGTCCATGCAAGGCAAGGGCCGCTCAATGACCATGATGCATTGGTCTGTGTCGTCCTGGCAGTCCAGCAATTTAATTATCTGAGGAACGCTGGGGCCCTTATTGGCCATCAACGTCAGGCCGATCTCCAAGGGGAGGCGTTTGGGATGACCAGGCTAAAAGAAACAAAATATGAGTTTTCCCAGATAAATCAAACTGTCTGAAAAATATCACAAGCCTACTGAAAAATAATTTGCAGTCTGTGATTAACATGAATATAAGACGTGACAGTATAAATTAAAACTATTGACTGAAAAGCAGTAACAATAAGGCTAACGTTACTCACCACTTTGATATATGGCATGTCGGGAGTCTTCACTGAAAATTTCACAGCCACCTGATCAACAAAACAAATAGTTAACAATTAGCATGTCACAGAGATCATATCATGCCAGTCAGGAACTGATATGCAGAGTTTGGCAAGCAAAAGAAAAAAATCAAAACCTCAAGTCCATCCTTGCATCGGGTCCCTGCATACACAGAGCCAAATCCTCCTTCACCCAGCTTGAGGCCAACTTTATAACGGCTGCAAATGTCTATTAAAAGATAAACAATTGTAGTTAGTGTGAAATACATTATTATATATTTTTTATTTAATGATTTATAATAACATTTTCTAATTCTTACTCTCATTCAGGACGGCCTGCTCTAGCTGCTCCTCAGCAGCAGGGAGAACTTCAGAAGTTGGAGCTATGTATTAAATCAAATAAATAATAGAAGTTAAATAAAAATTGCAGTCTCAAATTAGAGTAGTTTCTCATTCTATTCAGTCATCAGTCAGCCATTAATCAGTATTGTACTATCATGACATGTTCATGTGATTTTACCATTGGAAAGTGTACGGTATAATCCCGCTTCATTCTGATAGTCTTTCTCAGCCTGAACCAGGTCAGATTTGGCAGATCTAGGAAAGCGGAGAGCGGGCCACCTCCAGAATCTGTTGTTCTTTTTTTCCTCCTCTCTCCCTCCATCAATCTCACTAGTACCAACAGGCGTCTCATCAACCCGATAAGAATGGTTCTCCTCCGTGTTGGTAGTGTAGTTGAGTAGTACACAGGGCTCGTGTACACACTCATCAAACACTTTGTTCGGTCGTGAACTTAGCTGTCCCATAATAAAACCGTTGTCACACTGATATCAGATACTCCAAAACTTCAACCTACAAAATGAGTAAATTCGAGCCTCGAGTTTTTATACTGTAATCTGCGAACGTTCTAAATGTGATGTCATAAAGACTGCTGAGGAGAATGAGAATGCAAAAAAAATCTATTATTATTTGAAATGTGTCATGTATGTCGCAGTATGTAAACATAGCCACGCAAAGCATGTCTGATAAGTGTTTGACGCGTTGAAGCGAATAAGAAAAGAGTAATAAAGCGCAATAAACCGTGAAAAAGAACCGTAAACACAATCGGTTGTGTCTTACGTGACGATTAACAGCTGGAAGGTCTTAAAGCGACAGCAGCCTAATATAACATACCTGGGGACGTATGCTGGCGGTTCTGCAATTATAGATTATCATGTAATAATCTATATTCAACTATATTGTTTGTTTGTTAGTTTTGTTTGATGCTAATTATATAATAAAAAGAAAGGCTGATTAAACTAAATAACAGTCTGTGCTAGCAAAAAATCACAGTTTCCACATTTCTTGAAAGTTAAGATATGCCATATTTATTTTTTATTATAGAAATACATTCTGTAGAAGCATATAAATCGTCCTGTTGCAAAAAAAACAACAAAAAAAACCCGTCTGAATGCAGATCAACGATGTGTGAGATGAGAATGATATATGTGTATATACGGGTGCTGGTCATATAATTAGAATATCATCAAAAAGTTGATTTATTTCACTAATTCCATTCAAAAAGTGAAACTTGTATATTATATTCATTCATTACACACAGACTGATATATATCAAATGTTTATTTCTTTTAATTTTGATGATTATAACTGACAACTAAGGAAAATCCCAAATTCAGTATCTCAGAAAATGAGAATATTGTGAAAGGTTGAATATTGAAGACACCTGGAGCCACACTCTCATCAGCTGATGAACTCAAAACACCTGCAAAGGCCTTTAAATGCTCTCTCAGTCTAGTTCTGTAGGCTACACAGTCATGGGGAAGACCGCTGACCTGACCGCTGTCCAAAAGACAACCATTGACCCCTTGCACAAGGAGGGCAAGACACAAAAGGTCACTGCAGAAGAGGCTGGCTGTTCACAGAGCTCTGTGTCCAAGCACATTAATGGAGAGGCCAAGGGAAGGAAAAGATGTGGTAGAAAAAAGTGTACAAGCAATAGGGATAACCGCACCCTGGAGAGGATAAAAATAATTAAAGCTGCGAGCAGCGATGACGGGCCCAAGCCGGTGGCACCTGTGCACGACAGGCAATATGCATTTAAACAGGAGAATATTTTTTTACAAATATTTTAAATATACCACATTTACCGCAGCAGCTGGTGCCACTATGACCACAAGCCACACCCATGATGTCATTGAAATATAGATTAATTTTATTGTCATAGGCAAATATGCACAAAGTTATCTTTTGCAGCTCAAAAATGCATAAGTCCAGAAGGCCAGTATTTAATTCAAGGCATTTGTATAGTTTTTCTAAAAACTTTTTTTCACACTAAAGTGATAGTTCTTTGTGATAGCCTATGATATGAAACGCATCTAAACTCTATTGTTGTGTACGTGTAAACATGGGTACGCACAACACATATTATACATTAAAATATCTTAAGATCAATCATCATTACGTAAAGTACATTAGGCAAGCTGTTTATTTATGTATTTTTTGTAGCTGAAATAATGTTTTAATAAAATGACTGTCAGAGTCATGTGAATTCCCCTCATTAACTGCAGCAGTCGGTGCTGCTATGAGCACAAACCACAACATCTATGAGATCAATTCAGTTTAGATGAGTTTCATGTCAGATGATGTCAAAGGTCATGTTCAAATGAGTGCAGAATACCGTCCGAATGCTGATGTTGTATTATCCTAACATTTCTCTTCATGTGTTTTTGACCTACCTTAGCTACTGTTTTAATAAATTTGAATTCTATCAGTAAATAATTCATTTAAAAGACATGCATCATACGTGATCTTTGCAAACACAGCACATGACCTTCTGTAAAGCCCATGTATCTTATATAGAAAACACACACACACACACACACACACACAGAAAGAGAATGCAAAGACAGAGAGGCATGCTTTAGCTGTCAGCCACTCATCCCCCCCACACACACACACACACACACACACACACACACACACACACACACACACACACACACACACACACACACACACACACACACACACACACACACACACACACACACACACAGAGCCAGAGACAAAGAGGCAAACAGGGATTTTTGCTTCATTACTAAGTCAACAGTGCCATCTTTTGGACAATGAAGGGAGGGCAGACAAAATAAGATTCAGATGAAATATATTAAATAAAATAAATATATTGATCTGAAAAATAGTACATCCATTTTAAAATCACCCAGGTTCAATTACCGAACATACAATCTTAATTTAATTTAAATCAAACAATGATTTTACAAGAAATTAGACATTTTCTGTTTCTCTTTTTTGTCCTTCATTTAATCCCTCGCCATAGCAGCACTGTTTGAGATATCCCATAATCGTTCGCACTATAGCATCTTCAGTGTCTTTGTTTCATGTTGACCGAGTTTGGTGTCGATTCCATGCATCTCCTACGAATAGTTTATAATAACTCAGAGCCTGATTTATCCAAAATTCCAAATTCAAACCAAAATATCTGACTTCCTGTTGGTCAGAGCTAATGACTGTAAATTAGAAAGATGTCCGGCTCGATGAGAACAATATATATACAGAGTTTGGTGACTGTAGATAAAACTAACCCCCCCACTTTTGTCAAAAGGTGGCGCTACTGAACCCCTCCACCACGCCCGTTTCTAAGACTTTGGCCATATCTACTGGAAGGCATCACTGATGTGTGTGTTGAGTTTCATGCCATTTCAAGCATGCTAAGAGTCTCAAAAACACCCCAAAAGATTATTCAACTTTGACACGTTGCCATGGCAACAGTATTTAAAATATCAGGAATCCATTCATATTCATCCATCGTTCGCAATTTAGCATCCTCAATGCCTTGACTTCATGCTGACCGAGTTTGGTGCTGATCGGGTTAATCGCCTAGGAGGAGTATTTCAAATTCCACAGTATGCGTTTTAAAACGACCCGTAATAGCTCACTTCCTGTTGGGCTGACGCATAACTTAGAGCGCGGAAGTTGTTCGGCCCGATGAGCTCTATATGTGTACCGAATTTCATACTAATACATGCAAGTGTTTTTGATTTATGAACAGTTTTATTAATTTTTTTCAAGGGGGCGTTGTCGAGCCCCCCTGCCACGCCCGGGTACCAAACCCAGCCCAAACCCTGATGGCCGCGCATTCCGACGAGTGTGCAAAGTTTCAAGAGTTTTCGAGCATGTTAAGGGCCCCAAAAAGGCCAAAAAGGCGAAAGAAAAATAATAATAATAATAATAATAATAATAATCCTTAGAAGAACAATAGGGCCTTCGCTCTTTCAGGGCTTGGGCCCTAATAAATAAAGAAGTGGAATAAGATAAAATAAGTGAAATAAACTGTGCAGTGAGTAAACTGTAGACTCATAAATATGTGGTTAACAGAAATGTACAAAGAAGTATAATGTGCAAACAGGTTTATAACAGGTTGTTACACAGTAACAACGAGAACAGAAAGTGCAGTGCAATGACAGTGTATCGATGTTTATCCTGAAGTGATTAGAGTCCTTGATGATTTTAGTAGCTCTACCTTTGCAGCGTTTGGTGTAGACACCCTGCAGAGACGGGAGAGCTGACCCTGAGATACGCTCGGATAAGCGCACGACTCTTTGCAGGGCTTTGCAGTCATGACTGGTGCTGTTCCCATACCACGCTGTGATGCACTGAGTTAATACACTTTCTATCACCCCTAAATAGAAAGTTTTCAAGATAGCTGGTGAAACCCTGAATTTCCTCAGCTGGCGCAGGTGGTACAGTCTTTGCCTGGCTTTTTTCACCTGTGTCTGAATGTGAGCAGTCCAGGTCAGGTCCTCGAAGATGTTTACACCCAGGTACTTGAAGCTGCTCACTCTCTCTACTGGTGACCAGCTGATCATGAGGGGGGAGTATGTCCGTTGCTGTCTCTTCCTGAAGTCCACAATCATTTCTTTGGTCTTGCCAACATTCAGAGACAGTTGTCCTGACACCATGATGTTAGATGCTCCACCTCATCCAAGTATGCCGTCTCGTTGTTGGAAATGAGGCCCAGGACAACAGTATCATCAGCAAATTTGATGATAGAGGTGGAGCTGTGTGTGGACAAACAGTCATGCATGTAGAGAGAGTAGAGCAGGGGACTCAGGACACAGCCCTGTGGAGCTCCCACACTCAGGGTGATGGAGGTGGAGGTGGACTGGCCTATTCTCACCACCTGAGGCCTGCCAGTGAGGAAGTCTTCAATCCAGTGGCAAACTGAAGAGGGTCCAAAGTGTCAGGAATGAAGGAGCAAATGGTGTTTTTAATGAGTCTCTCAAAGACCTTCATGACTATAGACGTGAGAGCCACTGGAAGATAGTCATTTAGGCAAGAGGGTTTACTGTTCTTAGGGACAGGGATGATAGTGGATTTTTTTGAAGGAGGTGGGGACCACAGATGTAGCGAGTGACTCATTAAAGATAGATGTAAACAACCCGGCGAGCTGATCAGCACAGGACAGCAGAACACGACCTGAAATACCATCCGGCCCAGCAGCTTTCCTGACGTCCACACGCTTGAGTGCCCTCCGAACTTCATCCTCCGAGACAGAGATCACGTGGTTGTTGCTGCTCTGAGTGATTCCCTCTGATGCGCCACTTGGCGGGGTCGCGCTGCCGCGATTACAATCAAAGCGAGCGTAGAAAGAGTTTAACTTGTTCACAAGCAACGGATCAGCTCTGACCTCTGCAGAGGATTTAGATCCAAAAGAACAGATGGACCTCAGACCCTGCCACATGCGCCGGGAGTCGTTGAGTTGGAAATGAGACTCCACTCGATCCTTATAACGGAGTTTTGCGGCTTTAACTGCGTGTCGGAGAGCATAGCAGGATGATTTGTATTCAGTCATATTCCCCGATAGGAGACCGTCGTTGTAAGCGGCAGTGCGTGTGTTCACTGCAGCGCGGATTGAATTGTCCACCCACGGTTTCTGATTTGAGAAGGACGTTAACAATGTTATTGTTTGTGTGGCTTGCTCTGTAAGCGTGTTGATGAAGCAAAGCGCCACATCCGTGAACTCGCTGACGTCAGCTGAACTCGCCCGGAACATGTCCCACGACGTCATCAAGAGCTGCCTGTAGCGCGGTCTCTGAATGGGGTGACCAGCGTTTAACTTCCCACCTCACCGGGGGTTCCTGAACGAGCCTTTGTTTGTATTCAGGTGTGAGGAAAATGGCGGCATGATCCGATTTGCCGAAAGCTGGGAGTGACCGCGTTCTTAAACGGAGAGTAGCAATGATCCAGTGTGTTTGCTCCTCGTGTGGGGCAGGAGACGTGCTGGTGAAAGTTTGGCAAGACTTTCTTTAGGTTTGCTTTGTTAAAATCGCCCGAGACGATGAACGCAGCATCGGGGTGTTTGTTTATGAAGCCACTGGTAACATCATGAAGGCCAAATAAAACCAGCACTGTGTCTGCCTGTGGTGGAATGTAAACGGCGGTCGTGATGACCGCAGTAAACTCCCTCGGCAGATAGAATGGGCGGCAAATCATTGTTAAATGTTCCAGATGAGGCGAGCAGGACCGCGAGAGAATGGTGATGTTCCTGGGATCGCACCATTTCTTGTTGATCATGAAGCATACTCCACCGCCTTTGGATTTACCGGCCTCGGCTGTTCTGTCCATCCGAAAAACAGAGAAGTTTTCCGACGGCGTCACAGCCGTGTCCGGGACCGCGGGCGTGAGCCATGTTTCAGACAAACAATAGATGTTACAGTCTGTCATGTCCAGTTGAAAACTTATCCTGGCTCTAAGATCGTCCATCTTATTTTCCAAGGATTGGACATTTGTGAGCATGATGCTCGGGAGAGGTGGGCTGAATGCCCTTTTCCTCAGTCTGTTGTGGATCCCCGCGCGTTTCCCACGGTGTTTCTTGTTTCTTCGCAGTCGACTCTGTCCATTGTTCAACTCGGCGTTCCAACGAATCTCAGATGGCCACAGAGGATCGGTGAAAGTGTCCTTAAACAGTCCAGTGTAGAGGTAACCAATGTCCAAAAGAGTTTTGCTGTCATAGCAGATCAATGCAGATGATAAATTTGTAAAAATTGACAGCAAAAGAAAGTACAGTAAATAGTACAGAAAAAGCACAGTCTTCGCGGAACGACCTGAACGGCGACCAAACACGGCGGCGCCATCTTGATTTTTTGAAGTCGCTTTGGATAAAAGCGTCTGCCAAATGCATAAATGTAAATGTAAATACCCAGATCATTCAGTAGGTTCACCAAATGGTGGTGTTTGTGATTATAATTAGATTTTTGGTCCCTTACTCAGGGGGTCACAAATGGGCAATCAGAATTTGTGATTGAATGGGTTCTCAACTTCTGTGAAGGAGGGCACTTATTTACATACAGGAGGGATCCTGAATGATAGATCTGTGGGAGGTCACCTTTTTAGTGGCATACAATATTTTCTCAACTTCTAGAATTTCATAGAGGTTTGTATTATGGCTGGGAGAATGGGACCATTTTACCAGATGCACTGACACATTTCAAATGATACTAGACATGCATAGTTACTCATTGGACACATTTAACGTTGCATAGATTTTGAATGAGTTTTCAGTGTGGGACAGAATAAGCAGTAAAAAGGATGATGGGCACAGTGTGAGGGTGAGGTGTTATTTATGTCTCTCTTTAGTCTCTTGGTGTGGTGTGTCTCGGATGGGGCTGTCATTTATGCAGGAGAGTGTTCAAATGTTAATCCTTAGAAAAGTTCTCTGTTTCTCAGGAAGTAATTGCTTCTTGGCCCAGACGTCCTGGCATCTACCGTACAATTGTCACGGTTCATCAATTCATCGTCTCCTTTTCTCTGTATATTGTGAGGTTGTGTTGGGGGTGTGGTCACTGATTATAGTGCTCATCACCTTCACCTGCTGCACTCATTAACCAGGCTTTATATACAGGTCTCTCACCGGTACTCATCGTCTGATTGTTTCAGGCTGCTCCTGGTGTGTTGGCTTGTGGTGTTTGTTCCCGCTGCCTCCTGTGTGTTCTCCGTTCCGGTTCCTGGATTCTGCTGTGTCTGTGTCTGTGTCACCGCCGTGCCTGCTCGGATCTGCTTGCACCCTCATTCTTCATCGTGAGCTGCCTGTCCTTCTCGTCTGAGACCTGCCTGATCTGCCGCCATTACTTCCTGCATCTGATCTGTGTTCCTGAGTTTCTGACATGTTTAGTGATCTGTTGCAGACATTATCTGAATAAATGTGTGTTTGAATTCGCTATTGGATTCTCCTGTCTCTCTTTCACCGATCATAACAACAATTTACACTCCAATCATGGATAACTTTCCTAATATTGTGTTGGTCCCCTTTTTGCTGCCAAAACAGCCCTGACCTGAGGCATGGACTCCACTAGACCCCTGAAGGTGTGCTGTGGTATCTGACAACAAGATGTTAGCAGCAGATCCTTTTAAGTCCTGTAAGTTGTGAGGTGGGGCCTCCATGGATCGGACTTGTTTGTTCAGCACATCCCACAGATGCTCGAATGGATTGATACCTGGGGAATTTGGAGGCCAAGTCAACACCTCAAACTCGTTGTTGTGCTCCTCAAACCATTCCTGAAGCATTTGTGCTTTGTGTCAGGAGCATTATCCTGCTGGAAGAGCCACAGCCACCAGGGAATACCGGTCTGCAACAATGCTTAGGTAGGTGGTACGTGTCAAAGTAACATCCACATGGATGGCAGGACCCAAGGTTTCCCAGCAGAACATTGCCCAAAGCATCACACTGCCTCCGCCGGCTCGCCTTCTTCCCGTAGCGCATCCTGGTGCCATGTGTTCCCCAGGTAAGCCACGCACACGCACCCGGCCATCCACATGCCAATTTCTTCTTATTTTCTAACCTAAGAAAAAATAAATCCATGATGTGATATGAATTCAATGGGTTGTTTCAAATATTAACCATTGCAACATAACAGTAGCTAGCTAAATATAATATTTATTAGGGGAGACCGGGTATGGTTGTAACAGTTTTTTCTTCAGCACCTAAAACTACCTTTTTTTTTTTTCTTTTTTTTTTTTTTAGCTACACGTCTGAAACTTTTAGGCAAAGTACCCACATTTGTCTACTACAAATGGCAACAATTTAAATTTCTTCAACTATATCACAGACTTCGTGAGATGATGACAAATACAAGGTGGCCCTTTGTTACAACCTACCGCACTACTGGCTAACACATACTGGGGTAAGTTGTAACAGGTAGACAAAATGCACAAAAACTAAGGGTACTCCAAGTGATATTTTATTGTTGCAGCTATTCATTTAAAATAAAACTGTTGTTGTGGCATATGTGTGAATATGGGGAGTGTATGTGCATAACGTGTGCATTTGTGTGTGCATGTCTGTACGCACATTCATATGGGTGTGTAAGTGTGTGTGTGTGAGTGAGAGCAAATTTAAACAGAGCCACAGATCAAACAAAGGAAATACATTGTTAATCAGTCACAATGGTGACAAATGAAATTGGTTAGACCTGGAGTGCATGCCTGGTGGGCCCAAAAGCTACATAAAACACACTTGACCACACTTCTTTGGTTCTTGAATTTCTAAATGGTTCCATGCAGATGACACAGAAATCTTCCTCTTCTGAAGAGAAGTTATCAGCCTTCACCCCTTTCCCAGCAGGTTTTTTTTACCTTCTTGTTTTTGCTTTTCTCACTCCCCAGTATTTTTTTCTGATGTTTTTCCCTTTTTGATGCTCCTCCTATTCCAATGCCAGCTTCACTGATATATCAGTGAGTATTTCCGATCGCCTCTTCTTCCTACCCCTAAATGTCTCTTTCTTTGGCCCTGCTTTTGGAAATGGCCTAATGAGTGATGGACTGAACGACTGACCTACGATGGACAGTTGTCACGCCGGTTTCATCGATATTCCATATGTCACTGCCATCGAACCAGTTTTTATCAATCACCTCCCCCAGTCGACTGAAGAAGAGTTCCACATTAGCACGATTGAAACTGGTGGCTCTTGAAAGGCTAGTTGCCTGCGGACTCCTCGTTGAAAGTCTGGGGTTCCGCTTCATAAACGAGCTTCAGGCCCCGCCATTTTCTTCTCATCCCAGGTTTGTGGATGCTGTATGTTGATTTTCACCGTGAGTTGATAGGCAAACTTTCTGACCTAAAAGAAATCATAACACGATGTCTGAGTAGGGACACATTTTTTAGAAATTGTCTAAATATATGTGTTGGTATTTATTTAACTTTTACCTGATTTTAAATATTTTATTCATCATTCACAAACATTAAATTGAGTTTGCATGAAAGGTCCAGTACAAATTAAGAGGCCTTGAATCTTGCCTTTTCTACCCTGTTCTCAAGACGCTTATCCATCATGTTCACCTCACGTAGAGTTAGCCCATAGTATATATTGGCTGCCTGGCTTATATACTGTGACAAAAGTCTCCTCCTCTGTGGTGCCAGATTGGGTCGACAATTTCCAGCCCAAAAGCTCACTAAAACCCACCCAATCCAAGAGAAAACTGCCCAAAATTTTAACTGCCAAAATAGTGATATCATTTTATTGCCATGTCAATCAAGGTTGATTAGCACATGAAGAAAAAAGTGCCCAATATAAGTGATCGGCATAAACCGCATAATTAGCAGGCATTACACACATTACTGCACACACCACAGCCAAAATCTGTCATTTCCTGATACATACTGTACGATAATCCTACAACAAAAAATAACAAGAATGTGTTTAGACTACCTTTTGTGTTGTGCTTTAACTTCAGACAGAACTACAGTAACATTATTTCTTTCGTGAAGTACATATTTGTAGAACATAACACAGAACTTAACACAGTCAAAGCGAATGAATCGCACAAATTTAAACCTCTTTCAGCAGCTGTCGGGGCGAGTAGAGTGCAGTGTCTAGGTGGTTTAAAAGGTGCAGATGTCCCAATCAGGCCAGTGTGCACACGATGATGGACAGGAGTCCTATATTCGAGTCATTCATCTGTGCTCTTAGAGTTAATTATATTTATAAAGAGTCTTCCAGTCACAGGTGTAATCGACGTTTTGAGAGTTGGTTCACTCTCCCAGTCATTACTGTATATTTATGCCACTTTGGCATAGCGATCACTTGAATATCCAGCTACAATTTTGCGTTAAACCTGTCATGAATGAGCACGTCTCCCTGCTGTTTGCTGATTGGCTAAAAGTATGTGCTTATGCCTATGCCAGCTGACTACACTGGGCCTGTGTGTGTGTCTTGATGACAGATTTTATGGAGTATATGCACACTTGAGTTTGTAACCAATTAGACTATAAAAGTTTTATGTTTGAAAACCGCCAAACTGACCCCAAACCAGCCCAAATTTTGTCTCAAGCCCTTTTTTACCCGCACAATCAAATTCAAAACCGTCCAATCTGGCAACACTGCTCCTCCTGCTCCCTGGTGAAGACCTGGTGAGGACTGTAGTATCCTACATGAGGAAGGTCCTCCGATCCCTGGTCTTTCAGTTCTTGGCATTCTGTAGAATTATTAAAATTCACAATTTTCTTTGTTTTATGTAAGGGGATGGTTGTAACACTTTCAAAACACGTTACAACCTACCCCACCACTGTCACCCATTGTTTAGCTAGCTGTATTAGCATGGTGCTTTGAAATTAGCAGGAGGTTGATACACCATTCTAGCCTGGATGCCAGCCGAACTTAGCCCCGCCCACAACATTTGAGCTCGGAAATTTCGGTCTGGACTTGATCCGTTGTGAAGTAACTATGCCAGAACAGAAGCTGTCAGGACTGGCGGCCAAAAAGTTTCATAAAAGACAGTACAAAGATTACATACTACACCACAAATCTCTATACATACACTATACATACTAGAACACAAACAATTGTGTTTCGGGAAATGATTCGAAGCATCAAGAGTGGCAGGTGAATTCATAGCAGCCATAAACCCGTTTTATTAACGCTAAATGTTTAGTTTTCTGATAATATAATTCACATTTTAAAGTGTGGCAATAAATTAAATGTAACAACAAAAACAGTAATTCTAATAATATTATAATAATTTACAGAGTTGTTTGAGGCAAGTAAATGGTGCTGTACTTATTTTTGGGTTTTTATACTGTTCATATGGCAGAATATGATAATGTAGTAGACTATAGGCTTGTATATAAAATGCTAGTAAATGGACTTGACCTGCTGTAAACCCATAGAGTAGTGGTTTGGGTTCACTTCACACATTACGACACGCAAACTGAAGCATTCCCATGACTGGAAATAAAGTGAGACTTGGTTTTTTTTGTTAGATCACGTGTTTATCTCAAAACAATACGCAGTCCGGGACACTCAGGGACTGGAATAACGTAAGTCACAAACACAAAGCATTACAGTGCTTAGTTACGTGAAACAGATTTTGTAAGTGTGTGCACAGGAAAGAGACAGTGGATTTCTACAGCATTGGATCGTTCGATCCAACCATCGTTCCAACCAGGACAGTAGAACGCAACAAGTAGCCCATCGATGCAATAATTCATTTAAATTCTTTATGCAGACAGCAAAAAAAAAAAAAAAAAAAAAAAAAAAAAAAAGGGGGTGGGGGTCTGCTAGTTCTGTGCGTACCTTGACATAAAATCAAAAAAAGTCAAGTGTCGAGCTCAACTGAAGGAAACACTAATCAGGATAATGATGATTATGAACTACAAATGAACCTTTCAACAAAACACACACGTATACAATTTAAATATGGAAAACAGAAGCTCAAGGGCCAATCAAGTCAACTGACCTTTATTTATCTAGTGCTTTATACAATACAGATTCAACAATTCAACTCAGCTTTACAGTGATAACTGTAATAATGATTTAAAGCTGCTCTAAGAAGAAAATAGTGTCATTGTTCAGCTGAAGTCAGTTCATTCAGTTCAGTTCAATAACTGTGTAAAGTTGATCAATTGTAAAATGAGTTCAAGTCATCTAAAAAACAGCTCTGCAGAAAACATTGATGTTATCATCTATCTCGGTTCAGCTCATGTTTTCTTCTGATCCAATACTGTCAGTGCAGACAAATCAATAATAATGCTGAATATTAGGAGTTTTTCAACAGAGTTTAGTTCCAGCTGTAACCGAACACACCTCAATCAACTAATAAAGGTTTTTGCATTTGCTATTGTAGACTCTGAACTCAGCAGGAATGAGGCTTTATGACGCTTTATAGACTTGATAAACCTGTTCTGCACACGTCCCTGAAACACAGAACCAGGAAGCAGGAAACTCTTCAGTTCAGGGAAAGTGAAACTGAAGTGTAGTCGAGCTGGTGTGTGTTTGTGTCTCTGTATTCATGCAGTAAAATGGCAGAAGCAAGGATTTCAGTGGATCAGGAGCTTATGTGTTCAGTGTGTCTGGATCTCCTGAAGGATCCAGTGACCATCCTGTGTGGACACAGTTACTGTAAGCGCTGTATTACAGGCTGCTGGGATCAGGAGGATCAGATGAGAGTCTACAGCTGCCCTCAGTGCAGACAGACCTTCAGTCCAAGACCTGCTTTAGCTAAAAACACCATGATGGCGGAACTGGTGGAGAAACTAAAGAAGACTAAACTTCCTGCTGACTGTTACGCTGGAGCTGGAGATGTGCAGTGTGACGTCTGTACTGGAAGAAAACACAAAGCCGTCAAGTCCTGTCTGGTGTGTCTGAACTCTTACTGTCAAACTCATTTTGACCGTCATGTGGACTATCACTCCCGTAAGCCACATAAAGTGACCGATGCCACTGGACGACTGCAGGAGATGATCTGCCAAACACATGATAAACTCCTTGAGGTTTTCTGCCGCACTGACCAGAAGTTTATATGTGTGCTGTGTACGATGGACGAACATAAAAACCACGACACTGTATCAGCCGCAGCACAGAGGACAGAGACACAGGTATGAAATCCCACACTGATCAAATAATGCTGACACTATTTATACTGGCACCATATGATCAGGAAACATCATTCACACTGCAGACGTCAGCAGAAGTGAACAGCAGCTGGAAGTGGACTTTCACTGCTGAGTGAATCTGTGCTCTGCACTGAATATAACAGGAAATATGGAGACAATGCACCATAAACATAGGGTATTATTAATGCATTATAATACATGCATAATGCCTTATGAACATCCTTATAATGTGTTGTCATCTCATGAATAATTGTACCTATTTATTAGATTTGGTAAAGCCTTGTTATTTACATTGTTGTTTTTATGAATAAAATGTGATTTGATTTATAACCACACATAGGTAAGTATTATTACTGTTGTAATGATTATTCATGAGATGACACATTATAAGGTTGTTTATAAGGCATTATGCATGTATTATAATGCACCAAGAATATCCTTATAATGGATTATAAATACAGGCCTCATAGAAAGTGTTTTATCCCAAACCTCCCATGATGCTCTAGTGTCAGCAGTATAAAGTGACGTCTCTGTCATTGGTTTGTGCTGCAGAAGCGGCTGAAGGAGACGCAGAGGTCGTTCCAGCAGAGAATCCAGCAGAGAGAGAAAGATCTTCAGCAGCTGAGAGAGGCTGTGGAGGCTCATAAGGTGAGTCTGGAGAAGAAGAGAAGTTTGACAAGTCTCAGTCAGGACTCACTGAAGCCACTGTGTGATTGTGATGTGTGTCCTAACAGCGCTCTGCACAGACAGCAGTGGAGGACAGTGAGAGGATCTTCACTGAGCTCATCCGCTCCATTGAGAGAAGCCGCTCTGAGGCCACACAGCGGATCAGAGATCAGGAAAAGACTGCAGTGAGTCGAGCTGAAGGACGACTGGAGCGACTGGAGCAGGAGATCAATGATCTGAGGAGGAGAGACGCTGAGCTGGAGCAGCTTTCACACACACAGGATCACGTCCATTTCCTGCAGGTAATAGAGATCTAGAAGAACAAGAGACTCACAGAGAAACATTTCATGAGAGCAGAATGAGCCGTTGATCTGTGTGTTGGGTTAGTATATAATCATCAGTCAGACGCTCATCTGATCATCTTCTGCTGAAAGAGACACACTTACAGTTCAGCTCTGGAAATCTCTTAAGAAAACTCTTTCTTCTGGAAGATATATTTAGCTGTCAAACTCCACTAGCGCCACCAACAGTTCAAAACTTCACATTTTACCTTCTGATTTCCCAGTATGAATGTCAACCTTGATCTGTTAGATTTATGTTATTGGCAGATGTTTGATCATCCAAGTGATTTCCCAGAAAGTTGACATATAGTGTAAGTGTCAAATGCTAGAACTTCTAGCTCTAATGTGATATAATGAATATGAGAAGAATGAAGCTGATGCTGTGAAAGTGCTGGAGAGTCCCTGAAGATCAACAAGAGCCGCTCAAATCTGACAGTAGTGCAGGTTATTGGCTGAAGTGTGGAGGTGATGAGCTTTGATTTCTGTTTTCTGTAGAGTTTCCAGTCTCTCTCAGCTCCTCCTGAATCTACAGACGTCAGTGACAATCCCTTCAGTTCTCTCTCCTCTTTTGATGGCGTGAGAGAATCTGTCCATCAGCTGAGAGACAAACTGGAGGATTTCTGCAAAGAGGAGCTGAAGAAGATCTCTGACAGAGGTAAAGTCCTGGAGATTCATCTGCTCTCAGAAATCCTCCTCCATCATCTCATATCATGTAGAAGATCATATTAGAAATGTCTTGGGAATGAAAGCAGGGATCATTTTCTCTTGACATGATAATCACGCTCTTCATGTCTGTTGATTTCCACAGTCATTGCTACCAGGACCAGGAACGACTTCCTACAATGTAAGTCCCTGAGAAAATGAGCAGAAAAACTCACTGAGTGTGTTCATGTTCTTCCTGGAGAAGGAGAAAGAAAACATGACAGAAGAGTTTTAGAGTTGATCATGTGAATGATGATTTGCACAGGATCTCTGGTAAACCGTACTGAGACACTGCTGATATATTGAACATGAAGAGTTCAGCTCCATTAAAAGATCAGACAGATTCATAATTCCTGATTCTGATGTGTTTTATCTCCATCAGATTCCCGTCAGCTGACTCTGGATCTGAACACAGTGAATGAATACCTCTGTCTGTCTGAGAGGAACAGAGAGATTACTGACACTTTCCCTAAGTCTCAGCCGTATCCTGATCATCCAGACAGATTTGATGGATATAATCGTCAGGTGTTGTGTAGAGAAAGTGTGTGTGGACGCTGTTACTGGGAGATTGAGTGGAGTGGTGATTATGTGTGTATATCAGTGTCATATAAGAGCATCAGCAGGAAGGGATTGGGTAATGAGTGTGTGTTTGGATCTAATGATCAGTCCTGGAGTTTGTGCTGCTCTCCCTCCAGATACTCATTTAGACACAATAACATAGAGACTGAACTCCCTGTAGAGCCCATCAGTCGTAGAATAGGAGTGTATGTGGATCACAGTGCAGGAACTCTGTCCTTCTACAGCGTCTCTGACACAATGAGCCTCATCCACACAGTCCAGACCACATTCACTCACACACTTTATCCTGGGTTTGCTGTTTATAATAAATCATCAGTGAAACTGTGTTGATGAACTAGAATAGAATGTAGAGAGATTCTACCCATAATGCTTTGAGCTGCATGATAAATCATAAACACTGAGATGTTATAGAGTCTTTGGGCTTTGAGTCTGTGTGCCTTGTGTTTGTAGATGTATATGAGCATATGGATACATGAGAGAATTTGTGTCTATTTCTTTGCTCTTTTGTTCATAAAATGGAAACTCCGTTTTTAAACTATTCTTAGTTGTGTAAATATAAACATCGCTATATGCAATATTTCTAAATACACATTTTATATAATGTGTCTGAGAAGAAAAGACAGAACAACTAAATTAAATAGATAAACTAAATTTCAGCAAATTAATAGTCACACAAGTTAAAACTATGAAATTAAATGGTTTCACAAGATTCAAGATTCAAGATTCAAGAGTTTTATTTGTCACATACACAGTTATATACAGAATATACAACCGGCAGTGAAATGTAAACAGGTCCGCTCCATGGACAGTGCAAATTCACAGTTAAAAACACGAAGAGGAAATTATATAGAAATAGAATAAAAAAGTACTATATATATATATATATATGTCTATATCTGTAGAATTATAAATAATCAAGTCAAGTAGAAGAATAAGAATAAGAAGTGGAATAAAATAATTGAAGTAAACTGTGCAGTGAGTAAACTGTAAACTTATAAATATGTGGTTAACAAATGTATAAAGAGTATAATGTGCAAACAGGTTTATAACAGGTTGTTACACGGTAACAACGAGAACAGAAAGTGCAGTGCAATGTCAGTGTATCGATGTTTATCCTGAAGTGATTAGAGTCCTTGATGATTTTAGTAGCTCTACCTTTGCAGCGTTTGGTGTAGACGTCCTGCAGAGACGGGAGAGCTGACCCTGAGATACGCTCGGATAAGCACCACGACTCTTTGCAGGGCTTTGCAGTCATGACTGGTGCTGTTCCCATACCACGCTGTGATGCACTGAGTTAAAACACTTTCTATCGCCCCTAAATAGAAAGTTTTCAGGATAGCTGGTGAAACCCTGAATTTCCTCAGCTGGCGCAGGTGGTACAGTCTTTGCCTGGCTTTTTTCACCTGTGTCTGAATGTGAGCAGTCCAGGTCAGGTCCTCGGAGATGTTTACACCCAGGTACTTGAAGCTGCTCACTCTCTCTACTGGTGACCCGCTGATCATGAGGGGGGAGTATGTCCGTTGCTGTCTCTTCCTGAAGTCCACAATAATTTCTTTGGTCTTGCCAACATTCAGAGAGAGACAGTTGTCCTGGCACCATGATGTTAGATGCTCCACCTCGTCCAAGTATGCAGTCTCATTGTTGTTGGAAATGAGGCCCAGGACAACAGTATCATCAGCAAATTTGATGATAGAGGTGGAGCTGTGTGTGGACAAACAGTCATGCGTGTAGAGAGAGTAGAGCAGGGGACTCAGGACACAGCCCTGTGGAGCTCCCACACTCAGGGTGATGGAGGTGGAGGTGAACTGGCCTATTCTCACCACCTGAGGCCTGCCAGTGAGGAAGTCCTCAATCCAGTGGCAGAGAGAAGGATTCAGGCCGAGATCCAGGAGTTTGGAGGTTAGCTTGATGGGAACTATGGTGTTAAAGGCTGAGCTATAGTCAATAAATAGCAGCCTTACGTAGTTCCCACTTTTGCTGTCGATGTGAGTGAGGGAGGAGTGGAGGACATGAGAGATGGCATCTTCAGTTGATCTATTGGGACGATAGGCAAACTGAAGTGGGTCCAAAGTGTCAGGAATGAAGGAGCAAATGGTGTTTTTAATGAGTCTCTCAAAGACCTTCATGACTATAGACGTGAGAGCCACTGGACGATAGTCATTTAGGCAAGAGGGTTTATTGTTCTTAGGGACAGGGATGATGGTGGATTTTTTTAAGGAGGTGGGGACCACAGATGTAGCGAGGGACTCATTAAAGATAGATGTAAACAACCCGGCGAGCTGATCAGCACAGGACCGCAGAACACAACCTGAAATACCATCTGGCCCAGCAGCTTTCCTGACGTCCACACGCTTGAGTGCTCTCCGAACTTCATCCTCTGAGACAGAGATCATGTGGTTGCTGATTTCCTCTAACGCGCCACTTGGCGGAGTCGCGTTGCCGCGGTTACAGTCAAAGCGAGCGTAGAAAGAGTTTAACTCGTTCACGAGCAACGGGTCAGCTCTGACCTTTGCAGAGGATTTAGATCCAAACGAGCAGATGGACCTCAGACCTTGCCACATGCGCCGCGAGTCGTTGAGTTGGAAATGAGATTCCACTCGGTCTTTGTAACGGAGTTTTGCGGCTTTAACTGCTCGTCTGAGAGCATAGCAGGACGATCTGTATTCAGTCATATTCCCTGAAAGGAGACCGACGTTGTAAGCGGCAGTGCGTGTGTTCACTGCAGCGCGGATTGAATTGTCCACCCACGGTTTCTGATTTGAGAAGGACGTTATTGTTATTGTTTGCGTGGCTTGCTCTGTAAGCGTGTTGATGAAGCAAAGTGGCACTTCTGTGAACTCGCTTACGTCGGCTGAACTCGCTCGGAACATGTCCCAATCCACATCATCCAGAGCTGCCTGAAGCGTGGTCTCTGAGTGGGGTGACCAACGCTTAACTTCCCGCCTCACCGGGGGTTCCTGGAGGAGCTTTTGTTTGTATTCGGGAGTGAGGAAAATGGCGGCATGATCCGATTTGCCAAACGCTGGAAGTGACCGCTCTTTATAGGCGTTCTTGAACGGAAAATAGCAATGATCCAGCGTGTTTGCTCCTCGTGTAGGACAGGAGACGTGCTGGTGAAAGTTTGGCAGGACTTTCTTTAGGTTTGCTTTGTTAAAATCGCCCGCGACAATGAAAGCAGCATCGGGGTGTTTGTTTATGATGCCGCTGGCAACATCATGAAGGCCAGATAAAGCCAGCGCTGTGTCTGCCTGTGGTGGAATGTAAACAGCGGTCGCAACAACCGCAGAAAACTCCCTCGGCAGATAGAATGGGCGGCAAATGATTGTTAAATGTTCCAGATGAGGCGAATAGGACCGCGAGAAAATGGTGATGTTCCTGGGATCGCACCATTTCTTGTTGACCATGAAGCATACTCCACTGCCTTTGGATTTACTGACCTCGGCTGTTCTGTCCATCCGAAAAACAGAGAAGTTCTCCGATGGCATCACAGCTGTGTCCGGGACCGTGGGCGTGAGCCATGTTTCGGACAAACAAAAGATGTTACAGTCTCTCATGTCCCGTTGAAAACTTATCCTGGCTCTAAGATTGTCCATCTTATTCTCCAAAGATTGAACATTTGCTAGAAGAATGCTCGGGAGAGGAGGACTGAATGCCCTTTTCCTCAGTCTGTTGCAGATCCCCGCGCGTTTCCCACGGTGTTTCTTGATTCTTCGCCGTTGACCCGTCTGTCCATTGTTCAACTCTGCGTTCCGAAGGATCTCAGATGGCCACAGAGTATCGGCGAAAGTGTCCTGAAGCAGTCCAGTGTAGAGGTAACCAATGTCCAAAAGAGTTTTGCTGTCATAGTAGATCAATGCAGATAAGTTTGTAAAAATTGAGAGTAAAAGAAAGTAAAATAGTAAATAAAAGCACAGTCTTCGCGGAGCGACCTGAACGGCGACCGAACACGGCGGCGCCATTTTGTAATTTTATGGAAAAATAAAAAATAAAGGCAAAACAAATCAAATATCTGGTCCAAACAAACATCCACAGCATCCACAGATGGTTGACAGCCGTTGCGCTTCTCTGTACCTACGAACTGTGTGTGATGCCTCTCTGGGTGACTTCTGCCGGCTGCACGAGATCTAATAACGTGGTGGCTGCCGGATAGATGATGTGGTTTGCATGATTCTGTGAGCGTGCCTGTTTGCTTCCAGTTTTTCATGGCTTGCACCCTCAACACTGCTGTTTTGCTTTAATTTTGTGTTTAATAATTTGTCTTGCATTTGTTTTGTTTCTATTATTTTGTTGTGCCTTTATTTTCTGTCTTTATTCATTTGTTGTGTATTTAGTAACGTTTGCTTTGCATTTGTTAAAAAGTATGTTAGGATCTGTTAAGTTTGCCTTGCATTCGGTAACGCTTGTTTTGCCTTTATTTTTTATTTTTCCATGCATGAAGTTGCTTTGCATCTATTGTTTTCTTTTGTTTTGGCTTCCTTTATATTTGGTTACGCTTGCTTGCTTGGCACACACATCTTTCCCATGTGGTTATCTCACCGTTTACCAGAGTGGCGTGGAGTTGTCGTGAATCCTTTGGAGTGTGTGAGTGTGGTTTGGGGCACGTGTGGCTATTATTATTACTACGGGCATTATTGAAGCCCGTTGTCAAGCCTGCCGCCCTAGTGGTAAGCCAGCTCTGTTGTGGTGTGTCCGTCTTGTTTCTTTTTGTGTCTGATAATTGTTGTTTTACAGCTGCAGTTGCTGCTTGCTGTGTGGAACCTTTCCTCTGTTATGTTGATCTATTGAATGAGACTACTTTTAACCATTTTATTGTTTAATAAAGATGTGCAAGTTTTATATAAGGCACCCACGCCTCCTGGTCATTTCATGAGAAATTGATAGATCAAAAATATAGCTGTACAATAAAATCAAATCCCGATATGCGCGTCTATGAATATACAGCGCAAAAAGAGTGCAAATCTATATTCTGTGTGTCTAATATGTGTGTGAATGGGCAGTTTCGTCTAGTACATATTGAAGTCCGCGTGACGCTCATGGTGTTTAAAGCTCAGCCGTCTCACTCACTATATGACGTCAGGACACAGACGGAGCAGAGGAACAGGTAAGGTAGATAGTGATATTTATTAACAGAGACACGGACACAGGTAAACAAGGGAAGCAGGATAATGAGCACTAGCACTGAACAGTCACTTAGCTGGGTGAACACGATGAAGGGGATCCGGTGGAGGGAAACACAAGGAGACCAGGAACGGAAGAAACCAGGAGGACTTGGAAGGCAGACGAACGACGAACAAGGACTGTAGCAGGTGAGGAGACCAGACGAGGGTGTGCAGGGAGAGTGTGCTCTTATAGTGTCATGGATGAGGTGCAGGTGCAGGTGGTCAGTACTCTGGGGATTGTGAACGAGTGGCCGGAGCGTGGAGATCTGGTGATGATGCCAGTGCATTGGTGGGTGGAGGCTGTGACTCTGTGACAATGACGACGTGAACACATGAATATATCCAGAGCTGCTCTGAGAGAAAACTTAATGAGCATTTCATCATTTTATTTAAAAGAATAATCAAATACACTGACTGAAACTCATAGTTGTTTAGTACAACCTGTCAAAATAAAAGAAATCTTGAAGAAATAATGACTGAAATATATTACTATTGTACCATTTAATGTACAATAAAAACAAAGTTTATTTAAAGGGGTCAATCTCATGTTCAGTCTTGAGTACCTATAGAGTAGAATTGCATCCTTCATATCTCTGAAAAGTCTTGAGTTTTATTATATTTATAAAAGACAGATACGCTGTACAGAGTCTTTCCGAATAAAACCGAGCGGCTGGAGGCGGATCGTGTGGGCGGAGCTAAAGAATCACTAGCGCGCAGCTATTGCGTTGAGAGCATCTGAAAGCTGTGACATCCTTAAACGTGGAAAAGAAACGTTATCCTAAATAAACCATGGCTATCAATCAGATTCAACCATACATATATGATCCAGAATCTGATCCGGAGGCTGAAACTGAACAGGAGCAGCAGCAACAGCGACTACGGCAGGACGGCTCTGTGTGTAACTGTATTTGCTTAGCGGCTTGTCATGCGTGAGTTTTACAACATTTGTGTTTACTCATGGTTTATGAGGACATGATTTGGTTTATGGACTATTATATGCGAGTAAACATTAGCAGTAGCAAGCGGAACGGTTTTGCACGGTCAGACTAGTGTGTGTTCACATAGAAAAAACAATGGAATAGTAGAGCATTTGAATGGAGCACGCTTTGTGTGAACTAGGTTTAATATGTTTGTGGTGGTTTTACAATAAATCAGCTAAACAAATGTAAACGCACACCATACATCGCATTCTCCATTGATAAATTAACTATACGTTCATGTTGTGTACTGATGTGTACTTATGCGACAATAGCAACAAGACAGACATTTGAAGCAGTTTTACTCACCGCCTGCGGTTCCACCGCACGACCGTGAACCAATCGCTGGGACCGCTCCATCTTTCAGCATTAGACAAGCGACAAATCCGCCGTCGAACTGGGCCTGGTTTATAAAACAATCATTGCCAAATGCAGGGAACAAATAAAAACACGCTCCAGAAAAACAAACTCCATTCACTGTCCCATTAATGCTGGGTTCTTTGGGAAACTGTACAGGGTTGTCTTGCCCTGACAACCAAAAACACTCTTCTTTGGTGAAGTCCTGTGACTGCAGCGCAGCCGGCCTCCCTAAAGCCGAGCAAAGCGCGTTAATGGGTGAGCATTTGCTCTCTTGCTCTGGTTGAAGTGTGAGCGCGCCCATCCGGGGGAAGTGCCGTACGGCCCGTACAAGGACATTCCGCCCCTGTTGACATAACATTGGCCTATACTCGAAAAAAACTTTCTGAAACTTGTGAGAAACTGGAAGGAGTATTTTTGGCACAGAAATACTCCATCAAACGTCCAACCTATTTTTTTTTTAAATTTTGTCCATGTTTAGCATGGGAATCAAGTCTTTAACAGTGGAAAAAGATCAGTATGCATGAAACAGCATTACACCCCCCCTTTAAACATATTTAAGGAATATATACATGTTTTAATTTAGTAATTAAATGACTAAATCTGTTGTGCAGACAAAGTAGTTCCATTTCATCTGATTGCATTTTTAATAATATATCTGAATTAAATCATAGAATACAGACAAATTATATCAGACAACCCAGAATTTACTCAGATAAAATACATTTTATAGGACTCTAATATTCTTAAATAATAATAATAATAATAATAATAATAATAACCTTATATCCCACGTGTCAGTTCCCATTTACATCCATGTTGCCACTTTATTATGTGGTTATATGTACATGCTATTGTGGTTATATGTACATGCTTTTTTACAGTTTTTTATCATGCTTATGTAGTGGAGTGCCACCATTTAGTGGCATCCTCTCTGGGTGTGATTACTCTTCCCTAGGCGCATGCAGGTAATCAGCATCTCATTCCAAGGGCTATGTTTTGCCGCCGGGGGTGGCGCCATTGTGTGACCGCCTTTGCCCTTGTTTCCTTTGTTGGAGGTGAGTGCTGCTGCATTTGTGATTGTGCTTGGGCTTACGGGATGTTAACTAGTGATGGCAAAATGAGGCTTCCTGAACCACTGAGACTTCGCAGCCCATTGCTTCACCAAAAGGTTCATTACCCGAAGCTTCATTCATCATTGCTCACTAGTGACACCTAGCTACTGTGCAAAGAAATCGCAGACAAATACATTAACCCTGAGCCAATGACCTGAGCAGACATTTGTCCATTGCCTAGGTATTAAATAAAATATGCATATTTCTCTGTCTGACTTTACTTGCACAAAGACAAATGTCAGACACACTGTTAATTAATTATTTATTTATAATGTGATCAACCGTGCAATCCAGCAGATGCCAAAGGACACCTAATAATAGAGGAAAACTCTATTAGAGAAAACCTACTAGTAATAATGTAGCATACTGTAGTATAATGTAATAATATATAGCCCTAACACATATGAACCACAATGACAACTCTCTGACACTCACTCTGCTACTGCTGACACTTCTCTGAAACGCCACAACAACCACAAAGCGGCGCGAGTTTCGAGCCCAAAGCGACACTCGGACCGAACCGATGATCTACACAAACCGAGGCCTCGTTTGTCATTGGTCACGTGATTTTCTCCACAAACACAACATAAGCCTCGAATCGGGGCTTCATCTGGCACGCCCATTTATTCTCGACACAAGCTCTGACGCCTCGGTTCAAATGTCACATCACTAATGTTAACCTGTTAACTGTGTTACGTTGTGCAGTGCTACCCTCGTCGGTGCTGTGCGGTTTGCTGATAAGCACACACTCTGCTTTGCTTTCTGCTCTGTTTGATGGGTAAAAGCGCATGTTGTGTGTATTGCACCGAGCGTCGCCGGTGGATTGCTGCTTGACTTCCTGATAGGTTCATTTCCAGCTCCTGTGGCTGTATTCATTTTATTAGGGTTTCATTACGTGGTTATTTATTTATTTTATCTCTTTGTGAACTTGTTTCCTTTGATCTGTTCGCATGCTTGGTATGTGCGATCATTGTACAACAATGATGGATTAATGTTCACGAATCTTTTAGCTCACATTTGGTTTCTTGTGGTGAATGAATTTGCCTGTTTAAGGGCGTTTGAAGACTGTGCTGCCTGGCTTAAGGCTTTCATTGCTGCTGGTGTGGTTCTCTGTTTTCTTTCTTTTTGGTGTTAGGTTTATTTAGGTTTTGCTTTAGTTCATTTTTCATTTTTCTTTAATCTGTTTGAGTGCAATTAATACAGTTTGTTTGGATTTGCAATACGGATATTTTTGTTTACTTTCCTTGCTTCTTGTGCTTCCTTTATTATTTTTTTTGTGCTTGTTTCATCATTTGTTTTACTGTGTTTTGCCTGTTTTGGTTTCTTTGTTACTATTGGGTGTGGTCTCTGTATTTTCTTATTTGTATTTAAATTATATTTCCTTTACCACGGTAACTTGTAATATTTCTTTACGGCCCTGGTAATTGTCACTGTGAGTGATACTCAGCTTATCTGAGGTTTGTGCAATTACTCCATTAATAATTACTGACTCTCAGGTTGGAGTGGGTCTCTTGTTTTGTTTTGTTTTTTCTTCATTTGTACACTTTCTGTGTTCTGACTTTATTTGACCACTGTAACCCTCTGTGCCGTGTCACTGCACAGGTAATAGTTTGGTGAATTGTACCTGGCCTGGGTAAGGGCTGGTGTTGAACAGCTGAAGGAAGCTGTGTGGATTTCAGTCACCATAGACCTGTGGACCAGCAGTAGTGGAGGAGGGAAGCCATTGTTTGGAGTCTCATTTCTTTCCTGAAGACCACACCTCAGAAAACATCTCAGAGAGGTTTGAAAACATGCTCCAGGAATGGAAGATTTCAAAAGAAAGTCTGTGTGGAATTACCACAGACAATGCAACAAATATGAAGAAGGCCTTTGCAGAGTTCCCTTGTGTTTGGCTAACTTGTTTTGGCCACAACCCATAGGAAAGAAAAATCCAAAGTGAGATCTCTTTAGCATCTCAAATGTTTCTCCTAGACAAAAAATGAGGTTAGTTTAAGATCAAATGGAGATTTTTGCTTAAGCCTCCTGTTTCTCACACTTGTCTCCTGAGACAAAAACTTCAACACTCTCACTATGGTCTCCTTTAAAGATTCAGAAGAGATTTCAACGACATCTCAAACTCAAAATTTTCCTCCTTACCTAGAGACTCTGGATCTCTTACATTTGTCTCCTCTAAAGATTCAGAAGAGATCTCAACAGTATCACTCGCTGTGCTGAGACTTTTCTCCTCAGCTAGAGTCTCTGGAACTCTCACTTTTGTCACCTCTAAAGTTTCATAAAAGATCTCAATAACATCACACATTGTGCTCAGATTATTCTCCTGTCAAACAAATGATGCATCCTATGCACATAAACTGTACAGCTTTCTTATTGTATCAACAATTGACAGTAACGTTAACCTTATTTCCTGAGATCTCTTCTAAAACCGTAGAGGAGATAAATGTGAGAGGTTCAGAGTCTTTAGTTTAGGAGAAAAGTCTGAGCACAGTGTGCTGTTGTTGAGATGTGAGAATGTTAGAGTTTTTGTCTCAGGAGACAAGTGTGAGAAACAGGAGACTCAAGAAAAAGTCTCCATTTAATGTTAATGTAACCTCATTTATGTCTCGCAGAAACTTTTGAATTGTTAAAGGTTTTTTTTTCCTTCCCTTCGGGTAGCTTATACGTGATGGCGTGCCACGCCATTTAAATCGAGCACAATCGTTGCACAATGAACAAAACAACATACACCCACCTAAAGGGTTATTAGGAACACCATACTAATACTGTGTTTGACTCCCTTTTGCCTTCAGAACTGCCTTAATTCTACGTGGCATTGATTCAACAAGGTGCTGAAAGCATTCTTTAGAAATGTTGGCCCATATTGATAGGATAGCATCTTGCAGTTGATGGAGATTTGTGGGATGCACATCCAGGGCACGAAGCTCCCGTTCCACCACATCCCAAAGATGCTCTATTGGGTTGAGATCTGGTGACTGTGGGGGCCATTTTAGTACAGTGAACTCATTGTCATGTTCAAGAAACCAATTTGAAATGATTCGAGCTTTGTGACATGGTGCATTATCCTGCTGGAAGTAGCCATCAGAGAATGGGTACATGGTGGTCATAAAGGGATGGACATGGTCAGAAACAATGCTCAGGTAGGCCGTGGCATTTAAACGATGCCCAATTGGCACTAAGGGGCCTAAAGTGTGCCAAGAAAACATCCCCCACACCATTACACCACCACCACCAGCCTGCACAGTGGTAACAAGGCATGATGGATCCATGTTCTCATTCTGTTTACGCTAAATTCTGACTCTACCATCTGAATGTCTCAACAGAAATCGAGACTCATCAGACCAGGCAACATTTTTCCAGTCTTCAACTGTCCAATTTGGTGAGCTCGTGCAAATTGTAGCCTCTTTTTCCTATTTGTAGTGGACATGAGTGGTACCCGGTGGGGTCTTCTGCTGTTGTAGCCCATCTGCCTCAAGGTTGTGCGTGTTGTGGCTTCACAAATGCTTTGCTGCATACCTCGGTTGTAACGAGTGGTTATTTCAGTCAAAGTTGCTCTTCTATCAGCTTGAATCAGTCGGCCCATTCTCCTCTGACCTCTAGCATCAATAAGGACTGCATCGCCCACAGGACTGCCGCATACTGGATGTTTTTCCCTTTTCACACCATTCTTTGTAAACCCTAGAAATGGTTGTGCGTGAAAATCCCAGTAACTGAGCAGATTGTGAAATACTCAGACTGGCACCAACAAACAACCATGCCACACTCAAAATTACTTAAATCACTTTTCTTTCTCATTCTGACATTCAGTTTGGAGTTCAGGAGATTGTCTTGACCAGGACCACACCCCTAAATGCATTGAAGCAACTGCCATGTGATTGGTTGATTAGATAATTGCATTAATGAGAAATTGAACAGGTGTTCCTAATAATCCTTTAGGTGAGTGTATATTTGCATGCATGCAAAATGGGTTGTACAAGATAAACTTTGCAATGTTAAATGAAGAACAAAAAGGTTAAGCAGCAACCATGAAGCACTGGTACACTATAGTATTACATTTGTTATAAAGAAAGAATTTAGACTAAACACTGTACACTTGTCTAATCCTTGTTTGGAATAAGCACTGCATATTCATTTCTGGGCATTGAAGATAAATTTAAATGAGTAACCCTTGATATTCTGAAACACATAATGCTATTTGAAAGATAGTTTCAGTATTCACAATATTATTACAAATTTTAAATGTAACGTTTCTCCTAAAATAAAATTTAAGACATCTGGGGTTGGTTGAAAAACTTCTTAGACTAGTCTTTAAAGTTAGTCATGAATTATTTTCCCCCCAAGCCGGGTAATAACTTAAGTCAGTTACATAAAAAGGTAGTTTAATTTTAATTGGAAAAGTAAGACTGATTGCCCTTTGGTTAACTACTACTTAGCATAGTTGCATAGTAACTTAAGAACTACTAAGTTTATGCAACTTGCACCGGAAGGCAAAGCTGATACCTAAATGAGACATATAAGAGATAATAAGCCTCTAGTATCCTGAGTTTAGGGAAAGCTCTGTCAGAGCCATAGCCTTGTGGACAGCAGCGCCTCAGACAGCACGAGTTCAAGTCCCAACTAAAGGTATACTTTCCTGCTCCTTCTCGCCTCTCTCATTGTTTCTGGTCTCTTATCGTACGGTCCTGTCCATTAAATGTGAAAAACCTCAATGTCATAAAAAAGAAAGAAAAAAAAAAAGATTTTTTCTAATGGAGTTTTGAAAGAGATTACAGCAAGGCAATAAAGAGATCTCCCATGTATCTTGTTTCTCATTTTGCACTTCTTTCTCTCAGATATTTCTCATGTCTCAGTCGTGTCTACTTTTATTTCTCCTAAGGAATCTGAGGAGAAACATCTGAGTCACTGTTGATTCTAAGTCTCATGAGCTTAGTAAGAGCCACCGCTGAGCAATAAAATATTCCTATAATGGAGTCTTGAATGAGATTGCAGCAAGACGATACAGAGATGTTTCTCTGAGATTGTATGTTTCTTCCATCACATTCTCAGTTTCAACTCCTTTTCTCTCAAATATTTATCATGTTTCAGTTGCATCTACTCTTATTTCTCCTAAGGAATTTTAGGAGAAACATCTGAAACTCTGTTGATACTGAAATGAGAGAAATATGAGAATCAAAACTAAGTCTCATTAGCTTAGGAAAAGCAACCACTGAGCAATTAATTTTTTCTTATGGAAATTTAAATCTGGCCATTAGCAAAGCCTTGAAGACCCAAAGGGTTGAATCTGCTGTCAGGGCATGCAGAAACTTGATTCAAGGATTTTCTCAGAGTTGAAAAAAACAAAACAAAAAAAACAACAGGCAGACCTGGAACTCCCTGAGCATGCCCTCATCCATGACGAGGTAACAAGGTGGGGCTGTGCAGTCCTGGCTAGTGACAGGAGTACATGGCATCTCATGCCAAAAGATAATGCCATTGCCACACTTGAGAATGTCAACCAGCTCCTTCAACCACTCTATGACCTCACTCACACCAGTACTGGAGCACATTGGTAGTGAAATCCTCTCTGAGCAAGCTGAAGACAATCCACTCAGACAGATGAAGCAAGTAATGAGAGAAGACTTGCAAGGAAGATACACAGAGCAGGTGGAACTAGTGCCGCAGATGGCCGAGTTAAGGGAAGCTTCTGTAAAAACCTGGATGACACAGTCGAGGCATGTGTGGAAGAAGCTGTGAATCTTGCAACAGCAGTTTCTTTTGAACATCCTCGAGCAGAAAGAGAAGAAAATTGGGCAGGAGAGGGAAGCAGCAGTACCACCACCACCACCAGTAAAAGAAAGAAAAAAGTCTGTCTGGTTTGCTACAGCAAATCACTTCATCTAGGTTACATACCACTAAGAACAAGGCAACCTCAGGAAATGAGAATGTCAGTGATAAGGTGCTGTCTGAAATGAAGAAGCACAAGTCTCTTCCAACCATCAGCATGGACACTGACCCACTGGCATGGTGGAAAATGCATGCTGACAAAATGCCTCTTCTAGCAAATGTGGTCAGAAAGTATCTTTGTGCCCCTGCCTCGAGTGTGCCTCCGTAGAGGATGTTTAGTACAAGTGGACACATTCTGTGAGCCCTGAAAATCTCAGCATGCTTACATTTCTTCATCATAACCTGGCCTGAAAAAGCAAAAACAAAGATATGCATGCTACTTTGATAATCTCAGGAAAATATTAACAAACATGGCCCTGCCCTTTTTGCTCTCCCGTTTACGCTGTTCAAGAGGAAGGACAGTTTGGTTTATTCTCGTCTAATCTAAAGCAAAATAACTTATTCCTTATTTTGTTCAAATGGGAGATGTGCAGCTTTAATTTTTTCAAAAGGTACACTCTTCTATAAGTTTTTTTTCATAAAAAAGTTTGATATGATAAACCATATGTTCAACTGTTTTCATTCATTTAAGGGTCATTGTAGCTGATGATTATAATAATAATAAACAGAGCAAAATGATAATGATTGATTAATACCGTATACCGATTATCATACCATGAAATTCTCATACCGTTACAACCCTTCTGGTGCATTACTCCTTGGCAAACACATGGCAACTCATGATCATTTAGACAGGTTAGTATGCTGGATATCATTGTCTTGAAAGAATCTCTGACAAAGTGGCATTTCTTTTGCCCCAAGTGATTCCCTCTTTAAGAACTCTTGCAGGCTAGGACCCCATCAAATAGTGCAATAGTCACATTAAAGCAGAAATGAAGCAGTCAGTCAAGGTTACATTATTTAGTAAACTGATTTCCACTTTAATAAAAAAAAAAGAAATAACAAACAAGATTAATGCAACCATTTTAAAGACAAAAGGATGTTTTTTTATAGCTTTTGGAGCAAGGGCGCCACCATCCTGTAATATGACAGTGTGTGATGTCACAGGTGTGTTTTGCTCCGTTGACCAGTGAAGTAATATAAGCATTTCTTTACTTTTTTAACACACACTTTTTTTTTTTTAAATGGAGGAAGATGAACTTGAAAGGACTGTTGAGCCCATAATAAGTTAAATTACTTGTGTATATCTCTTAAAGATGTCCTGGCAGAAACTGTTACAGCAGGTAAGCACAGGTGAACATAAAATATGTTACATATCACTAAGGTCTTGAATAACACTTAAATAACAGTGTCCTACCTCGCTGACAATAAACCCAAACAGGGACGTCTCGGTTACGTATGTAACCTTCGTTCCCTGAAGGAGAGAACGGAGACGCCACTCTGGGGGTGGAGTCGCCATTCCCCTGGGAGCGCAGCTGGTGAGAGCTCGTTGGCCACACGGTTGCGCACAAGAGGGACATGAATGGCCCGAAGCGACCTCAGACACTTCTGACTCCAGAGGAGGAGATGGCAGGCGAGTTGCGACATGCGACGGGAGCGCAGACCACCTTGTCGGTTGATATACGCAATAAAATGCGTTTCTGCGTGAGCATCTTGAACGGTAGCTTGTGGAGGCTCCGATTCAAGACTCGCAGGTCCAAGATTGGCCGTAACCCACCGGTTTTCTTGGGTACAATGAAGTACGGGCTGTAAAAACCGGTCTTCATATCGGTTGGAGGGACCGGCTCTAACGCGTCCTTCGCCAGCAAGACAGCGATCTCCGCATGCAGGAAGTTCAAGATTCAAGAGTTTTTTGTCACATACACAGTTATATACAGAATATACAACCGGCAGTGAAATGTAAACAGGTCCGCTCCATGGACAGTGCAAATTCACAGTTAAAAACACAAGGAGGAAATTATAATAGAAATAGGATAAAAAAGTACTATATATATATATATATCTGTAGAATTATAAATAATCAAGTCAAGTAGAAGAAAAAAAGTAAGAAAATAAGAATAAAGAAGTGGGATAAAATAAGTGAAGTAAACCGTAGACTTATAAATATGTGGTTAACAAATGTATAAGAGTATAATGTGCAAACAGGTTTATAACAGGTTGTTACACAGTAACAACGAGAACAGAAAGTGCAGTGTAATGTCAGTGTATCGATGTTTATCCTGAAGTGAAGTCACATGATGTTACGTGACTGATTTCAGGAGTCTGATGGCCTGGGGGAAGAAGCTCCTCCTGAGTCTCTCAGTTTTGGCCATCAGGCTTCGGAAGCGCTTACCAGATGGCAGCAGCGTGAAATGAGGGTTTGCAGGGTGATTAGAGTCCTTGATGATCTTAGTAGCTCTACCTTTGCAGCGTTTGGTGTAGACGTCCTGCAGAGACGGGAGAGCTGACCCTGAGATACGCTCGGATAAGCGCACGACTCTTTGCAGGGCTTTGCAGTCATGACTGGTGCCGTTCCCATACCACGCTGTGATGCACTGAGTTAATACACTAATACACTATCGCCCCTAAATAGAAAGTTTTCAGGATAGCTGGTGAAACCCTGAATTTCCTCAGCTGGCGCAGGTGGTACAGTCTTTGCCTGGCTTTTTTCACCTGTGTCTGAATGTGAGCAGTCCAGGTCAGGTCCTCGGAGATGTTTACACCCAGGTACTTGAAGCTGCTCACTCTCTCTACTGGTGACCCGCTGATCATGAGGGGGGAGTATGTCCGTTGCTGTCTCTTCCTGAAGTCCACAATCATTTCTTTGGTCTTGCCAACATTCAGAGAGAGACAGTTGTCCTGGCACCATGATGTTAGATGCTCCACCTCGTCCAAATATGACTTCTCATTGTTGCTGGAAATGAGGCCCAGGACAACAGTATCATCAGTAAATTTGATGATCGAGGTGGAGCTGTGTGTGGACAAACAGTCATGCGTGTAGAGAGAGTAGAGCAGGGGACTCAGGACACAGCCCTGTGGAGCTCCCACACTCAGGGTGATGGAGGAGGAGGTGGACTGGCCTACTCTCACCACCTGAGGCCTGCCAGTGAGGAAGTCCTCAATCCAGTGGCAGAGAGAAGGATTCAGGTTCGAGATCCAGGAGTTTGGAGGTTAGCTTGATGCAAACTATGGTGTTAAAGGCTGAGCTATAGTCAATAAATAGCAGCCTTACGTAGTCCCCACTTTTGCTGTCGATGTGAGTGAGGGAGGAGTGGAGGACATGAGAGATGGCATCTTCAGTCGATCTATTGGGACGATAGGCAAACTGAAGAGGGTCCAAAGTGTCAGGAATGAAGGCGCAAATGGTGTTTTTAATGAGTCTCTCAAAGACCTAAATGACTATAGATGTGAGAGCAACTGGACGATAGTCATTTAGGCAAGAGGGTTTACTGTTCTTAGGGACAGGGATGATGGTGGATTTTTTGAAGGAGGTGGGGACCACAGATGTAGCAAGGGACTCATTGAAGATAGATGTAAACAACCCGGCAAGCTGATCAGCACAGGACCGCAGAACACGGCCTGAAATACCATCTGGCCCAGCAGCTTTCCGACGTCCACACGCTTGAGTGCCCTCCGAACTTCATCCTCCAAGACAGAGATCACGTGATTGTTGCTGCTCTGAGTAATTCCCTCTGATGCGCCACTTGGCGGAGTCGCGTTGCCGCGGTTACAGTCAAAGCGAGCGTAGAAAGAGTTTAACTCGTTCATAAGCGACGGATCAGCGCTCACCTCTGCAGAGGATTTAGATCCAAAAGAGCAGATGGACCTCAGACCCTGCCACATGCGCCGCGAGTCGCTGAGTTGGAAATGAGACTCCACTCGGTCTTTATAACGGAGCTTTGCGGCTTTAACTGCACGTTTGAGAGCATAGCAGGACGATCTGTATTCAGTCATATTCCCCATTAGGAAACCGGCGTTGTAAGCGGCAGTGCATGTGTTCACTGCAGCGCGCATCGAATTGTCCACCCATGGTTTCTGATTTGAGAAGGACGTTATTGTTGTTGTTTGCGTGGCTTGCTCTGTAACTCTGAACTCGCTCGGAACATGTCCCAATCCACATCATCAAGAGCTGCCTGTAGCGCGGTCTCTGAATTGGGGGACCAGTGCTTAACTTCCCGCCTCACCGGGGCTTCCTGAACAAACCTTTGTTTGTATTCAGGTGTGAGGAAAATGGCGGCATGATCCGTTTTGCCAAAAGCTGGAAGTGACCGCGCTTTATAGGCGTTCTTAAACGGAGAGTAGCAATAATCCAGTGTGTTTGCTCCTCGTGTAGGACAGGAGACGTGCTGGTGAAAGTTTGGCAAGACTTTCTTTAGGTTTGCTTTGTTAAAATCGCCAGCGACGATGAAAGCAGCATCGGGGTGTTTGTTTATGACTCTGCTGGTAACTCATGAAGGCCAGATAAAGCCAACGCTGTGTCTGCCTGTGGTGGAATGTAAACAGCGGTCGCGATGACCCGCGAAAACTCCCTCGGCAGATAGAATGGGCGGCAAATGACTGTTAAATGTTCCAGATGAGGAGAGCAGGACCGCGAGAGAATGGTGATGTTCCTGGGGTCGCACCATTTCTTGTTGATCATGAAGCATACTCCACCGCCTTTGGATTTACCGGCCTCGGCTGTTCTGTCCATCCGAAAAACAGAGAAGTTCTCCGACGGCGTCACAGCCGTGTCCGGGACCGCGGGCGTGAGCCATGTTTCAGACAAACAATAGATATTACAGTCTCTCATGTCCCGTTGAAAACTTATCCTGGCTCTAAGATCGTCCATCATATTCTCCAAGGATTGAATATTTGCTAGAAGAATGCTTGGGAGAGGAGGTCTGAATGCCCTTTTCCTCAGTCTGTTACGGATCCCAGCGCGTTTCCCGCTGTTTCTTGATTCTTCACTGTCGGCTCTGTCCATTGTTCAACTCTGCGTTCCGAAGAATCTCAGATGGCCACAGAGGATCGGCGAAAGTGTCCTGAAACAGTCCAGTGTAGAGGTAACCAATGAGACTCATCAGACCAGGCAACATTTTTCCAGTCTTCAACTGTCCAATTTTGGTGAGCTTGTGCAAATTGTAGCCTCTTTTTCCTATTTGTAGTGGAGATGAGTGGTACCCGGTGGGGTCTTCTGCTGTTGTAGCCCATCCGCCTCAAGGTTGTGCGTGTTGTGGCTTCACAAATGCTTTGCTGCATACCTCGGTTGTAACGAGTGGTTATTTCAGTCAAAGTTGCTCTTCTATCAGCTTGAATCAGTCGGCCCATTCTCCTCTGACCTCTAGCATCAACAAGGCATTTTCGCCCACAGGACTGCCGCATACTGGATGTTTTTCCCTTTTCACACCATTCTTTGTAAACCCTAGACATGGTTGTGCATGAAAATCCCAGTAACTGAGCAGATTGCGAAATACTCAGACCGGCCCGTCTGGCACCAACAACCATGCCACGCTCAAAATTGCTTAAATCACCTCTCTTTCCCATTCTGACATTCAGTTTGGAGTTCAGGAGATTGTCTTGACCAGGACCACACCCCTAAATGCATTGAAGCAACTGCCATGTGATTGGTTGATTAGATAATTGCATTAATGAGAAATTGAACAGGTGTTCCTAATAATCCTTTAGGTGAGTGTATTTATGTTTAACATGAAGTATAGGCCTTCCACAACTCTCTCCCCATGTGTCGAACAAGGGTGATCCAAATCATGTGACTTCACCTAGCAGCAGCGCCGCCCGCGTCAAACACGTTTCTGGTGTGCAAAGACATAGAAAAGGCCACGCAGCCAGTGTGTAGCTGGCCTAAGGGCCACTCTCTTTTGTAGAGGCACTGGAGATTTCATAACAGTATTTTGGTTTTGGATATAGGGACTGAGCAAGCCACAGATATTCAGAAATGCAAACGGTCTGTGAAGTAATAATAAATTAATGTTTAATTACATTTTTAATATATATAATTTTTGTGTAAATTTAACATATAATAGGAAATAATATATGTATTAATCCACATATCATATTAAATAAAAGGAAATGTTATTGGTTTTATATGATTTTCTTGTAAAAATGTGGAAACTAACCGATACAATTCAAAACACATGTTTTAAAATTGTATTGCACACCTGTCGTTGCTATGACAGTGGCCCATTTCAGATATTTCGTGTTTTTCTTCAGTTTTTTTCGTTTTGGTTTTATCAGCTCCCACTCGCTGTAGTGGAGCGGTGATGGCAGATTATTCATGTAAAAATATTAATGTGTCCATTTTAAAATGCACGGGAAGAAAGATGCTTCTCTGACACAAAATACCACGAATCGCAACAGTTACCGTACGGTGCTCATCAGTGGTCAAACAGGATCGATCCCCTTTTATAAACTCAGATGTGGATTCAGACGGCAATTAAATGACCACACAGCCTTGGTGTTTGTCCAAAAACAGGAGGTCATTCGGCCAGGAAGAAAAACACGGACGGCAATAAAATCACTGACTAGCCCGTCCATGATGAGAATACCTTATGACCCCACGAGAAACAATTAATTAGCCAAATAGGGCTCAGGACACCAATTATGACACTGAAGATGGACTTTTGCCAGTGAAAGATCTACAGGGCCTGAAAACACTGGAGCAGAAACTGTGAAGAACAAGTGATTTCAAAGAAAAACTGGTGAGTGTTTTGGTTCTCACGAAAAAGAGAAAGTTTGTGGGATTTTCATTAAATATTAAACCAAATTTTGTGTACAGTTTCTAATGTGTACTTGCTATGAGTACATATTAATTTAAGGAAGTTAAATAAGGTGAGAACCAGAATATTAAAATTAATTTGAAAGTGTAGTATCCATGTGGTAATAGAACATGTTTTTGCGGTCATAATGAAGACAGTCACACACACGAATAGCAGCTGTTCTGTGCTCCGGCACGGCTAGTGCTCACAATACAGTTGGAGCCCAACTGAACCGTGCTCTGGCCTGCCTCTTCCAAGCGTGCCAGGGACGGCTTTAAATGAACCACGCCCGGGTACAGTACAGAGCAAATCACACTAGTCAGACTTTGGAGGTCAAACGCTCTCGGGCATGGTTCAGATCGCCTAGTGTGTGTGTGTGTGTGAGTGGTAAATGAAACCGTGTGCATGACTGTCAAGTTCTCTAGATCTTTTTCAGCTTTTGCCCAAACTTGAAAATGGCATGCAGATCTTGAAGTATGCAAGGACAACTCATTGTGACTCTACTTAGTTTTATTTCCTTTTGTTTGCAGAGGTATCGGTAGTAGTTGCAATAGGAAGTAGCAATTTAAGCCATGCAAGTAGAGGCGTTTGACACAAGTAGGTTGAAAACCTTTAAAAAGTTAAATCAAACAAAGCATTGACATAGATTAATAAAAATACAGATATTATTTAAACAACATCATACGCTATCATCATCAACTTACTTCAAATACTTTAACTCACATCAAACAAATTATAATGTTGACTTCAAAGTACAATTTACAAACTCAAGTAATCGTTCACCACAATTCACATAAAGCTTAGCATCAATCAGTATTTCAATCAACTTCAACAAACAAGAAACACAATACTGACATTTTATATCTTTTTAAAGTTGCTAGTTTACACTAAACATACTTAAAGTAGACAATGCTCATACCAGTTGCGTCTTCAAGATTGCATTTCAGCTGAATGTTAAAGTTCTTTGTTCCTGAAGAGACCTTCAAACATTTCCACCTGTTTGTACTCTGAGAGGTGCCCCACTTTATTGTTCCCCCGGAACCACAACACACTCTATAGGTTCCCACTCAGTCACCAAACTGCACTGCCCTCCTCAGGAATATAGAGGAAAAGTCATTTCAAGTCAAACATTTTTGTCTGACTTAACAATGACCCATTCATTCACACAGAGACAGAACATACAGGATTCATATTTAAATAGTCTTTTACGCTTTAATATTCACAGACACAAGTCTACATCACGATTTATTAAACTGTACTGACCAGGGCCATGCACAGGCATTTTGAGGGGCAGTGGCCCAAACCAAAATAAGGGACACTATAACGGGGCTGAGTATCATCTTAATATAGAGAATGAATAACAAACCTTTTACAATCATATTGTGAATACAATTGCTAGGCTTTAAATCAAATCAAGTCACCTTTATTTATATAGCGCTTTTAAAAAGTCCAATTATTTCAAAGCAGCTTCACATTGTTAACAGGAAAATAATGCAACAGAATTTGTACAGCCGTTCTGGTGAAACGGTGATGTTATCCAGCTAATTTCAAGTATCATATAGCGTCAATGCGGGCAGATCGGGAATATAGATGAGATTTAGGAGTCCCCAACTGAGCAAGCCAAAAGCCAGAGGCAACGGTGGCAAGGAACCAAAACTCCTTCAGGGTCAGAATGGAGAAAAAAACCTTGGGAGAAACCAGGCTCAGTCGGGGTGCCAGTTCTCCTCTGGCCGACGAACAAACAGTGTATGATTATAATTCTGGCAACATTTCAGGTCTTAATTCATATTCATATTCGGGTTTAATGAGAATGTCGTGTCGATGCAGCATTTACGGGGGGAGTTTATTTGACACGCTCTCTGCAGACACTTCAGGGATGCGTTGGTCATGTCCAGGCGCAGGTCCACCATCTGATCTGGATTCGGCCCGGATCCGGCTGACTGCAGTAAACCTCGGGATAAACAGAGAGACGATGATCTCATATTTAATGCTACTTAAGGATCGCTAAAGTTATTGAATATATTTTGAGACAAAGGTCTTGTTAATGATTTTCAGTTTTGTTCAAATTAAATAAAGCAACAGTTTTTCAATAACTGAAGATTATGTAAAAGTATGGTATTTGGGGTAAAAGACACAATAATTAACATGATAATCTTTTCCAGTTGTTGCCATGACATGGTCCGATTCAGATGGAAATATCATATATCATGTTGGGTGTCCACCGTAGAGAGAAATCACCATATTTATAATGAAACCATCATATTTAAAAATATCATAATAATCATCATATAATAAAATATTTGTATTTGTTAGTATCAAATCAAATCACCTTTATTTATATAGCGCTTTTAACAAGTCCAATTGTTTCAAAGCAGCTTCACATTGTTAAAAGTAAAATAATGCAACAGAATTTGTACAGCCGTTCTGGTGAAACGGTGATGTTATCCAGCTAATTTCAAGTATCATATAGCGTCAATGCGGGCAGATCGGTAATATAGAAGAAATTTAGGTGTCCCCAACTGAGCAAGCCAAAAGCCAGAGGCAACGGTGGCAAGGAACCAAAACTCCTTCAGGGTCAGAATGGAGAAAAAACCTTGGGAGAAACCAGGCTCAGTCGGGTGCCAGTTCTCCTCTGGCCGACGAACAAACAGTGTATGATTATAATTCTGGCAACATAGCAGGTCTTAATTCATATTAGGCAAATAGATATTTGTTAGATTATTCGAGAGATTGGAGTCGTCACGCCGAAGACGGGTTTAATGAGGATGTCGTGTCGATGCAGCATTTACGGGGGGAGTTTATTTGACACGCTCTCTGCAGACACTTCAGGGATGCGTTGGTCATGTCCAGGCGCTGGTCCACCATCTGATCTGGATACGGCCTGGATCTGGCTGACTGCAGTAAACCTCGGTATAAACGGAGAGACTAACATTAGCGTAGATGCCATTCTTCTTATGATGTAACGAGTACATCAGGTGTTATGGGAAGTGTTCCCGGTTCCGGCTGACCTAGTTAATGCAGCCTGACAATCATTTACTGATTTGAGTAATAGAAATTGATAATGTTTTATGTGTAAGCCATAGTAAAGAGATGCGTTTTAGTCTAGATTTAAACTGACAGAGTGTGTCTGCTTCCCGAACAATGCTAGGAAGACTGTTCCAAAGTTTAGGCGCTAAATAGGAAAAGGATTGACCGCCTGCAGTTGATTTTGATATTCTAGGTATTATCAACTGGCCAGAGTTTTGAGACCGCAATAGACGTGATGGAGTATAATGCGTTAAGAGTTCGCTCAAATACTGGGGAGCTAAACCATTTAGTGCTTTGTAAGTAATAAGCAAGATTTTAAAATTTATTCGATGTTTAATAGGGAGCCAATGAAGTGTTGACAGAACCGGGCTAATATGGTCATACTTCCTTGTTCTAGTAAGAGCTCGAGCTGCTGCGTTTTGGACCAGCTGGAGTTTGTTTATTAAGTGAGCAGGGCAACCACCCAGTAAAGCATTACAGTAATCTAGCCTTGAGGTCATGAACGCATGAATTAACTGTTCAGCATTTTGCATCGAAAGGATGTGCCGTAATTTAGATATATTTTTAAGATGGTAGAATGCAGTTTTACAGATGTTAGAAACGTGGCTTTCAAATGAAAGATTGGTATCAAAGAGCACACCCAGGTTCCTAACTGACGACGAGGACTTGACAGAGCAGCCATCGAGTGTTAGACAGTATTCTAGGTTACTACTTGCAGACTTTTTGTCCAATAATTAAAAATTCAGTTTTTCTGAATTAAGTTGCAGGAAATTACTAGACATCCAATGTTTTATATCAGCTATGCATTCCGTTAATCTTGTGAATTGGTAAGTTTCATCAGGGCGTGAAGAAATATAGAGCTGAGTATCGTCAGCATAACAGTGAAAACTAATGCCATGCTTCCTAATGATATCTCCCAGTGGTAGCATGTACAGGGTGAAGAGCAACGGTCCTAGCACTGAGCCTTGCGGTACTCCATACTGAACTTGTGATCGTGTGACATCTCTTCATTTACTGCTACAAACTGATAACGGTCAGATAAGTATGATTTAAGCCATGCCAATGCAGTTCCACTAATGCCAACATAATTTTCGAGTCTATTCAAAAGAATGTTGTGGTCGATAGTATCGAATGCAGCGCTAAGATCGAGTAACACTAATAGAGAAATACAACCACGATCGGATGATAAGAGTAAATCATTTGTAACTCTGATGAGAGCAGTCTCAGTACTATGATACGGTCTAAATCCTGACTGGAAATCCTCACAGATACCATTTCTTTCTAAAAGGAACATAATTGTGAAGACACTGCCTTTTCCAGTATTTTTGACAGGAAAGGTAGATTTGAGATCGGCCTATAATTGACTAATTCTGTAGGATCAAGTTGAGGTTTTTAATAAGTGGTTTGATAATAGCCAACTTAAACGTTTTAGGTACATATCCTAATAACAAAGATGAGTTAATGATATTAAGAAGAGGATCTATGACCTCTGGTAGCATCTCTTTTAATAGCCTAGTCGGTATAGGGTCGAGCATACATGTTGTTGATTTAGATGATTTAACGAGTTTAGCCAATTCTTCCTCTCCTATAGCAGTGAATGAATGTAATTTTTCTCAGTGACACAACAATGCTCTGTCTCATGTGACACTATAGTAGACGGCTGCATGGTTATAATTTTCTTCCTAATATTATCGATCTTACACGTAAAGAAGTTCATAAAGTCATTACTGCTGTGCTGTTTACAACCATCAGAAGTATAAGCTTTATTTTTGGTTAACTTAGCCACTGTATCAAATAAATACCTAGGGTTGTGTTTGTTTTCTTCTAAGAGAGTCGAGAAATAAGCAGATCTAGCAGTTTTTACGGCCTTTCTGTATGCGATCATGCTCTCTTTCCATGAATTACTGAAAAATCTCTAATTTTGTTTTCTTCCAGCTGCGCTCCATTTTTCTGGCTACTGTTTTAAGGGCCCGGTGTGCTCATTGTACCACGGCGTTGGACTATTTTCTTTAATCTTCTTTAAGCGCTGGGAGCAACTGTGTCTAAAGTGCTGGAAAAAGAGAGTCAATAGTTTCTGTTGCAAAATCGAGTTCCTCTAGGCTATCTGGGATGCTGAGGAGATGAAACTGATGAGGAAGATTATTTAAAAGCAATTTTTAGTGGCGGCAGTGATAGTTCTGCCATATTTGAAGCGAGGGACGGCTTTGCAGCCTTAGCTAAATTAAGTATACATGATACTAGGTAATGATCTGAGATGTCGTCGCTCTGCTGCAGAATTTCAACGGTATCAACATTTATTCCATGTGACAATATTAGGTCTAACGTATGATTAAGGCGATGAGTGGGTCCTGACACATGTTGCCTTACTCCAATAGAGTTTAGAATGTCTCTAAATGCTAATCCCAATGAGTCTTTTCATTATCTACATGGATATTAAAATCACAAACAATTAGTACTTTATCTGCAGCCAGTACTAACTCGGATAGAAAGTCAGCAAATTCTTGGATAAAGTCTGTATTGTGCCCTGGTGGCCTGTATACAGTAACCAACACAAATGTCAAACGGGATTTATCAATTACACTACATAATGCTACATAAAGCACCAAAACTTCAAAAGAATTATATTTGAAACTAGACTTCTGAGTAATACTGAAGATATTATTATAAATTACAGCAACCCCTCCCCTTTACCTTTCAGACGCGGCTCGTGTTTAGTACTGTAAAGCTTTATTACATTATTATGGGATCTCATTCAATGCTTTCAGAATCTTTAAAAAAATAAATCTGTATTTTTTTATATATTTTTATATTAACATTTTAATATTTATTGAACAATAATTAATTATTTTATTTATCAAAATAAACATAGTACATAGTACAAACTTTGCTAAAGAGATTTCATGAACTTACCCTATAATACAACTCATTTAGAACATTTATATATTACCTTTTTAATTGTGTATACTATTTACATGGTCTTAATAAAATATCATAAATATGATGTATGTTATAGATACTAGTATTAACTCAGACAATTGATTATAATGGGAAATATACTTTACAGGAGTTAAAGTGTGACAAACTGCTAAATATTCTATATGATGATTTACCCGCTGATATGCTGGAGCCTTGAATCCATATTTGCAATGCGGAATGGGCTTTAGCCTCCTTTTTGAGTCCATTGGTCTTCTTTTTCGTGAAATCATTGTTTTTAGTCTAAAGTGTGCTGATAACAGCTGGTGTTGTTTATATTAGATCAGAACAAGTACAATAATTTGAAAAGACAATTATCTTCCAAGAACGTGAATATTTTGCACAAGTTGTTAGCACTATTAGAAGATCAGGAGCAAAACATTACCGACAGAAATACAGAATCAAACTACCAAAGTACTAATTCTGCGGCTCAACCCCTGTCTGTGATGTGGATTGTGGTTTGTAATCGACCTGTTAATGGGACGGCATTACGGAACTGTCGTCTCCACAGAGAGAGTCAAACACGGAGCGGATTAGCGGAATTAGCTGATTTTTAATGGAACAGAACGCTTTTATGGGAATCCTCTGGGTGTGAGGGAGGGAAGGGGGCAAGAGGGGCACCTCAGCCGATGAGGGCAGAGGGGCAGTGGCTCTAGCCACCAGGACAGTGCACGGCCCTGGTACTGACCTGCTTTTTATTTATTCATCAAATTTGACAAATTCTGTGAAATTCCGCGTTATACAGTACACTTCAGAAAATGGCTTAAACAAAGAATATGTTGAATGCACAGGGATTATCAGAAAGCCCATAGGACCTGTTTGAGAACCACTGGTGTACACAGATACAGAGTTGTTCACGAGCTGTGAAGGCTCCGCCCTCTGGGGTGGGGAGCAGCAGCTCATTTGCATTTAAAGGAGACACGCAAAACAGCTCATTTTTCTCAAACCCAAAAATTTTAATTTTCGAAATGGTATATTAAATGATCTGTTAGGAACTTTGATCTGAAACTTCACAGACACACTCTGGGGACACCGGAGACTTATATTACATCTGGCAAAAATGGCTTTAACTTGTTGGCTAACAATGCTTTTATGAAATGCACCCCAAGTAAAATCCATGCACAATTGTTAGATCAGTTTTATTTGTTTTGGAAAATAAAACATTCTCTGTTATTGTTCCGGTCTCTCTGTTACAGCTCCAGTCACTGATGCAAACTAACAGGCCTGAGTGAATCTGTGAATGACTTGAACTGACTACATTTGTGCATGTCTGTCAGAGAGAGAGAGAGAGAGAGAGAGAGAGAGAGAGAGAGAGAGAGAGAGAGAGAGAGAGAGAGAGAGAGAGAGAGAGAGAGAGAGAGAGAGAGAGAGAGAGAGAGACAGACAGAGAGAGAGAGAGAGAGAGAGAGAGAGAGAGAGAGAGAGAGAGAGAGGGGTCTTATTACTCTTCGTCATCTGCCATCTGTTTAAAACACTCACAGTGACACACACGTACATGTCCCAGTGTTTGTTCCTCAGCTCAGACTGATCTGGTTAAAAGCGAGTTAAAGTTAATTCACAAATCTAATGCAAACATAAGCGTAACATGCTGTAGGACAACATCTCATTGGTTTAAAACTCACTGAAGACATCCGGTTATAGTAAAGCAAATCATCATTAACAGGTATGTATATTTAATCATCTTAGGTCACATGCTTCACTCCTCTTATTGAGAATGTGTGCATTTGTATGTGACAGTATTGGAATCTTTTTGCTATATGCATCCTAGAAAACATCATTTTGCTCTGTAACTCTGCCTGGTGAGAGATACTAATTTTGTTGGCCTCAGATGTTGTTCCCAGCCCAGAAATAGACACTGTGTGTGTGTGTGTGTGTGTGTGTGTGTGTGTGTGTGTGTGTGTGTGTGTGTGTGTGTGTGTGTGTGTGTGTGTGTGTGTGTGTGAAATTAAATTGCTTAGTTGGTGTATATGATTGGACAAATATTTAATTAGGTTATAATGCATAAACTCCTACAATATGCTGTACTTGTTTGTTGTCTATACAGTTATGGAAGAGCATTAAAAATCAATGTTCCTGTACAATCTGAAGTTTCAGAAGCTGTGAGGGAAAAACACTTTTTATTGCAAATGAATGTATTGTAATGTAATGCTAACCAACTAACAATTACCACACATTTTATGCATTTACAATAAAAAAGTTCAACTGAAAGCAGAATAAATAAATGTACTGTTAGACAGTAAAGTCTAAAATATCAAAGTCATTGATAATTCAGGTGTGCAACAAGTGAAATAACCAGCCATTACTGTAAAAAATGAACATTTGTGTAAATGTGTGGTGACAACATACATATAATATAAACATTAATAACTAAAAACATATTTTAGTTTTAAGATATTTAAGATATAACTATTTGATGTTAACATGACTGATTTGAAATGTGCCTCTAAATGTATTTGGTTGCACTGTACTAAGAAAGTACTGGGTAATGTACACTTAATGCCTGAAAAATAACTCAAATATATTTAACCCACAGCACTCTACTGCTGGCCATTTAAACATGTTTTATTTATCAATTATGATATTTCATGTCTGCTGAGCTCCAACAAAATTCTACCATACAACAATTGCCATGACTTTTCTTTTATTAAATGCCACACATTGATTTAATTTATAAATAAATTATCTGTGCTTTTACTCTCACTAAATTAAAAAATGAAGCATCTGATAAACATGACAAATTGGAATAAGAGGCATAAATGCTGCTAAACATGTTTAATTCATTTCAAACAGCTTTGTTATAGTTGGCAGCACTGTTTCTACACTTTACATATGACTATATGCTAAAAATATGCATTTATATTTTAACATACAGTGATGCTTGTCAATGAAGCAAAAAGACAGAATAGAGATTCAAACATCTGTTTAATAAATCATGAAGGGGTGACGCGTGTGATTTCTCAGTCCTCTCTCAAACATTGCAGTTGTTTCATTGCTAGTGACACACTTAATAGATTTAAACTTTCTCTGATTTTGGGTTTAAGATGATCTGTGGTTTGCTAAAAGAATCCATTATGAAGACAAATGGTGAAATGCAGTTACAGTGTTTACCATCCATTGCATCTGAATTAAAGTTAAGACGTTTAATCCACTGTATTTTTATGATGGAATATTAGAGAAGTATTAATATTAAATGTTGCACAGTAATATTCAGAATATTTCTTCTCCTCTGTATGTGCAGACTGGACAAGAATCTTCTGAACACTAATTTTAAGTGCAATTAGGCATGTGTAAATACATATAATCAGAAATTAGTGAGCAAATTGGAAGTAGGCCTATGTCATGAAGCTCAGTACAAGTAGTTCATTCAGTGAGGTGTTAATAAAATGAAAATGAAAGTTTACCTGCCCATCCAGTCTTGACCAATGATGGTAAACGACTACAGGATTGGATAGAGTGAGGCTGTTTAGAATAGAGGAGGAGACTGTGTAGGGATGTTGGAAAATGACTGAATGATTAGGCTCCTCCCAAACCTACGTTCGGAACATATTTTAGAGTAAAAGGTATAATATTTTGCTCTGGAATGTAGATAAGTAAACGTTTTAATGTAACGATGTACAATCAGTAACAAAGTTAAAATACTGTATTGCTGTCCACCACTGAGTTTGATTATTAATATCATTACTTCAGAGTTTTAGTGTGACATGAGGCTGCTCCATTCACTCTTTCCCCGCCATTGACGGGAATTTCTGGCTTTCCATGTTTTTTCACTGTTATACGGTAGGGGACGCTATTACATGTCTTCTGAAAGAGTACAGAATCTCCTGATCAAAACACAGGTGAAAAAGAAGCAGAAATAAGAGACATCATACATCGATCAGGCATAACATTATGATCACCTTCTTAATATTGAGTTGGTCCCCAATTTGCTGACAAAACAGCCCTGACCCATCGAGGCATGGGCTCCACTAGACCCCTGAAGGTGTGCTGTGGTGTCTGGCACCAAGATGTTAGCAGCAGATCCTTTAAGTCCTGTAAGTTGTGAGGTGGGGCCTCCATGGATCGGACTTGTTTGTTCAGCACATCCCACAGATGCTCGATTGGATTGAGATCTGGGGAATTTGGAGGCCAAGTCAACACCTCAAACTCGTTGTTGTGCTCCTCAAACCATTCCTGAAGCATTTGTGCTTTGTGTCAGGAGCATTATCCTGCTGGAAGAGCCACAGCCACCAGGGAATACCGTTTCCATGAAAGGCTGTACATGGTCTCAACAATGCTTAGGTAGGTGGTAGGCAGGGACGCCATGAAGAGTGTTAAGAGGAGTATACAAGACAGAATTTTGGTCCCCCTTCTTCTAGAGGATGAATGTGTTTTTTCTTTTGAAGTTTAATAAGAAATTAGATACTGACCACTGCAGTGATCAAGAGTTAATCAGTGCTATTCACTTCACCTGTCAGTGGTCATAATGTTATGCCTGATCTGTGTATGTAAACATATGCATAATTAAAAATAATGCGATCATCAACATTAAACATCATATAAATCAAAACTGCCTAATGTTACTGAATGAAATGTTGACCCAGGACGAGCTACAGGACTGTGAAGCATTAGGGGTGCTGATGGACTCCATCTGCTCCAGCTGTGTTTGATCATCGCTCTGAATCCCATCTGGATGGTCTTTGACAAAAACATGATTTTCTCAGCTTTTTGATCAAAAATTTTGCTTTTTTGTGAAACTTTCCTACATTCAAGAATGCATGAAGCTAGAATAATAGAGCAGAGGGTCTGTTCTTTCTTTTGAGATATTGCATGTTCAGATATTCATACAACAAAATAGTGAGCCATGAAACTTTTGTGTAATTGATCAAAAATGCTGGTGCTGGCTGGAAACTCTTTTCAAAAACACTGGTGGGAAAAGAGTTAATGACGCCAGTGCAGGGGTTCTCAACAGTACTACAAGACAACAGCTCAAAAACAAGCATGTACTATAACCAGTGTTGGGGAAAGTGACTTTGAAAAGTAATGCATTACAATATTGCGTTACTCCCTTAAAAAGTAACTAATTGCGTTACTTAGTTACTTTTTAAGAAAAGTAATGTGGTACGTTACTTTTGCGTCACTTTTTCTCACCTGGGCTGGGCTTCTATTGTTGTGCAAATGTAAAGACCTCTTCACACCAAAACTGAAACAATAAGCCTCAGGCTGAGGTAAAAATGCAAATCCACGCGTGTACAGTAGAGGGCGCAGCTCAAACAAACCTTTCAGCTGTGCTGCCGTTCTGGATAACGGAAGAGTAGGACGCAGGAGAATAAAGTTTATCACTCTTACTTCACCAATAAAAACTAAAAACCTAAAGTCATTTTTGCTCATGGTTTAAGTGAATCATCGAAGGTCAGCAGCAAGACATTGATCAATAAATTCAGATTTATTCAACATTTAATTATTGGAGGTTTGCATAGTATTCTCATTTTGCATTTGACTGATTTATTCATTTTGAGGAGTACTGAATCTTTTTTGTGCAAGTGAGATGAGTAAATGCTCACATTTAGTCTAGAACTACAATAACAGTTTACACACAACGCCTCTACACTTAACTCTTGAGTTTTCTCAACATGGGGAGAAGAGAGCTGTCAGTCAAATAAATGTGAAAAAGTAACTCTATGACATGAGATTGACGGCTCAGATATAAAGTCAGCTAATGTGTCATGGTTGTGTAGGTGCTGAACTGCGGCTGAAGAGGCTGTATTTATGGCTCAATATGACCAGTGAGTGTTCCCAAAGATTATATCATCTTTCAGGAACATTATAAAGGTGTACAACCATCTAAATGCAGATTTTGTGTTTCAGACTCGAGGATAAAGACTCGCTGGATATTCATGATAATCCTCCGGCGCCAGACAATGTCGTAAAGGAGGATGATAACACTGTACGTATGTCGGTTTCTCTCCGTGTCTGTGCCATGTGCACACAACTCACTTTCTGTCCTCCTCAGGTGTATTTTGTGTATGATGAAGAGGTGGAGGAAGAAGAGGCTCCTCCTCCTCCAACCCCTGAGCCAGTGATCCAGATCAATGACAGGCCGCACAAATTTAAGGACCACTACTGCAAGAAGCCCAAGTTCTGTGACGTCTGCGCGCGAATGATCGTTCGTAAGTTCACATTTAAATCCATCGTTGCCAATAAAATGTAAATACTCTCCAACAAAAAGGAAGGAATTTAATGTGTGTGTAGAGTAAAAAAGAAAAACAAAAATCTACCTGCTGTATATTCTGCTTCCTCTGGAGTGATAAAGGACAGGTATGTTAACATGCTAGCTTATACTTTATGGCATTACTGCCTGGTCCATATATTACCGTAAACATCTGTTTACAAACTGGTTTACCGAACAATCCACTAAGATACATCCTGAGACATTCAGCCAAGATCAATCCTAAGATTGAGATCCTCAGTCCTCTCTTTGTTAGACCACTCAAGCAGACCATCCTAACTAAATTAGCTTTTAAAACTTTTTGTCATCTTAATGACAAACAGAGCAGAGCATAATAAAGTGCAGCATCAAGAATATCAAATTCTGGGGGACCATTTGGCCATATCTGATATTGGTCTGTCATGGTTACGGCCCTGGAATCATGTGTTAGATAGTTACTAAACTATAGTTATTAGTTACTACCTTGGTCAATATGCCTGAGTGGTGCAGGTATGACGTCACTTTGTGGGCCAACTGGAAGTTAGCATCGCACTGGTTCCCTCGAGAAAAACCCAATAGGATTTTCCCATAGGATTTTGGATTAAGGGAGATCGGGGGTAAGATGAGCCATTTTTTTTACTTATGTAGTCCTTAAGATAAGACAAAATAAGGCAGAAGTACAATGAAAGTATCTAAAGTAATTTCAGGATGTTTGCAATCATTTTAACGAAAACGATAAACTAAACCAGTTGTGTAACATTACATTGAAATTATACCAGTTTATACTTCAGGAATTAAACTCAACTACAGTGCCTTATGGAGGGGTAAGTTAAAACACTGGCTCTATTTTCCCCACAGCACTTGGCTCACTTTGCCCCATAGCTGCCATTTTGGATTAAACTAGCTCTCTTACCAATTCAGGCTAATATTTAGCTAAATGATTTAGCATGGTTTTATACATTGCTAAATCACCAATATGGATCATAAATGGTTTAGACCTGAACACGTTTGCTTTGATGTGATAGCCATTACATCTGTTATGCTAAAATTTTACTTTGACAAGCCAAAAAGTTAAAGTAAAGTAAATGTGTGGCTTCCACTCCTACTGTGTGCTTCTCATTTTCAAAATATATGGTCACATGACAATAAAAGTGTACAGCTGCCAAGATAAAGAGGGTGGGTCAACTTACCCACTGACTCATCTTACCCCACTCTCCCATATCGCTAAAAACAAGCTCTGTGATCAACAAAAGTTTATGATACTCACACGTTTTGTCCATCAAGATAATTATCACAGATGAACACAACTTTAATGAATTTCAAAGCCTAAATGCAGTAGCCAGAAGTAAAAAGCTAAAGGTAGGCTATAAGCGAACTACACCACAGTCGCTCGACTTCAACTCTTTCAGTTTTTATCTAAAGACATTCTCCCAGAACGTTTGAGTTAGACTAGTTTATAAGAGCACAGTTATAAGCGCAGTGAGGCTGTAAAAGCAGACTGGGCTTACCTTTTCAACATGATGACATTTCATTTCCTCGACAGTCTCTGTAGTCCCATTAGACATTTGTTAGCAACCGCCTTTTTCAAGACACTTAACAGCTTGAAAAAATATCACGAGTGGGGTAATACTGTTGTGTTTTATTTTGCAGAATGAAGCGTGAAAGTGTCTTGAGCTTGTGTTCACCACAGACCTTATTTCAGCCATTTAAACAAAATCCCATTCAAAAAACCCATTGACTTATGAACGAGGGAACCGGAAGTGCTAAAATGCTAACTCGCATCCGCGCTTTTTCCTACAAAATGATGTCATACCTGCACTACTCTGTAGCCTAATTTATAATCATTTGCATTTTTTTTTACTTTATCTGATATGAATAACAATCATGCCTAATGTTTGTGATGTTGTTTATTCAACAACAATTGTAATTTGTAATTTAGAAAAAAAAAAGTAACTTGGTATACTAACTGATTTCTGTTCCTCTACTTTCAGTCAATAATAAATTCGCCTTGCGCTGCAAAAACTGCAAGACCAACATTCACCACTCATGCCAGTCGTATGTGCAGTTTCAGAGATGCTTTGGAAAAATAGTGAGATGACATTCTATAGGCATTATATTATACATTTATGATACAATCACACTGTCATCTTCATTGTTTTCATTAATATCTCTCTTCCCGCCAGCCTCCTGGATTTAGACGAGCATACAGTTCTCCTCTCTATGATCAAGAGATCAATAACCCTGGTGAGTATGATTAAATAATTAAACAAGCAGTTTTTAACAAAGAAGGTGAAAAATAATCCAAACAAAAAAGTGTTGGGAATTTCAAGCATGTGCTGAGCACAGAACTGACCCAGATAACAGGGAATGTTCTGGGAATATTGGATGACGGTTCTCTCAACAATGAACAAATGCTCTTGCAGTAACGATAATAGAAAGTTTGTTCAAATAATTGTTTTCTATTGTTTAGTTGGACGTTCATCTAAAATTGTATTGGTGTTACTAATAGAGCCCGACCGATATGGGTTTTCGGAGACCGATACCGATATTATGGAGTAAAAAAAATCTGATACTGATTTATCAGGCCGATATTCTTTATGTGTATATTATAGTACAGTACCAGCCAAAAGTTTGGACACACTTTCCCATTGGTGTCCAAACTTTTGACTGGTACCGTATTTATAATACAGTATGTACATAATATACAACAGAATAAACATAAATGAAAAACAGATCTTTTCAGGTTTTTCATAGGTCTAGACTAGATTTTCAGTGGGCGCTATTGCACATCTGTGTTTTCCCTGTTATACGGTAGGGGGCGCTATTACACATCTGTGTTTTCCTTGTCATACGGTAGGGGGCGCTATTACACATCTGTGTTTTCACTGTCATACGGTGGGGGCGCTATACACATCTGTGTTTTCTTTGTCGCTAGGGGCGCTTACACATCTGTGTTTTCACTGTCATACGTCATCTGTGTTTTCCTTGTCATAGGTAGGGGCGCTATTACACATCTGTGTTTTCTTTGTCATACGGTAGGGGGCGCTATTACACATCTGTGTTTTCACTGTCATACGGTAGGGGGCGCTATTACACATCTGTGTTTTCACTGTCATACGGTAGGGGGCGCTATTACACATCTGTGTTTTCACTGTCATACGGTAGGGGGCGCTCTCGTATAAGCATATGCATATGTAAAATAACGCGATCATCAACATTAAACAGTATATAAATCAAAAGGGCTATGTTAATGAAATGTCGACCCAGGACTGGCGCTTTGAGGTGTTGATGGACTCGATCTGTTACTCCATCTGTGTTTTGATCATCGTTTTGAATCCCATCAGTATGTAAGTTAGTCTTTGTTAAAACTTGATTTTCTATGCTTTTTCCTCAAAATGTTGCTTTTTTTCATGAAACGTACTCACATTCAAGTGTTGATAAAAAAAGAATGCATGAAGCTAGAATAAAACAGAGGCTCTGTTCTTTCTTTTGATATAGTGCATGTTCAGATATTCATACAAGATATTCTGTGGGCCATGAAACTTCGCCATGAAAATTTGCCATGAAACTGGCAAATTTCATGTTTATGTTCACTTAAGACATAACGGACTATGTTTACAATGATACTCGCCGAGACCGGCATTTTGATTTAATTTTGTGTGAATATTCACGTGCTTGTCAGATGCGTGGACAATGCTCAGGCGCACGTTCATATCGGTGACATATCTGTGTCATATACGCCGATGCCGATATATCTACGGCAGCCGATAAAATTGGCAGACTGATAAATCGGTCGGGCTCTAGTTACTACTATGATGAATGATGAAATGTGTAAAAATAAACTGAACACGATAAAATGATACTTATAGAATTTAAACTGCATGTGCACAGGTCAGCAGAACCGCACTGATCCGGTGTTTGACACACTGAGAGTGGGTGTGATCATGGCCAATAAAGAGAGGAAGAAAGGGTCAGAGGACAAAAAGAATGTAAGTGGTTAATTTTAGGAATTATCTGGCATGTGCCCGAGCCCTCCCTTCTATGAAAAATATAATGAACATTCTTCCTTTCACAAGATGATGATGATGATGATGGAGGAAGAGGAAGCTCAACAACCGAAAGAGGATGAAGAGGTCGGTGAGGGTAAGTTATACCAGGATTTTCTCATTGTTTGTTACCTCTACAGCTGAAATACAATCATCTCATTAGGAATCCATGCGACTGGGAATTACATGCGAGGCATAAAATTGACATTTTAACAAACACACATTTACCAGTATACAGATACTCAGTGATTTATGCATCACTACACTAATGAAACTTCAGTGAAGTTGGTGGCAAAGTAGGTCCATTGTCAGTAATGTTGCCACGCATTTACACAAAACTCAGAACAACCCCATGGCCATGAACTCACTGCAGCTAAACATGCTTGTCATTCCTCTACTGAGTGCTTAAACCTGTTCTAAATTTGGTCATTTGACAACTGCATATGCATCTGTGCTCACTTTTATTACGTTGGTCAAAACATTACACACAACAGTCACAGCACTGGTCCTTGAGTACATAAATAAAAGGCAACAAATCTGTATTGTGGGAATATACATGGTCTGTAAGTATAGACTATAGTGTCCATGATGAGGTCAGAGGGTGTTAGAGAAGATTGTGGTCAGGCAAGTACTTACGCAGGAGATTTTTATAGATCTTCATGATAAGTGAATGCATAAATAAAGTATTGGGAAGATATTAGAAATTTCATGGTTTACAGTAATCAATTTTATGATTACACAGGTGATAACATGCTTATGATAATTTTTGTTGACTTTAGTTCAGAAATTGTGAATGTGAATGATTTAAACTGTTTTACATCTGATAGATTTAAATTAAATATGTCTCATTAATGGAGTTAAGCACTGACATTTCATGAAATCTTTATCCAGAAGTTACAACATTTTTTTTATTTTTTTTATTTTTTTATTTACATAGACATATATACACTCACCTAAAGGATTATTAGGAACACCTGTTCAATTTCTTATTAATGCAATTATCTAATCAACCAATCACATGGCAGTTGCTTCAATGCATTTAGGGGTGTGGTCCTGGTCAAGACAATCTCCTGAACTCCAAACTGAATGTCAGAATGGGAAAGAAAGGAGATTTAAGCAATTTTGAGCGTGGCATGGTTGTTGGTGCCACAAATCTGCTCAGTTACTGGGATTTTCACGCACAACCATATCTAGGGTTTACAATGGTGTGAAAAGGGAAAAACATCCAGTATGCGGCAGTCCTGTGGGCGAAAATGCCTTGTTGATGCTAGAGGTCAGAGGAGAATGGGCCGACTGATTCAAGCTGATAGAAGAGCAACTTTGACTGAAATAACCACTCGTTACAACCGAGGTATGCAGCAAAGCATTTGTGAAGCCACAACATGCACAACCTTGAGACGGATGGGCTACAACAGCAGAAGACCCCACCGGGAACCACTCATCTCCACTACAAATAGGAAAAAGAGGCTACAATTTGCACGAGCTCACCAAAATTGGATAGTTGAAGACTGGAAAAATGTTGCCTGGTCTGATGAGTCTCGATTTCTGTTGAGACATTCAGATGGTAGAGTCAGAATTTGGCGTAAACAGAATGAGAACATGGATCCATCATGCCTTGTTACCACTGTGCAGGCTGGTGGTGGTGGTGTAATGGTGTGGGGGATGTTTTCTTGGCACACTTTAGGCCTCTTAGTGCCAATTGGGCATTGTTTAAATGCCACGGCCTACCTGAGCATGTACCCATTCTCTGATGGCTACTTCCAGCAGGATAATGCACCATGTCACAAAGCTCGAATCATTTCATATGAATAAGTCAGATGACCTCTGCTGCACGCAGTAGCCAAATGATAACTATTTTCGTGCTCTTCCCAGAATTATGAAAAATGGCATTGTATTTAAAAGATAATTTTGAAGGAAACGGTAAGATATGCATGTTTTATTTTTAAAATGGTTTGTCAGTGATGCGCAGAGGAAGTGTATTTTATACAATTTTGATTTATTATTCTAAAACAAGCCAAGGATATTGAATGATTTTAGTAATGTGCGTGACGACATCCATAGGCCCATCTCATATTTCCCTAATGTCTTGTAGCGTTGAACATGGTATCACGTAGATGGGAATATACATGGATATGCAGATGAGGTTATGCACAGTAAAACTAGTCATTGTAAGCTCATATATGGTGATTTCGGGGAGGAGACGAAGTGGAGATGCACGTACGCACAATCTTCCGCTGACTGGGGTTTATAAAGGGAATTTAGCACAGGTTCCCAATGGAGCTGACAGTGTAAAGTCACTGTAACAGACCAAAGTTGATAGATGTAACATACTGCTCCGAGACACAAAGGTTGAGGATCCAAATACAGCTTTATTGAAGGGTAATCCAAAAACGTTTGCTACTGAATCATTTCCACAGATGAGCAGTATTTTATCCATGCACTGACACACAGTACTATGAGTCCCGTGTATATAAACTTTTGAATAGGGTCATTCATTTTTTTTTGCTGTTTGTCTTGTGGACTGCATATAAACTTCTGTCATTAGAAATTGATCATGATCCCTCTTTTCTGTTAATTATTAAAGGGATAGTTTACCAAAAAAGTCAGCATTTACTCATCTTGATATCCTTAAGAATTTTGTTCATATTCGAAATTCACTTTTAATGAAATCCAAATGATTTCTGTTCGCCCACAAAATTCCATTCCTCACAAAATGTTGATGCTTAAAAAAAGTTCATAAAGAAGATCAAGCCATTTAATCCAAGTCTCCTGAAGAGACACAATTGTTTTATATGATGAACACATTTAATTTAACATTGATCGCTTCATACATATGGTAAACGGAAGCTCAACCACACTTGCATCACGTGCAAATAACAAACATTATTGGTTCTTGTGGAAGCTCAATGTGTTGCCAAAACAGCCAAAAGATGGCAACATTTCACCAGTGTAATCTCTTGAACCTGACATCCTTCACACAATATGAGATTGGCCTGTTAATTCTGATATTTTGAGAGAAATGAAGGCAGTTTGCATTTGAATAAATCTACAGTATATTGGCCATTATATCCATTAACTCAAAAAAAAAAAAAAAAAACCTTGAATGGACACACTATCCTTTATTGTTAGGAAAGCAAGATGGAGACAAGAAAGACAAAACAGCAGCAGACGACAAGGTAAAATACAGCTGTGCTAGTGTTCATGCGGTCAAAAAAATAGCATGGACTGGTTTGTCAACTTTATGCAGCATTTTCAATGTTTCTAGTTCTGGCCCTGTCCAGAAGATTGAATATTATTATTCTCTTATGAGTTATGGGTGTGTGTGTGTGTTTGCCCTTCAGTTTGTCTTGTCATTTGGTGTTTGCTGGGTAGTTTTTAGTTGTTGATAATGGTGCTTGTTAAAGCATGTATCACATAAGATCATATGACAGGTTAAAGGGATAGTTCACCCAAAAATTTAAATTAGCCCATGATTTACTCACCCTCAAGTCATCCTAGGTGTATATGACTAAAATAACTAACTTCCGGCGGTCAGCAGTATGCAAGTCAACTTACAGTGAAAGAGTAACCCTTGAACCCTTGACACATGCGTATTGACGAACGCAGGAGCGCAGAGGATGGAGCAAAACAAAACACCGGTCATGAATTAGAGCCTAAAACAAGATTTTTTAAAGAGAAATGGCAGAGGTGTCAAAGCTTGAGATGATCCTGTACATCACGTCAGGGCTTACTCTTTTGCCCCAAGTTGAATTGCGTATGGCTTTCTGCCAGAAGCTAGTTATTTTAGTCTATAAAGTTTTAAATATGGATATTTTTCTACACAAATGCACCACTTCAGTTCAGAAGGCCTTTATTAACCCCCCGGGGCCGTGTGGAGCGGATGCACTTTTATGGACTTCAAAAATGACCCATCAAGTCAATGCCATTATAATGCTTGGAAGAGCCAGGACTTTTTAATATAACTCTGACTGTATTTGTCTGAAAGAAGAAAGTCATATACACCTAGAATGACTTGAGGGTGAGCAAATCATGGGCTAATTTTCATTTTTGGGTGAACTAACCCTTTAAGGATTTGAAAACACCCCTAATACTGAACTATAGAGCATAACTCATCCTACAACATTCGTGCTATGGGCATGATTTATACCTCAAAATGTGTGGTTTGCTGAGGAGAGGTGAGAGGCCATTTCTTTTCTAAAAGACTTTTGCCTAGCAGGTGATGAAGTGAGTGTAAATATCCTATAATCATGGGGCCGTATTCATAAAACATATTCAGGCTAAAAATAGCTCCTAACTTGCCGATTTAGGAGAAACTTAAAAATAATGGCATTGTCAGTCCTAATTTTAGGAGTCCACCATTTTTGCAAGAGTATCTAAGAGTATTTCACAAAGCATGTCAAAAAATACTTAACTAACCTAACCTAATTTCATTTATTTTGTGATTCCATGGAGAAACAAAATCTATTTCAATTCTTCTAACTGCAAGAGACATTGCTGGACATGTGCTCTGGCATGTAGTGCACGTGCTTCAACAGGTTGCAACCGAAGCTGAACCTGGTTCTCAATCTCACCAATCTCCTCTGTCACGGCCCATAAAAGAGGCAAATTAAACCCTCTAACAGTCTGTATTTGGTTTGCAGAACAAGAAGCAGCAGCAGACATTAAGTCAGTCTCACTTTTATATGGCTCTGTATCGCTTCAAAGCCATTGAGAAAGATGACCTGGACTTCCAGTGAGTCTATTCACATATTTGTTAATATTTCAATTTAGTCATATAATTCATGCATAGTCATAATCATCATGAATGATTCATTGATTTGTTTAATTTCTAAACCTGATCAGGTGTGTGTTTGTGTTTCAGTCCAGGAGATCGCATCACAGTGCTGGATGACTCTAATGAGGAGTGGTGGAGGGTGAGTTCATTGTGGTGCACTGCAATATCATTCTTTAATATAAAAATATACCCTGCCACCTTGTTTTTTCTCCATCACCTCCGCCTTTCGGTCCAAACGAAGTGGTGTTCCAAATCCATCAATGCCGTGTCTAGGTCCTGCTCTTTGAGCCATGTCTCAGTAAAAGCCAGAACACTACAGTTTATAAAATCCTTCTTGAATCGAACATACCCCTGAAGTTCATCCATTTTGTTCCTGAACATTCCCCAGGATCAATGAGAGCAGAGGAATCTGGGTTAGACACTGTTTTCTCAGGCGTAGCTTGATGCCACCTAATTGTCCCCGCTTCCTTCTCCTTCCCCTGGTTTTCCATTGAGTTGTCTCAAAATAAAATCCGGGAGCTGTGAATCAAAATCCACCTCATGTGTCGAACTCACACAGTTAAACTGCAGCAGCTTCTCTCTCGAGTAGTGCATCCGACTTTGGTCATCGAAGTCTTTAACATCACACACACCATAGTTTAAACAGAGTCCACAAGGCAATGAGGTAAAAGAGATCCATTTTTGCACAAGTACCTCGTCACACGTAAAGATCTACTGAAGTGATTTAAAACTCAAGTTAAAACATGACAGTGAAAACAAAAACACAAGGAAATGAGAACACCTAACTTTCACTGCCAGTTGCTGCGTGCACATGCGCCCAGGCTTTTGACCCTTAATCTCACCTGTCTAGCTTTCTAGTAATCCTGAAGACCTTGATTAGCTTGTTCAGGTATGTTTGATTAGAGTTGGAGCTAAACTCTACTCTTGGTTTAATGGCTGGGAGCAGACGTCTATTCAACACAAAGTAGTACAATGTTTTTTTTTAAGGTGATTTCTTACTGGCAGTTTAGTTCAAAACGGGGGAAGGTTTGCATGAAAAAGCAGGCAGAGCGATCAACAATCAGGAAACGGCCAGGAGACATACATGAACACAGGAACAAAACCCAACGATCTGATAAAAACAAGGCGCGTGACAATGAGTATAAATAGACACACATGATGAGTCAATGAATTCCGTGACAGTACCCCCTCCCCTAGGAGCACCTCCTGGTGTTCCCAGAAGAGCTTACCCGTTAATCTCCTCCAGACCATAACCTTCCCAGTCCACCAAATACTGAAATCCGCGTCCCCTCCGTCTTAAGTCCAGCATGTGATTGACCAAATAAGTAGGTTCCCCATCTACAGGGGGTGCACGCTCCCGCCTGGAGGAGAGTCTCATGGGCTCTGTTCCATGTGCGGCGGCAACTCTTGACGAAGGCGTGAGTGGAGGGGACCACAACTTCAGATTCCAGACTAGGGAAAATAGGTAGCTGGTAACCTAACCTACATTTAAATGGAGTGAGGGCCGTGGATGACACTGGCAGTGAGTTATGTGCGTACTCAACCATTGAGAGTTGCTGACTCCAGGAGAAAGGATTCTTGGATACCAAACATCGCAACACTAAGTCTTGGTTGGCTCGCTCGGTTTGACCATTGCTCTGGGGATGGAAGCCCGAAGATAGACTGACCGTTGCACCCAGAAGCTTACAAAACTCTCGAAGGCACAGACAGTGGTTGGAGTAACCCATCTGGAGGACGATTGGAAGTCTTACCAGTGGCACAAATTGAGCAAGCCAAAACAAAACCCTGAATGTTGCGAGCCATAGCTGGCCACCAGAATTGTTGCTTAACCAAAAAAAAAATGGTCTGGTTTACTCCAGGATGACATGCTATGTTAGAACAATGACCCCATCGAATGACGTCAGACCGCAATCCCTCTGGCACAAATAATCAACTCGGTGGGCAACTGGGGAGGCGTTACCCCTTCTAAGGCTGTTTTGACCTTCAACTCAATCTACCATGTGAGTGTGGAGACAATGAGTCTCTCAGGTAAAATGCACTTGGGAGTGGACAGGCGTTGGGAATGGTCAAAAATGTGAGACAAAGCATCGGATTTGATGTTTTTAGAACCAGGGCAATACGAGAGAGAGAAATAAAAACAACCAAAATATAGAAGATCTTTTGGCGGATCTGATATATTCCAAGTTCTTGTGATCAGTCCAAACGATGAAAGGTACCCCTGACCCTTCTAACCAATGACGCCACTATTCCAATGCTAGTTTGACTGCCAACAACTCTCTGTTACCAATGTCATACTTAAGTTCGGCTGGCGATAAACGATGCAAAAAAAATGCGCAAGGATTCATCTTGTCATCCGAGGAAGAGCACTGGGAGAGAGCTGTACCTACCCCCACCTCTGATACATCGACCTCCACCACAAACTGATGTGACGGATCAGAGGCTATCAGAATGGGAGCCGAAAAAAAAGAGGCTCTTCAGTTTGGAAAATGTAGCTTTGGCTACACCAAACCACCTGAACGTTGTCCTGGGGGAGGTCAAGGTCATCAGAGGAGCAGCTAGTTGGCTGAAATTGCAAATAAAATGACGGTAAAAATTGGCGAACCCCAGAAACCTCTGTAGGGCCTTCTAGACTGGCCAAGTCCACCACAGCCTTAACTTTGTCGGGATCCATGCACATTCCCTCAGATGAGATGATGTAACATAGGAAAGGAACAGACTGAACCAGACACAGACGAACAGGCAGAAACCAGACAAGACAAGAGAAGTGATGGGAATTTGAAGTGCTTGGGCTAGGTTCAAGTCCATAAAACTACCTTCAGCCCCTGTGTCCAGTAATGCCTGGCAGTTGTGGAACTGGGTTGCCCATTGCAGCCTTACCGGGAGGAGGGTCGAAGATGAGGGCTTTTCCATGGAGAGCCCTATAGTAGCCTCATGCTTACTACCGGGCTCGATCTTTTAAAGAAACAATCATTCAGAAAATGTCCTGTGGCCCCACAATACAAACAGAGTCCTCTGGTTCTCCATCATTGCCTCTCCTACCGGGAAAGCCGAGCTCCACCCACCTGCATGAGCTTGTAATGACAGACGGTGCTGATCGTATTGCTGCTGGTAGATGGATGACTCTCGAGTCTCGCTGGAACCAAAGTCTGGTGTGTTTGTTGTTCCAGCCGGTGTAAGCGAGTGTCAACTCGTAAGGCCAACTCGATAAGTCCGTCCAAGGTCCTGGGCAGGTCCAGTGTGTAGATCTCCTTTTGGATATGGTCAGCCAACCCATGCAGGAACATGTCCCACTGCGCCTCCTCATTCCATTGGCACTCTGCAGCAAGGGTCCTAAGTTCGATAGAGTAGTCTGACATCGGTCTACTCCCTTGATGAAGATCCACTCGGGCTGCCTCACGTCCCATTACTGCTCGGTCAAAGACCGTTCTCATCTCGTTGGAGAGTGCCTGGAATGAGGAGCAGCAAGGTAGATGATTCTCCCACACCACTGTCCCCCACTGAGCCGCACGTCCCGTCAACAAGGTCAATATAAAAGCCACCTTAGATGGTTCTGAGGCGAAGGTCTGTGGCTGACGTGATAAAAATAAGGAACACTTGTTGAGAAAAGGTCTGCAAAAGTTGGGCTCACCAGAATATGCCTCTGGGATAGGCATGTGCGGCTCATGATGATGGACAGATGATTTAGGAGTGGGGGGAACCGGCGGTGCGGGCTGCGCAGTGGGAACGTGTACTTCCTTCGCCAGCTGATGAAGTCATCAGTATTTTTCAAAAATGAATGTGCCCTTGTAATCTTCAATCAAAATAACTTTCCTTCCCTCTTGCAACAACATCTCTTCTCTGATGAAGTGCTTACTGGCACAAGGGCGGGGCAATCTGGCACTCAAATGAGATCATAGCAATAGCAAACCATAATGATTTAACAATACAATCAATTCCCAATAGACAAAATCAAGTCCCACCCTACTTTTTGGGGATCAAGAAGCCATTTAACTTCAATATACATCACAGTAGGAAAAAAAAGACTAACACAACTTATGTTCTATGCCGACTTTAATGACTGGTAATGGGTAAGTTAACACAGAGCAGTTAAAGTAGTTGTCAAACATTTGCTTGCTTTGATACCACCCAGGGGTGGATTTCCCAAAACCATCGTTAGCCAACTATGGTCGCAAGTTCTGTTGAATTGTGTTGGCAACGACAGAATTTGCAACCATAGTTGGCTTTGGGAAACGCACCCCAGGTTAGAAGATTCAGGTGTGTTGGGGTTGGAGCTGAACTCTGGAGCTGAACATTGTTTCTCTAGGCAGGGCTTCAGACCTAGGCTTTAAAGTAACCACTAGCCTACATATTCTGTTTTAAACTGTGTTTTTGTGTGTGTCATAGGGTAAGATTGGTGAGAAGACAGGCTACTTGCCCATGAATTACATCATCAGGGTGCGAGCAGGCGAGAGGGTGTATAAAGTGACACGCTCTTTCGTGGGAAACAGAGAGATGGGCCAGATTACCCTGAAGAAAGATCAGGTCAGTGTGTGTCTGTGTGGTGAGGACCGAAGAGAGTCAACTGAAATGGTCAACAGGAATACCTCTGAATGTCCCGCATGATGCTCCAAAAATCTGGTCTCCCTAGTTAATGTTTGTACATAAAGGAATGAAAATATCATTAATTACCCTTGTGTTGTTCCAAAACCGTAAGACCTTCGTTCATTTTCAGAACACAAAATAAACAAACCAAACAAAGATAACCTCTTTATTCAACAATGCCTGTTTGGAATAGCATGAGGGCATGGGCAAGTAGACATTTCATGTTTTGGGTGAGCTAACCCTTGAAGTAAGCGTAAAAGAACTAAATCAAAATGTATTTAAGAGGCAGTTTATTGACTGATTACCGATCGATTTTTTCCGATTTAAAACTGTTCTGCTTTGTAGATTGTGGTGAAGAAAGGAGAGGAAGTGAATGGATATCTGAAAGTAAGCACTGGCCGTAAACTGGGCTTCTTCCCTGCTGACCTACTACATGAGCTCTGAATGACGGAGATTCATTCCTGAAGAAAATAAGTGAAGCTCAAGAATGGACAGAGAAATAAATGAGGCAGAAGAGAGAGATGACAATATCTGACATCACTGGCACTGTGAAAGAAATATGAACACACGTGGGCATGTCTAAATTTAACTTTCACCAAGCACTGTATATGAATAAAAATGTTCTTTGCTGAGAAAATAAAAACAAAGTTGCTCATTAGTTGGCTGGTAATTTTACTAGGAACTGCAAAATAAGCATAGAATAATTCATACTGCAAGAGTGATAGTCTAATCCTACCTGATATACAGTTTTCTATACAAAACGTGTCAAACTGTATTATAAAAGTTTGTTTTGTCTAAAACTCTTTGTGGCGACATTATACATATAAGACACATTAACAACAGCTGTAACACAATCAAATCAATGAGAAACCAAAGCAACAGACTGAAAACTAAGTCACTTAAAAGAAAAATGCTTAGAAAGTAATGGAGGCATGGTAAAAAGTTTCCAAAAGGTTTTAATGTGACATTCTTATAACAAAAATATATATATATTTTAAAAGTTGATGAAGTTGAAGAAACATGTTCCATATTTTTCTGTCATCATCAGTTGAATGAACGGACTTACTGAACTAGGGGTAACACTTTACAAAACGGGTGCACTAATATCCATTAATTAATGTTCAGTTAATGTATGACTCATGAAGAACTAAACCATTTAATAATGACTACTTCATCAGCAACTAATGAACATTCAACATGATTAATAGATTAAGTAATCATTATCTTGTTATTTGTAATCATTAATAAATGGTTTAGTTCCTAGTCATACATTAACTCATGATTATCTGTGCATTAGTTAAGCATGAATTAATGCATATTAGTGCACCTGTATTGTAAAGTTTTGCCGAACTAGAAAATAGCTTCTTATTTCTAATGAGCCACACAAAGATATTCAGCATCTCTTCTTCAACACTGAACACATGCAGTTACTCGTAACAGTCTGTAAGAAGCAGAAGACGCCTGTCCTAACAGCCATTAAAATGATCACCCCTCCCACCCTTGAGTGTCTGTGTTACACAAATCCCTTACACGCTTGTTCATGACCTGCAGTTAATGTATTGACTTATTTTAAAATGACCTTCTCACAGATCCACTGAAAAGCACGATTACATGGAAAATCAGCCAATCCTGGCTCATAATTTAAAGCACAATCTTCATCGATTCCACCTAAACTATTTGGCTCTCCAGACGCCCAGAACCTGAAATTAAAGACCAGCATTTGCTTTCTGTGTGATATGATACGGGTGTTGATTTATTAGACAATAATGGGTTCAATTCAGTGGTTTCTCACCCAGAGGCCAGTGTGCTGCCATCAACCCATTTCCATCTACCCTCCAGATCATGGTCAGTCAGACCAATCCAGACTTTAGCATTAGCAGATATTTTCTTCACAAAACCCTAAGAAAATGAAACGATATTTATTTTATTTAATAATTGCCTTCCTATAAACTATCATCCAGTTAGAAAATGAGTTTACTCACTTGTTCTTCTCTGTTATTTATGATGATCAGATCTGCTCCTCTCTCTGTACAGTATCTTCTGCTCTCGGTCCAGATCTTCTCCTCAGAGGAAAAGAAGTAAAGACTGGGCTTGTAGTAAATCCATCCATCTGTGAACACAACCAGTTTAGGTTTAAGCACTTTATTCCCATCACACTGATCTACAAACTTATATTTAACCAGTTTCACCTAAATAATTTAATTTAGGTCATGTATCCTGTAAAAAACTTGATTGTTTATTTTTAATATACTTCATGTTTACCCTTTTCATTAAGACTTTTTGACAGTTCATGTTTCTCCTTATTTAACTGGTCTCTCTCTTTTGTGAGGTCGGTGATCTTGGTTAGTAGCTGATCTCTCTCTTCTGTGAGGTTGGTGATCTTGGTTAGTAGCTGATCTCTCTCTTCTGTGATGTCAGTATTCCTGGTTTCTTGCTGGTCTTTCTCTTCTGTGAGGTTGGTGATCTTGGTTAGTAGCCGGCGTGTTTCTTCAGTGTAGTTTGCGCTCTTTGTATGGATGTGGACACACAGCACTATGACGGCAGTCAGCAGAAGAACACACAGCAGCACCAAACACACTCGAGCTGCTCTGGAGCTTCTGTTCCTCACAATATCACTTCCTGAACACCACAGATATGAAGATCATTAATTGCTCATATAACTCAAATGTGTGTTATAATAGGGTTGCCACGCTTTCAGGCTCTGTCTCACGCTCTCACGCTGGCCCAGTAAATCTCACGCCAAATTACCAAACCTGCTTTTGATATGAAACAAAGTCTAAGCTTTTACATTTTTAAAAAAGTTTTAACACAAAATTCTTCCAATAAATAGCGTTTTGGCGCACTTAATGTGACATAACAGTTAAAGCATGCGTTCATCTCACCTCAGGTGAGGTCACACTCATATTCGTATACATTGACCATGACCATACACCTTAACTATTTTTCAATAAATAAATGTTTTATGTTTTAGTTCAGTAATATTTATTGAATATTTTGAGGAGATATTTTGGTACTAAATCCTTTATTTAATTACGGTCCATTAATGACCACTAAAAATATTTTTATTATTTATATTACAATTAGTGTAGTAATTAAGGTTAAAATAGATAATTCCAATGTAAAGAGGCAAATTAGAGTCATTTTGTGGCTGGATTTTATTTTAATTTTTTTCATTTGTAATGCCATTACCCACTAGGTGCCTTATTTGTCCTTATACAGTAGGCTATATACATATGAATTGATACTAAATCAAGATCGAATTTGATAAAAAGAAATCTCACTGCAATGTGAACTTTAAAGTTGGCAACCCAGGTTATAATGAAATGAGTCTCTGTACCTGCGTGTTGAGGAGTTTGGTGACTTTCGGTGTCGGAGTTCTTGGTCTCTGTCCTGACATCTGAACTGTTTATGGGACCCACATTAGCATATATATTCATTTCTTCTTCATCTTCTCTGTCCATGTCATGATTCCTGGGAATGTTCATTCTGCTAGAGTTAGATGTGAGATTATACTCGTTTCTTCAAGTGGCTTGCACTTCTCTGAGCTTCTGCTTTTGACCTTAGGTTTTAGAAAGCACCACTGTGGTCAAGAACATGTGATATCCTGTTAAAGGGCTGAAACAACGCATTTGTGAACATTTGTTTAGATGTATAGTCGTGCTCAAACGTTTACACACCCCTTGCTTGAATAATTTGAACAAAATAAGAGGGATCATACAAAATGCATGTTATTTTTCTATTTAGCATTTGTTATTTTATTTTGTCCTGAATAAGATATTTTGCATAAAAGATGTTTACATATACTCAACAAGACAAAAAAATAAATTAATTTTGAAAAGGGACCCAATTCAAAAATTGACATACCCTTGATTCTGATTCTGTGTGTCGTTCCCTGATGATCCACGGCTGTGTGTGTGTGTGTTTTGTGATGGTTGTTCTTGAGTCTCTTGTTTGTCCTGATCAGTTAAACCGACCAACGTTCTTCAGAAAAATCCTCCAGCTCCTGCAAATTCTTCAGGTTTCCAGCATCTTTTGCATATTTGAACCATTTCCAGCAGTGACTGTATGATTTTGAGATCCATCTTTTCACAGTATTAAATAATAAATAACATGCATGTTGTATGATCCGTCTTATTTTGTAGATTCTGCAAGGGGTGTGTAAACTTTTGAGCATGACTGTACTGTATGTATGTGACTTCATTAATATGGACAAAGCATGTTTTCATACAGTAGCTGATAGACCTACACCCGCCTGGTTCTACAGGGGTGTTAAGCACCCTCAAACGCAAGCAAAAGCACGCTCAGTTGATACTGTAATAATTTATTGGCGAAACAGATGTTTTGTGCAAATTTGTGTTCGCGAGCGTCAAATGCATCTATTTACATTGTGTTTTTCCAGTGGTGAGTAATGTCACAGATCAGTTGTTGATTTCTTGAATGCGATCAGAGGTGTTTAATAACTACACACAACGATAAAAGGTATCTTTTCCATGTTGATTATATGTTGATGTTTCCATGTGTCATTGCGGCTGGAACAACAACACATAGCATGGCAATGATAATATCAGGTAGTATTTATGTGCTTTTATGTGATTGGTGAACGAAATGGGGAATCCCATTGTTTTTGCCTATTCATGTCTTTTAATTTTCTCAGTAAATGGGTTCTGGTGTCCTCTACAGAGCAGACGATATAGCATATAACATAAGATTTTTTTTTTTTTTTTTTTTATATCCATTTGTTTTTTTATGCTCCAAACAATGTAATGACATAAAAAAAAATGCAAAGGCAGACTAATAGATTAATAGACAATTTGTAGCTAAATATTTTTGAAATTCCAGTTTGTATGATCTAGTGTCCAGTGATGACTTGTAAATAATCATACATTTCTCACTGTACACTGGTATGGTGGAGCAGTTGTTTAACCTACATCTGCACTTTTCATGGGTGTGAGTATCAAGTTTGGGAGGAAGATGTGTGGTATTTTTAAAAGGGGGAATGTCTCTGTGGTATGTTCGCACATCATCTTCTGTTTTATTCTAACTGGTGTTCGATAATAAAGAAAAGGTCTACACACAGACTTTGATAAGAAAAGGTGGCCTTATTTGACTTGTGGCAGTGTACTGAGGCCATTTTATAAGTGGTTACATTTGCAGTGTCATCATCCAAGTCAAAGACCAGAGAAAACCATCAATTGAAACAAAGAAGAGTGGACTGAAAAGTGCTTGTTCAAGATGCCCAATGCAACTAGTGTCAACTAATGTGTTTGTTATACAAAGACTGAAACTAAGGAATACAACTTTTCATAATGAACTGCAGTAAATGAGTATAAAAATAGTTTCTGCCTTTCTTTAGTTGGGAACACATGACTGACTTTAAAGTCCCACTGAAGTGCCTTGAAACGTGCAGAATAATTCAATGTGTTGACGTAATTTGCACTGAAACAGGAAGACAGGGCAGGACATATCAAAAAGCCCCTCGCCTTTTTTAAAATAGCCAATAGCATTTAATTTTTATATCACAGCTTGACTAGAGCTGTTGAGCTTGGTAAAGCCACAGTTTCCTCGTAATCTCTAGAACCTCCTTATCTCCTCCATGTCGCTAATACAGCATTATGTGCAGAATTCAAACAGGTTTTTTTCTGGTCTGGACCGACTTGATCACATGATCCGCTCTGTGCTATCATGTCTCTGGACCGGAGCTGCGGCGGTTCACTGACACTAATGAGAAACCAGACTTCATTCACCCCAATGGAAAGCATATATATTAAGAGCCCACATGATCCTCTATATAGTGCACTCCCTATCCCCTATATAGAGCACTGTCTGATTGTTCTCTATCCCCTATATAGTGCGCTGTCTGATTGTTCCCTATCCCCTATATAGTGCACTACCTGATTGTTCTCTATCCGGTGACGGTGGGGTGACGGTGTGGAACCAAGCTCCGATGCTCATGCCTCAGCCCACATCCCCCTCTAGCACACTGTTCCCGCCGTGCACTCAGACGGCAACACCGGGACCAGCACCCGCTGCCCCGCGTGTTTCGTTTGGTGCCGCAGAGGACGAAGAGATGTCGGTCGCCGCATCTCAAGGTGGGCTAGAGTCCTCTGAGGATGATGATTCAGCTGTGCTGCTGCCTTCAGGTGTCGAGTCGGACCCAGAGCTGACAGCCATGCTTGCCCGGGCAGCTGCGAGTTTCGGGTTGGAGTGGAACCCTCCGCCCCGGCCTGAGCGCTTGCGGTTGGACGATTGGTTTTTGGGAGCGGCGCGTTCTGACACCCGTCAGACTACGCCCCCCAATACCTTTCTTCCCGGAAGTGCATGAGGAGATCACGTGGTCCTGGAAGTCCCCGTTGTCTTCCCGCGACCGTTCAGCGACTTCATCCACCTTCTCTGCCCTTGATGGGCCCGTGGCTAAAGGGTACACTGGGGTTCCCCCAGTTGAACGCTCTGTTGTGATGCAACTGTGTCTGCAGGGTGCTTCAAACTGGCGTGGCGACCCAAAGCACCCCTCCAAGGTCTGTAGATTCACATCATCCTTGGTGGCGAAGACCTACAGAGCCGTGGGGCAGGCCGCCGCCTCTTTGCATGCCATGGCTACCCTTCAGGCCTACCAGGATAAGGTGCTGTGCGACATGCACGAGGGCAGAGCTGACCCAGGGCTCACACATGAGCTGCGTGCCGCCACCAACCTCGCCCTCCGGGCGACGAAGGTGGCCGCACGCTCCCTGGGCCAGGTGATGTCCACAGCTGTGGTCCAGGAGAGACATCTTTGGCTCAACCTGGCCGATATGCAGGATGCCGAGCAGACCCGGTTCCTCGGCGCCCCCATATCCCAGGAAGGGCTATTCGGCGGCGCAGTTGAGAGCTGTCTGAGGCTATTAGTCATATACTTCCCCGGCGGTCAGCTGCTGCCTCCACCCAACTGCCGGCACAGTTGCCTCAGCCTGCTCGCCGCAGAGGGCGCCCCCCTGTGGCACCCGTCCCTCCCACACCGCCCCAGAAGCAGCCTTCACCCGGGCCGCGCCATGGAGCATGCCGCAGGAAGGTGCCCCAGTCTGCCCCAGCCCCGCAGCCTGTGAAAAAATGCCAGGCTAAGCGACGCTCCTGACGTGGACAGCTTAGGGATGGGCAGTTCTTTCCAGGAGATGGCAGCAGGGCCACTCCTTCCCCCGGAGGAGGGCCGGGGGAGAATCTTTTGTTCCGCTGTTGGCCCTGGGCCAGCAGCACCCTAATGGGGTTAAAGAAAGAACTGATATTCCCATCCCTGAGCACCCAGAGACCGGTGACGGCAGTGTGCGTCACCCCCAGGCCACGTGGCTCTCGTCCCTCTCTGGCGCCAGCCTCCTCTCAGAGCAGACCCCCGTGGAACGTTCATCCTTCCCTGGTCTCCTCGGAGTCCGATACACCATGCTGGGGCCCAATGCTCCAGTCATGAGTGCGGAGATCGCCTCTCTGCTGGCGAAGGGTGCGATTGAGCCTGTCCCTCCAGCCGAAATTAAGTCTGGCTTCTACAGCCCTTACTTCATTGTACCCAAGAAAACCGGTGGGTTACGGCCAATCCTGGACCTGCGCGTCCTGAACCGATCCCTTCACAGGCTTCCGTTCAGGATGTTGACAGCGAAACGTCTTTTCGAATGCGTTCGTCCAGCAGATTGGTTTGCAGCGATTGACCTGAAGGATGCCTACTTCCATGTCTCCATTATTCCTCGACACAGACCGTTTCTACGGTTTGCCTTCGAGGGGCGGGCATATCAGCACGCGGTCCTCCCATTCGGGCTAGCTCTGTCCCCTCGCGTCTTCACGAGGATTGTCGAGGCAGCCCTTGCGCCGCTGGCTCATACTGGGTCACTCTCGAGAGCAGGTGTTCGAACACAGAGATTTAGTGCTCCAGCACCTAGCCTGTCTGGGCCTTCGGGACACTGTGCAAGATCAGGGAGGACAAGGAGCAGGTCCTTTTGGTCGCCCCGTACTGGCACGGCCGGACCTGGTTTCCAGAACTGGTGCTCCTTGCGACAGCCCCTCCCTGGCCAATTCCTCTGAGGGAGGACCTCCTCTCTCAGAGACGGGGCACCCTATGGCTACCATCACTTCCACTAGGGCACTAGTCCGTGCTCTCGTTTCTCCAGGAAGGGTTGGAACGAAGGCTGTCTCCTTCCACCCTCAAGGTATACGTGGCCGCTATATCTGCCCACCACGACCTCGTGGAAAACAAAAAGGTAAGTCAGCACGACCTGGTCATCAGGTTCCTGAGCGCCAGGAGACTTAGATGCTCTGCAGAGGCCTCCCTTTGAGCCTTTGTGATCAGTCGAGCTTAAGTTCCTGTCAATGAAGACAGCGCTCCTGGTCGCTTTGGCCTCCATCAAGAGGGTAGGGGACCTGCAGGCATTTTCGGTTGACGAAACATGCCTGGAATTCGGGCCGGCCAATTCTCACGTGATCCTGAGACCCCGGCCTGGATATGTGCCCAAGGTTCCCACCACACTGTTCAGAGACAAGGTGGTGAACCTGCAAGCGCTGCCTTTGGAGGGGGCAGACCCAGCCTTGGCACTGCTCTGTCCAGTACGCGCCCTCTGCGCCTACGTAGACAGGACGCAGTGTTTCAGACCAGTGTTTCAGACGCAGTGTTTCAGACCTCAGACCAGCTCTTTGTCTGTTATGGTGGGAAGCTCAAGGGAGCGGCTCTCTCAAAGCGGTCTGATTGATTGCTCCTGTCTTCGTTTGCTCCTTTCTACTGTGTTTGCTATTGCTGCTGTGCTCGCATGTGCTCTGCTCTGCTCTTTTGGGATTTTTATTTGATATAATTCTCTGTTGTTTAAACTGCTAATTATAACCTACTCATCTTCATATATTGTCTAACATTGCCTACCACATTAAATCTAACATCACTAGCTTTTAATCTAAATCACTATCACACGTTAGCTTTTCACTAGCCTGTTAGCTTGCCATCTCTGCACCCGGGTTTCTTGTTTTCTGAGTTCACTAAACAACTGTGGTGAGTTGGATTAGTAAATAGACTCCATCAAACAACTTTGGTAAGTTGGATTAATCAATAAATACGGTAAGCCATGTCTTCTTCTCCAGTCATTGTCACTTGCACCGCATGTTTCATGTTTAGTGTATCTGTCTCCGTTGGCGAGCAGGGCTTCACATGTGATAAATGTAAGGAGATAGTCAGGCTGACGGAGAAGATTTCAGAATTAGAGACGCGCATCCAGACTTTATTTGAGAGTAGTAAGAATGTAACAGCTTTAGACACTGCTTTGGATGCGACTAGCTTAGTGAACTCTGTACATTGAAGAAGAGGGACGGCATCCATCCTTCTTGGAGTGGTTCAAGAGAGTTTTATTTGTCACATACACAGTTATATACAGAATATACAACCGGCAGTGAAATTTTGCGTGTCACGGATTTGCGTGTCATCCTTTTGCTGCTCTTCTCTCTAGTAATTTGGCATATAGTCTTAGAGCTAAACCTTGACTAACTGGGGCCCAGGTCAGGAAGCAGACGGACTGGCTTACCCGACCGTCTGCTAGCTGTCTCCCGTTACAGAAGTCATATAAATCCCAACACATAGAGACTCTTTCACCTAGATATTATCACATAGAGACTATGTCTGTTCCCCGAATTAGTAAATACAAAAACCATCAAGAACATTCAACAGTAAAAACTTAATTGATGTCCAACAAATAAACAACAGATATAATACAGATAATCAAATGATAAAGCTTGGGTTGCTGAATATTCAATCCCTTTCCCCAAAAGCATTTATGTAGCATTATGTAGTGTAATTGATAAATCCCGTTTGACATTTGTGCTGGCTACTGTATACAGGCCACCAGGGCACAATACAGACTTTATCAAAGAATTTGCTGACTTTCTATCCGAGTTAGTACTGGCTGCAGATAAAGTACTGATTGTTGGTGATTTTAATATCCATGTAGATAATGAAAAAGACGCATTGGGATTAGCATTTAGAGACATTCTAAACTCTATTGGAATAAGGCAGCACGTGTCAGGACCCACTCATCGCCTTAATCATACTCTAGACCTAATATTGTCACATGGAATAAATGTTGATACCGTTGAAATTCTGCAGCAGAGCGATGACATCTCAGATCATTACCTAGTATCATGTATACTTAATTTAGCTAAGGCTGCAAAGCCGTCCCCTCGCTTCAAATATGGCAGAACTATCACTGCCGCCACTAAAGATTGTTTCTTAAATAATCTTCCTCATCAGTTTCATCTCCTCAGCATCCCAGATAGCCTAGAGGAACTCAATTTTGCAACAGAAACTATTGACTCTCTTTTTTCCAGCACTTTAGACACAGTTGCTCCCCGGCGCTTAAAGAAGATTAAAGAAAATAGTCCAACGCCGTGGTACAACGAGCACACCCGGGCCCTTAAAACAGCAGCCAGGAAAATGGAGCGCCGCTGGAAGAAAACAAAACTAGAGGTTTTTCGTAATTCATGGAAAGAGAGCATGATCGCATACAGAAAGGCCGTAAAAACTGCTAGATCTGCTTATTTCTCGACTCTCTTAGAAGAAAACAAACACAACCCTAGGTATTTATTTGATACAGTGGCTAAGTTAACCAAAAATAAAGCTTCTACTTCTGATGGTTGTAAACAGCATAGCAGTAATGACTTTATGAACTTCTTTACGTGTAAGATCGATAATATTAGGAATAAAATTATAGCCATGCAACTGTCTACTACAGTATCACATCAGACAGAGCATTGTTGTGTCACTGAGAAAAAATTACATTCATTCACTGCTATAGGAGAGGAAGAATTGGCTAAACTCGTTAAATCATCTAAATCAACAACATGTATGCTCGACCCTATACCGACGAGGCTATTAAAGGAGATGCTACCAGAGGTCATAGATCCTCTTCTTAATATCATTAACTCATCTTTGTCATTAGGATATGTACCGAAAACTTTTAAGTTGGCTATTATCAAACCACTTATTAAAAAACCTCAACTTGATCCTACAGAATTAGTCAATTACAGGCCGATCTCAAATCTACCCTTTCTGTCAAAAATACTGGAAAAGGCAGTGTCTTCACAATTATGTTCCTTTTTAGAAAGAAATGGTATCTGTGAGGATTTCCAGTCAGGATTTAGACCGTATCATAGTACTGAGACTGCTCTCATCAGAGTTACAAATGATTTACTCTTTTCATCCGATCGTGGTTGTATCTCTCTATTAGTGTTACTCGATCTTAGCACTGCATTCGATACTATCGACCACAACATTCTTTTGAATAGACATTATGTTGGCATTAGCGGAATTGCATTGGCATGGTTTAAATCATACATATCTGACCGTTATTAGTTTGTAGCAGTAAATGAAGAGATGTCACACCGATCACAAGTTCAGTATGGAGTACCGCAGGGCTCAGTGCTAGGACCGTTGCTCTTCACCCTGTACATGCTACCACTGGGAGATATCATTAGGAAGCATGGCATTAGTTTTCACTGTTATGCTGACGATACTCAGCTCTATATTTCTTCACGCCCTGACGAAACTTACCAATTCACTTACAGATTAATGGAATGCATAGCTGATATAAAACATTGGATGTCTAGTAATTTCCTGCAAATTAATTCAGAAAAAACAGAATTTTTAATTATTGGACAAAAGAACTCTCTGCAAGTAGTAACCTAGAATACTGTCTAACACTCGATGGCTGCTCTGTCAAGTTCTCGTTGTCAGTTAGGAACCTGGGTGTGCTCTTTGATACCAAACTTTCATTTGAAAGCCACGTTTCTAACATCTGTAAAACTGCATTCTACCATCTTAAAAATATATCTAAATTACAGCACATCCTTTCAATGCAAAATACTGAACAGTTAATTCATGCGTTCATGACCTCAAGGCTGGATTATTGTAATGCTTTACTGGGTGGTTGCCCTGCTCGCTTAATAAACAAACTCCAGCTGGTCCAAAACGCAGCAGCTCGAGCTCTTACTAGAACAAGGAAGTATGACCATATTAGCCTGGTTCTTTCAACACTGCACTGGCTCCCTATTAAACATTGTATACATTTTAAAATCTTGCTTATTACTTACAAAGCACTAAATGATTTAGCTCCCCAGTACTTGAGCGAACTCTTAACGCATTATACTCCATCACGTCTATTGCGGTCTCAAAACTCTGGCCAGTTGATAATACCTAGAATATCAAAATCAACTGCAGGCGGTCAATCCTTTTCCTATTTAGCGCCTAAACTCTGGAACAGTCTTCCTAGCATTGTTCGGGAAGCAGACACACTCTGTCAGTTTAAATCTAGACTAAAAACGCATCTCTTTACTATGGCTTGCACATAAAACATTATCAATTTCTATTATTCAAATCAGTAAATGACTGTTAGGCTGCATTAACTAGGTCAGCCGGAACCGGGAACACTTCCCATAACACCTGATGTACTCGTTACATCATAAGAAGAATGGCATCTATGCTAATGTTAGTCTCTCTGTTTATCCCGAGGTTTACTGCAGTCAGCCGGATCCGGGCCATATCCAGATCGGATGGTGGACCTGCGCCTGGACATGACCAATGCATCCCTGAAATGTCTGCAGAGAGCGTGTCAAATAAACTCCCCCCGTAAATGCTGCATCGGCACGACATCCTCATTAAAGCCGTCTTCGGCGTGACAACTCCAATCTTTCGAATAATCTTACGAATATCTATTTACCTAATATGAATTAAGACCTGCAATGTTGTCAGAATTATAATCATACACTGTTTGTTCGTCGGCCAGAGGAGAACTGGCACCCTGACTGAGCCTGGTTTCTCCCAAGGTTTTTTTCTCCATTCTGACCCTGAAGGAGTTTTGGTTCCTTGCCACCGTTGCCTCTGGCTTTTGGCTTGCTCAGTTGGGGACACCTAAATCTCATCTATATTACCGATCTGCCCGCATTGACGCTATATGATACTTGAAATTAGCTGGATAACATCACCGTTTCACCAGAACGGCTGTACAAATTCTGTTGCATTATTTTCCTGTTAACAATGTGAAGCTGCTTTGAAACAATTGAACTTGTAAAAAGCGCTATATAAATAAAGGTGATTTGATTTTGATTTGAACTGTCATGGTTACTGTAGGGTGGTGTTCAGAGACTGGTATATATATCTATATTAATGTAAATGTATACATTTTAAGGTGCATGTACATAACTATAATTAGCGTTATATTACCGTATCACTAACTTACAAAAAACTGTGAGTAATGCTGAGGTGTACTTCCACAGAATGTTGTGGAAACACAACAATGAACGCAAAATTTATATACAAGTTTTTTCATCCGTTTTCTACACCAAAAAGCTGCGCTTACTAGTTTGCAGAGCCGACTGTAAACTAGCATGTGCATTCTGTGCCTGCGTGTAAGGAATTAACTGTACATTTCAGCAGCAGCTTCTGAAAATAATCATATTTTGGAATGCTTGTGTAGGATAACAACATTAGACCAGCCTTCTGTCTGTGCGGTCTTGACGTACTTGCTCTCTTTTAGACTTCCCACTCTCACAGGCGCCCGATTTCATGTGAATTCCTGCTGAATTGGGCAAACTGCTGCCGATGTTACCCGACGAGAGCTGACGTGTGGAACACACTGCAAAAACTAGCCCGACAGACACTCACCTTGCTCAGCTTGGTGTATCTCGCCCTTTATTGGGGGATGGAGATGGAGACCTGCACCAAAATATGTTAGCTTCTCCCCAGTGCTTAATTTGTAAGTTCCGAGGTCCTGGAACAACAGGAGGGGATGGATCTGGCAAGTTGGTGAGGTAGGGAAAGGGTTTCCATCCAATTGTTTTGATGCACATTTTGAGAATGTGCATAAGAAATCATGACTAAATGACATGCTAAATAAACTCTCAGAAGTATAGACATTTAATGCGCTAGATGCAGAGTATCTTGAGTTTTGTGTTAGTTAAAACACTCTCCTTTCTGTCCTTCTATCCGTGCAGACGTGTTTTCTCTCTGTTCCCTGCTGGCTCTCGCGCTGTTTTGTTTTGTCTAGTGTTTCGTCTCTTCTCTTCTCTGACTGCTGCTCTGCTGGACTCTTGAAAATACTGAAATGGAATTGATTAACTGGTCAATCAGCGCAATCGACAAGATTTTCTCACTAAGGAAGGGTGCTCCGGGAGAACCCACCTGCCCGGACGGGACCTTTGCCGCAGGGTACGTGAGGGACGCATGGAACAACTGGCAAGTCCTGTGCCTGGAGGCTCTGTCCGTGGAGGATGCAGAAGATTTATACATGATTGGATTATTGATGGCGGGGTTCCTATTCTTTGGCTTTGGGATTGCCCTGACCTATCGGAAGATTGGTAAGACAGCTGCAAGCAAATTCACCCAGCCGCTGTCTGTGGAAATTAAAGAATGCTTCGGGGTTATGTGTGACCGTTTGAAGGAATTAGATCAGAAAGTGATAGGAATTGAGGAACTGAACCGTAACAACGCAGTCCGGACTGCGGATACGCAGGGTAGAGTGGGCTCTATCGGGGGTCAGATCGGTGAACTTTTACGGACTGTAACCGGTCTGGCCATGAGGCTGGACGTAATGTCTAGGGAAACTGCACAGACCGGACGCGAATGCTGAGGACCAGATCTGATTGATTGATTATGATCCGACAAATTACCGAAGATCATCAAATGGATTAAAAAATAATAAATTGTATTTGCCTGACCTAATCAACTAGCCCAACGAACCTCACTTGGTCCCTATCTCTCGGTTGGGATTTCAGCCTGACAGCTGGGTCTGCTATCTTTCCCTGTGCACTGCCTTATCTCCCTTCAAGGACAAACCATAGAACTGAACTCGAAAACATCTGAAGTTATGGCTAACATTCTCACACAACACAATCTCAGACTCACTCGCACCATACACAACCTACCCGATCCCACCCCCCCCTCCAACCGTCTGCCTGTTTATCTATCTCCTCTCCCACTCCATACAAAAAATCCCATCACTTGGATAATCAGCGTCGTCAGCTGTCACCCATCATCACACCTGCTGCAGCTCATTTACTCACCTACATATACTCACTCACTTCTCATCTCCATTGTCAGATCGTTGTTTGATGTCTTTTTGGTGTGTGTCCCTCCTGTTGGTGTTCCCGTCCTCTTGCTTCGAGTTCCTGTTCCTGTTCCTGTTCGGTGTCTTTGTGGATTTGTTCTCCGTCTGGATTGTCTTCACCCGCACTCGTGACTTCACTGACGCACCTGATCATCTCAGTCCCTGCGCCATCCGTGATCCATCTCTCTGTGACTTTATTTCCATCATCTTCCAATAAATCATTCTTCACTGCATTTGCTTCCTGTTATTCATCATGACATACTTGAAATTAAATAAATGTTAACTGAAATAAAAAAATAAAATAAAAACTTAAACGTATTTGAAGCTTTAACTTAACCTGATATACTAACTAAAACAGAAGTACATTATAAAAACGATATAGATGTTTTAAAAAAAAAAAAAAAAAGTGAACTGAGCTCTTTCGTGTATTTTTGCACTTGAACAGTCAAAAACAATTATGTCCAAATGTCAGTTTTGTCATGTATTCAGTAACAATCGGTTATGTAATGATTAGATGCTCAATGAATGCATTACAATCGACTAAAACTAGACTAGACAATTCACAAATAAAGTCATGAACTTTATGTCATGATTATTTCAACAATGACAAGATCAAATATGTGAACTTGCAACATAATATATTTTATATTATTTTACATTTGATCATTTTATTTATTTCAAAGAACCTAGCCTATTTGGTGCATTTTAAAGGGAGTTTATTTGTTCTGCTGAACACAAAAGAAAATATTCTGAAGAAAGTTTGTACCCAAGCTGCTTTGGGGCGCCATTGACTTCCATAGTGGGTATGTAGTTCCTATGTGTTCAACATAAAGACATTTATACAGGTTTGGAACAACTTGAGGGTGAGTAAATGATGACAGAATTTTCCTTTTTGGGTGCACTGTCCCTTTAAAAAACTGCTTGAGGACCACCAATTAGGGAAACATCTGAAACACAGTTTTGAGAAGGATGCCTCCATCAAAGATATATACGATGGACATTTATACAAAAAACTATCACCCCTTGCATCACCAGACAACATATCACTGACTTTCAACTGTGATGGCGTGCCAGTGCACAAATCAAACACAAAATTTTGTGTACTGTTAATGAACTGCCAATACAACTACGTGCAAAACATGTTATGCTTTGTGGTCTGTGGTTTGGTCAAAACAAACCAAATATGAACACTGTTAGGTTTTTGCCCCTTCGTGCGAACATAGAGAATACAGCTTCCACATACAGAGAAAACCTTCTGTCCCATTTCTTTCAATGCTGAGACCAACATAAAATCTATCAAACACTTACAGGAAACCATTTGCCAATGAATGCCTAGAGTTGTACTCTAATGGTCTTATATGGCAAAGTGAAAGTGGGGAAGTTGTCGCAAGTAAAGTACTGCTTACTACCATGGTGGCAGATTCAGTTGCTCGGCCACTGATTCAGAACTTTAAACAGTTTGATGGAGAGTTTGGGTGTTCTTTTTGTACGCAGAAAGGAACAAGTGTGTTAAAACTCAGGGGGCGTGTAAGGGCTTATCCCTATGAAAAAGCAGAGTTGAGGAATCCCTCCCAGACTGATGATCTGGTAGAAGAGGCTCTTGATGGAAACCCCACTAAGGGAGTGAAAGGGCCTAGTATTGTCTACCTGATTTTAATATAATTGATGGCTGTGTTCCAGATTATATGCACAGTGTGCTGCTGGGTGTAGCAAGAAGCATCACCACACTGCGGTTTAATTCTGACAACAACCAATCGCCATGGTATATCTGACGCTCAATAGAACAGATAGATGACATTATCTTAGAGAAGTTGAGAAAGACTCTTCACAGTTGAGAAAAAAATTGTGCAGGAAGTCGCTCTCATGGTGTTACATCTCTGGGTAGGCCTAAAATTTGTATGAACAGAAATTATGATTTTCTGGCCTTGATGATCTGGGGCAGGGGGGGGACATGTTATGCAGTGGGGAAGTACTACCAAAAAGTGAAACAGGACATCTGCGGTCAATTTAAGAGTCCTTATTATTTCATCCCTGTAGGGAAAAGTCTGGGGCCTTTAGTTGCTATACAAGCATCTCAGATAAAAGAAAAGTGTCTGTTCATTAAAACTGTGAACAGAAATGTTGACATTGTCTTCTAAATTCAGTAACCACAGTGAAATGCTCAGATAGATGTGGGATGATGATGATGATTACTTGAATGTATGCTACATTTACTTTGCTACATTTAGACTGTAATGACCTTTCAGCCATATTCATATCTAGAAACTGCATTAAGACAATACAGAAAACATTGCATGTTGCATTGCATTTGGTGGATGTAACGCTGAATGTGTGGATGTGTATGAGCTGTAATGTGAATCTGGAAGTGACTTGAAATTGGAAAAAAGGCTTGATTGACAAAATAAAAAAAACGACAAACCATTTTGTTATACATTTCCTTCTTTTCCACTATCATCATACATGAAAGAACTGACCTTGTAAATGTTTCAGGAAAACGTGTAGACATCATAGCTTTCCATCTCCTCTCACTTAATTGCCATAGTTAAATTCCATAACATGCCAATTACATGTGATACCAATTTCACGTGTTCGCACATAAGTTCTTGCATAATTATTATTTTTTTAGTTAGTTCTTAGTTATTGCCTTGATAATAGAAAACATGAGCTAGGCATCATGTATGACAGTTGCCAAAGTGAGATATGAGCTACAAAATGACCAGATCCTGCCATGAGCTATATAGGAGACATATCTTGTATGTATAGGGCTTATATGTGGATATAAAGAAGCAATACAGGAGACCTATATGGCCTGTATATGCACATATATGGACCTCAATTTTTCCTATATGCGGCATATATATACAGCATATATATTATCATATATGTGCATATATGCTGTATATATGCAGCAAATATGTGCATATAAATTGCATATAGGTTTCATATATGCACATATATCCTCATATAGGTTCTTTCCATGTGGGACGATTCAGACAGTGCACTATATAGGGCATATGGAACGATCAGACAGGGCACTATATAGGGCATATGGAACGATCAGACAGGGCACTATATAGGGCATATGGAACGATCAGACAGGGCACTATATAGGGGATAGGGAATGATCAGACAGGGCACTATATAGGGGATAGGAACGATCAGACAGGGCACTGTATAGGGGATGGGGAAGGATCAGACAGTGCACTATATAGGGGATAGGGAAGGATCAGACAGTGCACTATATAGGGGATAGGGAATGATCAGACAGGGCACTATATAGGGGATAGGGAACAATCAGACAGCGCACTATATAGGGGATAGAGAACAATCGGACAGGGCACTATATAGGGGATAGAGAATGATCAGACAGCGCACTATATAGGGGATAGAGAACGATCAGACAGCGCACTATATAGGGGATAGGGAACGATCAGACAGGACACTATTTAGGGGATAGGGAACGATCAGACAGGGCACTATATAGGGGATAGGGAACGATCAGACAGTGCACTATATAGGGGATAGGGAACGATCAGACAGCGCACTATATAGGGGATAGAGAACAATCAGACAGCGCTCTATATAGGGGATAGAGAACAATCAGACAGCGCATTATATAGGGGATAGAGAACAATCAGACAGCGCTCTATATAGCTAGAGAACAATCAGACAGCGCACTATATAGGGGATAGAGAACAATCAGACAGCGCTCTATATAGGGGATAGAGAACAATCAGACAGCGCACTATATAGGGGATAGGGAACGATCAGACAGCGCTCTATATAGGGGATAGAGAACAATCAGACAGCGCTCTATATAGGGGATAGAAACAATCAGACAGCGCTCTATATAGGGGATAGAGAACGATCAGACAGGGCACTGTATAGGGGATAGGGAACGATCAGACAGGACACTATTTAGGGGATAGAGAACAATCAGACAGCGCTCTATATAGGGGATAGAGAACAATCAGACAGCGCACTATATAGGGGATAGGGAACGATCAGACAGGACACTATTTAGGGGATAGAGAACAATCAGTGAATTTGACCCCAGCAATTTAAACCTCCAGAATATGATTTTGTGTCTCAGGTAATTTATGTCTTTGTTGACTACTTAAATAGCCTTTTAAATTGACATCCACCCTTCACCCCCACCACCCAAGCCCCTTATATATCCTGAATACCCATTGCACGACTTAAGACAAATTTGCAAATCACCATAATCGGACCTAAAATGGGAAAAGTATACATATTGTTTTTTTGTGTTTTATTTGTTTTATTATATTTCTAAGTAAATATTTTTGTACTTTATAACATTTGGAAAGAAAAACTATTTATTTTATCATGGATAGTAACACGAGTTAACACAATTTCAAACATTTAGAAGTATTTTATTTTTAAACAGAACATCATTACCACCAGAACATCAGTAAGGAACATAACTAAAGAAAGAAAGAAAGAAAAAGATTTACAAAACCACCTATAAAAAGTAAATTTGAGCATTGTGTCAGGAATTGTTTTATGAGACTAAGTGCTTTATGCAAATATATGAGTTAGACAGAATACAAACAGTATAGACAGAATATGAACAGCAAATTGTTTTTTACATACAGCTCACCACATTCCAGCCTTTTGTCTGCACTACTCTGCACATGATGTACAGAAAGTGTGTGCGTGCATGATGTATTTTTTGCATTTTACACTGGTCTTTAAACTGGATGCTGGTCTTGGTGTCATTGCTGTTGGGACAGACCTGGCGCCTGCCACGTTTCCTGCCTGCAGTTTGTACCAATGGAGTGTGGGTCTCCATTTGGATGTCCTTCACAACAGCTGCAGCAGCCGTTGATGCTCTTGGAAGGCACCGTCTTCTCTCAATGTGAGGTTTCACTAGCTCGTAACCCAGCTGCTCCAGGAAAATTCTCCTTCGACTCAGTTTTCTGCTGTTCCAGTCCTTGTTTATTTCACTCCATAACACAAGGTCATTGTAGGCGCTCACATCAATGATGTTGAAGAAAATGACAAGAGGCCAACGGGCAGTCATGCATCTGCAGCTGTAGGTGGCTGTGATCTTGTCCAAATTATCAACTCCTCCCTTTGTCTCATTGTAATCCAGGACCATTTGTCTTTTCCGGTCTTCTCCGGTGCTCAGAACAGCATCTTTGTGCATAGTGCTCATTAGCAGGACATTTTCCCTTTCTTGGGGCAATAAGAGACGACAGTGGCATTTTCAGTGAAGGCAAACATTGAAGATGTTACCTTCCTGTTCTTCATCACAAGAAGCTCAGAGGGAAGTTCTGGCTTATTTTTTCTCACTGTCCCCAACATGGTAACCTTCCTTTTTAGCAGTTCTTCACCCAAGGTGTACAATGTAAAAAAATTATCACATGTAATGTTATGGCCATTCAGTCCCTCAGCCATCTCTAGTACCACCCTCATGCCCTGATTTTTTACCATTTTTGTGACATTAGTAGCACTAAGTCTACCCTGCCGTTCAAGTGGGGAGTGGGACTATGATAGCTTTCCATTTTTGGAAGGTAATGGGTCTGCTGGTGGTTGAGAGACAACAGGAGGGTCAACACTAGGAAATTCATTCTCATCTGAGGAGGATGCCTCATAATCAGGGTCCTCCTCAATATTATCATCTGTCTCAGACACATTCTCCTCTATGTCACTTTCACTGTCAAAGACCTGAGACAAAATCTCATTGATAGGAAATCTTTGCTTAGATGTCATTTTCAAATGAGATAGACAGAGAACATAAAGACAGAGCACAAAAAGAAATGGTTTAGAATAGCTTCTGTTCACACTTTTATAATGTTGGCTCCTCCCTTTTGTAATTATGTTTTCCCCTCCCCCATAGCACAGGAAACATTAAAGTTCTCATGAGAATTATGTCCCATGTCATGTGAACTACTAGTGGTTCTCACAATACTACAGATATGGTTAGGTTAGGTTGGAGCCCTAAACAGAGGGAAGTTTTTTGAATATTATATTGAACGTGTAAAATTATAATGAACATTATAAAATGACCTCAATAAAATTTGTCAACAGTTAATGCCGTTCCAAACAGACATTGGTGAATAAAGTTGTTATTTTTGTTTGGTTTGTTTAATTTGTGTTCTGAAGATAAGACAAAGGTCTTATGGGTTTGGAACGACATGAGGGCAAGTAATTAGAATTTTCCTTTTTGGGTGAAGTAACCCTTTATGTACAAACATTAACTACGGAGACCAGATTTTTGGAGCGTAATGCGGGACAGACAGAGGTATTCCTGTTGACTGTTTCAGTTGACTCTCTTCGGTCCTCACCTCACCACACCTCACCTCTTTGGACCTCACCATTGTTTCCCAAGGTGCGTTTCCCAAAGCCAACTATGGTTGCAAATTCTGTCATTGCCAACACAATTCAACAGAACTTGCGACCATAGTTGGCTAACGATGCTTTTGAGAAATGCACCCCTGGGTGGTATCAAAGAAAGGAAATGTTTGACAACTACTTTAACTGCTCTGTGTTAACTTACCCATTACCAGTCATTAAAGTCGGCATAGAACAGAAGTTGTGTTAGTCCTTTTTTTGTTTGCTTGTTTATAATTCAGAAGATGGCTTCAGTGAAATCTGTGTAGAATATATTGTGTTCTTATAAGAAATCTCTCTGCTTAGAGCTTTATCTCAAGTTAAGAGACAAGATATAAACTTTAAACATCCACAAGACTTTCCATCTAGCCGCCAACATGCCATGTAATTGGCTTCCCAAGACGTCCATCAAAGACAGGCAAGGCCTTCAGCAAATCACGAACCAGGGAAACTCCTGAAATGGAAGTCCTCCAGATTCTAAACTGAACTGGTGCACTGATATCAAATTGAATAACCCTGCCTAAGCAACTATAGGAGGGTTGAGTTAATGATCGGTGGTTCATTCAGGTCATGTGTTATAAGTGCATATATTGTTAGAAACCTGTGACTTCATCCTTCTCTCTCTTAAAACTCATTCTTCCTCACTTTCTTTTTCCTTTCTGCAACGCGTGTGAATGTGTGTTATAGTTTTACGTGTTAGAGGAATCAATCAAGTTTTGTTTTGTATTTAAAGATAAGTGTTCTTGTGTTATGTGCTTATGAATTTAATGTCTTAAACTGCTGATCTAAGTTACCTGGCTGTTAAATACTTTCACTATTCTGTAGATATTATTATCCGCTGGAGAGTTGATAGTTACGGCCTGTTCAAATGAACGCATGACGCAGGTCATTTGCTCGGTCGTAAAATAGACTCTTTCAAAATTCCCTATGAATGAATGAATTTGAGCTAAATATACCTGTTTCCCTTATACAGAGCCATTACAGATGGCTGCTAATAAGTTGGGTTCGGCCTGGTCCAGTATGTAAAGTATATTAGGGTATAGTAGTTTAAAGCACAATAATCAGGTCATAAAAGAGTTGAGTACTATATTTCACTACATTTTAATATGTCTTTGAGGGTACATCATGTTCCAAATGTGTGGAAGGATGAAATTATTGTCCCTGTTCCGGGAATCTAATTGTCCAAGGACATTAAATGATTTAAGACCGGTGGTACTTACATCTGTTTTAATGAAAATCCTTGAAAGATTTGTGAGATCTGAAATATTGAGGATGACTGAGTGTTTATTAGATCTGATGCAGTTCGCTTCCAAATCTAAAAAGGGTGTAGAGGATGTCATGGTGACCTTCATACACTTTTTAAACATTTAGAGGGGAAGGGGTCTCATGCAAGACTTCTATTTGTAGATTTTTCCTCTGCGCTTAATACAATTCAACCTCATGTTTTAGTAAATAGGCTTATAAAGCAATTTAAATTGAGTAATAATTTAGTGGGATATATTTTAGACTTTAAGTAATAGGACACAGAGAGTAAAAAATAAATAATACTCTCTCTGCAAGGATGTGTATCTTGGACCCTCAGAGGCAGCTGGGGAACTGTATATAAATCAGACCAGGAGGAGAGCTTTACAAATAACACAGGACTCTACTCACCCTCTCCAACATGAATTAAAGAAACTTCCTTCAGGCAGATGATATAGGGGTACCCACAGCAACAAGAAATATTTTTTATACCATCTGCCATTATTTTATTAAATACATCTTTAGATACATAGATGAAATACAGATCTATGTACTAAGTCTATGTATTAGTTCTATGTACATTATGTACAAACCCAATTCCAAAAAGTTGGGACACTGTACAAATTGTGAATAAAAAAGGAATGCAATAATTTACAAATCTCATAAACTTATATTTTATTCACAATAGAATATAGATAACATATCAAATGTTGAAAGTGAGACATTTTGAAATGTTTTATTGGACATTTTTGGATTTCATGAGAGCGACACATTCCAAAAAAGTTGGGACAGGGAGCAATAAGAGGCCGGAAAAGTTAAATGTGCATATAAGGAACAGCTGGAGGACCAATCTGCAACTTATTAGGTCAATTGGCAACATGATTGGGTATAAAAAGAGCCTCTCAGAGTGGCAGTGTCTCTCAGAAGTCAAGATGGGCAGAGGATCACCAATTCCCCCAATGCTGCGGCCAAACATACTGGAGCAATATCAGAAAGGAGTTTCTCAGAGAAACACTGCAAAGAGTTATCTATAAAAGTTATCCTCATCTACAGTGCATTATATCATCCAAAGATTCAGAGAATCTGGAACAATCTCTGTGCGTAAGGGTCAAGGCCGGAAAACCATACTGGATGCCCGTGATCTTCGGCCCTTAGACGGCACTGCATCACATACAGGAATGCTACTGTAATGGAGATCACAACATGGGCTCAGGAATACTTCCAGAAATTGTCGTGAACACAATCCACCGTGCCATTCGCCGCTGCCGGCTAAAACTCTACAGGTCAAAAAAGAAGCCATATCTAAACATGATCCAGAAGCGCAGGCGTTTTCTCTGGGCCAAGGCTCATTTAAAATGGACTGTGGCAAAGGGGAAAACTGTTCTGTGGTCAGACCAATCAAAATTTGAAGTTCTTTTTGGAAAACTGGGACGCCATGTCATCCGGACTAAAGAGGACAAGGACAACCCAAGTTGTTGTCAGCGCTCAGTTCAGAAGCCTGCATCTCTGATGGGATGGGGTTGCATGAGTGCGTGTGGCATGGGCAGCTTACACATCTGGAAAGGCACCATCAATGCTGAAAGGTATATTCAAGTTCTAGAACAACATATGCTCCCATCCAGACGTCGTCTCTTTCAGGGAAGACCTTGCATTTTCCAACATGACAATGCCAGACCACATACTGCATCAATTACAACATCATGGCAGCGTAGAAGAAGGATCCGGGGACTGAAATGGCCAGCCTGCAGTCCAGATCTTTCACCCATAGAAAACATTTGAGCATCATAAAGAGGAAGATGCCACAAAGAAGACCTAAGACAGTTGAGCAACTAGAAGCCTGTATTAGACAAGAATGGGACAACATTCCTATTCCTAAACTTGAGCAGCTTGTCTCCTCAGTCCCCAGACGTTTGCAGACTGTTAGAAAAAGAAGAGGGGATGCCACACAGTGGGAAACATGGCATTGTCCCAACTTTTTTGAGATATGTTGATGCCATGAAATTTAAAATCAACTTATTTTTCCCATAAAATGATACATTTTCTCAGGTTAAACATTTGATGTGTCATCTATGTTGTATTCTGAATAAAATATTGAAATTTGAAACTTCCACATCATTGCATTCTGTTTTTATTCGCAATTTGTACAGTGTCCCAACTTTTTAGGAATTGGGTTTGTATTTGCAGCATTTTTGTATTTGCAGCGTTTTGTATTTGCAGTGTTTTGTATTTGCAGTGTTTTGTATTTGCAGTGTTTTGTATTTGCAGTGTTTTGTATTTGCAGTGTTTTGTATTTGCATGCGTTGTGAGTATTTGCAGCGTTTTTGTATTTGGAGCGTTTTTGTATTTGCATGTGTTGTGAGTATTTGCAGTGTTTTGTATTTGCAGTGTTTTTGTATTTTCATGTATTGCATTTGCAGCATTTTGTATTTGCAGCGTTTTGTATTTGCAGTGTTTTTGTATTTGCAGTGTTTTTGTATTTGCAGTGTTTTATATTTGCATGTGTTGTGAGTATTTGGATCATTTTAGTATTTGCAGCGTTTTTGTATTTGGAGTGTTTTTTGTATTTACAGCGTTTTGTATTTGCATGTGTTGTGAGTATTTGCAGCGTTGTGAGTATTTGTGAGTATTTTTATGCGTTGTATTTGCAGCGTTTTGCATTTGCAGCGTTTTTGCATTTGCAGCATTTTTGTATTTGCAGTGTTTTTGTATTTGCATGTGTTGTGAGTATATGCAGAGTTTTTGTATTTGCAGCGTTTTTGTATTTACAGTGTTTTTGTATTTGCAGTGTTTTTGTATTTGCATGTGTTGTGAGTATTTGCAGAGTTTTTGTATTTGCAGCGTTTTTGTATTTACAGTGTTTTGTATTTGCAGTGTTTTTGTATTTGCAGTGTTTTGTATTTGCAGTGTTTTTGTATTTGCAGTGTTTTGTATTTGCAGCGTTTTGTATTTGCAGTGTTTTGTATTTGCATGTGTTGTGAGTATTTGCAGCGTTTTGTATTTGCAGGGTTTTGTATTTGCATGTTTTTGTATTTGCATGTGTTGTGAGTATTTGCAGCGTTTTGTATTTGCATTTGTGTTTTGTATTTGCAGTGTTTTTGTATTTGCATTTGCAGTGTTTTGTATTTGCAGTGTTTTTGTATTTGCAGTGTTGTGAGTTTTGTATTTGCAGCGTTTGCATGTGTATTTGCAGCATTTGCAGTGTTTTGTATTTGCAGTGTTTTTGTATTTGCAGTGTTTTGTATTTGCAGTGTTTTGTATTTGCAGCGCCTTTGTATTTGCAGTGTTTTGAGCATATGTTGTGAGCATTTGCAGCATTTTGTATTTGCAGTGTTTGTTTTGTATTTGCATGTGTTGTGAGTATTTGCAGAGTTTTGTATTTGCAGCGTTTTTGTATTTACAGTGTTTTGTATTTGCATGTGTTGTGAGTATTTGCAGCATTTTGTATTTGCAGCGTTTTGTATTTGTTGTGCGTATTTGCATTTGCATGTGTTGTGAGTATTTGCAGCGTTTTGTATTTGCAGTGTTTTGTATTTGCAGTGTTTTGCAGCGCTTTGTATTTGCATGTGTTGTGAGTATTTGCAGTTTTGTATTTGCAGCGTTTTGTATTTGCATGTGTTGTGAGTATTTGCAGTGTTTTGTATTTGAGCATTTTTGTATTTGCAGCGTTTTGTATTTGCAGTGTTTTTGTATTTGCAGCGTTTTGTATTTGCAGTGTTTTTGTATTTGCAGCGTTTTGTATTTGCATGTGCAAAAACAAAAACACTGCAAATACTCATAACACATGTAATATAATATATATGCTGTATATATATGCCGCATATAGGAAAAATTGAGGTCCATATATGTGCATATACAGGCCATATAGGTCTCCTGTATTGCTTCTTTATATCCACATATAAGCCCTATACATACAAGATATGTCTCCTATATAGCTCATGGCAGGATCTGGTCATTTTGTAGCTCATATCTCACTTTGGCAACTGTCATACATGATGCCTAGCTCATGTTTTCTATTATCAAGGCAATAACTAAGAACTAACTAAAAAATAATAATTATGCAAGAACTTATGTGCGAACACGTGAAATTGGTATCACATGTAATTGGCATGTTATGGAATTTAACTATGGCAATTAAGTGAGAGGAGATGGAAAGCTATGATGTCTACACGTTTTCCTGAAACATTTACAAGGTCAGTTCTTTCATGTATGATGATAGTGGAAAAGAAGGAAATGTATAACAAAATGGTTTGTCGCGTTTTTATTTTGTCAATCAAGCCTTTTTCCAATTTCAAGTCACTTCCAGATTCACATTACAGCTCATACACATCCACACATTCAGCGTTACATCCACCAAATGCAATGCAACATGCAATGTTTTCTGTATTGTCTTAATGCAGTTTCTAGATATGAATATGGCTGAAAGGTCATTACAGTCTAAATGTAGCAAAGTAAATGTAGCATACATTCAAGTAATCATCATCATCATCCCACATCTATCTGAGCATTTCACTGTGGTTACTGAATTTAGAAGACAATGTCAACATTTCTGTTCACAGTTTTAATGAACAGACACTTTTCTTTATCTGAGATGCTTGTATAGCAACTAAAGGCCCCAGACTTTTCCCTACAGGGATGAAATAATAAGGACTCTTAAATTGACCGCAGATGTCCTGTTTCACTTTTTGGTAGTACTTCCCACTGCATAACATGTCCCCTGCCCCAGATCATCAAGGCCAGAAAATCATAATTTCTGTTCATACAAATTTTAGGCCTACCCAGAGATGTAACACCATGAGAGCGACTTCCTGCACAATTTTTTCTCAACTGTGAAGAGTCTTTCTCAACTTCTCTAAGATAATGTCATCTATCTGTTCTATTGAGCGTCAGATATACCATGGCGATTGGTTGTTGTCAGAATTAAACCGCAGTGTGGTGATGCTTCTTGCTACACCCAGCAGCACACTGTGCATATAATCTGGAACACAGCCATCAATTATATTAAAATCAGGTAGACAATACTAGGCCCTTTCACTCCCTTAGTGGGGTTTCCATCAAGAGCCTCTTCTACCAGATCATCAGTCTGGGAGGGATTCCTCAACTCTGCTTTTTCATAGGGATAAGCCCTTACACGCCCCCTGAGTTTTAACACACTTGTTCCTTTCTGCGTACAAAAAGAACACCCAAACTCTCCATCAAACTGTTTAAAGTTCTGAATCAGTGGCAGAGCAACTGAATCTGCCACCATGGTAGTAAGCAGTACTTTACTTGCGACAACTTCCCCACTTTCACTTTGCCATATAAGACCATTAGAGTACAACTCTAGGCATTCATTGGCAAATGGTTTCCTGTAAGTGTTTGATAGATTTTATGTTGGTCTCAGCATTGAAAGAAATGGGACAGAAGGTTTTCTCTGTATGTGGAAGCTGTATTCTCTATGTTCGCACGAAGGGGCAAAAACCTAACAGTGTTCATATTTGGTTTGTTTTGACCAAACCACAGACCACAAAGCATAACATGTTTTGCACGTAGTTGTATTGGCAGTTCATTAACAGTACACAAAATTTTGTGTTTGATTTGTGCACTGGCACGCCATCACAGTTGAAAGTCAGTGATATGTTGTCTGGTGATGCAAGGGGTGATAGTTTTTTGTATAAATGTCCATCGTATATATCTTTGATGGAGGCATCCTTCTCAAAACTGTGTTTCAGATGTTTCCCTAATTGGTGGTCCTCAAGCAGTTTTTTAAAGGGACAGTGCACCCAAAAAGGAAAATTCTGTCATCATTTACTCACCCTCAAGTTGTTCCAAACCTGTATAAATGTCTTTATGTTGAACACATAGGAACTACATACCCACTATGGAAGTCAATGGCGCCCCAAAGCAGCTTGGGTACAAACTTTCTTCAGAATATTTTCTTTTGTGTTCAGCAGAACAAATAAACTCCCTTTAAAATGCACCAAATAGGCTAGGTTCTTTGGAAATAAATAAAATGATCAAATGTAAAATAATATAAAATATATTATGTTGCAAGTTCACATATTTGATCTTGTCATTGTTGAAATAATCATGACATAAAGTTCATGACTTTATTTGTGAATTGTCTAGTCTAGTTTTAGTCGATTGTAATGCATTCATTGAGCATCTAATCATTACATAACCGATTGTTACTGAATACATGACAAAACTGACATTTGGACATAATTGTTTTTGACTGTTCAAGTGCAAAAATACACGAAAGAGCTCAGTTCACTTTTTTTTTCTTTTTTTTTTTTTAAAACATCTATATCGTTTTTATAATGTACTTCTGTTTTAGTTAGTATATCAGGTTAAGTTAAAGCTTCAAATACGTTTAAGTTTTTATTTTATTTTTTTATTTCAGTTAACATTTATTTAATTTCAAGTATGTCATGATGAATAACAGGAAGCAAATGCAGTGAAGAATGATTTATTGGAAGATGATGGAAATAAAGTCACAGAGAGATGGATCACGGATGGCGCAGGGACTGAGATGATCAGGTGCGTCAGTGAAGTCACGAGTGCGGGTGAAGACAATCCAGACGGAGAACAAATCCACAAAGACACCGAACAGGAACAGGAACAGGAACTCGAAGCAAGAGGACGGGAACACCAACAGGAGGGACACACACCAAAAAGACATCAAACAACGATCTGACAATGGAGATGAGAAGTGAGTGAGTATATGTAGGTGAGTAAATGAGCTGCAGCAGGTGTGATGATGGGTGACAGCTGACGACGCTGATTATCCAAGTGGCTCGGAGCACGCCTCCTGACACACACACACAAAACAACAGTGACACGAGACAAGCAGGAAACAATGTATTCATAAACCGTGACAAAGTAATGAAGATGTTTTAATGGTTTTAGTTAACTATTATAACCCTGATACTTTACTGAATAATATGTGTCATACTGTTCTCAGTCTTTCCTCCTGACTATGAATTAAATGGGAATGAAATTGAATAGTTTATTGTGTAACCAAAAACATATATATAATGTGTGTTTCCATCACTTTAATGTGCATTTTAACTAACACAAAACTCAAGATACTCTGCATCTAGCGCATTAAATGTCTATACTTCTGAGAGTTTATTTAGCATGTCATTTAGTCATGATTTCTTATGCACATTCTCAAAATGTGCATCAAAACAATTGGATGGAAACTCTTTCCCTACCTCACCAACTTGCCAGATCCATCCCCTCCTGTTGTTCCAGGACCTCGGAACTTACAAATTAAGCACTGGGGAGAAGCTAACATATTTTGGTGCAGGTCTCCATCTCCATCCCCCAATAAAGGGCGAGATACACCAAGCTGAGCAAGGTGAGTGTCTGTCGGGCTAGTTTTTGCAGTGTGTTCCACACGTCAGCTCTCGTCGGGGTAACATCGGCAGCAGTTTGCCCAATTCAGCAGGAATTCACATGAAATCGGCGTCTGTGAGAGTGGGAAGTCTAAAAGAGAGCAAGTACGTCAAGACCGCACAGACAGAAGGCTGGTCTAATGTTGTTATCCTACACAAGCATTCCAAAATATGATTATTTTCAGAAGCTGCTGCTGAAATGTACAGTTAATTCCTTACACGCAGGCACAGAATGCACATGCTAGTTTACAGTCGGCTCTGCAAACTAGTAAGCGCAGCTTTTTGGTGTAGAAAACGGATGAAAAAACTTGTATATAAATTTTGCGTTCATTGTTGTGTTTCCACAACATTCTGTGGAAGTACACCTCAGCATTACTCACAGTTTTTTGTAAGTTAGTGATACGGTAATATAACGCTAATTATAGTTATGTACATGCACCTTAAAATGTATACATTTACATTAATATAGATATATATACCAGTCTCTGAACACCACCCTACAGTAACCATGACAGTTTAACTATATTCATAATTTTCATAAGGGAGGATCTATACATGTTCGGGTGAAGTAAACATCAGAGATGCTTTGCCACAAACTGCAACTGTAGGAACTACACTAACTACAGTGATGCAGATCTTCTTCCGGGATGGTATTCCTTGGAGCATCCACGTTGTTAGAACCCTTCCGCATCATCAGCAGGGATCTCAGGGTCTCAGGTGTTTCGCCCCTTAACCTGAACACCTCGCACAGTCCGGGGTGGAGTGCCCTCTGGTGGTAATCACAGGCACTCTCACTGGTGAATCCTGACATTAGTTGGACATGCCTGTTTATATCAATACATAGCAGATGACGTTAACACCAAATATGAGAACAGCAGAATGGAATTTATTCAAACCTTAAATGAGTAAATGATTGAAAACGGTTTTATTTATGAAATGTAGAAATGTAGTAAAAACCTGTTTTTGTCCTACACATGTTTGCCATAGCTTTTCATTATAACATTATACACTACAAAATTTAAATTACACCAATTATTACATAAAAACAGTTCTTCTCTCTCTTCTCCTGCACAAGTTTCATGAATTGAACAAGCAATGCTTGGGAGCAAGTTTAAATGCCTCATACCACAAATCTCTGTGCATGTGCTAATCTCTGCTACCCTGTGCCATTAACTACATCCCAATCAGGAACGTAAACCTCAGCGAAAGGGGTTTCTTCAAGACTCTTCACACATTCTCCATGAATTGCAGCAAGAAATGAGCTGTGTGCTGGTCCAAACTTCTTACCTCAAATCGGTTTGTCCGAAATTGTTTTAATGGACTTGCGAATGTCTTCTAATGGAGGGGAAAGTGTTTAGTTTCAGGTGCAGATGATGATAAAACTACAAGAAAACAGTGTGTTATCCCTCAATTAGATGTTTCAGGTGTATGGTGGCCTCTGTTGTGATGGAGGGGGAGAAAATTAACCCCATGCATGAAAGGAGAAGCATCAGCAGTTCCCAGTGTCGGTTCCCTTTTGGTGTTTTGTCTCCAATGATGACAGGCAAAACCTTAACAAGTACCACAAATGATCAGCAGTCTGTGTCATTGTTCATGCAGTCCCGGTATCAGGAAATGATCAGGAAATGTTTAGTTTAGTGTTTCTAAACTCACAAGCCCTTCCGACAATAAGGATACCAAGACCAATTTGACTTAAAAATGTCCAATTCCCTCAAGAATGTCATGCATGATCTCCGGAGCTACATTGTCCACAACACGGAAGTGCCTCAACTCATCCAAGACACATTTTGTTTTGAGTCCTATTTGTGAATGGTTGTTGGATGACAAGTCCTCTGCATAACTCTGAGCTTTGCAAATCATCTCTTGGTCTTCCACAGTCTGAATCCACGTATCTTCTTTGCGCACCTTACACCAGCGACAGCAGTGAAACTCTGAGGAGCCAAGGAGTGAATTCAACCCTAAGTTGTCACCACAAACTTGTGCCACACTGATCCTAACAGTACCAGAACATTTTGGAGTGTCATTAAGGAGTCACCTTACGTCTAAGTTCATTATATCATCAGTTATACGCTGCAGAACAGAGTCAATGCCATAAGCTTTAACATCTGATTTATACACAGCTAACAGAACGCATGAAGACAGAGAAGACAGCATGGGAGGCAAACATTTGATCTGAAAGCATATCAATCCTAAAACAGTTATGGAGCCCAAGAAAATAAAGAGAAAATAGAGTGCCACTGAATGCATTTGATCCTTTTATTCACATTTTTGGCATGAAAAACACATATAAAGTACACAGAGGTGGACAGTAGTGGAGTTAAGTATATACTTTACTTTACTTTTACTTCATTACATTCCAAAGCATAATATATAATGTCATACTTTTTACTGCACTGCATTTAATAAATAAAAGTTGTTGTTTTCTTACCGTTAATACTTAATTACATTAAAAATGTAGTACTTTCTTACTTGTATTTTTATTTTTATCATTCATTTATTACAATTTTTAAGAATATTCCTATTAAATTTTTCTTTTTATGATTTAATACAAATATATTATCAGAAACCGTGGTAATCAAATAAAATAACAAACTTTTATCCTTTTATTTTTTGGCAAAGTGCTGCAAAAACTTTCAAGTTATTCATTCATCCATCAGTTTACGTGTTTTATGTGACATCTGCGTTATACTGTAGATTCAATGTTCATGACTGGATTCCAGGATTCCTTCTGCATCACAGAAAACATTCGGCCTTAAGTTATAAACATACCTTTATCTGCACAGAGGGATGTGCTCCCGAACATGTTCTATGTGTTTGCAAAGTGGATATCCTCCAGGACAACACCACATTAGTTTTTTTCTATATCCAAAGTATTTCCATACTATCCAGGGGTTCACGACGGCGTTTGGCTTTCAGCTGGGTCTGCATCATGGACACCTGTTTTGTCCGTCTCCATCTTTTTGTGATTTTTGCGCGTTTGTTCTCCCGTCCTTCAATTCAATGCAGTCGTTTCCGGAGCGCGTTTACTTGTACTTAAGTAAAATTTCATTGAAGTAATAATACTTTTAGTAAAATATTGTGTTACTCTTTCCACCTCTGGTGGTTAGAAGACGTATCCTTTTCCACACGGCCCTTACCAAAGACCTGTGACCAGTATCTCAATGCCACTGGTGAAAAAGAGAGGCAGTTAACTGCAAAAATATGTGCAGGAGGAAAGACAGTACAGAAATACAGGCTTAGAAAGAATGCAGAGAAGGCTTTGGGATTCTCAAAGAAAAGGTGGAAACATTCTGACAAAAATCCCCTCACATTCACACGAAAAGGAAACACTCGGACAGCTGATGCAATAAAGAACTGTGTGAGGCTGTTCTTTGAACGGGATGATGTGAGCCTGACCTCTGGTAGGAAGCAGACAAAGACGAAACGCAACCTTAAAAAAGCAAAAACGATTTGCACAGGAAGTTCTTGGCAGAATACCCAAATAGAATGGTCACTTGTGTGCTTTTTGGGTGGTTACTTCAAGCCTGTCTGAGAGAGAGACTTGTTTGTGTAAGATGCATAAAAACCTTGGGGTCATTGCAAACAAGCTATATCACCTGTGTCAGGACTGGGTGCTGCTCAGAGACTAGGTTTAGGAAGATCCATGTGCAGCTTTATTGTAAGCACAAAATCCACAAAACATAATCCAAAGGGCAAGGCAAAGTTCCAAAATCACCAGAGATAGGAAAATAACAGAAAGTCGTAGAACAATGCTTGACAATACAGGGACAATCAGCTGAGGACAACCAACCCAGACAAGAACTGGGCAAAAGGACTCTGGGAAATAGAGTTCATGAAAGAGACACAGTGGAAGAGAAGAGCGCTCTCTAGTGGACATACAGGGAAATACAACTAGATACAGGGACACATGAAACTGGTACATTGTTTCATTGTATGTGGCGGTGTAAAGAGTTACAGGTGTTCTGGAAGGAGGTTTTGGATGTGATTTCTGAAATGACTGGAGAGAATGTCCCTTTGGACCCTAAACTATGTTTATTGCATATATATCCTGGAAATGGCTCTGTTAATGCAAATATATGGAAGCTTATCGATTTTAGCTTATTACAGGCCAAATGTGTAATTGCATTAGGGTGGAAAAACATTCAAAGAACTGTTCTTTCACAGTGGACAAAATATATGACTTATAATCTTGCTTTTGAAAAATGAACATATGCAACTAGAGGTAAAGCAGAGGTTTTTAAAAGATATGGTTCCCTTTGTACAATTTGTTAATAGGTAGACAAAGTGGAATGTGATGACTCACTTTGAAAACTTTTGTCCACATATGTAAAATGTGTGTTTCTTTATGTGTATGTATATATATATATATAGTAGGGTTTTTCGTTGGGGGGGGGGGGGGATTTACATGACTAAATGTAAATGAGAAACAAAGATCAGAATGTGGCAAAACCCTGTCATTTAAAATCACTGTAAAAAAAAAAAAAAAAAAAAAGAGATGGAGACCACCATGGAAGGCCTCGTTGACCTGTTCAATGAACAGTTGTCAGAATTCAAGAGGCATTGTTTTAACATCAAGCATCAATTTGCCTTTACCAGAGCACTCAAGACTGTCCAGCCATGAGTGTATAATACATGTGGACTTTTCAGAGAATTATGGTGGTAAAGTGCAAGCTGTTCATTTTGGTGCTTCGCATCAACAAGCCACTCTACATACTGGTGTGCTATACCCAGGAGCAAATGCCACACCTCTCTGTTTCTGCACTGTGTCCTCATCCAGACAAAAGGGTCCATCTGCAGTTTGGGAACATCTCTGGCCTGTGCTGAACTACATCAGGCAGGAGTACTCTGATGTAGAGGTCTACACGGAGCACCTGAGACCTGTGGACCCGGGACCCGTACGGGTTCAGGTCTATATTTTAAATGGTCAGCCAGTTCCCGGTCGGGTCCCAATCTATTACTTTGGGTCCCGGGTCTGTTTAACACTGTGTGTAATACCCGAGTCGATCGGACTCAGAGGACACCTGGCCGATCAGAGTCAGTCAGCACAGCTTGTGTATTTTGTGTAACTAGCAAATTGTAAAATTAGGATAAGAAAAGTGTGAGCCGGGAGCTCTCTCTCTCACTCGCTCTCTCTCTCAGCCATTAGAAAGCGGGCAGATTTAATGCAAGCTCATGGTAATAATGTAGGCTTCTCATATTTAAATAATATATTTCAAATCAGCAACAAAATGCAGCTGTCACATAAATGTTTTCTATGTTTTCTATTGTGTAAAAAAGCTCATATTTCAGGTTGCTCCAGCTAACGCACATACATGTGCAGTTTCAAGCGCGTGTCATGTTTCTATGGCAACCCGAGCTTCCGCTGTAACTGTAATGTAATGAGCTGCATTTTCTAAGTAATGGTCCCTGCACACAATACCACCAGCATGGTACACTGCAAAAAAAAAATTCTCTTCCAACTTAGTATTTGTGTCTTGTTTCTAGTCTAAATATCTAAAAAGTCTTAAATCAAGATGCATTTACAAGATAAATAAAATTAAATAAGATATTTTTTCTTGTTTTCTTGAATATAAAATCAAAACGAAGTGAGTTTTTGCTTAAAACAAGCAAAATTATCTGCCAGTGGGGTAAGAAAAATACAAACCCGATTCCAAAAAAGTTGGGGCACTGTACAAATTATAAATAAAAACAGAATGCAATGATGTGGAAGTTTCAAATTTCAATATTTTATTCAGAATACAACACAGATGACATATCAAATGTTTAAACTGAGAAAATGTATAATTTTAAGGGAAAAATAAGTTGGGACAAGGCCATGTTTCCCACTGTGTGGCATCCCCTCTTCTTTTTCTAACAGTCTGCAAACGTCTGGGGACTGAGGAGACAAGTTGCTCAAGTTTAGGAATAGGAATGTTGTCCCATTCTTGTCTAATACAGGCTTCTAGTTGCTCAACTGTCTTAGGTCTTCTTTGTGGCATCTTCCTCTTTATGATGCTCAAATGTTTTCTATGGGTGAAAGATCTGGACTGCAGGCTGGCCATTTCAGTACCCGGATCTTTCTTCTACGCAGCCATGATGTTGTAATTGATGCAGTATGTGGTCTGGCATTGTCATGTTGGAAAATGCAAGGTCTTCCCTGAAAGAGACGACGTCTGGATGGGAGCATATGTTGTTCTAGAACTTGGATATCCCTTTCAGCATTGATGGTGCCTTTCCAGATGTGTAAGCTGCCCATGCCACACGCACTCATGAACCCCATCCCATCAGAGATGCAGGCTTCTGAACTGAGCGCTGACAACAACTTGGGTTGTCCTTGTCCTCTTTAGTCCGGATGACATGGCGTCCCAGTTTTCCAAAAAGAACTTCAAATTTTGATTGGTCTGACCACAGAACAGTTTTCCACTTTGCCACAGTCCATTATAAATGAGAGACACTGCCACTCTGAGAGGCTCTTTTTATACCCAATCATGTTGCCAATTGACCTAATAAGTTGCAGATTGGTCCTCCAGCTGTTCCTTATATGTACATTTAACTTTTCTGGCCTCTTATTGCTCCCTGTCCCAACATTTTTGGAATTTACTAGATATATCCTTTTTTCTTGTTTTCTGTGGAAAAAAAACAAGCAAACTTATCTGCCAATGGGGTAAAAAAAAAAATCTTATTTCTGTTTGGGACAGAAACAAGATTTCAATCAGAAACAAGATTACAAACCCGATTCAAATAAAGTTGGGACATTGTACAAATTGTGAATAAAAAAGGAATACAATAATTTACAAATCTCATAAACTATCTCATAACATATTTTATTCACAATAGAATACAGATATCAAATGTTGAAAGTGAGACATTTTGAAATGTCATGCCAAATATTGGCTCACAGGATTCACACAAGGCACGTGGAATTTCTTTCCAGCATTTCTTTCTTTCTTGCCAGCCATGGCAAGGGGGCTCCTGATGGAGTAGGAGGTGTACTGAAGAGACAAGCAGATGACCTTGTCAGCAAAGGCCATGAAATCCATGACATACCAGATGCAAGGTCTCTGTATTCAGAACTGTCCAGAACACAAAGCTCCATGGAGCTATTTTATGTGGAGGAGGAGGATATAGAGAAGGAAATGCAGGCCCCGCCTCAGAACAACCAATGAGTTCCCTCAACAATGCGCCTACATCAGGTTGTGACACTGGCAAGAGGTAGCCTGATCTGCCGTGATGTCAATTGCATGTGTGTAGCTATGAAGAGGCTTGAATGCCAATGCCCAGGCTCCCAGTTCCAACACAGTGCAGTTGACTGGACCAGTTCAGAGATCATTGGAAAGTGGTGTGTGGTCAGATATGATGATGACCTTTATCCAGGGATCATGATGGCAACGGATCATGACTCTTACGCCCAGGTCAAATGACCTGACCATGTCATTGACTACCATAGTATTTCCCCCCCTACTATGGTAGTCAATGGAGGGCAAGGTCACAAACATTCTTCCAAATATCTTCCTTTGTGTTCAGCAGAAGAAAGACATTCATACAGGTTTGGAACAGGTTGAAAATGCACTGATTTCGTGGAATGACCCAAATTAGAGTCAGGTGTGGTGGTACGGGTAAGTTTAAAGGTAGGGTTAGGTGTAAGGGAAGGGTCAACAGTGTAATTATAAATGTAATTACAGAAATGAATTACATATGTAATTACATGCAGGTATTTTTGTAGTAATTATTTCATTTTATTGTATGAAATAATTAATTTAAATGTTAGTACATAGTAGTTAAGGCCACCTAATATAAGGTGGGTCCTAAATACTTTCTTGGACATCCATGAACACTGAGGACAATGGGTGGGGATGCACTAGCAGTTGAGGTTCTAGTATTTGTGTTTTGGTTGGCAAGTCAACTGCGTCTTCATGTCCACAAGATCATGACTCACTTTAAAAAAAGTGACGTCATAAGAGAGATCAGCTGGAAAATATTGGTCAAGGCTTTGCCCGTTTGGCACAGAATGATGCCTTGATGATGGGTGCCACATTCACATAAAACCACCAAGTACACACAAAGAAGACTTTTAATTATGAATAGTCATGAACAGCTTCATTCAGTCCAAATGCAGGCCCTGATACAGGACATTTTATAAATGTTTTCATTGGTTATCCTGCATCTGTGCATGAAACAAGGATTAAAAAAAAAAATCAGTCGAATACTTAAATGCTAAGTATTCCCCTCAGGGGTGTTTTCTTTTATGCCGAATTCACACTGGTCAGATCGCTGCTCTTTTCACACTGCATGACTCTCTGGGGTAGCTTTCAGTTACTGCTGTGTTCACACTGACCGATGGATCGGTGACAGGGGGTTTCACACTGCATGACTATACAAAAGGACTGTCCCGTCCGCAAACTACGTTTTACAACCAAGCACATGCGAGAAATGATAAGGAAATATCGTGAGATCACACGTGCGTCGGACTGGAGTTCTTGTGCAAGACTGGAATTGTTATTAAAAATATAGACTGCAGAAAGCATGCAATCCAGTGCGCTGTCTGGCATCGAAAGATTATGGAGGAGGAAATGGTTGGAGAGACGCAGAGAGCATTGTGTTCTGCAAAGAGAGATGGAGGTAAATAAATAATTTTACAATGTGCTGCTGTTGCGGCTGGTACAAGCAAATGTTAGTGCTTTGTTTCTGTTTGATATAATTGTAAATATATCTATTAAAATACTGATATTCTGGTCCATAACTCCTCCCAGAACTTCCCACTGCCCTGTATCTTGCTCTCTCATTAGCTGTAGGTCATCGCTGATGTAATTTTCAGTCAGAACACATTTCACACAGCAGGATTCTCTCAGATTGCATCTTTGATCATTCACACTGCAAGATTGTCACTCGCGTGAACGAGCACCGATTTGCCTATGATTTCGGGCATTTGTTGGCAATTTCGAACCCAAACTAGGCATTAGGTGACAGAGGCTACCTTTGTCTGGAAAGACCAGGTACAATAGACACACCCTGGTAACGGTTTGTGCAATGTAGGCAGAGGACACGTGTGTGTGAGCCTCCCGACAACTTCAAAGTAAATATCAGTAATAGCTATCTATAACAGGTCACACACACATTGGGGGGTTGTAACACAGTTACGGCAGGAAAATGCCTAACCCTAAAACGAAAGGCGATCAAGATCCAAAGAAAACTTTGATAAGCAGCAAATTAGCTAAAATGGCGGAGGCTGCTTCGAATGTTAACGAGGAATTCTCTTTGTGTCAAGCTTCTTATTTTTGTGCGCGATTTCCCTGCTTGAAAGGGAAGGACACACCATCAACTGAGGCCTTAACTGGGTTTCACTCATTTGTTTATTGCAACTTTTGTGCAAAAAGGTGAAAGGTGAAAAACCTTTAAGAGAAACAAAAAATACAAACATGTAAATGAAACGAAAATGAAGATAATTCAACATCCATTCTGTTGATACTCAGCATACATAATTAAGAAAATAAACTAAACACCAGATTTAACGATCTGCTTGATCACGTGATTTTTAGAAATGACGAACATTCAACATCACTCTAATTTAACATTACACTCGCAACAAACACTTAGAAATACAAGCAAAGATGAACAAAATATAATCCAGTTAACTCAATAACATTTATCTCCTCCGTAGAACGACATTTAACTTGACTAATTACAGAGCGAACACAAAGAAAGTAGGTTGCGGATCTCTCCGCGCCTAACAGGAACATTTGAAGCGACGAACTGCATTGCCATCCGTCGCTATAGCAACGTCATTCTTTTCCATTTATAGCGAACCGATTAATTAAAGTTCTCACCGGCTGCCACTCCAGGAATTGACGATGTGATGTTATTGTGCACTGCATCAGCCAGCTATTCAGCATCTAGCCCAACTCACTCGACTCGTGCTGCATACACAACTTTCTCTCTGTCTCCGCCCCCCGTTCTGATTGGCTAAGTGCGCACTATACCTTGTAGTTTTTTTTTTCCTTTGTATTTTTTTTTCTTTGAGTTTGACTTTACACTTTGAGTATGCTGACTACCGAGCTGGAAAAACAGAGCAGGAGATGAGTGCGTTAATCAAGCCTTGCCTAGCACCAATCCAGATTTCCATAGAACCACTGAAAGGAGCTACTGAAAGGAGTCATGGGGGAACAGGTATTCGAGAAACCACCAGAACTGGAAAGAGCACATTGCTCACTAGCACCCAAACCCAGTGATGGTCAACCTCCAAGACCCATTATTGTTTGTTTCCATCAATTCCAGGAGAAGGAAGAAGCTCTGCGCTGGGCCAGGCAACACGAACTGCAGTACCGAGGGAAGACTCTCAGATTTTTTTCCGACCTAAGCGCGGCACTTTCCAAGAAGTCAAAGTCAAAGTCAAAGTCAGCTTTATTGTCAATTCTGCCATACGTACAGTGCATACATACAGAGAATTGAAATTCTATGACTCTCAGACCCTACGTGCCTAACAACAACAAAACAATAACAACAAAAGTTTAACAGTAACAACAACAGAAGAAAGATTAAAAAAAAGATGGATAAAGTGAATTATGGAGGTAAAGTGGCGATGGCAAATAGTGCAAACAATAGTAACAATAGTGCAATTTCAGATTTAAGTCAGTGCAGGTATAAAATTATAAGAGTGAATGCAAAAAGAGTCTGTAAGAGAGGAGACCAATTCCTCAGAGAGACAACATAATGAGGTAGATGAAAGGAGGAGAACTTAAGGGGGGGGGTGATTCACAGATCAGGTGCGTGGGGCAGAAGAGGGGAGACTCGGCAGAGTCGGGAGGGAGTTCAATGCCCTGACAGCTTGGGGAATGAAGCTGTCCTTCAGTCTGCTGGTCCTTGCTTGGAGACTGCGAAGCCTCCTCCCTGATGGCAGCAGACTGAAGAGGCTGTGCGATGGGTGGGTGGGGTCTCTCGCAATGATGAGGGCTTTGCGGGAGAGGCGGGAGTTATAAATATCCTGGAGGGGTGGGAGAGAGACACCAACGATCTTCTCAGCTGCTCTCACTATGTGCTGAAGTGCTTTACGGCAGGATGCGTTGCAGGCGCCGTACCACACAGTGATGCAGCTGGTCAGAATGCTCTCGATGGTGCCTCTGTAGAAGGTGCGCATGATGGGGGCTGGGGCTCCGGCTCTTCTCAGCTTACGGAGAAAGTAGAGTCGCTGCTGTGCTTTCTTGGTCAGTGCTGTGGTGTTGGCGGTCCAGGAGAGGTCTTCTGTGATATGTACACTCAGAAATTTGGTGCTCCTCACCCTTTCCACGGTCGCACCATTTATGGTCAGAGGAGCGTGCTGGGTGTGCATTCTCCTGAAGTCAACAACAATCTCCTTCGTCTTCTCCACGTTCAGAGAGAGATTGTTGTCGCCACACCACCTGGCCAGGCGGCTCACCTCGCTCCTGAAGTTTGTCTCATCATCGTTGCTAATGAGACCAACTACAGTCGTGTCGTCCGCAAACTTGATGAAGAGATTGCTGTTGTGTATGGGTGTGCAGTCATGTGTCAGCAGAGTGAAAAGGAGGGGGCTCAACACACATCCCTGAGGGGCTCCAGTGTTCATAATGATGGAGCTGGATGAGTTACTGCCGACCCGAACTGCCTGAGGTCTTCCCGTCAGGAAGTCCAGCAACCAGTTGCACATCGATGTGCTGAGTCCCAGCTGTGACAGTTTTTGAGTGAGCTGTAGAGGGATGATTGTATTGAATGCTGAACTAAAGTCTATGAACAGCATTCTGACATAAGTGTCTTTATTTTCCAGGTGTGTGAGTGCTGAATGGACGGTAGTGGCGATGGCGTCATCGGTCGAGCGTTTAGACCGATATGCAAATTGGTAGGGGTCCAGGGAGGGGGGGAGGACAGACTTTGAAGCATGTGGGGACAACAGCTTGACTCAGTGAGATGTTGAAGATGTCTGTGAAGACATCAGTGAGTTCCTTTGCACAGTCTCTCAATACACGTCCAGGAATGTTGTCAGGACCTGGAGCTTTGCGTGTGTTGACCCTGCTGAGGGATCTTCTCACGCTGTCCCTGGGCAGTGACAACATCTGGTCATCGGGAGGAGGTGGTGACTTCTGTGCAGTGGTGCTGTTGTGTGCTTCAAAGTGAGCAAAGAAAGTGTTCAGCTCATTCAGCAGGGGGGTGGAGCTGTCACATGTCCGTGCAGGGGGCTTATAATCTGTGATGGTCTGAATACCCTGCCACAGGCTCCTTGTGTCTCTGCTGTCGCTGAAACGATGGGCTATCCTCCTGGAGTACTGTCTCTTAGCCTTCCTGATGCCGCGTGACAGGTTGGCCCTTGCTGTCCTCAGGCCCACCTCATCTCCATCTCTGAAGGCAGCGTTATGCGTCTTCAGAAGTCTGTAGACATTTCCTGTCAGCCACGGTTTTTGGTTGGGGCAGACGGTGATGGTCTTTGTGACTGTTACATCCTCGATGCACTTGGTGATGTAAGAAGTAACAGTCTCAGAGTACTCCTGGATGTCTGTGGTGTTGTGGTAGGTTGCAGCCTGTTTAAACATGTCCCAGTCAGTGGTGTCGAAGAAGTCTTGAAGAGCCTCTGATGACCCTTCAGGCCAGACTTGAATCTGCTTCTGGACTGGTTTGGTGGCTTTCACAAGTGGTCTGTATGCTGGCATTAACATAACAGTGATGTGATCTGAAGCACCAAGGTGGGGGAGGGGAAGGGCTTCATAAGCTCCTCTCTGTGTAGTGTACACAAGAGTGTTGTTTCCACGTGTTGGGAAGTCAATGTGTTGATGAATTTTTGGAAGCACACTCTTTAAGTCTGCATGGTTGAAATCTCCAGCCAAGATGAGAAAAGCATCTGGGTGGGCTGTCTGCTGATCACTGATGTTTTATAAAGATTATTCAGTGCCTCACTCCTGTTGTTGTTGGAGCTGGGGGGATGTATACAGCAACAAGTATAATAGCTGTATATTCCCGCGGTAGATAAAACGGCCGACATTTAATAATCATAAACTCCACCAGGGGTGAGCAGTGTTTGCAGATCATAACAGCATCGCGGCACCACGGATCATTGGTGTAAACACAGAGTCCGCCACCGCGGGTCTTACCTCCCTCGACGAGCACTCTGTCCGCCCGATGGCATGTGAGCCGATCGAGCTGAATGGTGCGGTCCAGAATGCTGTTGTTGAGCCATGTTTCCGTGAACACAAAAACACAACAGTCTTTTACAGTCTTCCGAGTAGAGCAAAGAAGACGAAGATCGTCCAGTTTATTGTCCAACGAGCGTACGTTAGCGAGAATGATGGTGGGGATAGCAGGCTTGTGTGGGTTAGCCGCTAGCCTGACACGGATACCTCTGCGCTTCCCCCTCTTCTGTTTCCTCTCACCCCGTTTGTGGCGCCTCCACTGTGGGAGAGGTGCAGTAGTGGGGGACAGTGATGGAGTAGGCCCCCGGAGAAGGCCATGATCCCGCAGATCTTGAACGAGCGCCGAGCTTGGATTGAAGACTGTAGTTTTGTTCAAGAAGCATGCTGCTTTCAAGAACATTAAAACAATGCTCTACCAGAAAGGGATCTGTTTCAGATTTATCTACCCTGCCCGCTTGCGATTCTCACGTGATGGGGAAACCTTCACTTTCGAGTCAGCGCCTGAAGCCAACGCCTTCTTTGAACGATGGATCAATGCGACTCACGCTGTCGGGGAATAATCTCTGCTAACAGACTAACTGTTTCTAAATTACTGATTTAAAGGTATGCACACGTCCATTATTGCTGCCCTATTGCTTTTTCCACTATGACTGATCTTGTCATTGTTTAGGTGGGCATTGTCAACACTGGTGAAAGGACTGATCATGACGGATAACGTCTCGGAAGTGTAAACACATCGGAAGACGAACTATAAGTGCCCCCAAACTTCTCTTTATTTTTTTTTATTTTTTATTTTTTTTTCTCATTTTCTGTTTGTCTGATCGCTGTGAAGTGTAAGGGATTGGTTGCCGGGGGCTCAACAAGTTAGTTAATGAAGATTTACTGGGAGCACAATGTGGTTATAGGAGTCCTGCAGCTTGCCTCAGTTGGGGAGGTAAACATAGAAAAGAGTGTTCTAATATTCATGAGTTGGTTTAATGCCTCCAATCACTTTTTTTTTTTTTTTTTTCAATGGATACTCCACTTGTTTTGTTTTGGGGTGAGAAATTTAGCTGGGTACCAGCTTGTTTATGCTACAGGCGCAGTGCTTATCATCTCATGTCCAGTGATTTAAGCAGAGGAGGAATGCCAGGAAAGTCGTGTATTAGGTTTACATCATGGAATGTTAAAGGCCTTAATGGTCCTATAAAGAGGTCAAACAATGTTCTCATCTTAAGCGTCTTAAATCTGATATAATTTTCCTTCAGGAGATGCTTTACTTCATTCAGATCATCTTAGGTTACAGAAACCATGGGAGGAACTAAATTTAATGCTAAGGCAAGAGGAACAGCTATAATATTTCACAAAAAAATTCTGCCTCTAATGTTATTGCTGATCCTCAGGGTTGCTACATCATGGTGTCTGGGAAACTATTTCATACCCAGGTCTTGCTGGTGAATGTATATGGCCCCATTTGGGATGATAAGAATTTCATAAATAAGCTGATTGTGGCTTTACTCAGCTTTAATTCACATTACCTGATTTTAGATCTAAACTGTGTAATGGACCCAAATTTGGACTGTTCTAACCCAAAACCTCAGGTGCCTTCTAAAATGGCAACCTTTTTGAGCCAGACTGGTTGTGTAGACCCTGGCAATTCTACAACCCCCATGATAATTAAAAAAAAAAAAAAAAAATTCATATGTACACCATTGCTATTCAAGAATTGACTTTTTCATAGAACAAAATCTCCTCCCTTCAGTAAAGGGTGTGGAATTCTCTGCTATTGTAGAATCCAATCATGCCCCCTTACTACTAGATCTCTCCTTTCCATGTAATCTTACAGTCTACATATGGCGATTGAAATCATCGCTGTTGTCAGATGAATCACTTTGCTAACATAAATCTTCTTCAATTGACAATTTTTTTAAATGTAACTCAACAGGGTAAGTCTCCCCCACCTGGTCGGCAGGGTAAACTGTTAAAATGACAGTTCTTCCGAGATTCTTGTATTTATTTCAATGCCTTTCCATCTTCTTATCCTAAAGCATTTGTCAACAGATTAGACAAACTTATTTCCAATTTTATATGGGATGGGAAAACCCCTAGGATTCGGAAAGAGTTTCTCCAGAAAAATAGGAGTGATGGAGGTTTATCTCTCCCTAATTTCTTATATTTTTTTGGGGCAGCTCAAATTCAAAAGATAGTCTATTGGATGCACCCATCAGGTAATACTGATTGGGGTGAATCCTGCACAGCAACCTCTTTACAAGCCCTAGTCACATCCAGCCTACCTATTAAAATAGCACAACATACATTGAATCCGGTTGTTCATTCTACTTTTAAAATATGAACTCAGCTACGTCAGCATTTTCAGTTAAGACAAGCACTTCTGTTTCAGTCCAATATGTAATAATCATGCATTCCTCCCTGCCAAACTAGACTCTGCATTTAAACAATGGCAAGATCAGGGCATCGTTCAGTTTGGTGATCTTTATATTGATGGTCTTTTTGCTAGTTTGAATTATTTGCGTTCCAAATTCAATCTTAAAAAGTTTACCCTTTTCAGATTTTCAGATACGTTATTTTGTGAATGCCCAAAGACCATAATTTCCAAATATTCCTGCTTGGTCACCTGCAGACTCTCTGTTTGAAGTTCTCCTCCATTTACAAGGTTTTATTTCAAGAATATATACAATTCTCATGTCTTTAAAAAGTGTAAGAATAGACAAGATTAAAAATGGATGGGAAAAGACTTTGGAACAGTGTTTTCAGGTGAATTTTGGAGCAGTGCCCTACGCAGAGTGACCTAGTACCTCTTGTGCCCGACTGAGTTTAATACAGTTCAAGGTTTTGCACTGTGTACACAGATTGCTTCTTTTAATCCTACTTTTGATACGACCTGTATAAGATGTCACACTGGAGAAGCAGATCTGACTCACATGTTTTGGTGCTCCATGTGATGAATCGAGTATGACACAAAGACAACTAAACCTTATTGCCTTTGCATCCTTACTGGCTCACAAACAGGTTTTATTACATTGAAAATCTTCAAACCCACCTAAAGCATCGCATTGGCTTCAGGATTTTATGTTATACGTACACTAGGAAAAGATTAAATATTCAATTGGAGGTTCTCATAAATGTTCTCATGTCTGGCAACCCTTATTATCATATTTCTCTGCCATAAATGTACCACCTGGGGAGTAATGGTATTTACACTGATATTGTAATTTTACCTATATGGTCTATTGTGATTGGTGTTTAGATACCTTTACATATGTAAACATGTAGGTCTATGCTGTTTCCTGTGGCATCATTGTTACAACTTTGATTGTAGTGTCCAACAATTTTGTCATTATTATTTATTTTATTTTAATTTTGTATCATTATTATTATTACTACTAATTGTGTAAGAATGGATTTCACCTGAGAGCAAACTCAAGAGATCTAAGCTGCACTAAGACAATAAAACTTCACTCATCTGAATAAGAAAAAACAAGACTCAATCTTATCTCCTCCCCTGCCGAGTTCTGACCCTCTCACTCTTCCTGCCTCGGAGACCACACAATCATGCAAATCTCACAGATACTGCCACAAGGTGTTTCTTTGACTTTTGGTGTTTCTGGTAAACAGGTTTCATTCCCACATCAGAGGAACAGGTCATAATAAAGACAACAGAGCTTGTTCCCCTGGTGTGGGAGATGCTCAGAAAGATCTTTTGATAAACATTTGCTGTCATCCCCAAAGATAGGTGTGACCATTTGGTCACGAGAAAGTTTCAACCAAAAGCTGCATAAATATTTGGGTGCTAAATGTTTATTGTTCTTTTGTTCTGGTTGAGTATTTAAAGGGAATGGGGAGACCACTCATGGAAGCATCTGTAATCAGAACTTCCCACGCTGTTGAAGTGTGTCTCTATTGCCAGGTAACAATGACTCTTGGAAACTATTTTTATGTTTTTAGAATGATGTTTTATATTGTATGCTGATCAGTTGTGTATTATGGATTCTTTCTAAATTCTTTTATTTGATATGTTTACCTGGCTATAATAAACATTAATCTTGATTTATCTTGTATAAGTCTAAATTCCTTTATTTAAGTAGTGTCGTATGCGGAGTTTTGTAGGAGTTTCCGTAAATCTTTCTGTCAGGGCAGATTCATACCGAGGACCCCATGACCGGAGCATGGCGCTAAGCATGAGGGGCAATCTGATTTCTGGCTGTCACTGGTATTAACAAGTTACAGCTCTCGTGACTATTGCTAAAATTACACTTTCTGTTATGAGTGAGCATGTGCAACTCACTTAAAGGTAAAATAGTTCACTCTGTAATCCTCTGTAATCTCAGAACTGACTAATTTGCGTCCGTGAGGTAATGTAATTATAATCGCGAGCATTATCCTCTGAGCGACTCCGGGTCCCATGGAGGAACGAATATTTGCAATTAAGAGATACTAAGAAAATCAATGATCTAAATTAAATCACAACTAAACTTATGATCAGCTGTTAAATTACAAATGCAACAAAATTACAAATAATTGAGTCAGATAAAATTATTCATGGAGTCAGATTTTTAAATTGGATCTTCACATTTTAATAAATTAAAGTGATTTTTCTAGAAGCGCCAGAAAAGACATACACGCAGAAGTCCTTCGACCAGCTGCTGGATTCCTACGTTGGGCCAATCAGCTGGACCTTACAAAGTGGTGACTGCCCTCCGTGATCTCCCAGTCTCAGGAGAAGTGACGCTCTTTTTGGCGCGACAATTCAGATCCAAGCCGAGTGAGCATGAGGTTTGAGGTTCTACTTTTCTGTCTACAAATGTCCTGGTAAGTTCATTTTTGTTTACCTGTTAGAAAGTGTTGAGGGAAAACCTAGGCACACCCAATATAAACACATTTGTAGAACGGGTCGGTATACCCACATTAGACCGGAGACCGTAGAAATCCGTGGTGTTTAAGATTATTAGAAAACAACATGGATTGTCAGGGAAATGGTAGTTCGAGTGTAGATAAGGAGGTAATGGACACTCTTGGAGTACAAATTAAAGATCTTCTCTTTCGCTTGCGTAACAAGGGAGTAGATTTTGAGTGGAGCAATGATCAAATTTTAGCCTGGTATAATACAGAGGGCCGAAAATTAGAAACTAAAGCTCCTTTTAAGAAAATTCTGGTCGCGATCGTCTATATATGTTACATCGAAACGATTTGACAACTATTACAGAAAACGAACGCGTAATAGCAAACATAAAAGAGCTAGAAACGCAGCGATCAGACGAGCTAAAAAAGCTAAGAGCACAGGTCGAAGCATCTGTATATGATAAACAAACTTGGGCAAGACAGGCAACGCGATGGAATCGAAAATGAAAAAGCTTGAAAAGAAGTTTCGATTAGATAAAGAATACACATCTGCGCTCAAGAATGTTGCGAATCAGCAGGATTTCCTGTATCTGCGGTAAAAGTCGCGCGATAAACAGTAAAATTGGTAGCGAGATATATAGCGACAGCGATGATGACATTGCAGCTTTATCAAGCAGTAGGCAAGGCCATCTGGACCTGAGAGAGCGTGAGTTTTCCCTAGAAACCGCGAATGAGGAAAATAGGCCCGAAAAGCCAAAAACAACGTAGTCCCATAATGACTCGAATTAAATCAGGCTCGGTTCACCGAAAACCAGTGAACATTGCTGTGCTTAAAACAATGAAAAATGCAGATGATGAAGTCACTACCATTAGCCGCCCTTTAACTTGCGAAGAATGCACCAAACACAAAGAAGTTGTGGAATGATGCCCGAAAAGGCCCGTTCCAACCCTACTGGGACAACTTAATGTTACAGGCATCAGTGTACAAATTAGAGATCAGGGATGTTTGGCAAGTAGCTCTCCTTACTATTCCAGACGAGTTAAAACCAAAAATGCCCCGTGAATTGAGAAGTGGAGAAATTGTAGTCAAACAGGAAGATGAGGACGAAAACGATGTGTATGAAAGATTGAGGGGGACTCTATTAGAGTTAAGGGGACCAACGCACGCTGAGTGGAGTAGAATTTTAGAAATAAAACAGGCAAATAAAGAACCGCTTTGAAATTTATGCTGAGCGCCTATGGGTGACCTACAAAGAGCATTCAGGGTTAGAAGATGCACAGCGCGATCAGGAAGTTTTACTACAACTCCTGAAAAATAACGCCGGTTCCCATATACAGCAGGCATTAGCTCACGGAGCCGATCCACCAGAGAATACCTACCGGTCATTGGTGGATTGGGCTTCCAAAATAGAGGCCAGACTAAAACAAAACAAAGCTCGTTCCATTGCAACAACACAATGGTTGGCGAAGGAAAAGGTGTTGGAGATCCTAATCCTAAACCTCAGATACCGCCTCGTTGTAAGTATTGCAAGAAAATCAATCATACCGCTCAGAACTGTCTTAGATTGAAAGCGCGTGCAAAACAATCAAACCATGCATTCTAAAAATGACAGTGACATTCTCAGGCGTTTAGGGAATTTGATTGCAGGAAGGATAATTCAGAAAACAGCTTAAAGCAAACTGAAGAAAAACAACGAGCCAAGAGAGCCCGTATAATAAATTGCAGACAGAGCTCGCAGCCCTGTTAGCGAAATTTAGCGAACCCCAATAGGTGCGTGGCCTCCGTCGCTATAGGAAGCGTTGTCACCAGCGGTAACCGCATCAAAATACGAGCTAATCTTGGAGGCCGGTTAGTTAATATTCTCGTTGATTCTGGAGCCGCCTGCTCTTGTACGAACCTTCCGGTACCCCTAAGTACGAGAACAATTCAAATTAAAGGTATAGGCGATACTTTGATGACCGCAACACAAACAAAACCAGTGAGACTCGATTTGGGCATGGTAGTGCTAACAGAACATTTCTGGTATTTACCAGAGAATAGTGAAGGAACTGTGCTGGGAATGGACATTATGAGAAAGCATGGATTTGTCATTCATTGCTTTGAAAAACAAATTGAACTACAAACAAATAAAACCACAAAGAGATGCTTGCCTAAAGGCAATGCAAGCATTATGTCCATCTCCAGTTCAGATCCAATTCAACTTCTCATCAGCAAACACAGCAATGTTTGGGCTGATCATGAACACGACTGCGGCCTTGTTGACTTTGAGGTATGCATCGAGGGAGAGCCCCCTCCCCCGCAAAAGCAATACCGCATCAAGCCAGAGGCAGAGGTCGCTGTTCATGAGATAGTACAACAGCTTGAGAAAAGAGGAATAGTTCGGCGATGCAGTTCAACCACAAACTCCCGTGTCTGCCAGTGCCAAAACCTAATGGTAAATGGCGTCTGTGCATTGATTATCAGCGTCTCAACAAAGTTTTACCCAAAGCGACACCAATAGTAGCAAATCCAGCTACTATTTTATCACAAGTCTCAACCAATGCTTCGTGGTTCACAGTGCTTGACATCAAAAATGGTTTCTGGTCTCTTAAAGTTAAACGAGAAGACCAATGGAAACTAGCATTTACTGTAAACCAAATGCAGTATACATGGGAACGAATGCCACAGGGCCTTCACAACAGCCCAGCCATTTTTCACAGAGCTGTGGCAGATGTGCTCAGTCCCTTACTAGGGAATGGCAAGGTCGTTCACTATGTAGACGACATTCTGATAGCTACAGAAGAACCACTTGAGAACCACTTGCAGCTGGTTGATGACGTTTTGCATAGGTTGGGTGACGCAGGCTTTAAAATGAACAAAGAAAAAGCCCAAATTGCACTAAAAGAGGTACACTATTTAGGTACACTCTGACGCAAAGCCACAGAGCCTTAACAGACGATAGAAAGAAATGCATTGCCGAACTGCCTCGACCTCATACTTTAAACTCGCTGCAAAAAGTATTAGGAACAGCAAACTATCTTCGAGAGTTTATCCATGATTTTGCAAACACCGCTGCGCCGTTGTATTCTCTTCTAAAAGGAAAAACAAAACCAAATGAGGTCCTTGAATGGACTGACGAACACGAACAAGCTTTTAGCGATTTGAAACAGCGTTTGTGCTCGCGCCTGCCCTGGGACTGCCCAACGTATCCAAAGCTTTCCACATTCAGGTAGACACGCATGAAATAACATTAAGCGGAGTCTTAGCTCAGGAACATGGGGGAAGACTGCGTCCAATCGCATATTACAGCCGTAAGAAATCTCTGGTCGAGCAAGGATTCGACCCATGTACACAGCATGTGCTAGCGGTGCATTGGATGCTAAAAATAACAGAACCCATTGTCGGTTTTCAACCTGTTGTTGTACATACCATGCACACGCCTGTACGAATGCTGCTACAGGGCGAATAAAGGGAGTTTCTCCCAACGTTTAGCGAGATGGCTAGCAGACATTCAAGCGCGTGAAATTACAATAAAAACACACGAATTTTGCCGCATCTGCTCGGGATGTTGAGGGAAATCCACACACATGTCAGCCTGTCAAAGAGGCACAAAGCCTTGTGCATGACCAGCCATTACCAGGCCAAGCACCTGTGTACATAGATGGTTCCCGATTCTGTCAGAATGGTCATTTTTATGCTGGATGTGCTGTGTGGGCTCCCCATCTTCCCGAAACGGATGCGAGACAACAATTGTTGTTTAAATTACCATCTAGCATATCCGCGCAAGAAGCCGAACTCATTGCATTGCTAGAAGCGATTAAGGCACACCCTGAACCACTTTGCGTGTATACAGACAGTCGGTATGCGTTCGGTGTTGTAACTGATTTTATGGCCCAATGGCAGTTGCGAAAATTCCTCACCTCCGCCGGAACGCCTATAAAACATTTCAGCACTATAACGTCAATATGGCAAGCAATACAAGCGCGAGAAACCCCCATGTCTGTTGTGAAAGTGCGCGCACACATCAACAAAAACCCTGATGTGCATGAGGGAAACAATAACGTTGTTGACCAATTGGCTAAGCTGGCCGCAGTAAACGGCGACCAGTGGGAAAAAGAGACACCCTCTGCTTCTGTGGCAAGTGCTGTCCAAGTCACCCCCATTGACCTCAAACAGTATCAACAAGATCTGTGGGTCTCTAATGGAGAGCTTGTACCGCGCCTGAAGCAGGATCAGATGGTGAATGTAATTGAAGGCATAGTAATTCGAGATGGAAAATTTGTCGTTCCAGAAGCTCTTCAAAACCAATAATCAAATTATACCATGAGTATGCGCATGTATCGCGACAAGAACCACGCAGTTGATAAAAATCAGTTTTGGTGGCAGGGAATGACAGCTGACATTGAAAGATGGTGCAACACCTGCGTGGTGTGTGCTACCATCAACCAAGGAAAACACGGCCGAACAAACCTACGTAGGCCAGAACCACCGAAAGGACCCTGGGAGTCCTTACAAATGGATTTCATTGGTCCACTATCCAGTGCCAAAGGGGGGTATCGATATTGCCTTGTGATAATTGATAAATTCTCAAAATGGGTTGAAGCAATTCCCACTCGGAATAACACGGCAAATACTGTGGCACGTGTGATGGCGAACCAAATCATCCTCTTTGGGGGCACCAATTCAAATTGAATCCGATCAGGGGACTCATTTTACTGGACAAGTGATGAAAAACATGTGCAAAATGCTAAACATCAAGCAAAGATTCCATATTCCATATAGGCCACAAAGTTCAGGGAATGTTGAACGATCTAACCGCACCATAAAAGAAAATATTGCAAAACAGATAGCACAACACCAAAACAGGTGGATTGATGCCTTACCCACAGCTCTGACTGTGTTGCGAGCAACCCCATCAAAAGCTACAGGCATTAGCCCATATGAGCTTATGACTGGAAGGGTGATGAAGTTGCCCATTGATCCAGAAATTTCCCCAGCAGACCTGGGGCCTCTCATGCTTGCAACTCAGCAAACTGTGTTGGTGAAACTGCAAGAAAGATTGAAGGTGTTGCACACACAGGCTGTACTGAAACAACAACAGTCAGACCTGTCAAACGATGCGCAATTTAACCCAATCTCTGAAACAAAATTTTCAGAAGGAGATGTGGTTATGGTACGCGTCTTTGTGAAACAAAATGCATTTTCCCCTAGATGGCACGGGCCCTATGAAATTAACGCTGTTTGTAACAGTTGTGTGGCCGTGAAAATCAGAGGAAAATTGAAATGGTACCACATGTCCCAGTGTAAACCATTCAAAGGTTCAGTGAGTTAAATATGATCTTCTTTCTTCTCAGGAGGATCACTGCAATTCCATGGAGGCCGGATGCCAGGGTGGTATCCGGACCAACCTGCATCGAATTGGGACAACGCATCACACTCACACACACCCTAGGATGCGAGAGATGGGTATGGAAATATACCAAGGGACCATTCACATCTTACACTCCAATTACATACAAAGAAATAGTCACATGGCCCCCGGATTAGCACCGAACCAAATTGCACCACAAAAATCTGCTGTAATACAGGTTCTACCCATCTCCCATACCAAAACCTTACCGGATACACACATGCACCACAAATTCACCATAATCTTACGGCCTGGGACCAACTTAAAATGTACCCAGATTCAGAAATTGGTAGGATGTACACATTTTATGAGAAGAACAATTATGGCACAGATCCAAAAAAATGTTACTTCATTAAAGATCTTGAATCTACCACATATAGGTGCACACACACAACAACACATAACCATACACATTTAAAGTTTACTGAGCTTCTTTTTGATCTAACAAAGAGGGCATCTAATAACAATGTAAAAACATTTGTTTGGACTAGTCGGAAAGAAGGAACATACTGTGTGGGAAAATGTGAAGCAAATATGGACAATTTTACTAGCCCTCACAATTGCTCATGGACTTTACACCATTGCTTTAATTTGACTACCTGTGGATACGAGAAACCCACACAGTGTCTAAAATTACATCCCACCCCTCCAGGTGGTCTGATCAAAGGAAATGTAAATAAGACATTGCTTCATGATGTCAACCTTGTGATAACACATGTGACGTATAACATCTCTAATATTTTGTCTGCTTATGTAAAACACTGTAACATTAATGACAAAACATACACATGGCTACAGTCACGCGTCGATGATTTAGTTTCTGATTACAAAAATAGACTTGCAGTCCAAATTCCACCTGCTCAGACTAAACGAGACCTGCTTGGAAATATAGCAGGCCTTTTTGGTTCAGTCAATTCTATATCCAACACCTACAAAATAACAGGTCAATCTCAATTTTCAACATGGTTGGCAAATCAGGTGGCCACTGGTTTCCAACACATCACTAATAGTAACGAGAATATTATCAAAGCGGTCAGATCCGGCGCAGGCGCTTCTGACGACCAGCCAGACAATTTTCAATCAGACCCGTACCATCGAGCATGACTTAGCCTGTAGGTTGTATGCACAAGATTTGTTTGCTGCAGCAAGACAGGAGATTTTAGATCTTCGTCTCCATAAAACACCTAGGCATGTTTTAATTGATCTTATTGAAATTTTAGACCTGCATAGATGGCTTGCATCAGAGAAAATGAAGAATATTAATTACTCTGAATTATTATCAACGTTAATGATGTATACTGGAAATGAATGTACTGGCTGTATTGGGTTCTTTGCCACTTTCCCTTTAATCCACCCAGATCAGGTTTACCTAGATTCCACCGCCATACGCTCTATTGGTGTTGTAGTAAAGGATCAGATCATTAAATGGGACCATCTTACGGGTATATGACTTTGAAGGGCACTGAAACCTTGTTTACCACACGCACCTGTTGTCATGAAACATCAAGTTATATTATTTGCACTTGCAACACGTTACAACCTTTTTCTCCTAATGACTCTAAGCTGGTTAACGTCCAGTCATTGCATGGTCATTCTGATGCTGTTCAAGTGTCTCACACACAGTGGTGCGTCGTCAGCGAGATGAATTCCTTCACCACGGAGGTCTGACCTGCTCTGCAAACCACACCTTCTGTTTAGAAGTGAAAGAGGACTTTACGATGGGTCAGACAAACATCCTGGGAAGGGTGCCCATGGACTCAGACATTTCTCCCTGGTGGGAGGACACTTTCTATGAACAAAGCACACAGGACTTGGTAAAAACAATGGACTTAGTACAAGAAATTATCTTGCAGACGGAATACCATCTCAACCAAGCACAAGTGGAAGCAAATCTGGTGAAAAAGACTGCAGAGATCCTGTCCAGTTCCTCTACCCGCTCAGCACGTTATGCTTACACATGGTGGGACTGGATGTTCCGTGGATGTGCCATCGCCAGCGTGCTCATCTTCTTCTTCACACTCTGCCAGTGCTGTTACTTTAGATGTCTTCTTCAAACGATGTGCACATCAACCAACATGGCCATCGCACTCAGCCCATTACAGGTAACAGCTCTACGGAAAGTGCAGTTGTAAAGCAAACTTCAAGAAATCCCTGAAGATGGCCCCTCGGAGACTGCTCTGAATCTGCTCCAAGGGACCAAGGGCGGAACTGTAAGAATGGATTTCACCTGAGAGCAAACTCAAGAGATCTAAGCTGCACTAAGACAATAAAACTTCACTCATCTGAATAAGAAAAAACAAGACTCAATCTTATCTCCTCCTGCCGAGTTCTGACCCTCTCACTCTTCCTGCCTCGGAGACCACACAATCATGCAAATCTCACAGATACTGCCACAAGGTGTTTCTTTGACTTTTGGTGTTTCTGGTAAACAGGTTTCATTCCCACATCAGAGGAACAGGTCATAATAAAGACAACAGAGCTTGTTCCCCTGGTGTGGGAGATGCTCAGAAAGATCTTTTGATAAACATTTGCTGTCATCCCCAAAGATAGGTGTGACCATTTGGTCACGAGAAAAGTTTCAACCAAAAGCTGCATAAATATTTGGGTGCTAAATGTTTATTGTTCTTTTGTTCTGGTTGAGTATTTAAAGGGAATGGGGAGACCACTCATGGAAGCATCTGTAATCAGAACTTCCCACGCTGTTGAAGTGTGTCTCTATTGCCAGGTAACAATGACTCTTGGAAACTATTTTTATGTTTTTAGAATGATGTTTTATATTGTATGCTGATCAGTTGTGTATTATGGATTCTTTCTAAATTCTTTTATTTGATATGTTTACCTGGCTATAATAAACATTAATCTTGATTTATCTTGTATAAGTCTAAATTCCTTTATTTAAGTAGTGTCGTATGGAGTTTTGTAGGAGTTTCCGTAAATCTTTCTGTCAGGGCAGATTCATACCGAGGACCCCATGACCGGAGCATGGCGCTAAGCATGAGGGGCAATCTGATTTCTGGCTGTCACTGGTATTAACAAGTTACAGCTCTCGTGACTATTGCTAAAATTACACTTTCTGTTATGAGTGAGCATGTGCAACTCACTTAAAGGTAAAATAGTTCACTCTGTAATCCTCTGTAATATCAGAACTGACTAATTTGCGTCCGTGAGGTAATGTAATTATAATCGCGAGCATTATCCTCTGAGCGACTCCGGGTCCCATGGAGGAACGAATATTTGCAATTAAGAGATACTAAGAAAATCAATGATCTAAATTAAATCACAACTAAACTTATGATCAGCTGTTAAATTACAAATGCAACAAAATTACAAATAATTGGAGTCAGATAAAATTATTCATGGAGTCAGATTTTTAAATTGGATCTTCACATTTTAATAAATTAAAGTGATTTTTCTAGAAGCGCCAGAAAAGACATACACGCAGAAGTCCTTCGACCAGCTGCTGGATTCCTACGTTGGGCCAATCAGCTGGACCTTACAATTGTATTATTTGTTTTCACTATCTGTTGTACTATTACTGTTTAATTAACACCATCGAAGGCAGTTTGTTCTGGGTTAGTTGGGGAGGGATTGAAAATGTAAAAAATACTCTGTACATAATCTTTGTACAAACAATAGCATTTGTCTTTGGAATAAAACAAATAAAAATAGTATGAGATATATATGAGAATAATGCGAGAGTGCAGCGAAGATTAAAGGGTTGTGGATTTGCATAAAATTACTTTATTGTTTATTGCTGTTTCTAAATGATGTTGTACTTTCTACCGGGTGTGTGTTAAATCACACGGCACAAGGTCTGAATTGGCATTAAAGCACAATAACTGTAATTTAAAACTGTGAAGAAACAAATGATCAATAAGCTTTGTGAGCTCAACATTTCTTCTCTTTGTGCCTCTTTTGTAACTTTTCGATGCGCACTTGTGCAACGTAGCGCTGCGACTCCATGTTGCTTTAAGCACATTATTCTGCACCTGGGAGGTGCATAAGCGGTTTGAAGCGTTTCATAAATTCTGTCGTATCTATCATATCGTGTTGCCCCATTAAAAAGCTGTACAGTACATTTAAAATAAGCATCTTTTAACTGTATATCATTTGTGTATGTGTGTGTGTTTGTGTGTGTGTGTGTATATTAATATAAAAATTGATGAATGTATGAATACATGGATGTATTGCATAAGAACACAAATAGTAACATGGAGCTACTTGTTGTTTATTGATTTTCAAATATAAAATTGAAATGTTTTCAGTGTGTGCATCAGTTCTTTTTAACAAAACCACAATATTGATAATTGTGATAACTTTGGTCACTTTAATGGTGATATGAAATTTTCATATGTAACCTTAGATGGTCATCTGACAATCTCACCCTCACCTTAGGCAACGTGTGAACAAAACACACAACGTGCTGAATACACTGCAGTGATGAAGGGCCAGGGTCATCGTCTATCTGTATGGTTTTTCCTGCTGCCAGCGCTAGCAATTGCAGGACAAGCTAAAGAGGCTGAAGTCAACCTCAACGGGGGCGTCTGGAGAACATCAGGGGGCGCTGGAAGCAATGTTTTTGAAAGGGGGTTGTGTTCTTGAGGGTTGTTCAAAAAATAAAAGATTTACAGGCTAAAACTCATGACTACATTTAAAAGAAAATGGTCTGCAATAATCTAGCATCCTTAGATACCTCACAGCAAACTTTTCAAATGCTTTTGTATCACAAGCACGTGGATCCCGTACTGTCAGACATTTGGCACGTGGGGGACTTTCCATAGACAAAATCATTTTTATACTGTAAAAATCTATCGCCTACCCCTAAACCTACGAATCTTAGGAAACTTTATGCATTTGATCAAGAATTCTGGTAGTCTGGTATTAATATTTGTGGGAAATACCAAAACCACCTCAGCTCTAAGTACTTTTTTTTTTGCAATTGTCCAAAATTATTTGACAAAAATACCAAATGTCTTTGCTGAATGTATTCTGACTGTTTCTGTCACTATTGAGTCCATGTGCTCTCCAAACAATGATCTGAACTCTGTCTGTACATGAAGGGGTAACTAGTCCACCTTTTTTTAATTGTTGGAATTAGTTTAGCGTTCTTTTTATACACTGGGATGAACTGACACAACAACTGTTGTTAATCTTCCCTGGCAGAGCAGAGGATAAACTATCGGTTAATACACATCATAATGTATTCAACATTGGGTTGTTTTCTCCTGGGAGAGAGAGTGGCGGTACGGAAACATAATACAAGCCCTTTGATGCTGCCGTGGCTAGCAAATTAAATGGAAGTGGAAGACAAGCTTTATATGAGGTGGAGTGCTGTTGTTGTTGTTGTTGTTAGATAATGCTGAGCTTCAGTTTTCATGCTGTTTTTTGCCCATATTGTCTATTCGAGAAATCCATGCTCTTCAAATTTACCTCTGTACTAATGCTCCTCTTACGCGAGAAGAGACTGTTTTTATTGATTCATTAATATTTAATTTCACTACAAAAACACCAATGTCTTGAGAAAAAACACAGCAGACCATGACAATTATGTGGATTACTGTGACGTGTTGTATGCTTATGTGAACAGCATTGTGTGTAAATGGCCATCTGCATTTAAGTTAAACATCTATCAAGTTTGATTTTGATGTTTTTATAAATGCTCATGTGTGTATGTGTGGGTGTTGACTTCCTGAAGATGATGTGATATTAACATGCTGCCAGTGCAGTCACAGCAGAACTCCATCATGAGCGCACAGAGTCTGGGTGAGATGCCAGGAGACGTCATAGTGGGGACACTATTTCATTTACTTCTACCTGTTTTACTGCTGACCGGTAAGTTAAAGCTTTCTTCTGGGTAGTTTGACATCAGTTGGCTTGTTGAAACAATCGTAGGCATGTAATAATTAAATATGTTCATGTTAATGTGCAAGTAGAAAGACTGAAATGACTCCGCACTGCAAAAATATTTTGTATTATTTCTTCTGCATTTCTCTACTAGTCAATAACTGGAAGGCAGTATTATTCTGACACGCTTTACACTCAAAGTTAATATCTGCCTTTTTAACACTTATTGTAACTTATCTGGCCAATACTTTGGTTTGCATATCTATCATTAGGGCTGCTTTACAATCACAATTATTTTGAGCTATATTGAGATCACAATTATTTAGCACTCGACTTTCAGTGTAAAAATGCTCTTCTTATTTAGTATTTTTATCTTGTTTCTAGTCTAAATATCTAAAAATCTTAAATCAAGATGCTTTTACTAGATAAGTAAAATGACATTAGATATTTTTTCGTGTTGTTGTCTGAAAAATAAAATCTAAATGAAGTGAGTTTTTGCTTAAAACAAGCTAAATTATCTGACAATGGGATAAGAAAAATAATCTTATTTCTGTTGGAAATCTTGTTTCTTGTCTCTGTCCTATTATTTATCTTACTCCATTGGCAGATAATTTAGCTTGTTTTAAGCAAAAACTCACTTCATTTAGATTTTATTTTCAAGAAAACAAGAAAAATATCCTATCCTAAAAATAGCAAGAATTTTTAGATATTTTTAGAAACTGGAAACAAGACAAAAATACAAAGTAAGAAAAGCATGTGCAGTGTTGGAAATGTTTTACTAAAAAAAAAAAAAAAACTTGGTGGACTTTCTTACACTTTAAATATTTCTAATATTTTAAAAAAGCGAGGGGAAAATAAGGTTCTTCTAATCGCTGTGTATGTTTTTTGTGACTTCAGCTAGTGCGCATGCCTTAGCATTGGCTGGAAAGATGTGGAAAGAACTTTACAATCAAATTTAATTATGCATTTATAAAAGTGTAAATACGGAAGCATGTAAGCACTTCAAAGAAGGCTAAAATGTTGCAAAGACTGTAGCATCGATTTTCATATCAAGTTTTTTGGTCTTGTAAAGATTTAGTGGAATTTACTGTATGCAAATTTTATATGAGTACATGTGCAGGTATTACTAAGAACTATTTATACATACATATGCTATATATAACATTTTTAATGCATTAATAAAGTAATAGGAAATAAGTAGTTTGCTAAAAACAAAAAAAAAAAAAAACACTTCAGTTATTACAAGGTAAAGTACTAATTTTGTACACCTAACAAAGGAACACTGTAAAGAATTTCTGAACTGAGTCACTGAAGTTTCAAAGCCACATACTGGAACACATCATTGGCTATAACTTCATTTAATATGAACTCTTTCCCTGCCATTGATGAAATTTACCAGCTTTCTGTGCTTTTACTGTTATATGCTGGGGGCACTGTTACACATCTTCTAAAAGAGTACACAATCTCCTGATTAAAACACAGGAAAGAAGAAGCAGAAATCAGCGATATCATATGTAATCACATGCATGTGTAAAATAACATGGTCATCAACATTAAACATCATATAAATCAAAACATCATATAAATGTTGATGAAAAAAGAATGCATGAAGCTAGAATAAAACAGAGGCTCTGTTCTTTCTTTTGATGTATTGCATGTTCAGCGAAATATTCTGGTGGCTATGAAACTTTTTGTGAAAATGATTAAAAATGCTGGCAGTGGCTGGAAACTTTTTTCAAAAACGCTGGTGGGGAAAGAGCTAAATCAAGATAATATTTAAAAATGTTTTTAAATTATTGCTAGTTCATGTTTGTGTAATGTTAACCTTATGTTTGTGCAATAAAAAACAAAAACAAAAAAACCAACAAAAACTACATAATTAAAAAGTAAGAATTACGAATGCGCCAGCTCCCGTATAAAGCAAAGCTTGTAGGCTACAGTTTATTTGCATAATCAAAGGGTCAGCAGATCTGTGTGTGTCATTAACTCTGATTATGTTAACAGGAGTATAATGTAAGTTCTGAAGGTGTTCTATACACCAATACTCAGGAAATTAAAAGATTGAATGACCCCAGGTGGCATAGGTTCTGCCAGGCATTACAGCCCAATTTAAGTTAGGTAGACAATTTAACTAACAAGTTACTACTTACAGTACTTATTGAAAGAATAAATAAATGAATAATATTTCATTTAAAAGGTTAAATAAAATCAATAAATTATCATTTCTATCTTACTTAAGAGTGCAGACATGTTCTTTTCCATTCTCTTGAACAATTGCCAAAACATCCATTGCATTTATAACAAGAGTGAATCCACCTAACAGTATTCTCCTTAAAGACATGGTAAATAACTTTCTGTCTAGTCCCATATGCCCAGTCTTATGTAAGAGAGCACACATTAAGTGGATCTATCCATGTGGCACAGTTGTGTGCAGACAGGAAGACGAAGACAGGCGGATACAACTCCAAATGTAGTTTAATCTCAAATAAAGGTAAGACAGGCAGACGGGCAATAGCACAACACACTTAAAAGTAACTGTTACCGGACAAAGACTGAGTTAACAAGGAGAACTTAAATAGCAGACAGAAACGAGATAATTAACTAAACACAGCTGAACAGAACTATACTAATGAGGGTTACCAAGGAAACAGACAAGAGGTGGGAAAATTTATTTTCCCACCTCTTCCCCCCACAAGTTCAGGAGACCATGGAGGCTCCAGAAGCTCAGGAGCCCAGGGTGGTGCACACTGTTCAGGAGGCCAGGGTGGCACACGCCATTCAGGCATAGTCCCCCTCAGGTAGTCCCCCCAACAAAAATTTCCTTGGGCGGAGCTGTGGACTCCTATGCAAGAGCCCTCTCTGGACTCGGGACAGGACACAGAGCCCTCTCTGGACTCGGGACAAGAGACAGAGTCCTCTCTGGACTCGGGATGGAAGAAGAAGTCCTCTCTGGATGCTGGTCGGGGGCTGGAGCATTCACTGGACTCTGAACGGGGACAGGAGGTGGCATGGGACTCTCAACAGGGACTGGACATGTCACAGGAGCCAACCACAAGTCTATAAACCAATTTTCCTCTGCTGGTTCTGGTGACGTTGCCGCAGGCATTGCGGCAGCCATTTTGGCTGGAGAGGAACAGGGTGACTGTGGCTGAGTGGTGGTGGTGTCCTTATCAACCTCACCAACAGTAAGGGAAGAAGGAAAGGGACCACAGCACATAATCAAGATATTGGGCCTGGGAGCATGTGGTCACTGTTGCTGGTACCTGGTAAAAAGAGATGGTCATCCAGTCCAGTCCAGAAGATGCCCTTTAGAGTCCCATCACCCCATGGCACCAGGATGACTAGGTCAAGGAACTCCTCAACATACTCCACGTTGGACCGGACATCTTGTGCTATTGAAATAAGCAGATCGGCTAGGTCACATTAAGTGAGCAGAATGCCCATCTTGCTGCTGTCTTTCTGTCTGGGTCCGGTAATCTGTCATGGTTGTGTGCAGGCAGGAAGATGAAGACAGGCAGATACAACTCCAAATGTAGTTTAATCTCAAATAAAGGCAAGACGGGCAACAGCACAACACACTTAATCAACAGTTACCAGACAAAGACTGAGTGAACAAGAGGAACTTAAATAGCAGACAGAAATTAGATAATTTACTAAACACAGCTGAACTATACTATACTATACTATACTATACTATACTATACTATACTATACTATACTATACTATACTATACTATACACTCACCTAAAGGATTATTAGGAACACCATACTAATACTGTGTACCCCCTTTCGCCTTCAGAACTGCCTTAATTCTACGTGGCATTGATTCAACAAGGTGCTGAAAGCATTCTTTAGAAATGTTGGCCCATATTGATAGGATAGCATCTTGCAGTTGATGGAGATTTGTGGGATGCGCATCCAGGGCACGAAGCTCCCGTTCCACCACATCCCAAAGATGCTCTATTGGGTTGAGATCTGGTGACTGTGGGGGCCATTTTAGTACAGTGAACTCATTGTCATGTTCAAGAAACCAATTTGAAATGATTCGAGCTTTGTGACATGGTGCATTATCCTGCTGGAAGTAGCCATCAGAGAATGGGTACATGGTGGTCATAAAGGGATGGACATGGTCAGAAACAATGCTCAGGTAGGCCGTGGCATTTAAACGATGCCCAATTGGCACTAAGGGGCCTAAAGTGTTTACACCACCACCAGCCTGCACAGTGGTAACAAGGCATGATGGATCCATGTTCTCATTCTGTTTACACCAAATTCTGACTCTACCATCTGAATGTCTCAACAAAAATCGAGACTCATCAGATCAGGCAACATTTTTCCAGTCTTCAACTGTCCAATTTTGGTGAGCTTGTGCAAATTGTAGCCTCTTTTTTCCTATTTGTAGTGGAGATGAGTGGTACCCGGTGGGGTCTTCTGCTGTTGTAGCCCATCCGCCTCAATGTTGTGCGTGTTGTGGCTTCACAAATGCTTTGCTGCATACCTCGGTTGTAACGAGTGGTTATTTCAGTCAAAGTTGCTCTTCTATCAGCTTGAATCAGTCGGCCCATTCTCCTCTGACCTCTAGCATCAACAAGGCATTTTCACCCACAGGACTGCCGCATACTGGATGTTTTTCCCTTTTCACACCATTGTAAACCCTAGAAATGGGTTTATCACCTTTCTTAAATCACCTTTCTTTCCCATTCTGACAATCAGTTTGGAGTTCAGGAGATTGTCTTGACCAGGACCACACTTATACTAACGAGGATTACTAAGGACAAGTGGTGGGAAACTGTGACAAAGGAACATGTGACAGAAATCAAAACCTTTTTCCTTTTCCAATCTCTTGGATTAAAACAAATTGGTGGATCTACAACCATGAACTTATGCCAGAGTTTGGAAGCATCAAGATTGTTGGCAATCATTGTTCTTACCCCTGTATACTTGGATAGAACCAATTTACAACAAGAGAATCTAGCATGCAATTCCTCCACTAGACCCATGTCTTCCTCTTTATATATACACTTTGTCCAAAATACAATTCTAAATATTCGAAACCAGTTGTAGCCTAGTGACTATTATTTATATTGAATATACATTTCGGCAAGGGCATATGAATAGGATTATCCCATATAGTGTCTGTCTTTCATGTATGCTGTTTGTGTGGCAGTATGTCTTACATGCGCCATGGCAGAATTCATCAAGAACATTGGTGGGGTTGTAGTCTATCTGGCAGGTTGAACATGCAGCTTAGAAACCAGTAGACGACTGACTTGTCAATAACCATTTGCATGAAGATCTTGTTAGTAATTTACAGTATGTAATTTCCGCTGCTAGAGGTCACATATTCAGAACAATAACAAAAGGTGTAGCTTGATGATGCTGTAAAGGAGCATGTAATGATGGGAATTGTCAAAATAACCTAAAAATCATGTTCATGGATGAGGTAATGAAACAAAGTTTTATAACTTATGTTTGATCACATTATTTTGTGTAATACTAATGAATTAGTAACATAATGTTACCACAAATTGAATGGTAACGCAGGGCAGTTTTATGTGTTCAAAACAATCATCCTAAAAGTACATTTAAACGTACCCAGAGCATTTGAAAGAAGGCTGACTTACTATATACACTGGTCAGGCATAACATTATGACCACTGACATGTGAAGTGAATAACACTGATGATCTCTTCATCACGGCTCCTGTTAGTGGGTGGGATATATTAGGCAACAAGTGATAATTTTGCCAACAAAGTTGATGTGTTAGAAGCAGGAAAAATGGGCAAGCGCAAGGATTTGAGCAAGTTTAACAAGGGCCGAATTGTGACTGGGTCAGAGCATCTCCAAAACTGCAGCTCTTGTGGGGTGTTTCCGGTCTGCAGTGGTCAGGATCTATCAAAAGTGCTCCAAGGAAGGAACAGTGGTGAACCGGCCACAGGGTCATGGGCGGCCAAGGCTCATTGATGCACGTGTGGAGCAAAGGCTGTTAATGCGAATGTCTAGTGGAGTCCATGCCTCTATGGGTCAGGGCTGTTTTGGCAGCAAAAGGAGAACTAACACAATATTAGGAAAGTGGTCATAATGTTATGCTTAACACATACTGTATTTAAGTACACTGCGATAGACTTGTTAAGCAATGTTAATTACCTAAGCACAAACCAAGTGGAGTGTGAATGCATGTTGAATTGCAGATATATTGCAATGTGATTTAAGAAAACAATATTTTCAAACAATATAAGATAAACCGTGTTGAGGTATATAACAGTTATTCATTTTCTGATGATAAGCTATCCAAAAATTTGCTCATCTGTCTAATAAAACCTGCAGGGGTCTCTGTCTAGTTGAAGTTTGTGGCAAAGCTCTCTCCATCTAGGAAATACTGCACTGATATTGATCCTTGTTTTAGTTCTCCCTTTGTCCAAAACTCTTTTTCGGACATATGAATCAACCATACAATTTTTTTGTAGTTATCTTTGGCCACAGAACCTGCCAATAAGAACCAAATGATAAAGAATAATTGTGGTCCACGATGACTGTGCGAAACAACAGTGGCATGCTAGACACTACATCTACTACTTCCGCATTTTTTTCACGAGACTCACTGTTTTCACGAGACTCACGGTTTCCATACAGCAGTTAAAGTATAAACCGAGGATGATGCGGACTCCATTGACAGGCGACGCAATGAGGAGGGATGTTACACTGGTTAAAATTGCAAATTTCTTGATTTAAACATTGTTGGAGACATTTGGGATAATAGAAGTCAACAAAATATATAACACTGTGCTAGTGTTTTGATTTTTCTTCAATATTCAAGTACCACTTAAGTTACAATACTACTGGGAATCAGCTTGTAATTGTAAGAATTTGTTCAGTTGTTTTCATGATCTACTTAGGCTTATGACGCTTTTGAGAAACACAGCCCAGGCCTGGAACTCGTCATAAAAATTAAAAAATCCTTAAAAATGAAAGGAAACAACAGCTGGTTTTTCCTTCACTATCCACTCTCACTAGCCAGGAGCTGTTGGTTGAGTCATTCCTCAATTGACTACTGAGAGGCAGAATTGGTCATTTTTCTTTTGTAATATACTTTGTTTCTATGTATATTTTAAATTATATAATGAGAAAGTACATAAGAAATCCATCTTCCAAACCATGTTTTTGCCTTACCCCGAATCACTATGTTAAGTTTAAAATAATGTATTTATATTTTAGAGACTGTCAGATGTGGGAAACTGCATACTTCCATCATTCGTCCATGTTCAATTATGTCTGTAAATTTGCCAACAATGGTCAGGCTATTGAAAACATACATAGCTTCAAGTTTCTTGGGGTTATTATCGCTGCATTTTTTTAAATGTGATGATGACCTTGGTACCATCATATGCTTTTCTTCTTAAGACAGCTTAAAATGTTTGGTGTATGTCCAATTTTTATGAAGTAGTGATGGAAAGCATGTCAACGCTCTCAGTCACAGAGTGGTTCGGTAATTCCACAGCTCAGCAGAGTCGGATTAGTGGTATTAGTACAATCTGCCTTAAAATGTATAGGTTATGATCTTCCCATCATTGCTGACATTTATGAGTCATCCCACATATCCGGCCAGATACCTTTTATCCCCTCTACTGCCAACACTGATCTAACACACCTGTGCTCCTGAAGACCTCAATTGGCTACTTCAGGTGTGTTTGATCAGGTCTGGAGCTGAACTTTGTAGGAAGGTAGATCTTCAGGAACAGGATTGGGCATCCTTGCCTTAAATCAATTAATTCTAAATCCACACACTTTTAGGATTAAGATTGTTCATGTTCTTAAATCCTCTGCTCTCCCATACCATGTAATTGTTGGTTTCCCATTATACTCTGCCTTGTGTTAGTGGATTGGCATTATGTATGCTTATGTGTATACGATGTTCAACTGTGTGTTATTGTTTTCGATGATGAGCTCACCAAGAGAGATTTTAGACAACTTTCTTGTTATAGTAAGAAAAGAATGAAAGCGAGGAAGAAAGGTCAGGCTACTATATGCATTGAAATGTATCAAAGTAGCTTGAAGCCACAACAAATTAACCTTGAATGTAAGAGTTTGCAAGCAAAAAGAGAAGACCATGATGGAAACGCAGACAGCAACAGGTCCTGGAACAAATTGTTCTGGGTAATTTTGGCGATTTTGGAAACGTGGCTGAACATGCATTTTAAACATGTGAAACCGGGGGAAAATGTGTAATGTGTAGGGATGCACCAATACCATGTTTTTCCAGATCAAGTCTAAATACTGATACTTTAATTTTTGGTTCTTACTGATACTGATGCTGCATTCCAGGTAGGTTTTTGAGCCCGTAAGTCACGACTTTAAACTACGACTCACGACTTTGTAGCGTTCCAGGCAAAGTCACACCAAACTGCCTGAGAGCAAGGAATTGTGGTAGCTAGATGTAAACAAAGCATGGCGGGCCGTATGGGGCTTATGCTCAATCATTTATATCGCCAAAGGTGTTTACTCCTTGCTTATTTGAGGGAAATGGAGGAGAAAAAATGGTGCATAAGGCAAGAAAAGCTGTTATACCTTATATTTTACACTATTTGTAAAATACCATGCACGACTTCCATACACACTGCATCCATAGGGGATGCCATTGTTGTTTCACGGGCTATGTGATGTCAGAGCTCGTAACTTGGAGTACATCGATCTAGTATGAGTTCACGGGTGGTAAGTCACAGGTTTGACTGCCGTTCCAGTGCACTTTCATGGGTAGAAGGTTGGAAAAACACAGGTTACGGGTTGCCTGGAACGCAACATGAGTACCGATACCTGTATATTCTTTGCATTTATAATTAAAAAAAATATATATTGGGTAGAGAATCTAAAAGAATATGAATCATATTAGGAGAGGGCAGGTATCCAAAGCTCATCAATTGACCATGGGGGTTCCTCATGGCTCAGTGCTTGGACCTCTCCTCTTCTCCATTTACACTACATCACTGGGACCCATCATACAGGCACATGGCTTCTCATACCACTGCTATGCTGATGACACACAGCTCTATCTTTCATTTCAACCAGATGATCCCACAGTAGCTGCACACATCTCAAGCTGTCTGGCGGACATCTCGGCATGGGTGAAAGAACATCACCTGCAGCTCAACCTGACAAAGACTGAATTTCTCATCTTCCCTGCCAATCCGACTCCACAACAGGATTTCACTACTTGATTACCCTTTCAAGGTCGGTCAGAAATCTTGGAGTAACCTTTGATGACCAGATGACCTTCAAAGACCACATTTCAAAGACAGCTCGGTCATGCAGGTTTGCACTACACAACATCAGGAAGATCAGACCATTCCTAACAGAGCATGCAACACAGCTTCTCGTCCAGGCCCTGGTCATCTCTAGGCTTGACTACTGCAATGCACTTCAGGCTGGACTTCCATTGTGTGCAGTCAAAACACTTCAAATGATTCAAAGCGCAACAGCACGTCTTCAGCGAGCCCAAAAGGGCCCGTCACACCTCTCTTCATCTCTCTGTTCTGGCTACCACTCGCTGCTTACATCAAATTCAAAGCACTGATGTTTGCTTACAGATCCACCACAAGCTCAGCACCCACATACTTCCACTCGCTCCTATGAGTCTAAATCCCCACCAGAAGCCTTCGCTCAGCTATGGAGCCATGAAAGAGGCATGAAATCACTCTCTAGAACATTTTCATTCACTGTTCCTTGCTGGTGGAACGATCTCCCCACCTCCATCCGGAATGCAGAATCACTGACAACTCACCTCTTCCGTGAGCACTTAACCTCTCAATTTTCCTCTATTCCCTCCCTATTACTCTAAGTAATGTCCAAAATGTAGTTTTTTGAGCACTTTTTGCGTTTCTACGCCTTTTCATGACGGATCGCTTCCTGTACTCCTCAGCTGTGAGTCGCTTTGGATAAATGTGTTTGCTAAATTAATAAATGTAAATGTAAATTAGTTGACTTAATATGTTTAGCAAATAGTTGTGTCTTTCAGGTTTTTCTTTCCTAATTATGCCAGTTAATATGTATTGTAGGAGCTTCTGTTACTTTCACATTTTCTTCTATTACTCTGTCATATATTTTCTTTCATTTAAGAGCACAGTGAATATTTAGAGCTACTCCAGCAGGGTTCAACGCCATCTGACTGCGCTCACACTATTGGATGAGAACTGGAATGAGCTGGTTGTAGACATCACTGTTTTCTACAGAGATGCTGTATAGATGAAATAAACTAATTTAATAAGTGATGATCTTTATAAGAGAACTGAATCAACAATGAACTGTATGTAGTGTTTACATGAACGTTAAACAAAGTGATCGGGTTGATGTGTGCGTGAAGCTTCAAATCGGAAATGATTTTTTGACATGAGCACACTGCACAAATATAAAGAGTTCCCTGCTGTTTGCACATAATAACCATTCTCCTACATTGGTTCTTTATACAGCAGACTTAATATTTATCCATTTATGGTAATAATCTGGAGACAATGAACATATGAACCCCTGTGCTGTGCTGCTTATATTTATCACGCAGTAAAAATCCCCCTCCTTTACGCACAAAACCAGTTGTCTGTGGATGAGAATCCGAAATAAGGACTGGTGGGACGTTGTCCTGCTCCACTTATAAGATCATTTTAAAATGACGGGACACTCATTTATATGACACTTTAATCAACAGAAAGAACAGTTCATTCTGTGCGTCATATGCTATTACGCTATTGCTACGGCATTGCACATGCGCAGTCCTTTCAGTTTTGGTCTTCAATCCGAACAAATCTTTACATGTTCTCGATAGGATTAGAAGAGGAATAAACCACCCCTTTCAATCCGATCTAAATTTTAATCGGATCAAGCTCAATCGGATCGATTAAGGTGTTTACATTAAGTCTTTTCAGTCCGATTGGGTCATCAATCCGATTGCTAATGGATTATTTGGTTGCATGTAAATGTAGCCAATGACACTGTTTTCTTTTAGAGCTGCTGTACAACCCACCCACCCCGAGGGCCCAATCGCCGCGTCTCCCGCATCTGGGGTATGGACAGATGAGATGAGAGAAATGGGAGACGGAGACACAGAGAGTGACAGAACAAGAGAGAAAAAAAAAAAATCTGGACACACTGCCGGACACACTGCCGCTCGGTCCTCAGCCGATCACGTGATGGTACTGGATGCTTGATGGACGGCTCGATCCTTCTCTGCCCCCTGGCGGCCGGCGGTGGCTCCTCCGGTTGATCCCCTAAACAGTGGATGGCAGCAGGCTCCGGCTCACAGCAAGCGTCGGCGACTCCTCCGCTCCCTCTCGGACGGCAGCCACCCCACCTCGACCCATGGGCACAGCAGCGAGCTCTCCGTCCCACCGGTCTTCACTCGCTCCAGCACCATCGCCTCAGGCAGCCACTCGTGGTCTTCTTTCATCCGCGTTGCCAGAACTCCTCAGCACCGCAATCCCCCTCAGCAGAGAGGGCTCTCCGACAGCATGTCTCTCCTTCCTCCCGGGTTTTTGGCACCAATGTAACGTAGTTTGTTCATATGGGAAGAAGGAGGTGGGAACATTTAAAAGACTTTAATAAATAAACAAAATGAAAATGAAAGTAAACCGTGGGCAGCCTCTCACAGACGACTGCCACATACACACATAATAAAACGTAAATAAAACGCAATATAAAATCCAGGCCTGGTCCTCTCTCGTCCGTCACTGGTGTCGCTCGAACTATATGCCTCAGAGCTCCTTCATGAGAGGACTCACTCGCTCCTTCCATGTCTCTCGCTCGTTTTAAAATTCATGATTCATGTTTGAAGTAAAACTGTGTATGATTATTTTTGCACATTAGTACAGAAACTGAATGACTGACTGAATAACTCCATAGGCACCTGTGGTTACAGAAGTCTTTTTTCTAGTGTTAGTTCCACATTAACCAAACTAGCCTGAAAAGTATTTCATGATACCATTTTTGTCAAATGTTGTAGATGTTTCAATAATATATTGAAATATAATTGGTCTTTAAATTAGATTTTGGTCTTTCCCCATTGAAGTAAATAAGAGCTACACATTATAAAAAATTGCTGTCTGATGGCGTTACTGAGATTTATTTTCCTGTTTGGTTAAAATATGCAGATTAATGACTTACATCTGGGAAATTATTTCTGGTCATCTTTAATAAAGAAATAGTTTTAGAGAAGGAATAATTTTGCCACTGGTAGCAGGAAAAAACAACAACCCTAAAACAATGATGCCAAATGATAACCCATGTATTCTTGTGTCTCTTATAGTTTTTTCTTTACTTAAATTGTAATATTTTTCTCCCCACAGCAATATCACTGAGGTACAATGGGCTGTCAGTCGTGTATCTTCTTTTCCTTCTGTCCGTACCGCTGTTGCCCACTCCAGACTTGGCTACTATGAAGGGTAAGTAATAATGAACAATGCTTTGTCTATAATAAGGTCATGTTTCAGGCAATGTAATATTTTGTAACAGCTTTTCTTATAGAGAAGACAAAAGAGTATGTGTTGTAGTGTGTCTATGTGTGTGTGTGATTGTGTGTATATATTATGTATGTATAGCTGTGGCACATAGTGTATTTTTTTATTTTTGATTGGTATTCTTCTCAATTCAGCAAACACTGTTAAAGTTGTAGCCATCTCATCAATGATGCATTACAATAATGACAGAGAGTTGTGCTGTCAGCAGACTCAAGCTACAGAGATTACCTGCAAGTGGACATTTGGTTGAGTGCTTTATAGATCCATATAATCCTGTCAGACCTTTTCTCACATATTTCCATATATTTCCTCTGTCCTTGCTTTAAACTAATTTAGCCTCATGCACACTCGCTCATTCTCACTCACTCACGCACGCAGGCGCGCGCACACACAAATTCAGTGTTTACTGTAAAATGCAAGTTAAGGATGGTATAATTGTATAAGGTCTCAGCTGAAAAAAGATGATAAAGCTTTTAGAAAAAAATAGGCAATGAGTAACACATTTGCTGCATCAGCTAAGTGTTTTCACAAATATAATTGATTTATTGCTAAATAATCAAAATCTAACACTTTATCCGACTAAGATGATACAGCTTTCTCATTTCCCATACTTTTACAAGGCCTGATGATGTTAAATATCCTGTGGAGGGGAAAGCACAGGATCAAACAGTGATGATTAACAGACAGAATTAGCAGTGCTAGCATTTTTCAAAGGTTGTGTTATAGTAAACCGGCTGCATGCAACAGGCCTCAGTTCAGGCACTTAAAAGAATAAATAAATACACAGTCAAGAGAGTGCAGATTGGAGTCCAACATTGTATTAAAGTGCATTAAATCCACTATCCAAAAAACAATGTGGTTTTTAATGTTTCTCTTTACAGCTGTTTTGGTAATGAAAAAGACAGGGCATAGATAAGATGTTTATTATTGATTTTTGTAAATAGTTTTTTTCTTTTATTTTACAGTACAATTGTATTACATTTATTTCACTGGCCCAAGATGCTGGGATAGATATTGTTTTATGGTATAGATATTGTATTATTATATATTGTTTTAGAATATATATTATTATTGTTGTTTTATTTAGCAAAGCAACAGTAAAATTACAGTACAAATATTATGTCTGTCTTAATGTATTAATTTCACTGGATGCTATTTACACAAGAAGTATTGGTCCCACTTTATGTTAAGGTTAGGGTTAGGTGTCACTTATATTAAGTGACCTTAACTACCTAACTTACATAAAAATAAGTACAATGTACTTAAGTATTTTATTTTACAGTGTACGGTGTACTTACCTAGTGGTAATATAAGGTAACTAAATGGGTTAAGTTTAGGTTTAAGGGGTAGGTTCAGTGTTATTACCTAGTTATTACTCAGCCGTGCGTGGGGAACAAGACTGTAAAATAAAGTGCTACTGTAATTTTGTCTTGCTCAATCAAACAATGGTGGGAGGAGTTATTTGCACTGTGTAAATAGACACTCTGTTTGATTTTCCATCAAAATCTGGCATAATCTGATCATGAACTGTTGAGAGACAGTAAGTGTTCCTGCCAACTATAGAATTGAATTCAGGAGATACAGAGCAGTAAAAGTCCAAATCAATCTCGCTTTTATAGTGAACACAATGCATTTTGTTCCTTTTTAGAGAAAAAACACTAAATGTGTTATAGTTGGATTTTGCACTTTGTGAAGCTGATGTAGTGGCATATATTGTATATAGGTCAATGCAGTATACAGTGTTGCTTCCCTGAACTGTTTAATTTCATCACCTGGTATGGCATTTGTTTTGTTTTTAAAACATTTGGGTCATTTTTTTATATTGATGGGTTATTTTAGTACCTCTGTAACCCAGCAAGTTGGGTGTCACATGTGTATCTGTTTGTTTTGTCTTTCACTTTGCTTGTATTCTGTCACATAACTTTTTCTTAGTTTTCCTGCCACTTGTCTGTCTCCATAATAACCCTCGTTAGTATAGTTCTGTTCAGCTGTGTTTAGTTAATTATCTCGTTTCTGTCTGCTATTTAAGTTCCTCTTGTTCACTCAGTCTTTGTCCGGTCACCGTTATGATACAATGTGTTAACCCTGCCTGCCTGTCTGCTTTGTATTTGGTATTAAACTTGCAAATAGCGTGCCTTGTTGGCAAGTGCTATTCGCACTAGCTCCGCCTAACAATGTCTGGTTGGGCCACACAAGATAAAAAAAGACATGCATATTCAATGTCTTCAGTGGTGTAGTTAGTAAAGTGTAAGGCTTAAGTATCTAGGGTTTGACGCGATCGACCCAGGTTCTAATCCGCCTTTTACTGATCTTGCTCTTCTCCCTTTTCCCAACACATATCACATCGGAAAGGCATTTACTTTCAATAAAAATTAAGAAAATATTCTAAAAATAAAGTGCCTGACGAAATGTTTAATAATAATAAAGCATTTATTGGGCAGGGTTAATGGTAGGTGTTGGGAGGGCTTTTATTGTCCCATTAAGGCAGTATCCATTTAATAATTTTAATAAATATAATAATTTAGACTCTGTTATTATTGCATCCTTTTAATGTACAACAATACTGAAGTGCAAATAGTATGTATCTGTCAAAATAAAGTTTAAATTGCACGTAATTACTATTTACACATATTGCAAAGAACTGCTACTTTTACATGGTGTAAATATAATATATCACTATTTTCACTTCGTATGCTATTTCACTTAGTAAATAGTATCTATCGCTAAGAAAATATGCTATTTTCACTGAGTGTAAATAGAATCTAGTTGCTATTTACACGGTGTAAATAGCAACATCTATCGCTATTTGCACTTAGTACAAATAGCCGCTGCCATGTTTAGTCTTCCGTCTTCGTATACCTGCCACAACACAACTGTTACAGATTACCGGACCTAACAAAGACAACATGAGTTGGGAATTTGCAGGACAGATCATGGCAGTGGCTCAATCCAGCTGCGATTTATTTACCTTCACTGAGAGGTTGTGTTTTCTCGTGCAGACCAGCTGTTTACTTGACGAGACTATCAAGGTGTTGTATCGGACTGGGGCCAACTCTGTCGATTCCTTCGGAACTCCCCGATCTGGCCGGATTGGACTGGAGAGAGGCCATCTCTTGATGTCTGGAAAGCTTTATTCCCTCCTATGTATTCCAGTCAGCGCAAGACTCCCATCCAAAGATGGCCACCAGTCCAAACTCCCATCTTAGGATGACCACCACCATGCCAGAGCCAATGAGAGACGACTGGCTCATAGAATTTTGGGCATAACCGTCTCCTGTCTCCGTCCAGAGTCCCGAGACAACTTCTGTCCCTGTCCAGAGTCCCGAGACTTTTCCTGTCCCAGTCCAGAGTCCCAAAATGTCTCCTGTCCCCGTCGAGAGTCCTGAGACGTCTCCTGTCCCCGTCCAGAGTCCAGTGGGGGCTCCAGCCCCTGACCAGAGTCCAGTGAGGGCTCTGTCTCCTGTTCCGAGTCCAGAGAGGGCTCTGTTTCCTGTCTCGAGTCCAGAGGGTCTAGAGAGGACTCCAGTCCATGAGCTCTCTCCAGTGTCTGTAGCTCCTCCCAAGAATTTTTTATTTTTTTTTGGCTACCAGTCCATGAAGGCTGGACCTGAATGGCCGTCGCCGTCGCCGTAGCTTCAGGCACCTCCATGTTCTCCTGAGCTGCCTCCACTGCCATGGTCCCCTGATCTGCCTGTGCCGCTATGGTCCCCTGAGCTCCCTGCACCGACCTTGGTCCCCTGAGCTGCCTACGCCACCATTGTCCCCTGAGCTGCCTACGCCACCATTGTCCCCTGAGCTGCCTGAGCCACCACAGTTTCCTGAACTGTCTGAGCCACCACGGTTCCCTGAACTGCCTGCGCCGCCATGGTCCCCTGAGCTGTCTGAGCCACCACGATTTCCTGAACTGCCTGTGCTACCATAGTTCCCTGAACTGCCTGCGTCGCCATGGTCCCTTGAGCTGCCTGAGCCACCACGGTTTCCTGCACTGCCTGTGCCAGCACAGTTCCTTGAACAGTCTGTGCCACCATGGACCCCTGAGCTGCCTGAGCCACCACGATTTCCTGAACTGCCTGTGCCGCCAAGGTTACCTGAACTGCTTGCACTGCCATGGTCCCCTGAGTTGCCTGAGCCACCACAGTTTCCTGAACTGCCTGTCCCGCCACGGTTCCCTGAACTGTTCCTGAACAACCAGCACCACCCTGAAGATGTCCTGACCTGCCAGCATCATCCAGCTCACCTACTTGTCACCTCCAGGACTCCAGGGTTGAATCGAATCATGACATGAGGGTATTGTTACACCTCTATTAATTTGGGTAATTATAGAGCTGTTTGAATTTAAGTTGTTTGGTTCAAAGATGAGGATGTGATTTGTTGCATTTATTTGCATTGAGGATTTGTATTTTGGGCTTACTCTTGGGTCTTTTCCAGAGGACCCACTTCTGTCTGCCATCATCCTCATCAGCTCCTCTCCATATAAGCCAGCACCACATTCCTTCAGGCACATTCCTTGTCTGGTCTCATTGGACATTAGCATGTGTAAAACTTACCTGACTACTTACCTTCTATTGCTTACCTTGTCTTCTAGTCTTCTTCTAGTCTTCATCACGGTCACACACAACCCCGAAGCATTCTTTAATTTCCGCTGTCTGTGGAAATTGAAGAATGCTTCGGGGTTGTGTGTGACCGTTTGAAGGAATTAGATCAGAAAGTGATAGGAATTGAGGAACTGAACCGTAACAACGCAGTCCGGACTGCGGATACGCAGGGTAGAGTGGGCTCCATCGGAGGTCAGATCGGTGAACTTTTACGGACTGTAACCGGTCTGGCCATGAGGCTGGACGTAATGTCTAGGGAAACTGCACAGACCGGACGCGAAACGCTGAGGACCAGATCTGATTGATTGATTATGATCTGGACAAATTACCGAAGATCATCAAATGGATTAAAAAATAATAAATTGTATTTGCCTGACCTAATCCCCACTTGGTCCCTTTCTCTCGGTTGGGAGTCCAGCAGGGCAGCCGGGCAGCTGTCTTATCTCCCTTCAAGGACAAACCATAGAACTGAACTCGAAAACATCTGAAGTTATGGCTAACATTCTCACAGACTCACTCGCACCATACACAATACCTAACCTGATCACTACTACCGTCTGCCTGTTATCTATCTCTTCCCCCAGTCCATACAAAAAATCCCATCACGTGACCACGTGTACTGTGTCATGTTTATGTTTATGTTTATGTTTTGTTGATGTTTGTGTTTTGCTATGTAATGCTTGCTAAACTGCATTCTTGTATTTCTGGAGAGCGTGTGGCGGCGCCTGACTAATCGGCTGCGGCCCGGAGGCTTGCTCCAAACTCATTTCGTTACACTGTACTTGTACATGTGTAATGACAAATAAAATATTCAATTCAATTCAATTCAATTCAATTCAATTCAATTCATCATCTCCTGTTGTACCACCTTGCACCTGCAATAAGAAAGGACTGTTGTAATTTAAGTTAAGCTTCATGCAACTCTATATGCTCTGCATAGTTGATATAGTTGACCTGTTGATATCGCTTGCGAACCGCTATACCTGCAAGTAAACCACTGTGTTGAAAGTTAACTCTGTGTGTTGTCCTCTTCTGTTGCAGTATTGTCATTGGCTAAAGACTGTTAGGAAAGGAACTCTTCTATAAGAAGGACGTCTATAGGTCATCTTACACACTACAGATAAGACTGTGCTCATTCACAGGAACTGGCACTAAACATTTCCTGTATCTGCCATTGTCTCATTCCCCATCACAACCTCACACTATACTTTATTCTCTGTTTGGGATTGTTTGCTTTGTTGTCATTATTGTTTGACATGCCATTTTTATGTAAAGTGTAATGTAAATCATTGAATATACCTTTGAAAATAGTTTCTTGTTTTCTGTTTTTTTTTTTTTTTTTTTTTTTTTATTCTTGAAATACAGTATATCCTTCCCTGGGTATTTTGCTTAAGTGATCCTTCCTTAATTTCAATAACTCGTCAGTTCACTGTAGAGAAATCTGGGCACAAGCAAGACAAACGTACTGTTCAGAAGGTCAAAGCTAGTCCACAATCTAGCAAACGTTATTCTTGATTGTGCCTATGAACACTGCATTGAGTGAAATAAATTTTTCTTGCTTACTGAAAACAAACATGGGAAACTGTAATGGGAGTGAGCAGGCAAAGGTGAGGATCTAAGTGCAAAAGAGTATGTTTAATAAACAAACTGAAATAAGTCCAAAACAGGAAGAACACAGGGAACACCAAACACTGGAACATTCAAAAACAAGAAACTACAAACATCGACTGACAAAGCACAAGAGATACAATGTATATGTACACGGAGCAAGACACACCTGGGGAGAGTAATAAACAGGCCACGCTGGTCCGCCCTGAGATGGATCTGGTGGCAGGCATGATGGCTGAGGACTCAAGCATGGCAGCCATGTTGGCTGGAGACTTTACCATGGCAGCCATGATGGCCAAGATTTGCGATGGACTAAGCTCTGCTGTCAGAGCTTGGGTCATGTACCCCCCCCATGCAGGTGTCTGGTGTAGTGAATGTTATGGACACAGAATCGAGTGAACCTATGGAAGGGAACCTAACAGCTGAAAGTTTTTAGGATCATATGCGAAAATGTAAATGCAGTGAATTGACTGATGCTAAATTGTATGTGTTTGTATATGCAGGGAAAACTGGCAGGTTTCTTCGTGCTCTTTGCTCCACTGGAGTGATATTGTTGGCATTGCAGTGTGGGATGCAAATCACCTTCACATATATTCCCAAGGATGGTAAGATCTTATTTATGTCAGTATTATTGCTTAAAAGTTAAGGTAACTGTGAAAGTTCAAAATAATAAAGTCAAATTGTGAACAGTCAAAAGTTGACCAATACGTTATTTTAGTATTTATATATTATATATATATATATATATATATATATATATATATATATATATATATATATATATATATATATATATATATATATATATATATACACACTCACCTAAAGGATTATTAGGAACACCATACTAATACTGTGTTTGACCCCTTTCGCCTTCAGAACTGCCTTAATTCTACGTGGCATTGATTCAACAAGGTGCTGAAAGCATTCTTTGGAAATGTTGGCCCATATTGATAGGATAGCATCTTGCAGTTGATTGAGATTTGTGGGATGCACATCCAGGGCACGAAGCTCCTGTTCCACCACATCCCAAAGATGCTCTATTGGTTTGAGATCTGGTGACTGTGGGGGCCATTTTAGTACAGTGAACTCATTGTCATGTTCAAGAAACCAATTTGAAATGATTTGAGCTTTGTGACATGGTGCATTATCCTGCTGGAAGTAGCCATCAGAGAATGGGTACATGGTGGTCATAAAGAGATGGACATGGTCAGAAACAATGCTCAGGTAGGCCGTGGCATTTAAACGATGCCCAATTGGCACTAAGGGGCCTAAAGTGTGCCAAGAAAACATCCCCCACACCATTACACCACCACCACCAGCCTGCACAGTGGTAACAAGGCATGATGGATCCATGTTCTCATTCTGTTTACGCCAAATTCTGACTCTACCATCTGAATGTCTCAACAGAAATCGAGACTCATCAGACCAGGCAACATTTTTCCAGTCTTCAACTGTCTAATTTTGGTGAGCTTGTGCAAATTGCAGCCTCTTTTTCCTATTTGTAGTGGACATGAGTGGTACCCGGTGGGGTCTTCTGCTGTTGTAGCCCATCCGCCTCAAGTTTGTGCGTGTTGTGGCTTCACAAATGCTTTGCTGCATACCTCGGTTGTAACGAGTGGTTATTTCAGTCAAAGTTGCTCTTCTATCAGCTTGAATCAGTCGGCCCATTCTCCTCTGACCTCTAGCATCAAAGGCATTTTCCCCACAGGACTGCCGCATACTGGATGTTTTTCCCTTTTCACACCATTCTTTGTAAACCCTAGAAATGGTTGTGCTGAAAATCCCAGTAACTGAGCAGATTGTGAAATACTCAGACCGGCCCGTCTGTGCACCAACGACCTTGCCACATTCAAAATTGCTTAAATCACCTTTCTTTTCCCATTCTGACATTCAGTTTGGATATATATATATATATATATATATATATATATATATATATATATATATATATATATATATACTCACCTAAAGGATTATTAGGAACACCTGTTCAATTTCTCATTAATGCAATTATCTAATCAACCAATCACATGGCAGTTGCTTCAATGCATTTAGGGGTGTGGTCCTGGCCAAGACAATCTCCTGAACTCCAAACTGAATGTCAGAATGGGAAAGAAAGGTGATTTAAGCAATTTTGAGCGTGGCATGGTTGTTGGTGCCAGACGGGCCGGGTCTGAGTATTTCACAATCTGCTCAGTTACTGGATTTTCACGCACAACCATATCTAGGGTTTACAAAGAATGGTGTGAAAAGGAAAAACATCCAGTATGCGGCAGTCCTGTGGGCTAAAAATGCCTTTGATGCTAGAGGTCAGAGGAGAATGGGCCGACTGATTCAAGCTGACAGAAGAGCAACTTTGACTGAAATAACCACTCTGCACAACCGAGGTATGCAGCAAAGCATTTGTGAAGCCACAACACGCACAAACTTGAGGAGGATGGGCTACAACAGCAGAAGACCCCACCGGGTACCACTCATGTCCACTACAAATAGGAAAAAGAGGCTACAATTTGCACAAGCTCACCAAAATTGGACAATTGAAAACTGGAAAAATGTTGCCTGGTCTGATGAGTCTCGATTTCTGTTGAGACATTCAGATGGTAGAGTCAGAATTTGGCGTAAACAGAATGAGAACATGGATCCATCATGCCTTGTTACCACTGTGCAGGCTGGTGGTGGTGGTGTAATGGTGTGGGGGATGTTTTCTTGGCACACTTTAGGCCCCTTAGTGCCAATTGGGCATCGTTTAAATGCCACGGCCTACCTGAGCATTGTTTCTGACCATGTCCATCCCTTTATGACCACCATGTACCCATTCTCTGATGGCTACTTCCAGCAGGATAATGCACCATGTCACAAAGCTCGAATCATTTCAAATTGGTTTCTTGAACGTGACAATGAGTTCACTGTACTAAAATGGCCCCCACAGTCACCAGATCTCAACCCAATAGAGCATCTTTGGGATGTGGTGGAACGGGAGCTTCGTGCCCTGGATGTGCATCCCACAAATCTCCATCAACTGCAAGATGCTATCCTATCAATATGGGCCAACATTTCTAAAGAATGCTTTCAGCACCTTGTTGAATCAATGCCATGTAGAATTAAGGCAGTTCTGAAGGCAAAAGGGGTCAAACACAGTATTAGTATGGTGTTCCTAATAATCCTTAGGTGAGTGTGTGTATGTATATATATATATATATATATATATATATATATATATATATATATATATATATATATATATATATATATATATATCGGCTTGTCTCTGGTCTCATGCAGTCAGAAGCTCCTTCTCTGCGACCGAGTGGAATGAGCATACTAAATTATTTAGATGATTGGCTGATTAAAATCCACTCAGACAATGTGCTGAACAGCCACAAATTCAAGCTTATTAACCACCTGCGGTGTATGGGCCTGTCAATCAATACGCAGAAGATGCATTTACATGTTGACTTCTATTAATGTTATAAGTTAAAGGTAACTAATGATTATAAGGAGTCAGTATCAGAGTACACATATGGTACATAATGTATGGAGAACACTAGCCTACTGTCATATTTAGTAATGAGCACAACTTGCATCTGAGTGACAGATAAACGGCATGCTCTTATTTCAGTGTCATTGGTAATTTAGTGGATATTACAGCAAACAGTTTACTTCATACATTGTTTAACAGCATTGAGTTATAGAGGGTCACTTTATTATTCAAATGAACTGTGTTGTGTGCATGTATTTTAAAGATTTATGTTATGTTCTTGCTCTGAGAGAGTATTGGTGATAAAATATAGCTTTATAAAGATATACAGCTTTTTTCATGTGAATGACTGGGTGTCGAGCTTCAGGATGCAATACTAAATGTTCCATTTCATTTGCAATGCAATGCAGAAAATGAAAAGTGGTTTAAATCGGTCTTGTTTTCCTGTAAAAAAATATATCTAAACATCCTCAAAGCCAGATAAACTTGCTTGAAAAGCCACAATGCATAAGATTTCAAAAATCTTGCATATTATATTGAATTGGCAGACACATAGCCTGACGTCGTCAGATTCTAGTCAGAATATGAGTCTGATTCTGCTCCGTTGAGCTGTGATTATTGGGACGTGTTTCAAACAAACCAGGAAAGAAAATGCCTCTGCACTCAATTGGATAGACCTACAACCAATCAGAGCAACGGAGCGATGCATAGTTGTCAACAGAACTCAACTGCACGCACACTGGAAGAAGTAGAAGAAGATGAGTGTAAACAATCTTTGCCGGTGTTGTAAAAAGAATTTAAGGATACACGGAGTACTTACCAACACGATCATCATTTTTGAAAGAAGGTGAATGCATATATATACGAACAAGTCCATCTGTCCATTATCGTATAAAGCCCGACCTGACAATTTGATTGGTCTGAACAGCTCTGGTTCAAGCAAAGTTGCTCCACAACGGATCAAGTCCAGACCGAACTTCCTGACCTCAAAAATTGTAGGCGGGGCTAAGTTCGGCTGTGTTCTATGTTCTAGTGCTGAATGCGCATTTTACAAGATAAGACGTTTGTCTGATGCTTCTGTTATACAACAAATCCTCCACCATGGCCCTACCAGTCTTCTCGTTCACAGATCAGTGAACAGCTTGGTGTTGGATGAGCTGATGGAATTGAAGCGACCATTATCCACCTGAATTCAATTGTTTTTATTTCTATAAAAGTTTATTAAAACTACAGTGGAGGCGTAATGTAAACGCTGCCGTGGAACATTCTATCCTAACTTCACCCTCACACTCCGTCATGACAATATGACACGAGACAGCATTCCACCTCGACGAAAAATCTTGTCACACTTTAATCTCATGAGATCTCGTCACACCCCTAGTGCTTGGGCTCTTTAGTGCAAAGAGACACAATTATGGAGCCATAAATATGACAAAACAATTTTAACTGATCTGACAAGTTCACTGTCCAGTAAACATTCACAGGTGAATCAAAATCATTTAACCTTGTGCAATCTTAAAATGGTTCATTACTGGTGCAGTGGTTCACTGCGGAGCATGACACTCTCACGACAGTCATCCAATTGTGTTTGTGGCTTTTGTTGGAGTTCAGTGTGTGAATTCATCTTTAAATGCCTTACAATAAGCCCACAATTTGTAAGATATTAAGCAGAAATTAATCGTATAATGTTATTGCATCTGCTATGTAACACGTATATGAATGATAATTTGTGATGTTCATGTCTTGAGCTCAAAACGTCAGCAAGTGTTTGAAAGAACATCCGACTTGGAAGCTGCAACTCTGTAATTGGCCAAAATGTGACGTTTGACTCTTCCAAATCCCTCTACTCCAGGGGTTGGATGCCATAAATTTGGCATCAGGCCAAAACATTTAATTTGCCACTAGATGGCTAAATAAATATCCCACTAGATGGGATAATTTAAGAAATTAATTGATGAAAAATGCAACTAGAATTGCCTGTGACATACTGTTACAGTGAGCTGTTACTCTGGTAAAAATTAATAAAGCAGTAGTGACAAGTATCTTCATTCACCAATTTGCAACACAGACCGCCTTGCTAAAACACACATATGTGGGATATGCAGAATGGATAAAAATAACTCAAAACATAAAAGAGGACTTGAATAAGCCCATTAATGGAATGTTTAAGTCATGCTCTTAACAAACTATGTTTTATTTCCTCTTTCCATATTGTGAATAATAAATGTGTATTTTAATTAGCTTGCTACACAATGGAGCCTAACTTATTGTAATAATTATTTGACGTAGCCTACTTTTACACTCAGAATTATTCCATGGCATCCTCACGTACTAAAATGCATTTTTAATTGTTTGCGTGCTGGAGGTATGCCATTATGTCGTGTGCAGAGTGATGTTAACATTTAAGCTAGCTGGTGAGAAAATTACACTATCAAAGAGTCTAAAGAGCAAAGTCAACAGGGAAATAGGGCATACAAAGAAAAATGGAAAGACAACTGCGTTCATCCTACCTGGTTCTGTGAATGCAAGGCCGGTGTGTCTCATCTGCAACGAAGTTGTCGCTGTTTGTAAATAATATAATATCAGACGGAATGTGGTTTAATAGAAAAGGGCTTCAATATTCATCAGCTTTTTGAAAAGTTTTCTTTTTGGCCTAAATTATCCATGAATAATAATGTATGCTTTTTATTCATCAGTGACTGGGCCTTGGGACAACATTTACTTTCACCTCGGCATTGTCAGGTATGAAATATATGAATTCTTTCAATTTCAAATCTCAATTTTATTTAATTAAGTATTAAGTCTGGCATTCAACAGGCTAAATAACTGCTAAGTGTAATATAATTATTCAAAACCAGCAAATATCAACCCTTTTTTTTTTTTTTCCTCAAAGTAAGGAGTTCTCAGTTCTCAGAAATGAAGGTAATAAGCCATTGGCTGTGTCCAAATCGCATATTATCTTGAGTGCAACCGAATAAGTTGATAAAAATGTCATAAAAATGTCAAAAAAAGTATAAGTAGAACTTCCAGATTTTTATTTTGTACTCAAACATTTTAATTGATTGAAATATTTGAGTAAGCTAATTCATACATTTAACTTAAAATATCATTTAATCTCAACTTAAATATTTTTAGTAGTGGAAATAAATGCTACCTTGTTAATTGGTGACACAGCATAGCACTTGCTGAATGAGTACAGCAATATAGAACATTTAACATACTGTATATCTATTCTCAAACTAAGCTCATGTTACACTTGTCACCATGATAGAAACCCTACAAAAAACATCCCCTTCCTGTCCCAACATGACTGCGCACCAGTGCACAAAGCGTCGGTCCATAAAGACATGGATGAGCGAGTTTGGTGTGGAGGAACTTGACTGGCCTGCACAGAGTCCTGACCTCATCCTGATAGAACACCTTTGGGATGAATTAGAGCGGAGACTGCGAGCCAGGCCTTCTCGTCTAACATCAGTTAGCTAACATCAGCCTGACCTCACAAATGCGCTTCTAGAAGAATGGTCAAAAATTCCCATAAACACACTCCTAAACCTTGTGGAAAGCCTTCCCAGAAGAGTTGAAGCTGTTAGAGCTGCAAAGGGTGGGACAACTCCATATTAAACCCTACGGATTAAAGTCATTAAAGTTCATGTGCATGTAAAGGCAGGCGTCCCAAAACTTTTGGCAATTTAGTGTTGTATGAATGTAATCTGGACATACATTCACCATTTTGACATTATCATGTGACTTACCAGCGTCAGTTGCAATGCATCACTGTCATTCACAAATCCTCTCCCGTGGCCTCATGGGATAGTAAAGTGTCGATCGTATGCACACTTTTATGAGTACTATGAATTGGGACATACTTATTTTGTCACATACTATTTTCCGCCTACTATACAGTAGGGAAGTATGCAATTTCGAATGCCATTGTGTCAGTAACATACATTTGGCCAATGATGTTTGAGCCCGTCTTACTTGGCACAAATGGTGTCCATATAAGGTGGTGGTGAACACTATTTCCTTAGATTCTGCCCAGAAGGAAGCCACACCTCTTGTAGAATGGGCTATCATTTGAATGGGACATTGTAACCCTTACAAGCTTTGGCCAGAGAATCATGTCAACAATCCACTGTAATAGATACTGTTTAAAGATTTAAACAGTGAAAACAAATAATAAAATCAAGTCAAGTCACCTTTATTTATATAGCACTTTTTACAGTGCCGATTGTTTCAAAGCAGCTTCACATTGTTAACAGGAAAATAATGCAACAGAATTTGATTCGGCTGTACAGCCGTTCTGGAGAAAACGGTGATGTCATCAACTCAGTTCAATTATTATATAGTATCAATGCGGGCAGGTCAGTAATATACTTGAATATTTAGTGTCCCCACTAAGCAAGCCAAAAGCCAAAGGCAAAAGAGGCAACGGTGCAAAGGAAACAAAAACTCCATTAGGCGACTGAATGGAGAAAAAAACCTTGGGAGAAATCAGGCTCAGTCGGGGTGCCAGTTCTCCTCCGGCCGACAAACAAACAGTGTATGATTATAATTCTGGCAACATTACAGGTCAGAAATCATATTAGATCGGAACATTTAGAATATTTGTCCATCTGATTGAAGATCGGAGTCATCACGGCGGAGACGGGTTTGTTGAGGATCAGTCCCACTGGATGTCGTGTCGATGAGGCTGTCACAGGGAGAGTCTAGTTGACACGCTCTCTGCAGACGCTTTAGAGCTGCGTTGTGGTTGTGTCTAGGCGCAGGTCCACCATCTGATCTGGATACGGCCTGGATCCGGCTGACTGCAGTAAACCTCGGGATAAACAGAGAGACTAACATTAGCATAGATGCCATTCTTCTTATGATGTAACGAGTACATCAGGTGTTATGGGAAGTGTTCCCGGTTCCGGCAGACCTAGTTAATGCAGCCTAACAATCATTTACTGATTTGAATAATAGAAATTGATAATGGTTTATGTGTAAGCCATAGTAAAGAGATGTGTTTTTAGTCTAGATTTAAACTGACAGAGTGTGTCTGCTTCCCGAACAATGCTAGGAAGACTGTTCCAGAGTTTAGGCGCTAAATAGGAAAAGGATTGACCGCCTGCAGTTGATTTTGATATTCTAGGGTTTATCAACTGGCCAGAGTTTTGAGACCGCAATAGACGTGATGGAGTATAATGCGTTAAGAGTTTGCGCAAGTACTGGGAGCTAAACCATTTAGTGCTTTGTAAGTAATAAGCAAGATTTTAAAATTTATACGATGTTTAATAGGGAGCCAGTGCAGTGTTGACAGAACCGGGCTAATATGGTCATACTTCCTGGTTCTAGTAAGAGCTCGAGCTGCTGCATTTTGGATTAGTCATTCCTTCAGAAGTATTGGTAATACTTGAGTCATTAATATTGGGTTACCATTACCTTATATTATACATTATATTATGCATTGTTCACATTAATTATGAACCTGTACACTCTAAGAAAAAAAGGTACAGTGCTGTCACTGGTGCGGTACCCTAAGGTACAAAAGTGAAAAGGTATGTCTTTGTACATTAATCACCCCTAAAAGGTCCATATCAGTACTTTAAGAGTGTGTATTAGTACCTTAAAGGTACATATTAGTAACTTTTCGATTTTGTACCTTAGGGTACCTCCCCAGTGACAGCAATGTACCTTTGTTTCTGACAGTGTATATAGTAGCTCTAAGTAGTCCTCTAGGAGGTATGAAAAAATAGTAGCTAATAGTGAATAGTGACCACATTCAACTGAGCGCTATTACTTATTAGTTAATGGTAGTTACTAGAGTTTTAATAATGTGTTACTCATCTGTTCTGATTGATCAAATAAATAATCAACAGAGCATATGACCTGATGATCTGAGTAAGGTTTGTTTGACTAGGGAGACAAAAAAAGTGCAGTGTTGGGCATCCTTCAGGCCTTCAGGACCAGTGTTTAGAAACACTGCACTAGAGTAAATGTGTAATTTTCTCCAATCATGAAAAAAGCTTGTGAAGCTGTGGAAATCTCTTCTTCTCTGTGTCTTCAGAAATGTAATTAAGCTGAAGTACAAGTATTCAGTTTATTTTGCACTTGAGTATACATTTCCCCAAATAATACTCAAGTATAATAATCAATAAAATATTACACCCCTGCCTATTTGAGACATAAAACACCTTTCTTTAAACTCTTTACAGGTTTAGCGATGTGGACACACTTAACATAATACGTCTGCTAATGCCAGATTTTGCTGTCTTCCTGTCTACACTGTTCATCATTCGCTGGTGTAAGGCCAAGAAGCCACATCACAGTGAAAACGGCAGGCAGCTCTACGAGACTGAGGTAATGAGCAACAAGTTTTCCTTTTGTAGAGCGGTTCTGCTAAGTCCTGCTGCAGGTCCTCCTATCTGTGAGTCAAAAACACACCTGGGGCAGTTGATCAAGGACTCTGGGTTTACTTGAAAATTAGGGTGTGTTCACACTTGTAGTTTGGTTCGCTTGGTCCGGACCAAAAAAACATTTAGTCCTGGTCCAGCAATGCTGTGTGCTGGATTAAATGCACTCGTTGTATGTGCGTAGCCTACATATGATGGTATTTTGACCAGCTGAGAACTCGTGAAGAGCTTATAAAATGTATAAAGGAGTCAAAACAGTGGCAGGAATCCCTCCGTCACACACACACACACACAAAGATCTGCTGCGAGGTTCTGATGCCTGTACCATAGTGTGATTGGCAACATCACAACTATGACGAGAGAAAATTATGCTTGAGCATCCTTTTTAGGGTCGCGTCTTGTGACATCATGTCCTGTTTTTGGTTCAGTTATATGTCTTTGGTCCATGTTGCATTCATATTCCATTCAAACTGCACCAGAGTTCGTTCGTAAGCGAACAAGACCCATCTTTTCAGCTTGTTTGGTGCACACCAAGGTTCAGATAGTGTTCACACTTATTCAAACGAACCGCACTAACAGAGCAATCGCACCAGCGTTCGTTTTAAATCAACCAAACATGCCAAGTGTGAACACACACTTAAAGCATGGCTGGGGCTTAATTTTGCAGGAAGGTTCATTGAGGTTACTGTCTCTTGATTAAATCATCCAAAACTTACTTGCTACAACAATGTCGTGCAACAAAAATGATTATAAGGAACAAATATTTTTTGCTGTATTTATTTTATTACATTTGTAGTGTTGGCTGCTTTTGTCCTGTTTCCTTATTTGACAGGGTTCAGAAGAAGAGATTTCAGACTCAGAATATGACGGGGAGTGTAGAACGTCTGAGGGTTCCTCCTTTGACACCTCCGTTCAGAGCCGCACCTTTCCTGCCTCCTCTCCTGATGTTCTGCAGAAACTCATCATATTTATGTCTGGTCTGCGACTCCTCATGTCTTCTGTAATAAACACTGCTGGAAAAGTTTTGGTCACTGTTCTGTTAGGGCTGGCAGGTAATGCATACAGATATGAACGTGCATGCATTCTGAAAAATTATCTATAGATGCAGTCACTGATGTCGCATGTTTTGACAGGTATAACGTTTCCCTCTCTGACGTCAGCACTGTATTTCATGGTGTTTCTTGGCCTTCTGTGGTGCTGGGTGTTGGACTGCACCATCTCTCTGCTGCACTACAGCTCTCTGTGTGTAATGATGGCCATCTTCAGTGGAGGACACATCCTTATCATCTACCTCTACCAGCTGCCTCTCTTCCAACAGCTCATTCCCCCACAGGATGACTTTGCCAGGTGCAGTTCAGATCTCTACTAAGTAAACCAAAATTATTCAGTAAAAACCACTGCTATTCACACCAAGCATGCTATACAATGTTTTGCCATAAGGAGGCATAAGTCACAGTACACACAGGATATTCAGAGGTGTTTAAATGTTACAATTATCAGAGTGGTCTTATTTAATTCCTTCTTTCTTTCTATTATACCAAGCTACTTTTAATAGCTTTCTCCTTCACCTCTTTCAGAAAAGCTTATGATCCTTATCGTCTTTTTGTCCAGGGATTCAAAACTGGTTTAGTGAACTTCACACAAGACAAAAGAAGAAGTAGGCCTAGTATGGTGTGCTTTTTCTTAGCATCCGTTTCCATATTGACTTGTCGATTCGTCACTCTTTTGTGAATGTGTTTTGTGTTAAATGTAAACATATTTTGGGTTGACTGAACATACTCATGGACGTATTTTTGGACCCAGCTTACCTCGAGTAAGTAAGGTTTGGGTTAATCTACCAAAAACGTTTTTGAAAAGTTCAGGGTATGTTTGACTGTAAGATAACCTTGCTTTCTGGAATACCCCCCTAAATCTCCGGATCAAAACACAAGTGGAAGAAGAAGCAGAAACAATCGATAACATATGTAAGCAGAAGCATACGTAAAATAACGCGATAATCAACATTAAACGGCATATGAATCCAAACTGCCTAATGTTACTGAATGAAATGTTGCCCCAGGGGTTGTGCAGGGTCAAGGCACATTGAAGCTGTTGTGGCAGCATGTGATGGTCCAACACCTTACTAAAACACGTTCAGCATTTTATGCAGCTGATATCTAATATCTATGTTTACCAGGTTGTTTGGTTTGACAGCGCTCATCCAGACCAACATGTCAGAACCTTATATCCTGGCTCTGCATGAAGATGGTAACTGGCCTGCAATAATGAACCCACTAATGCTCCTCCTGCTGTATTTTTCAGTCATGAGTCTACTACACAAGTGGACTCAATCTATTGATGAGGTACTGTAATGCACTTCACACACGCATAAACATGAGGCTAAAAAAAAATGTCAATATGGCAGGGTGTCCAAATCTGCTTCTGGGAGGGCTACCTTCATCTTCTGCAGCGTTTAACATCAGATAAATGCATACTAGAGGCTGACATTTTTCGGGAATCCTGGGGATCACGGGAAACAAAATCACTATTAATCATGTGATTGGGACGGGAGAGGAAAACATTTCAGTGGGCTGGACCGGGAATTGTAATAACACTATGATACCAACTATATACACAAATATACCATTTATATAAATTAACTATATGTTTTCATTTTGAACTCAATTCTAGTTGCCCTGTCTCTTTATGCTCTCCTGTTTGCTTTGGTGTGGCTGGTTCAGTGAATGACGTGCTCCACACCCGTAATAGTTGGTGGCGCTAATGCATCAAGTTGGTATACCAATGCCAACCACCAATAATATAATCAAAGAAGAAGGTGTTTCCCTGCACTTTATAGCTGTGAAAATCATAATCAAAATGGAGTCAGACATGAAAACCACGCTGCAACTACTACTACAGGAAAAAAAAATACCTCTGGGCAGTCTGAAGTAACCAAATAGACGGCGTGAAAATGCCATTCGCCAGCTGCAAGACATTTACTGCGCGTGTATGCGTGCGCGTGTGTGTGCGTCAGTGTTGGGTGTAACTAGTTACTAAGTAATTAGTTACTGTAATTTAATTACTTTTCCCTTGAAAAAGTAAAGTAAGGGATTACTCTTATTTTTTCTGTAATTTAATTACAGTGACTTCTGATGTAATTGAACTAAATACTGGCCCAGACATTGACACAATTAATCACAAACTTAACACAGATCTGCAGCATTTACATAACTGGCGGCAAGATAACCATTTAACACTTAATATAAAGAAAACAGAATGTATGTATTTTTACTCTTCTAGGAGACAGTTATCCATATCCAATCCCATCACCTTTTCCAATCAAAAGCTCTCAATTGTATCCATATTCAAGTATCTGGGAGTCTCTCTTGAATCGCATCTCACTTATTGTGAGCATGTCCAAACCCTAACCAGAAAGTTAAACCAAAAGTTATTTGTTTATAGTAAAATTTGACCATATTTGTCACTTTCACTTTCTCTAAAACATATCTTCATCCCATCATTGTGTCCACTCTGTCGTATTGTTTACCTGTTTGGTCACTTACAACAAATGAAATCCTTGAACCAGTAACAAGACTCTATAATAGAGCCTACAAGATCCACAACAGGCTTCCAGGCTGGATTAATGCCTTGACATTTCAGAACTATAAAATAAGCCATGGGATAAACTTGTATTGTCAAATCTTAAATGGACACACTTCAGCAGCACTTACTGCATTGGTTCCAAAACTCAGCTCAAGGTTCGAGAGCACTACGAGATCTGTTACAAATAGACTTTTGCCTTTACCAGCCTTTAGGAACTGCTATGGACAGAGATCTTTTTTTCATGTGTTCACTAAAGCCTGGAATGAGATCCCACAGCATATCAGAACTATAACATCAATAAGACTATTTAAAATAACATTTGCTCGGTCAGGTATATCTGTGACCGCTGAGGTGGCTCCATGACCTCCTCCTAATGCTCTTTCTCTCGGTTTGTGTGTTTGTTGTTGTCTTGTCTTGGAGTTTGTTGTGTGTGTGCTATTTATGTTCTGCAGAGCAGGAACCTGCTGAAAACCAGTTTTACACTGAGTCAGGCCCAATTGTTTTAATCCTTTCCTGCTTAAAAATATAAATAAATAAATAAATAAAAATAAATAAGAAGAATAATTGATGTAGTTTTATATTATGCATTTGAATGAATTAAGAGTCGTTTCATGTCTATTCTTGAATCACTTAACTTAGTAGAGATTGATATAGGATTTAGAAAGTAATTAGTAATAAGTAATTAAATACTTTTGGAGAGAGTAATTTGTACAGCAATCTAATTACACTATTGAAGATATATTTAGTAACTAGTAATTAATTACATTTTTAGAGTAACTTACCCAACACTGGTATGCATGCAACCCAACACCCAACGGGAGTCATTCTTCTGGGATTGCGATGGGATAGGGATTTTCCTCCAGTTTTTTCGTGGGATTGGGATGGGACGGGAGAGGTTTGAAATTCCACTCCCGTGTCACGCTCTAATGCATACGCCATATGTGACCTCTCCTCCTAATTCGTTATGTAGCTACAGGACTAAACCGATGCTGCTAAGATTCTCACACTGATGACACAGCTGTCAACCTTAATTAAACATAGCAAGACCCCATGTGGCCCACTATTTCTTTGAATAAGTATGAAATGGATGTGTTATAGTTTACACCAGTTTTAAATATGGTTATGAATAGATTTGTATGGATTCTTGTGGCCTTTTTCAGCCACCATTGCTGCATCTAAAAGGAATTTTTATGGAGGTTTGGTTATAAACCTTATGGATTTACCCATCTCAAGAAACTGCCTGTGGAACAATAAGTCTTTCCATGTTTGAGGTGTCTGTCAGTTGTCCTAGCATCTTTATCTGATAGTGTTGGACAATCCAATCGAAATGAAGCAAACCTATCTCCACTGTTGCAGTCAGAGAGGGAGTCCCACCATAAAGCTGGGCCCTAGAATATGCTGTTCACACACAGGTGTGTTTAAAAATCTAAAATGTCCAATGTGCTGGGGGTACTCCAGGACCAGGGTTGGGGACCATATCCAAAATGCTGCTACCTAAAGTTTTTAACTCCTGGCAATCCTGTAATTTAATCTCTGAATGAAAAGTATTTCTCAAAAAAGCTTTTTTTCATTTTATATGCAGTTACATATGTTTATCTATTTATCTGCATTTGTAACCCGAATATATACCATTCTTAGGAACATGTTGAAAACTATGCTGAAGACTCCAGCATCCAATCAAGCTTCTCCAAAATGCACCATTTCCCCCCTGAAAGAAAAGAGGTAAGATATAATTTATCAATAGAAATAAAAATGCATGTAGAATTGCTCTCATGAATGCTCTGTAATACGTATTAGTGTAGTCGCACACAAAAAATACAGCAAAATGCACACTCGCCAACATGTTCACAGGACAGGCTTCAGGACCAGCAATGAGAACCACTGCCATTAGGTGACGATCACAAGGAATAGACCCATTTGTTTACATGGTTAATAGAGCAGGGAAGCCTCTCTCAGGCCTTTGTGATTCCCTTGCCAGATGGCAGTCATTGGTGTCATAACCCCTTCTGGAGTCTGTACTGTAGGCGAAACCAAGAGCTGTTTATTACAGAAGAGAACAAATGCAAATCAAACAAAACCAGACAATGACTTGGCTTGACTAAACCGTGAGATTGACACTCACCAAGAGAAGGCTGACACAAATAAAGCTTGACAGTTGATGGGAAACATGGGGTCTATAAATGCACAATAACTAATAGACAATCAAGAAACATCTGAAAATAATCAAGGGAATAATAAACAAGAAAAATACAAAGGGACTACAAACGTTGTCCAGGTAATAGGCTTTGAACAACCCAAAATACAATCTGAATGACTATACAACGAGATCTCAAAAACAGACTGACTACACATGGGTGTTAAGTGGTTTTTATATTTAGTTGCACCATGTTCATTTAGCATTAAATGGACCTCTTTTAGGACCTAGGATGATTTGTCTTTCGGTGTAGACCTTCGGGTTTGGCATTGAGCTATCTGAAAGATGCAGTCTGCTCTACTTTTCTTTCCATGCCACCCTGATCACTGGCATGGAGACCAACAAATCATCTTGGATCCTTTAGGAAATGTCACCACTTTAGCCAAATGCTCACCTGGCCATGTGATATGATATAAATAAATTAGATTAGAAGTCGAGTTATGTACTGTGCCTGTGCTAATGTAACGGCAATCTTAATTCTTCCTCTTCGATGTAATTCTAATCACTTTTTTATTTAATAAACCTGTCCCATTTTCTGGACCCAGACAGGTATGTGCCATAGGGAAGAAATATTTGCAGCTCTCTCCCTTTTGCAGGATCCCTTATCAGAGTGTGGAATCCCTGACCTTCCATAATGCCTTATATTTCATGATCGATCAATGCCCTTTTTTATTTTACCTTAGGTCTTGGTTTACGCTAACACACCGCACATCAGATTCTTTGTTGTTTTGTATCCACCTAGTTGTAAACCAAAGGGAATACATACATTTAAACAACAGATGCACTTGAAAAGATTTTTTAATGACATCCACACATTGAGGGACTTGCCGTAGGCATACATTGTTTTGTACCCTTCTCTGTTTGTCGATCTGATTCTTGTCGACAAGAACATTCTTGACAACAAGACTTGAAGATCTCATTAAATGATTCACCATTAAACTATATCAATTTTCCCAATTTACAATCAGACTGATTTATGTTCTTCCCTCTTTTTAAATGTTAGAAAGTGTCCATGTTCAATTGATCTAAAAGTGAATGTGTTCAAATATAGTGACCAAACTATTAAATATAATTAAAGCAGATATTTGCAGTGCTACATGGGATATAAATTCAGTATTGATGAAGATGTGCAGAATGTCTTGCTTTAAACTCAAAGACAGTTGTGCCGCTTTTTGTGTTATTGTTGCCATTTTTTTAGGATATGGTGTTGGTGTGGAAGAGGACGTGGCAAGATCAAGAAAGTTCTGGGGTGAATTCCCTGATTCTGGAGGACTACCCAAATTCCTTTGATTCGTCTCCATACACACAGATCTCTTATTCTACATCAAAAAGTAATTAAATATAGAATGTCTAAATCAATCTTGTGTACATTGTGCCCAAATGGTGGGATGATGACGAGTGCAGACATAGCTAGATATAGTTTTGTCATTGCAGCAGTCACAGATACATATACAGGTAATGGCTTGCAAATGGCAAACTCCTAAAATACAGTATATACTGTATGATTTACATGGTCTGTTCACGTCAATTTATTAAGTTTATTTTGTTCACATTTAAGAATCTGTGTGTGATTGTGTGTTAAATGCATGCACAGAATATACTGTGGAGAATGAAACCTGCGCCGGAGGCAATGAAACATTGAATGACGTGGACCCTCTATCTTCCAATGATCGGCCTGGACCCAGTGCTGTGATCCTGCTCGGACAGTTCATCATGAAACAGAGCTACATAATTGCTCTCATCATCACCATGGTAACGTAGTGTTTGCGGGCAGAATGGTCTTTGTATATATTGCTTCATGATTGCAGTATAATTCTTTCTGACCTTTTTTCAATCATCTAATCAAAATGCATACATGACAAATAAAAGCTGTGACAAAAGCTGTATTTTATAGACAAATATCCAACATATTTAATTAATTTAATGACAAAATAACACTGTACATTTTGTGTATGGAATTTCTTGCAATTCGGATAAAGCCAAAAACCCTTCCTTGCTGCAGTCACTGGTGGTTTTTAGCTAGCTGAAAAAATGCCAGGCGCTCTTCTGAAAATGGCCAGCTGGTGGCGCTTGAGCGCACTTTGGAGGAGCATCGTTTTTCCAGCTGAGAAAATTAAATTTTTTCCTGCTTTCCCGAAGGTTGTCTTGATTGACTTTGGTTGCTATGATGATTCGGAAAATATGCCAGGCAGTAATGTGTTACTAATATCTCACTTTAAGAGTATAAAATTTCAAAAAGATTGGTTGGTCATTGTAGTATTTGTCCCGCCCCTTCTCCGCTGTGATTGGACAGCTGGGTAAAAAGTGACAGTGATGAGTTGAACAGTTTTTTTTTTTTTAAAAGACAGGGCAAACAAACTCGAGAAATATTATTATGGTAGCCTACATATTGCTATCAAAAGGCAGAGTCATCAGTTTGCCAAAAAGAACATTCAGATGTTTACGCATGGTAGAGAACAGGTGTAAGTTTCTTTGGTACCAACTAACAATTAGAAAATATGAACATTTCCAATGATCCATAAATTTATGTCAGAATGGCTTTACGAGCAATTTATGAATGAGGCCCATTGTGCAGACTTCCCAAACTGGAATTGGAAGACTAGTGTCGAGCCTTGTTCCATGAAATTGAGTGCACCTGCTCTTCTTCTGGATGGAGGCCCGTCAGGTTAAATGCTTGTTTTTATTTATATGTGTGCAGGTATGGAGCATCAGCTATAACTCATGGCTTACATTAGTGTTACTGGTGTGGTCGTGTGTGATCTGGATGTTGAAGGACCGGCGGCGGTTCGCTATGCTTAGTGCTCCATTTCTTGCTGTCTATGGGACATTGCTGCTTGTGGTTTCGTTCATCAGTCAACTCCATCTTAACCATATTGACATTTTCCCTGCTTTACCGAGGGTTGTCTTGATTGACTTTGATGTCTATGGTTATCCAGTGCCCTGTGTGCACCTTGCTGCAAAGGTATGTAAATCTAAATCTTGTGACAGAGCTTAGCAAAGTGTTCTCAGTGTAGAGCTGCACGATTACTTGTTAAAGGACAAACACTGTTGCGTTGTTATTCCTGAATGACAACTATTTAGCTACGTCTATTACCCGTGTATGATCTCATCACCGCTACGAGAGTGAGAGCATTTGTCATGTATATGAGTGTAATAGCTTCACAAATATAATTTTTAACAACACAGTATCTTTATTTTACAAACATTCAAATAATTACAGAAGTACTGAAATATTTATAGGTCAGATCTAAACCCTGATTTCCATTGTAGTGATCATACAAAGTATGCATCACCTTTTAATAAATAATTTGATTTTGCCCTGCAGCTCAGTACATTTTTCTATCCTGCTTCCGTTACAAATCTGCGGGGACCAATCACAAACTGGCTTATCCACCCTTGGTGGATTTAACACGATGACGATAGGATCCGTCACCCAGATCGTGGTTTGACTGGTTGAAGGAATATCTAATTGCGTACAGAGTCATTTGAACTATGCCTGGCTGTTGATCACACCTCTTGTGCAGTAGAAAATATAGAGCAGACTGCCAAGACTAAAAGATTGAGCTGGGTCTGGTGATCATCACATCAGTGAGTCTTTGAATCATTCCTTCAACCAATGCATTAAAAAAAGTGCAGATTCAGAAATAAAACAAGTGGCTGCATTACAATATGCAAACTGTGCTTCATAAATAGTATCCCTGATTAAATTTAGTGTGTCCCAAATCATACTATGTTGAAATGAGTATCCCAAAAATGCCAGATGGAGGAGTGGAGGAGGAATCATGCTATTTCTGTTTAGAACTACAAGCATGAATAAAAAACAACTACAAACATGTCTTTTTTTCAATTATATCTACACTATGTAACCTTTGGCCTTAGTGGTTAAAAAAAAAATAAAACTGCCTGCATCTTAACACCACTTCATTGTGTGGATTCACCTTGGGTCTTCCGGTCTCTAGCCCCTCCCTTGGCTCAACCAAAGACCATCATCCTCACGGCTCCATTGTGCTCCCTCGACCCTCTGGCTTCACCTTGGTCAGACATTGCTCTGCCTGCACCACATACTTCCGAGCTGCCTGCTGTGCTCCGTGTCTCCACCCCTTCGGGCTCTGTCTAGCTCTACCTTCCATCCGGCTACACCTTGATCTTCAGTCCCAATGGCTGCACATCAGTCCTCTGGCACCTTGGCTCCGCCTCAGACACTCATGGCGCCGGCTATGCTTTCGTCTCCTAAGCCATCTGTGTCGTTTGGTCCCATCTGCTCTCCATCTTCTCCTTGGTCTCAACCACAATTAGCATCCGCCTGGTGGTCAGCCAAGTGTCCACTATGGCTCCTCCCTCCCTCGACTCCGCCGTGGGCCATTGTCCTGGCTGCTCTCTAGGTGCCTGCCTGGCTTCTCTTGCTGCCATTGCCATTGCCACCCTGGTCTCTCCATCTGTCATCCTCCCTGGTTTCCTGCTCTCTGCTTACTCCAGAGCCCCCTCCCTGCTCAGTTGGACTTTTACGGCACAAGGATGCACCTTCCAGAAGAGGGTGAACTGTAATGTGTATAGTGTCTATGCAGTATAAGGACAGGTTTATGGTGATAAAACGCATGTACATAGGCAACAAAGCGGTCAATATTTTAAAATGCAATTTTATGACGTTGTAGTATGTTCCCAAACATGCATACTCTCGATTTTCAATTTCACCACAATCGTGCAGCTCTAAGTGTTTTCCCAGGTGCTCCTTTATTTAAACCAGGTTGTCAGCTATCAACGTATCATCTAATTAGTAGAGTACTCCTTGACCTGAGCTGGGAACTGTTTGAGAAACAATTTTTACATCAATTAAAGTGATCATGTTTTCACTTCATGGTCATCTTCAACTTTGTTTGATATTGTATTTTAATTAAATATGTAATAGACCTATGTGTAACTTCCCATATCTGTTTTAAAATGTAATGCTTTCTTTGCAGGTTTCTTATACTTTCAGCTTCTGGATTTTACTTAGGCAACGGCTGAAAGAAAAAAACGAGGAGCTGCAGAGCACAGATGATTTAATGGAAGTCAAAGTTCAAGCATGTATGGATATCATTTTGATCAGAATCTGTGCATGATATACAAAAAAATACAAGGTGTGATTGTTCTGCATTGTCTGATTATTGTCTGCTATATATCAGATTAATTTAAAAGATTAGTTCACCCAAAAATTTTAATTCTGTCATCATTTACTCACCCAAACCTGTATAAATGTATGTGTTCTGCTGGACACAAATGAAGATATTTGGAAGAATGTTTTTAACCAAGCAGATCTCGGTCCCCATTGACTACCATAGTATTATTTTTTTCCTACTATTCAATTGGGGCATTTAAGTGCCTTTAATAATCATGCCTTAGAAAAAACATTACTGATGTGCATCTTGAAAGAAAACAAAGGCACTGACATATTTTAAGATATGGTTAGAGTTAAATGGCTCAAACAGGCATTTAAGTCTATGACTAGACTTAAGCCATGTCTGTGAAACCGAGGATGAGTATAACATCTTAAACATTTAAATATCTTTTGGCTACCATCTTTTCTTTTCCTGAAGGTTTAGAACCACAGTAGAAGTCTCATGGTCCGTCATGTTTGTTTGAGAATATAATATCTCACTTGCATAATAATTATTATATTATGGAAATGTGTGTGTATGTTTCTATTACAGGTGACAACAATCATACCTCTCAAATGATGACTGTGTTGGGAGCATTAGTAAAAGGCATTTTGGTGAAGTACTGGATCTTCTGCTGTTGCTTCATGTTCTTCTTTGTCAGTTTCTCTGACAAAGTGGCAGTCTACAAAATTCTCTATATCTGCCTATTCCTTTTCAGTGTGGTTCTGTACGAGGTGAGTTAACACCATGTGTCAACCTTTTGAGAGCCAGAGATTCTGATCTATTTTATAGCCAACCTGCACAACCTCTAAAATAAAATAAAAATGCTTGTTTTCTATAATACATTTAAAATGAAATGAAATAATGAAATTAGTTTCTGAATTAATCACAATATATATTTGTTATTACAGGAGGTTAGTCGTTTGCATAAAACATTCCCAAACTAATGACTAAACAAGACACACCTGTGAACAGTCAAGACAATGAACCAATGACAACATGACACAAGAGACTAGGGAAGCACATGACACGATCACATGACAAACCAGGAAACATGACACTGAACATAACAAAATAAGAACATGAACATGAAACAAAACCAAAACACTAGACATTACAGTACTGAAGTTTTTGGTGAATCATGATGTGTTCGTGAAAACGTTCGTACACGTTTGTTTGTCCGTTCACATGTACATATACTTAGTGAATAAGACTCAATGCTCTTTTAAGCTCATCACGGTGTAGTAATGGCGTCTACTAGCAGGAGCTAACCTGGCCAGTCTAGAGAGTAAACTCACTTTTAAATTTGACTGTAATTTTCAAACTTCTGTAATAGAATGCCCACTTTTTACCATCCAATCATTTCCAGATGCATAAAATAAAGTCCCTTGACTCCCTACATTTTTATTTTTTTATTTCTTTTTTGTTCTCATTGAATTTCATTTTACTTGGAAATGTCACATTACCTAAATAAAATGGGTTGCGAATTCTGCTTAACCTGAATATTGATGTAACTGTTTTGTCCAGGTGCATTATCAAGTATGGAGACGTGTGTTGAAGTATTTTTGGGTGGTTGTGGTTGGATACTCTATGCTGGTTTTGATCCTGATCTACATATACCAGTTTAAAAGTGTCTGTAACCTGTTCCAACGGATTTTAGGCATATCAGAGGAAAGGTAAGTGCTACCATTAAGATAATAATTTCTTATTAATTTTGATTGTCATTTTTGCCCCAAGGCCCTGTTAATGCTCATAAATGATTCAGAGTTTGCTGATATCATGTACATATGGTTATGAGACACTTTTACACATGAAATCTGTGTGTTCACTCTGTCAGGTTACGAGACCTTGGTCTAGAACAGTTTGACACCGTTGAACTATTTGCACGAATCTTATGGCCAGCCTTCTTCCTTCTGGCCTGCATTCTTCAGCTGCATTATTTCAACTGTGACTTCCTCTCTTTAACCGATCTTCAGACAGTTTTCACAAGGAACAGAACAGACAGGTGGGTCAAAATACACAGATACACATTGCACTCAATAAGAGAATTGTGAGAGAACTCAATAAACTAAGTCTAAAGTAATCTAAAAATCTAACACCATCAGAATAAAAACTCTAACAGATCCCTGCTTACTCCATAGTTTCCATTCAAACTCTTTTTTTATCAGCATTGAACTGAACAAACACCCTATAGCTAATGCTCACTCATCTGCCTTTTACACAGCAAAAAATTGGGTCCTACTTTATATTAGGTGTCCTTAACTACTATGTACTTACATCTAAAAATAAGTCCAATGTACTTAATGTGTTCATAATGTATTGCAAAACATTAAGGTGGGATACGGGTAAAGTTAGGGACAGGTGTGGTGGTGTGAGTAAGTTTAAGGGAAAAGTTAGGGACAGGTGTGGTGGTGTGGGTCAGTTTAAGGGTAAAGTTAGAGACAGGTGTGGTGTGGGGAAGTTTAAGGGTAAAGTTAGGGACAGGTGTGGTGGTGTGAGTAAGTTTAAGGGAAAAGTTAGGGACAGGTGTGGTGGTGTGGGTAAGTTTAAGGGTAAAGTTAGAGACAGGTGTGGCGGCGTGGGTAAGTTTAAGGGTAAAGTTAGGGACAGGTGTGGTGGTGTGGGTAAGTTTAAGGGTAAAGTTAGGGACAGGTGTGGTGGTGTGGGTCAGTTTAAGGGTAAAGTTAGAGACAGGTATGGTTGTGTAGGTAAGTTTAAGGGTAAAGTTAGAGACAGGTGTGGTGGTGTGGGTCAGTTTAAGGGTAAAGTTAAGGACAGGTGTGGTGGTGTGGGTCAGTTTAAGGGTAAAGTTAGGGACAGGTGTGGTGGTGTGGGTCAGTTTAAGGGTAAAGTTAGGGACAGGTGTGGTGGTGTGAGTCAGTTTAAGGGTAAAGTTAGGGACAGGTGTGGTGTGTGGGTCAGTTTAAGGGTAAAGTTAGGGACAGGTGTGGTGGTGTGGGTCAGTTTAAGGGTAAAGTTAGGGACAGGTGTGGTGGCGTGGGTAAGTTTAAGGGTAAAGTTAGGGACAGGTGTGGTGGTGTGGGTAAGTTTATGGGTAAAGTTAGGGACAGGTGTGGTGGTGTGGGTCAGTTTAAGGGTAAAGTTAGAGACAGGTGTGGTGGTGTGGGTCAGTTTAAGGGTAAAGTTAGGGACAGGTGTGGCGGCGTGGGTAAGTTTAAGGGTAAAGTTAGGGACAGGTGTGGTGGCGTGGGTAAGTTTAAAGGTAAAGTTAGGGACAGGTGTGGCGGCGTGGGTAAGTTTAAGGGTAAAGTTAGGGACAGGTGTGGTGGTGTGGGTAAGTTTAAGGGTAAAGTTAGGGACAGGTGTGATGGTGTGGGTAAGTTTAAGGGTAAAGTTAGGGACAGGTGTGGTGGTGTGGGTAAGTTTAAGAGTAACGTTAGGGACAGGTGTGGTGGTATGGGTAAGTTTAAGAGTAACGTTAGGGACAGGTGTGGTGGTGTGGGTCAGTTTAAGGGTAAAGTTAGAGACAGGTGTGGTTGTGTAGGTAAGTTTAAGGGTAAAGTTAGAGACAGGTGTGGTGGTGTGGGTCAGTTTAAGGGTAAAGTTAGAGACAGGTGTGGTGGTGTGGGTCAGTTTAAGGGTAAAGTTAGGGACAGGTGTGGGGTTATGGGTAAGTTTAAGAGTAACATTAGGGACAGGTGTGGTGGCGTGGGTAAGTTTAAGGGTAGGGTTAGGGACAGGTGTGGTGGTGTGGGTAAGTTTAAGAGTAACGTTAGGGACAGGTGTGGTGGTGTGGGTCAGTTTAAGGGTAAAGTTAGGGACAGGTGTGGTGGCGTGGGTAAGTTTAAGGGTAGGGGTTAGGGACAGGTGTGGTGGTGTGAGTAAGTTTAAGGGTAAAGTTAGAGACAGGTGTGGTGGTGTGGGTAAGGTTTGGTGGTGTGGGTAAAGTTAGGGACAGGTGTGGTGGTGTGGGTGTTTAAGGGTAAAGTTAGGGACAGGTGTGGTGGTGTGGGTCAGTTTAAGGGTAAAGTTAGGGGCAGGTGCGGTGGTGTGGGTAAGTTTAAGGGTAAAGTTAGAGACAGGTGTGGTGGTGTGGGTCAGTTTAAGGGTAAAGTTAGGGGCAGGTGTGGTGGTGTGGGTCAGTTTAAGGGTAAAGTTAGGGACAGGTGTGGTGGTGTGGTGTGGTGTGTTTAAGGGTAAAGTTAGGGACAGGTGTGGTGGTGTGGGTGTAAAGTTAGGGACAGGTGTGGTGGTGTGGTTAAAGTTAGGGACAGGTGTGGTGGTGTGGGTCAGTTTAAGGTAAGTTAGGGTCAGGTGTGGTGGTGTGGTTAAAGTTAGGGACAGGTGTGGTGGTGTGGTTAAAGTTAGGGACAGGTGTGGTGGTGTGGGTCAGTTTAAGGGTAGGGTTAGGTGTAAGGAAAGGGTCAGCAGTGTAATTATAAATGTAACTACAGAAATTAATTACAGATGTAATTACATGCAGGTTTTAAAGATGTAAGTGCAATGTAAAAACATGTATGTACACAATAAGTGCATTGTATCAAATGATTAATTTAAATGTTAGTACATAGTAGTTAAGGCCACCTAATATAAAGTGGGACCAAAAATGTAATTTTGTATAATTATGATAATAAAACAAGATGAGTTTACTTTAAAAGCTACATTGTACATGATTTCAAGACTAGTTTTTAGGAAAAAAAGTGTACATGTATCTTTAATTTTAGTGTATTTTGCATTACTGCATTTAACTTGTTGGAACTGACAGTGCAAATTATGACATGTTTATTAATGATACATTCTTTGAAACAAAAGTATATTAATATATTGAGATATGATTTCAGGAAGAAGATCTGAAAGAAATGCTGAAGGGGATTTTTGATATGTGAGTATTTCACCTCTTGCACCTCTTTCACCTCATAATTAATTGAACAAAATGTTCACAATAAATTGACAGCTCTAATGTATAATTTGTTTTTCTTAATCATAATTGCATCCTTTCAGCCCAGATGTGCATTTATTTAATACAACCTGCATTTTCTTGATCCTGAAGTTATTCCTCATCTTTCCCCTCTAAATCACCTTCATATTTTGTGCGTTATAAGAACTCCTTTAATAAACTGACTTTCTTTTTCTTTTCTTTTTTTATTTACTGCAGGATAGGGGAAAACACTGAGAAACTGAAAAAATGGTGAGTGAGTTTATTAGAGAGCTGTTCAAGTCATAGAAATTGATGGTACTTTAAAGCCATCTGCAGCACATTACAGGTTTAATGTGTAGCCTGGGGTTCAATGCATTGCTCAAGGGCACAATGATTATAGCAAATGTGCAATCTCTAGATTAAAAGCAACCCCACACATCTTATTGGTGGAAGAGACAAAAAAGAGAGGCAGATGTACTTTTTTGTATAAATTGAAAATACTCTGAATGTACAGTGATGTAGGATTTCACCAATGAATTTTAGTATTATTTTGGTCCATGTACTGAGTTTGATCAGTAAACTGACTACAGATCACAGAAATGCTGTCTGTTAGCATCTCCCTCTTCACCCTTATTTTCTCTGTGTTGAATAAGATGCTTTGAAAAAATCCTTGAAACATTTATTGTTGTTCTAAAACGTTTTGACCCAAGTCCACTTTTCCATATAACAACAGTAAATGTGGTTGGAAAACACCAGATGGCGCTATTATTACACATATTTTGTGTGGCCCCAGTTAATAAAGCAAGCAACTACATGTAATTGAACCGCATTGATTTAAAATCACAACACATTTCACCGGGGAGGTCTACATGATTCTGTGTGCTCTTTTCTCCATTATAGGCTGAAGGAAGGGCAGCTCCGTGGAAAATGTGGTGATCAAATAAATATTTCGTCTTCCTCCTTGGACAAACATCATGAAATAGAATTAGAAGATGATGGTAAATACATTTCCTACCTGAACAATTTGGTTTTAAAAGCACCAGACAAGTAATCCGTTCAACGTTCTGTGTGAGAAAGTCATTATTCACTGGAAATCTTCAAAAAAATAAAGTCACCAACAACACTTAAAAATGTTTCCTCAAATAAATTGAGGAAGTATCCTCTTACATCTGGGGCTACATTATAAGTAGCCCCAGATGTACTACCGAAATCACTGAACTTTGTCACTGAACTCTTTCAACGAGGGCATATCAGATAATCGTCTATGTATGACAATATTCTTATCCCTTTGTTTTTCAACGGAAATAGCGCTGCTTCCACACATTTGCTGAAAACTCTTGGCGCCAAGGACAGACCAATTGGAATGGCTTTAAACTCCTAAGCAGTGCCTCGGTATGCAAACCTGAGATATTTTCTGTGCGACGGGTAAACGTATAATGGAGAAAACGCGTCTATCAGATCGTTCTTCACAAACCAATCGTTCTGGCGGATGGATCGGCAAAGCGTTTTGTGTGTGAACATTTTGAATGAATACTTCCATAGGTGCTTGTTTAACACACAGAGATCTAAAATTGCATGTAGAGATGTGCTCCCTTTCTTTTGAATCACAAAGTAATGGGAGTAAAAACCCTGACTGCTCACTTCCTTTGGCACCACTCTCACGGCTTGTTTGTCTAAAAGAGTGTCTATCTGAGCCATCAGGACGCAAGCCAATTCTCCCTCGGCCACTGAGATTATCGTACCATTGAATCTGGGTGGTTTCATGGGAAATTGAAGTCTGTATCCCGTAAAAATTGTGTTTACAATCCACAGATGAGCTGCGCATGCGCGCCAATGGAGTATGCGAGCCGAGAAGGGTCCCTTGTATACTTCTCCCTTTCAACATGTTCTGTTGACATGTTGTCATTGCAAAACACTGAATAGTTTCCGCGTCAAGGTGAGCTATTCTGTTCGGACTATCGCATGTTAAATTATGATGGTAGGATTTTCAGTGACATCAAGTCATCTTTAGGCATCACACGTTAAGGCGAGCCTTTGAAAGGGATAACTACCCTATGTGAACCATCATGTGTTGTGACAAGTCATTGAATCACTCTTTCTCCAGCCATTATGTCGACGGTCATTACCCCCGCCAAAGGGAATGAGTCGAAAAGCAGGCAGGCTGCATCCCGCCTGTGTCCACTGTCATGTGGAGCAACCATCTCGGGCAGGGAGCCCCATCCTATGTGCATCGTGTGCATGGGCACAAAGCACGCTCAAGCCCATACAAGCCCATACATACAATTCTTCTCTCTGCCACTGGACTGAAGACTTCCTCACTGGCAGGCCTCAGGTGGTGAGAATAGGCCAGTTCACCTCCACCTCCATCACCCTGAGTGTGGGAGCTCCACAGGGCTGTGTCCTGAGTCCCCTGCTCTACTCGCTCTACACGCATGACTGTTTGTCCACACACAGCTCCACCTCTATCATCAAATTTGCTGATGATACTGTTGTCCTGGGCCTCATTTCCAACAACAATGAGACGGCATACTTGGAAGAGGTGGAGCATCTAACATCATGGTGCCAGGACAACTGTCTCTCTCTGAATGTTGGCAAGACCAAAGAAATGATTGGACTTCAGGAAGAGACAGCAATGGACATACTCCCCTCTCATGATCAGCGGGTCACCAGTAGAGAGAGTGAGCAGCTTCAAGTACCTGGGTGTAAACATCTCCAAGGACTGCTCACATTCAGACACAGGTGAAAAAGGCCAGGCAAAGACTGTACCACCTGCACCAGCGGAGGAAATTCAGGGTTTCACCAGCTATCCTGAAAACTTTCTATTTAGGGGCGATAGAAAGTGTATTAACTCAGTGCATCACAGCGTGGTATGGGAACAGCACCAGTCATGACTGCAAAGCCCGGCAAAGAGTCGTGCACTTATCCGAGCATATCTCAGGGTCAGCTCTCCCGTCTCTGCAGGGCGTCTACACCAAACGCTGCAAAGGTAGAGCTACTAAAATCATCAAGGACTCTAATCACCCTGCAAACCCTCATTTCATGAGGCCTGATGGCCAAAACTGAGAGACTCAGGAGGAGCTTCTTCCCCCAGGCCATCAGACTCCTGAACTCAGTCACTTAACATCATGTGACCATCGATATACTGACATTGCACTGCACTTTCTGTTCTCATTATAAACCTGTTTGCACATTATACTTCTTTGTACATTTCTGTTAACCACATATTTATAAGTCTACAGTTTACTCACTGCACAGTTTATTTCACTTATTTACTTAGTACTTTTTTAATCTATGGTGTGAATTTGCACTATCCATGGAGCGGACCTGTTTACATTTCACTGCCGGTTGTATATTCTGTATATAACTGTGTATGTGACAAATAAATAAAACTCTTGAACTGTTGAACTCTTGAACTCAAGTGTCCCCACAAATATGCATCCACTGTGCGTCAATGCCGGTGAAAATTCTGGAGAGAAGGCTGAGAGTGGCGGTGGCTAGCCAGCAAGACCCATGTCTGTCCGGACATGAAAACCTAAGGCTACTACCCATTATATGCGAGCTACCACGAGCTGGGCTGACATGATGGAAGCTGAATCCCTGGATATACCTCCTCTGTTCGATGGCCTTCTCGCACACGAGGAGGAAGAGCCGGGTGACGAGGAACGAGAGGGCGATGCTAACTCTGACCTCCTCGACTTGGACATGATGATGAGGAGGAAGATGACAACTCTCCCTTCCCTGTCCAACAGTCTAGAACCCCTAACATGACTGACTCAGGTTACCTGCATGAGGTGTGAAAACGAGCCGCAGCTAAACTGGGCCTAGAGTGCGCTCCCTCCAGCGGTGAAACTAGGGAGACACGTTTTAATTCTCTGAGTTCTTTGCAATCTATCACCCTCGGCTGTCTGCCTGGCTATGATAGTGAAACATTTATTAGTGTGTTTATTGAATTCGGGGAGCATATATAAGCATATTGCCCTTATCTCGTGGCTTGGATGCGTTCTTTATTAAGTATTCCCCTGAAATGATGGGTGTTTGAAAACACTGTGTGAATGCTTTGTGACACTGTTGAACATTTTCTCCGTATTTCTGAACTGGATAACTTACAGCAAGAGCCCTTACTGAACTCAGAACAACAGGGCTGGACCCCTTCCTTCTCTTTGTGGGCGGAGAGAGAAGTGCAGCAGAACATTCGCGTATCAGGTCGCACGCTTCTTCTTCTGTTCCTTGGGGTGGGGCGAGCGGTTCCTAGCTGCCGCGGCCACAAATGAATGCTTACCCCATGGTCCGGACGATGGCCAGATTCTTGTCCGCTGGGAGCAGGTCTCACATTCCTAGCCCCCGTCTGTCTCCCTCTTGCTGCAGCGGCTGCAACAAAGCCCTGCCGTGCTGGCTGAGAGAGTGGTCACAGTGTTTGTTTGCGTGGTAAACTGAGGTTAAAAGCTTCATCCTCTTGTTTCCTGAGGGTGCTGGTTTCCCTCATTTTCTCGCTAGCTGGTCCAAACAGGACCTTAGTTGGGTTGAACGCTGCATCCTGCAAGTGCAATCCTGACAGGTTTAGCCATAACACTCTCTCACCTGGCACGGCCAGGCCCATCACACGGCCACAACCCTGAACCGTACCATGGGAAGAGCGAAGAATTAGATTGCTCACCACACATATCTCATCCCAAAGTGCTGGGTTCTGCACTCCTGTATCTAGCTGTCACCCCATCTCTTCCAAAATCTCTGCCTGGTACGCTGACAGTAAAGTCACCGCGTTTAGTGAGCACACTGACTGTGCCGCATACTTGTACATCCTCTGATTAGACATTCCATCTTGTTTGGCAGCAAAATCTGGGAGGAGGCAAAAATAGAGCGTTGATTTGGATGGAGGCCACTGAAGACTCTACCGATGGGGCTCCGGCCAGCCCCAGCTCTCCCATCCCTTGAATCTCCAGCTTAGAACATCCCTTGGCCAGGAGCTTGCTCTTAAATGGGCTACCCCAATAGTGGGACATCTCTTTCATGCACGGCGGGTAGGAGTTGTCTCACTGTGGGTTGAGCAGGCGGCAGCCTTTTTCCATTGTAAAGGTCCCTCTATGCTCCTTCTGCATCCTGTGCCATGGGCCACACTAGACCCAGTTTAGCTGGTTACTGTCTGCCTGAGAGCCCGAGTCAGTCGTTCTAGGGGGTCTAGAATGTTGGACAGGGAAGGGAGAGTTATCATCTTCCTCCTCTTCATCCATGTCCAAGTCAAGGAGGTCAGAGTTAGCATTGCCCTCTGCGTCCTCGTCACCCAGCTCTTCCTCCTTGTGTGCAATAAGGCCATCGAACAGAGGAGGCATATCTGGGGATTTGGCTTCCATAATGTCAGCCCAGCTTGTGGTAGCTTGCATATACTGGTCAGTAGCCCTAGGTTTTACGGCAGCTCCGGACAGACATGGGTCTTGCTGGCTAGCCACCGCCACTCTCAGCCTTCTATCCGGAATTTTCACTGCCATTGACGCACAGTGAACACATGTTTGTGGGACCGGAAGTTTGAGTGTGCTTTCTGCCCATACACACGAAGCACATAGGACTCTAACCTTTTCGACTCATTCCCTTTGGCAGGGGTAATGACTGTCGACATAATGGCTGGAGAATGAGTGATTCAATGACTCGTCACAACACAGTCTGATGGTTCACATAGGGTAGTTTGCCCTTTCAATGGCTCGCCTTAACGCGTGAAGATGACTTGACATCACTGAAAATCCTACCGTCATAATTTAATACGCGATAGTCCGAACATAATAGCTCGCCTTGACGCAGACACTATTCAGTGTTTTGCGATGACACTCAGCACAGTCCAATCCACTGATGTTGCGTTCGGTAGCGTAATCCAATGGCGGTCCATCTGTTGAACAGTTTAGCGAAATCACCAACGAAGTCGGACGTGCTGAGAGAGCACATTTTGGCCTACAGGCCTTGAGGACTATATACACCTCTGTCTTTAGATATTCCAAATGGCCCTTGTGGTAAGAAAAATGGGGGTTGAAACAGTAAAGCAAATGTCTGTTCATTTTCAAATACCTTTTATTAATTTCAATCCTACCAATTTGTTGAAATAAGCAGAATGTGTGCATGTATTGTAGTGGACGCAGTGAACCAGTGGTTGGTGGTGGTGGACAGGGTGCATGAGTTGATCCTGCGTGCTATTCTGTTGTTATGGAGAGGTCAAGAGCTGTGCTGGAGAATACTGGAACTCCACAGCTTTAAACTAGTCTCGACAGGCATCATCTGGGTTTGCGTGCAAGAGGTAAGACATAAACCAGTATACATCCTACACAACCATTACATTAGATTAGCTGGACATGCAGTCAATTTCAACTAGCACCTATACACTGTTACTCACACTCTTACATGCTATGTGTATTTCAGGTATCGCTGATGAACCTTTTGTTTTTGGTGTTGTGGACATTTGCTCTGCCATATCCGAGACTGCGGCCTTTAGCCTTCAATGTGTCTTCTGTTTGGGCCTGTGTAATGGTTGTGTGTAAAATGATGTACCAGCTAAAAAGTATCAAACCATCCAAGTATTCTTCAAACTGCACTGCTGTAAGTATTATTTATGTGACTGCTGCCTTAGAAACATATTTTTTCTGTTGTATTACTAAAGCACCAGCAATGCTTATACACACACTCACAGTTTCTCATTCATTACTTAGACTGTGGCAGCCTGCCATAGTCTAATCTGTCTTGCCACAGTTTCATGATGAAATCAAATTTTTTTTTTTTTCCGGCTTTACATACATACAGTACATATGCATATAGTTAACACATAAACTTGTGCATGCCACTGAGGTTTGTTTGATGCACACACAGGCCCGTCGCAAAGGGGCTGCGAGGCCCTGAGTGAACGTGATGTGCGAGACCCGGGGGTATAGCCTATTAACGGGGATCTACTGTTGCTATAGTAACAAACAATTTTTTGTTTATGTGAATATTTAAGAAAGAAAATTGTATATTCAGCTTAACAGCATTAGGTTCAAGAAGTTAAACTGTGTAACTGAACTGCGCAGTGAGCACATTTTGATGCTTAAATTATGTTCTAAATTATGAATGGGTCAAACACGTTTGCAAAATGGCCTGAATCCACTTGAATTAGTGTGGACTGCTCTCTCACTGAATCATCTGAAGCGATTCCTCAGTCAGTAAAACAAACAGACAGCATTGAGAGAACAACCAGCACTGTTTTTCAGTTGTTTTCCTTTGTGAACATGCACTAAATGGATGTTTGACAGTTTCTTTGCTTTAACGTTTAAAACATCTAGAAATAGAGAAGGCTACACTCATTCTCTGGCACCATTGCTCTCACTCCGAAAGGTGCGTACTAGTTAGGCTATGCTTATTTAACTTTATAGTGTTAAATAAAAATACCTAAGTAAGTAAGGGTAAATAAGGGTAAGTGTCCATACATTCTCTGCCCATGCAATAAATACACATCCTTGAGTGAGAGAGTAGAGAGTAGAGTAGAGTGAGATTTCAAGAGTATATTTATTTACTTAGGTAATATCTATGGTTTGACCCATTTCAGAGGCAGCTAAAATCAGAATTTAAATGGACTGAATAAATCTCTATGAACTTGACGTGCAATGCCGCTCTGTCTGACATGTATTCACATGAATCACTGTCACACGCACAGATAAATACTTTAAGAAGCCTATTTCAAAGGACAAAAACATTAACTTTATTGGCTTTTACATCGATTCAGTTGTCACTTTACTTTGCGCGAGGCCCTGTGCGGTCGCACACTTGGCACAGCCCTTGCGACGGTACTGGCCAGAGTGCTAGAAAAGATAATCAGTCTGATAGTCGAACCTCGATTGGAGGAGGAACAATGCTGATTTTGTTCCGTATGTGGAACAGTGGACCAGCTTTTACCCTGACAAGAATTTTGGAGGGAGCATGGGTGTTTGCTTATCCAGTCAACATGTGGTTTTTGACTGGTTCACCGGGATAACTTGTTAGGGCTTCAGGTGTATGGGGTTCAGGGGCTGCTAATGTGTGCTATCCGGTTTCTATACCAGTGTTTCCCAACCCTGTTCCTGAAGGCACACCAAGAGTGATTCAGGTGTGTTTTATTAGGAAGGGTTCGAAAATGTGTACTGCTGGTGTGCCTCCAGGAACAGGGTTGGGAAACGCTGCTATAAACAACCGGTTTTTATAAGCTGTGTTTGAATTCTCGGCAGTAAGTCACGCTTGTTCCCAGTGAACAGACTGGACTCCGCCAGGGCTGTCCTTTGTCAGTGATCCGGTGTGTGATCCATGGACGGGATCTCAAGACACAGCTGTGGGGCAGTTTGGGGGTCCTAAGGGCTGCGATCTTCAGCACCTCCAAATCCGAGGCCATGGTTTTCAGCCGGGAAAATGGTGGATTTCCTCCTTTGTGTAGGGGGTGAGTTGCTTCTCCAAGTAGAGAAGTTCAGGTACTTCAGGGTCTTGTTCACGAGTGAAGGTAGTTCAGAGCATGAGATCGACAGGTGTCACGGCAGCAGTAATGCAGTCATGTACCGGACTGTCACAGTGAAGTAAGAGCAAGTCCGAAGGTGAAGCTTTTCAGTCAATCTATGTTCCAACCCTTATCTATGGCCATGAGCTCTGGGAAGTGACAAATGTGATAGAATGAGCATGTGGGTACAAGCAGCCGAAATTAGTTTTCTCCACAGGGTGTCTGGGCTAATCCTGAGAGATGGTGTGAAGCTCGCACAGCCTTGAGAGACTCAGAGTAGAGCCACTGCTCCTCCACGTTGAGGTGGTTCGGGCATCTGCTCAGGATGATTCCCGGACACCTTCCAGTGGAGGTGTTCCGGGCATGTCCAACTGGGAAGAGACCCTGGGGCAGACCCAGAACACAATTGATGGATTATTTGTCCTGACTGGCCTGGGAATGCCTTGGGATCCTCCAGGATGAGTTGGTTGAAGTGGCAAGGGGAAAGGACATATAGGCGTCCTTACTTAGACTCCTGCCACCATGACCCTGATAAGCGGTGGGCAATGGATGGATGGATGAAATATTCATTTTTATTTAACAGTGCAGTATTTCAATAGAAATGTGTTTCTGTTTTAGAAAAATTATAATATTTTTTGTCACAACTAAAAAGAGGTTTGAGTCCTTTAAAAGACCAGGTACAAGTCAATGCAAAGACATTTTTATTTTGCTATACACGGGTCAATGAAGAGTGGTTGGATTGATGCATTTAATATTAAAATGTACAACATTTTCTTTTGGGACAGAATGTCCAGTATTAATTTCTGAATACTGGTATTAATTTCTGGCTTTTTGCTTGGCATTGTTAACAATAGACAGATCACTTTTCATGCACACATACAGTAATTATTCATTGTTTCTAATGTTGCCAAATGACGAAAAGGTAAACAATATATGTCCATACAATTGTTGTCCTTTTAAATGTCCATTTTTATTTTTCAAGTTGTTTAATGGTCCAACATTTCCAAAGGGCCTGTCATCATCTAATGAGAGTTGGACTGCTGGTACCACAGCAGAGCTATTGAGGAATTCAGTTCTGTATGTAGCACCAGTTGACCCGGCGATGTGGGTCGGTGGACTGAGGAAGTGTGAGGATCGCATCCTGCCCTGTCTCTCGGTAGTCTGCTAAACATTTTTATAATAATAATGAATTACTTTTTTTGTTCTTTTTTTTTTTTTTTTTTGCAAAATTAAGAAGCATAACAGTTGTTAATGATTCATATTGCTGAATATTGCTAATCTAGGGAATTATATCCTGGTATATCCTGTTTCACTCAGAATTATGTCATATTACATTTCAATTTAAATATGTTATGACTGCTGCTTCATGTTGATTTACAAGTGAATTGTCTATATATGCAGACTGAAGAATAATGTTTTTATCTATTGGTGATTCCATGCATGTAGAATCACCTGTTCATTTTAGGCCTCCTTGTGGTATATGTGACTGTCCAGCGCCACCAGCTGCATCACCGTCTTCAAAATGGCCTTAAAGCAACATACAGCAGCACCATATTTCAGGGTGTGACATACCATCATCTGGACCACGGCATTCTGCCATCCCTCAAATATTTTGCTAACTATTTCTTCTACAAGTTTGGTTTGGAGGTACGTAAAATGACTATACAATACTTTAAAACTTGAACATAGCATATATTACATTAATAGAAACGTTTGAGCCAAGTAATATCTTTTCATGTTGAGATGTTATGGCATTTATTTAGTGTCTGCTAATTATTGTTAAATTCAAACATTCTTGTATAAAATAGCAGGTCTTGTTTTTTCAGAGTTAGACGCCTTCCTGGGTGAACATACTTTGTTGATCCTGGTACAACATTTTGTGTACAACATTTGTGTACAACTTTATCCCTCAAATCTGATATGTAGTGTGTGTTTTTTTTTTTATTATTATTTTTTTTTATGTCACTATAAGAATCCCAGCCAATCCTACAAAGTGGGTGAAGGGTTCTTGCTTGCATTTTCTTGCATTTCTAGAAATATACTCACCTAAAGGATTATTAGGAACACCTGTTCAATTTCTCAATGCAATTATCTAATCAACCAATCACATGGCAGTTGCTTCAATGCATTTAGGGGTGTGGTCCTGGTCAAGACAATCATGAACTCCAAACTGAATGTCAGAATGGGAAAGAAAGGTGATTTAAGCAATTTTGAGCGTGGCATGGTTGTTGGTGACATGAGTCTGAGTATTTCACAATCTGCTCAGTTACTGGGATTTTCACGCACAACCATTTCTAGGGTTTACAAAAAATGGTGTGAAAAGGGAAAAAAATCCAGTATGCGGCAGTCCTGTGGGCGAAAATGCCTTGTTGATGCTAGAGGTCAGAGGAGAATGGGCCGACTGATTCAAGCTGATAGAAGAGCAACTTTGACTGAAATAACCACTCGTTACAACTGAAGTATGCAGCAAAGCATTTGTGAAGCCACAACCTTGAGGCGGATGGGCTACAACAGCAGAAGACCCCACCGGGTACCACTCATCTCCACTACAAATAGGAAAAAGAGGCTACAATTTGCATGAGCTCACCAAAATTGGACAGTTGAAGACTGGAAAAATGTTGCCTGGTCTGATGAGTCTCGATTTCTGTTGAGACATTCAGATGGTAGAGTCAGAATTTGGCGTAAACAGAATGAGAACATGGATCCATCATGCCTTGTTACCACTGTGCAGGCTGGTGGTGGTGGTGTAATGGTGTGGGGGATGTTTTCTTGGCACACTTTAGGTCCCTTAGTGCCAATTGGGCATCGTTTAAATGCCACGGCCTACCTGAGCATTGTTTCTGACCATGTCCATCCCTTTATCACCACCATGTACCCATTCTCTGATGGCTACTTCCAGCAGGATAATGCACCATGTCACAAAGCTCGAATCATTTCAAATTGGTTTCTTGAACATGACAATGAGTTCACTGTACTAAAATGGCCCCCACAGTCACCAGATCTCAACCCAATAGAGCATCTTTGGGATGTGGTGGAACAGGAGCTTCGTGCCCTGGATGTGCATCCCACAAATCTCCATCAACTGCAAGATGCTATCCTATCAATATGGGCCAACATTTCTAAAGAATGCTTTCAGCACCTTGTTGAATCAATGCCACGTAGAATTAAGGCAGTTCTGAAGGCGAAAGGGGGTCAAACACAGTATTAGTATGGTGTTCCTAATAATCCTTTAGGTGAGTGTATATCCTAAATCATTACATTTGATTTGATTTGATTTAATCTGACACAATCTCAAATTTAGGCTGAAATTATATTTAGACTTCATTTTAGATGTTAAATTGGACTTAATTTGATTTAAGTATTTAATATTTCTTATTCTGTTAATTAAATTGTGGAAACAAACTGAAAAACTTAAAATGAAAGTAGAAACTAGAAATACCAAATTCAAAATAATAATAAAAACTATAATAGTATCATTGAGATAGTAATACATAGTGTTTCTTTACAAAGTGACATCACCACCTACTGGCCTGACAGCATAATACAGCGGTTTTAGTCGTTTTTGTATATCCGCGTGAATGGGGATCGCTTTGACAATGTAAACATACCCTAACTTTAGCGTTTATTCACTAGAGAGTGAGAAAGGTTATGAAGTTGAAAACTTTTTCATCAATCATTATTTTTCATTAAAATTTTAATAGCAAAATAATTATTCAGTATTTTATGTTCCAGCTTTTGCTTAGCATGCAAATCAGATGCTGATGAGCTTTCAAACTAGCATCATCTTTTAAATAAATTCACCACATTTTCCACTTTATCTCATGTCCCAGGTGTGTTTTGTGGTAGCAGTAAATGTCATTGGCCAACGGATGGATGTCTGTGCACTTCTGCACTCTTTTGCTCTAATGGCTGTTCTGGCACGTCGTCGTCGGAAGGCCATGGGAGAAGTGTGGCCAAAATACTGCTGCTTCATCGCAAGCTTCATGGTTCTGCAGTACCTGCTGTGCATTGGCCTACCACCAGCACTCTGCATCGGTCAGTTACTTATTAACATTTACTACTGTGACTTGTAAGAAAGGGATACAATTATTTGCAGTTTGACATTCCTACTGCATACCTCACTGCTGTAACACTTCCCTCATACATATCCTGCACCAACAAGCAATGTTACTCTATCTGGCATTCTCTTTACTTTTCCATCAACACTCTCAAAGCAAATTTTGCATACTTTTCCTGGCATAAGCCCATTGCTGCTCACAGATCATAGCCTGTTCTCTCAGTCTAGCTTCCACTACTCTCTCCTAAAACTTCATGATGTGGCTGATAAACTTCATGCCCCTGTACAATTCTTCTCTGCTCTTCAGACATCCTCTCACTTTCCAAGATTTGAAAAACTCTTAACTCCATCTCTCCTAAACATCTCCATGCCTCCACTGGTATGCCATCTGGACCAAACTCCTTTCCACTGCCCTCACCTCACCTAAAAGGCACACATTAGTGATGCACTACACTTTTTTATGGAATTAAAGTGGCAAAAATCACTTACCTACTGTAGTCACCTCTTTCACTTGAATGTAGCAAAGGTTCTTGCTTGGTTGCCGAGCTCTTGAGGTATGGCCTGGTATACGTCCGCATGACTCAATTCTGGATTAGTTGAAATCAGGTCGAGTTCCTCTTCCGTCTATCTGCCTGTGATGTTCACAGGTACAGTTTTGTTCTATCATCACTGGAACACTCAGACCCTGAGCAGCAGGAGTGCTTATAATCTTGAGCAGCAGGAGTAAATAAACAATATTTAAGTACAATAAATTAATCAGATCTGTAATATTAAAAAAAGTGGCCTATAACGTTCCTAAAACTTTGAAAGTTGAGACTGGTGGATGCAGAGTATCAGACTTCTACCAGACCTTCCTCCTTAAAGTAATGACAAACCAAATATACATTATTCTCACACAAGAATAACCACTGGATGCAATAACTTCTGTGGAAGAAAACACAAACTGCCTTTTATTTTTGTTTTTGCACACCTTTTTACAGTCGCACTTCAAGGCTTATTTTTATGAGGATTAAGTGTACTGAATCCCCATAAAAGCTTATTTTCTGTTTCCTTTCGCCCAATTGTTCTACATTTACATTTACGCATTTGGCAGACGCTTTTATCCAAACCTTGTTCTGTTGTTATTAGTATGCTAATCTTAGCATGTTAATGCTAACATTAACATTAGGATATGGTGGGTCTGTGATGGTTAAGTTGAGGGTGTGTTTTGGTTGGACGTTAAATTTAGTAGTATCAGGGTTGAAACTGCTAGGATTCTAATCGCTGGGCTGTGGCGGTAAGGTTTAGAGTGCGGGTTGGTCAAGCACTTAATTTAAATCTAAATAGATCTGGGAACACAAAGATTTTGATGAGACTTTCTCTGGATTGGTCGAACCAGACCACAACTCGAAAGTCACAGTCTGATGATCCTGCATTTACATTTATTCTATAAATAACTGCAAAAAGTTTTGACGGCTGAAGAATCTATCTGTATCTGTAACAAAAAAATAATCAAATTTTTGGCACTGGCACGATATGACCAACTAACATAATTTCACTAATCATGTCATCAGTACATCGGAAAGTGTGAACAAGAACTAGTCAGGTGAAATCACTCTGATTGGATTATAAGAGTAGACTGATGGCTATAAAAGGAGGGAGGAAGCGTTTCCAATCATTGTGTTCTTGGCAATGGTTGTGTAGCCATCATCGCTTTGCATCAAAATGGCTTCACATGCATTCACACAGAAAGAGACATTTATCGGAACATCAAGAACTTCAAGGAGAGAGATTCAAACTTAGTGAAGAAGGCTTCAGGATGCCCCAACGTGTCCAGCATGTGCCAGGACTGCCTCCTTCTGAGAAATCATCTGAGTCATCACTACCAGTGCAGAGCTTGCTTAGTATTGTCAGCAGGTGAGTGCGAGTGCATCTGCATGCACAGTGAAGCCAAGACTTTGGACAAAGGCCTGAATGCATTTTTCAGCATAATGGAGCACCACACCACAAGGCAAGAGTGATAATAAAGTGGCTCAGAGATCATTACATACAAATTTTGGATCTGTGTTGAGGCAACTCCCTGGATCTTAATCCAATAGAGAACCTGTGCTCAATCCTCAAAAGGCGAGTAGACAAGCAGAAGCCCACAAATTGTGATAAACTCTGAGCACCAATAAGGCAAGAATGGATCACCTGCCTCACATTTCGGCACGTCAGATAAAACTCTCTGCATAAGCCTTTGAAATGTTGCAGGTGCATTTCGCATCCCGAACGCAAGGACAGTATATTGAAGAAAGTTGTCAGTCGTCACAAAGGCAGAAATGTCCGAAGCCTGTGGAGTGAGAGGCACCTGCCAGTACCCTTTTAACAGATCTATTTTCGTCACATATTTTGCCGCTCCCACTCGATCGATACAATCCTCAATACGAGGTAAGGGGAACGAATTAGGTACTGAAAGATTATTAACTTTTCGATAGTCCGTACAAAAACGATATGTGGAGTCTGGTTTGGGTACTAGCAAACAGGGGTAGCTCCATGGGTTCTGACTTGGTAGAGCTAACCCATGTTTTAATAGATATTCTACCGCACCCTTCATAAGATGCTGTTTCACCGGGGATGCACTACCCACCTCAATATCATGACATAATACAGACGTTCTACTAGGCATGTCTGAAAAAAGTGAGGGAAAAGAATGAATCAAGTTACTCACATCCTCATACTGTTTTTCAGATAAATGCACAAAATAACTGCGTAAATCCCCCAAGATACTAGAATCTTCTACAGTGCAAGCAATAGTTATGGTGACTGCGGAAGGAACCAGTGGCACATCTGCAGATAGTGTAGAATTCGGTTCTCACTGCACATAAGCCTTGAGCATGTTCACATGGCAAACTCAAGTTTTACGTCGACGATCAGGAGTTTGAATAACGCAATTAGTTTCACTAAGCTTTTGCTCTATGACATATGGCCCTGAAAACATCGCTTGCAAAGTGCCTGGCACTGGCAAAAGCACAAGGACAGACTCACCAACCTGCAAATTTCTTCTGACACTTTTTCGGTCCAACTGCTGCTTCATTTTCATGTGGCAGACAGATGAGCCTTAGCTACATCACGCGCTTTATGAAGTCTCTCTCTGAAAGAAGTCACATAATCCAGAAGAGACACAGAAGATGAATTTTGTGTCAACAAATGTTCATACAGCACTTTTAACAGACCCCTCACGGTGTGCCCGAGCACCAGTTTGGCGGGACTAAATCCCAAGGACTCCTGAACGGCTTCTCTAGCAGCGAATAAAAGAAGAGGCAACCCTTCCACCCAATCCTTCCCTGTCTGCAAACAATATACATGGATCATAGTTTTAAGAGTTTAGTGGAACCTCTACAAGGCTCCCTCTGACTGATGATAAGGGCTAGATACCCTGTGCTCAACTCCTAACTCCTTCGCTCTGCATTATTCGCGGTAGACCAAATGTAGAAAAAAAATTCAAGTCCTTCACTACCGTCTGGGCTTTCAACGAACGCAAGGGGATGGCCTCGGGGAACCTAGTGGCTGCACACATGATTGTTAACACATATTGGTGTCCTGATTTGGACTTAGGCAGCAGACCCACACAGTCAACAATAAGCCATTCAAATGGTTCTTCAATTACCGGTATGGGACACAGAGGGGCAATGGGCACCTTCTGATTAGGCTTTCCGATGCGCTGGCACAGGTCACACGAGCTACAAAAGTTAACCACAGATGAACGAAAACCAGGCCAAAAGAAGTACTTTGAGATACGGCGAACAGTTTTTGTTACTCCTAAATGACCTGCCATAAGATTTTCATGCGCCAATTTTAAAACTGGAACGCGATAGTTAGCAGACAAGACAATTTGAAACGTCTCCTGCAAACGTTGTTCATCATAACGCGGTTTCCATTTTGCATTAACACCTCATTTTCCCAAAAATAACCTACTTTGGCGTCGCCTCTATCTTTCACATTGACTGCTGCCTTAACACATTCTGCCAATGATGGGTCTAATTTCTGCTCAGCTGCCAACTTCTCCTTACCGACACTTAAAATAGCTTCCAGAATCAATTAAGTTTCGATCACTTCACGGGCTTCACCTGACATTGACTCTTCCTTCTTAGATTCTGTGTTTAAAAACGAATCAGAAAGATTAACAACTTCACGAAACTGAGCTTGAGCTCTTGTCGCTGCACATGCTGGAAAGGCAGAAGGAAATTTTACCCCTAGGTCAGGCTGTTCATTAACTATAAGTTTGTGCATCACTACTGGACTAGAAAAAACTTTCTAGAATAGTCTGTAATCCAGCCACAGGCAACTGTTTGCACACACCTAGTTTAACAACACCAGAGACAAGATCTGATGTTAATTCCACTTCATGTAAAGGCACCTGCACACACCCCATTTCTATACTTTGTACTATCGTACTGGTATACGATTTCTCAGAGAAAGACAACACGCTCTCAAGTATAAAGGACTGAAAAGAACCTGTATCACACAAGATCGAAACATTTGTAACTGCAGAATCAGAGATTGACACCTGTCCATTTAAAATGAATGGCTCATACCCAGAAACTTCAACCTCTCGCAACCCTGGCAGCATCTGCGTGAGAAGAATTTTGGAATGGGGATTCTTCCCCCATAAATTTATCACCAGATGAATAAAAGTGAGAAGTTGGTAACTCTTGCGAAAAAACTTTACGATGCGCAAGCACAAATTCGTCAGCTGATACGGCTGCCTCTGCAAGGCTAGTTACCTTCTGCTCATTTAATTGCTGCACAACTTTCTCTGGAATACTCTTTTTAAAATCTTCTAGCAAAAACATTTCGCAAAGTTGTTCAAAAGTGTCAGCTTTACTAGATAGGCACCATTTTTCAAACAATGCTCTCTTCTCTCTTCCAAATTCAACGTACGTTTGTTTGGTTGTCTTCGCATGAGACCGAAACCTCTGGCGATACGCTTCGGGAACTAACTCGTATGCCCGAAGCACTATCAACTTTACTACATCATATTTAAGTGAATCCTCTAGGCTTAAAGCTGAAATAACTTCCTGTGCCTTACCCACTAGACCGCATTGAAGCAACAAAGCCCACATGTCTTTCGGCCAGTTAAGCTTACCAGCTATTCGTTCGAATGCTACAAAATAAGCGTCAACTTTAGCTTCTCTAAAAGGAAGCACGAGTTTAACATATTTACTGATATCAAATGCAGAGACAGCTGAAGGGGGAACGGATCTAACTGGCGAAACAGGGGACGCCGTAATAGAGGGTGGTCGAGAACGAGGTACGGGCACCGGCTTTTTCAATGCTTCTAGATCTAATTTATGCAATTGAATATCCCGCTCCTTCTCCGCATCTATAATGCGCAACCTTATCATTTGAGACTCACATTCCTGTTTTTTTATTTCCAAGTCTAATTCCCTAAGTCTAATCTCCAACCTGGGATCATATGGTTGCACCCTCTCAGTATCCCCAAAAAAAAAATGCAGGTGCACCCGCCTCTGCCAAAATCCCATCCTCCACTAACTTGTCATGCACCTCTCTTTTTATTACTTGCTTAGTAGCCTCTCGTCACTTAAAAGTTAAAAAAATCATGTCGATACCAGATATTTTTTTGCCATTTCTGCCTTTTAAGGGGTGATCAAAATGAAAAAACATAAAACAAATACAAGTAAAGCAACATGTCACAAATAAACCCAAAACTAAAAATAAAGGAAAATACCAACATTACCTCAGGAGGAGGGCCCAAACCAAAAGAAACAAAATTACCTCTACCTAAAAGGGTTATAAGCATTAACTAACCTATGTTAAAGAAAAACAAAGAAAACAACAGATAACTTTCCTCACTCCCTAACTAACCATTAAACAGGAAAAAAGATATGGGAATCCTCCACCCTACATTACCCATAAACTCATAACTAATTATAACGGACCTCAATTCATTAACATTCTATGACACCCATTTCAACAAAACAACAAAGAGCTCGACAAGCGCTCACTCGTCTGGGTTTGGAGAATGGATAAGCCTCAAACGCCACATGTCTCTCCCTCCTCTGTGCTTTCTCTGCAGCTTTATATTGGACTCCTCAGGACACGCAACAATGAGTGTGTAGACAACACCCAGATTAGTGAATGAACACAGGTGGTAGTCATTTTCCTATCAGGTAAGAAAACACAGGAAAGGAGAAAGATAGAGAGAGAACACACACTCTCCAATAACATTCTTTGTAAAAACAAAACAAGAAATATAAATACGTCCTTGGACGTAACAGGTACTCTCTCCACCACTTCATCCATCTTTCTCCACTGATGACATTTATCATCACCCCTTCAATTTCCAGCTTCACATGCATTATTCACCTCCAATTCACCATTTCTCTTTCCATCCCAACCATGACAGAACAAACTGAATGCACCTCCAATGCTCCTGGCCTTATTCCCCTTCCACCATCTTGTCTCTTGTATATACAGTATGTGTTCTTATCAGCCAGTTCTCTTTCTTTACCAGTCATAGTGCCAACCTTTAACATTCTGATTCACCTCTACACTTTTAGCCTACCTTTTTCCTGCAATCTCTGGACACGCCTTCCTCCTCTCCTTCTCCTCCTCCTTTGCCCAACAGTAGTTGGTACTGGTCAACTGTTCTTGTGGCGGGCACCAGTTCTTGCTAACTTGCTGGTCAAAAGTTCTGGTGGTGGTCAGTGGTAACCCGTGCCTCGACTTCTGTAGTATGGATTTCTGGTTTATGATTTGCATATTTCATTTGGCACAGGTTTTTTAACCTGATGTCCTTCTTGACACAACATTCACACAATCATTTTATCTGAGCTTGTGCAACTCCAGTGGCTGGGTTAAGCTGGAGCAGAAGTGCAATGTAGAAAAAGAGAAAATTGAATTTGATAATAAAACAGTAGTCTCTATTAATGACCTAATGAGTCAAATCAAGAGTGTTAGGTAAGATCACTGCTTGAGGGAGTACAAGAATAGGGCCAGGATCATTCTATAAGTACATTTTTATAAAGCGCAATATCCAACAAACATGTGTCCTAATGAAACACCTCCACTCCCTGCTAGATTATCCCTGGAGGAAGTCATCTCCGGCTTTGAGCTCTAATCTGATAAAGTGGCTGTATCTACCAGACTACGCCATGAGTCCCAACGCCACCTTCATCCTCTGTGACTTACTCCATCACACCACATTGAATTAGCATTTCTTCCATGAGAAAAGCATGCATATCTTTCATTTTCTAATTTCTTTTCGATCAGATGATTGCCTGCTGTTGTTGGTAGCATCGCTGCAGTGGCAGGTCTTTGAGGATGAAAATCAGGCTTGCGTGAGACTCCTGGCAGGAGAGAATGTGGAGATCAGCCGAACTCTGGATCCTCAAACCCTAAACCAGTACACTCCTGTCAACAACTTCCTTCATTGCCGGTATGTTTTGGTTTTCTGATGTGGTATTTGTTGATTTTATTTTTTTTTGCATCACCGCTTTGGGAACGAGAATACCCACATCCCCATACGAGGCCGGATGCCCGCCTGTGGCATGGAGTTAAGAGGCGAGCACCCAAGACCCCGGAGTAGCATTAACGTCAAGTTCATAGAATATAATAAAGGTGTATGGAGAGGACCACCCTGCCGCATCACAAATATCCTGCAGGGAGGCCCCTGCCGAAAGTGCCAGAGAGTCGGCCATACTCTTAGTGGAGTGGGACCGAACAGCCAAAGGCGAAGGCTGTCCGGCCACCACATAAGCGAATGAGATGGCCTCGACCACCCACTTGCTCATTCTCTGCTTTGAAACTGGGCCCCCCGTCGAGGGTGGCCTGAAACAGACAAACAGCTGATCGGTTCTTCTCCACAGGGCAGCTCTGTGGACATATGTGTCTAAAGCACGAACCGGGGAAAACAGATTAAATTTTTCCTGGTCTGACATCGAGAAAGGAGGAGGACAGAAGGCCTGGAGGACAATAGGTCTCACAGGATTAGTGAGAACCTTAGGAATAGACCCGGGCTTCGGAGCGAGGAAGGCCTTGGCCATACCCGGGGCAAATTCCAAGCACGAGGGTGCAACAGAGAGGGCTTGTAAATCTCCTATTCTCTTCAAGGAAGAAATAGCAAGCAGGAGTATAGTTTTTAAAGTGAGAAACTTCTCAGAAACTTCCTCAAACGGCTCGAAGGGAGCAGGATGATGGATAGGTCCCAGGCCGGCACCCTGGCACGTGTTCTCGTGAGTGGCAAACAGCTCCACATGAGCCCTGCCAAACTTCTCCCAAAGGAGCTCCACCACCTCGGTGTGGAGTCTCCACTCCCCGGGCCTCGGCCCCTGCCTCGACAGGATGTCTGCTTCCACATTCTGGCTCCCTGGGATGTACATTGCCCTGACTGACAGCAATTTCCCCTGAGCCCAGAGGAGGATAAGGCGCGCCAACTTGTATAAGCGACGGGACCTTAAACCTCCCTAATGGTTTATATAGGAGACCACCGATGTGCTGTCTGTGCGCACAAGCACATGATGGCCCCTGAGATGTGGCAGGAAGTGCTTCAGAGCCTGAAACACTGCCAACATTTCCAGGCAATTTATGTGCCACGAATGATGGTGCTCCTGCCACAGGCCCTGGGCAGAGCGACCACTCATGGCTGCCCCCCAACCCATCAGGGAGGCATCCGTGGTCAGAGATGTACGCTGACACGATGCCCCCTAGGATGGGCCTTGGGCCAGAAACCAAGGATCCTTCCACATAACTAAGGTGTGGAGACACTGCCACGAAACCTTGATCATGCGAAAGGGGTTTCCCTTCGGGGAAAAGTCTTTGGTTTTGAGCCACCACTGCAGAGGCCTCATGTACAGCAGACCCGAAGGAATGACGTTGGATGCTGCCGCCATCAGATCTAACAGTCTCTGGAACTGCTTTGCAGTGAGTGACTGGTCTAGCTTCACCCCTTTCATGGCCGAGACGATCGACCCTATGCGAGGCTCTGACAGACGGGCCTGCATAGAGACCGAATCCCAACTCACGCCCAGATAAGTGATTTTCTGCACAGGAGAAAGGACGCTCTTCTTGGAGTTGAGCCTCAGCCCCAACATCCTCATATGCGCGAGAACAACGTCTCGATGTTGGACCGCAAGACGAGCTGACTGTGCTAGGATCAGCCAGTCGTCGATGTAATTGAGCACACGAATCCCCTGCATACGCAAGGGGGACCAGAGCAGCATCCATGCACTTCGTGAATGTACGGGGTGAAAGAGCTAGACCGAAGGGAAGCACCCGATATTGGTACGCTTCTCCCCTGAAAGCGAACCTCAGGTTCTTCCCGTGCGGCGGAAGGATGGAGATATGAAAAAATGCATCTTTGAGATCTATCGTGACAAACCAGTCCTTGGTCCTGATCTGAGACACGATCTGTTTGAGTGTTAGCATCCTGAACTTTGTCACTGCTCGGTTCAGGACGCAAATATCTAAGATGGAGCGCAGCCCTCCATCCTTCTTTGGCACTATGAAGTACCGGTTGTAAAAGCCTGACTCCCTGTCTGGGAGGGAACCCTCTCTGTAGCCCCCTTTTGCAGCAGAGTCTGTACTTCCTGAGTCATCACCAGAACCTGCTCGGGGCCCACCACAGTGGAGAGGACCTCGTTGAAACTGGGAGGACGGCATCTGAACTGAATGGCGTACCCAATTCTTATGCACTGCTGGACCCAACGAGAAATATGTGGCAGATTCTCCCACTCTGTCACAAAATCTACTAAGGGAACCAGCCTCTTGAGACTGGCTTCTGATGTGCTCCGCACTGTGAGCACAGCGCCCTGAAGCGGCGAACCGGCAGAGAACAACTGGGTCAGCAGTGCTAACTCCCTCCTTGGAGGGCGCGAGTCATCCGAGGGCACTCGGGCGGGGTTGGTGGATGAACGGGTACTGTATGCTGCGGTAAGCACCATCTGCCCATGGAGGGGATCACCCTCACTGTCCTGGGCCCAAAGGCGTCCGGACTTTTTGGACACAGCTCTCCTCGGCACAATGACTGTCCTCAGATCAGTCTTGGCCTTGGAGGCTGTGCCAGAAAGTACCGCGCACCTGATGATCCTTTCTGCGGGAGTGTGCCCTATGGGAGGAGCTCATACTCGGGGTCTGCTGCTCCCGCCCAGCAGCAGATGAGACCTGGGGCTTATGGGGAAGGAACTGCCTGAGCGCCGCAGATTGTTTCTTTGCCTCCAGGAACCTGTCGGTAACAGAGGTGACAGCTTCACTAAACACCAGACAGCGGTGCATCAAGCAAAAAGCTTTATCTCCGTAAGATAAGCCACAAATGCCTCTCTGTAGCCACCAAGGCTGCCATAGAACGGCCAACACATCTGGCCGTCTCTTTGGTGGCCCGGAGAGCAAGATCTGCTGTCGATCGGAGCTCATTAATAGCACTGGCTCCGATCTCGTGGCTGTCGCCCAGGTCCTTCAGCAGGTCAGCCTGGTATGCCTGCACAAATGACATAGTGTGTAGACATGCGGCGGCCTGACCCACTGCTGAGTATGCTTTGCCCACTAAGGAGGAGGTGAATTTAAAGGGCTTAGTGGGCAAAGATGGAGCCTTCATGGCAGAAGCGGATTCGGGCGAGAGATAGCTCACAAGCGTCTCTTCGACCGTCGGTATCTGACCATAACCATGCTTTTTCAACCCTGTGATGTTACTATAAACAGACGTGTGTGGGGTGAAAATACGTGATGACATGGGCCGTTTCCACGATCTCGACACCTTGGTGTGAACTGGCAGGGGATTGAAGTGGCGAGTCCTCAATCCCTGCCTCGATGCTGCAGACATCAACCTCCTCCGAGGAAGATAACCGCAGTGCCGCGGCCACCCCCCTGGGCGGGAGAATCTGCAGCACGGGCTCCCGAACCCGGAGAGGTGACGCTGGATCTGACGGGTGAAGGCTGAGATAGGGCAGAACCCGCCTCTGGCCCCTCTGACAGATCCATCTGCGAACCCCGCAACATGAGCCTCGGCAGCAGCGGGGTCCATGCCACGGGGAACGCGAGCTGGGGCACTCTCATCAAAGAGCGCCCAGCGGGATCGCAGCACACGAAGAGGCAGAGCCTCACAATACTCGGGCCGGCACTCTCGAGCACCGACTGCGCGTGCTGCTCTCCCAAACAAGCAACGCACATCGGGTGTGTATCCCCATCTGTAATGAAGAGTGGACAGGGAGGAACACACTTTCTGAAACGCTGCTTGCTTGCCATAACTCTATTACTCTCTTATATGTGCATTTTCTTTTTTGAAAATAACAAAAGTCTGAACTCAGACACAACACAGAGAGACAGACAGATGACACAGAGCGCTTGTTGAAGGCAACAGAAGCTAACGGCGTGTGTTTGCCGGTGTGCTTTATAGTTTCCGGTTCTATGATGTCACCCGCCTATGATGTTCCTTCTCTCTATTGGACTGATGACATACGTGCTTCACGACGCAATCACGCAGAAGCGTTCCCAAAGCGGTGACGCAGCGCGAGTTCCCTTGAAAGGGAACTAAGATGGAAGTGTCCAGGCAAACTTTTGTTGTGCTTGCTCTTTCGAAATACAAACACACCGAAAGCTGTATTTAGAGTTGGTTGTTGCGGTTCCCTGAGTTTCCAAGTCTCAACTCTGACTTGAGGGGGCATTCTAGTTAAAAGTTCCTACTGCAAACTAGGAATTTCTCACTTTTTTTTTTTTTTTTTTTGGATCATAACACTACCACCACTTTCACGACTGCCGACCCCAGGGGGTTAAATTATCACCCATGTCTATTTTGCACTTAATGATGCCAGTGTGAGGAGCTTAAGTGATCAAACATTCTCTGATCTTATGCATTTAATCCATGCAGAAATACATACTTTTACAAGAAATGATGTGCTAGAATCCCACCTTCATTGCCATAATTGAACAGAAACATGTTTCTACAGAAATCCATTTGTCATTCAAACTTACATCCTTGTGGTAGCTGTAGTCCATATTTATCAATTCACAATTGACCCTTTGCTAAGCCACGCCCGAAAACTGCCACAGGCCAATCATGGCTTAGTAACCGTAACTAGGCACGGAAGGTCTGTCAAGCTTTCGAGCAAGGGAAACATGCCGAAGCATTGTGCTTATGGATTGTGCAAATCTGATACCCGGTATCCTATACATTTGGACAGGGGGTGGCATTATTTTCCCTTCCGCAAACCTAAAACCCAAGGGGAGAAATGACGGTGTTCTGTCAATTTGTCCTAACTTGTCAGATTTTCCCACTGTAGCGCAAAATTATAGCTAACGTTATATCTATCGACCCATGCTACTGCATCGAAAAATCCTACTGTGTGTTAGCGTTTGTGACTAACTTACGTGAAATAATTCAGTGTAACTTTACTGAGGATTCTTATTGGGGAAAACGATTTTACAGTGCAAAATACCCCATCAGATTGTTGTGGATCAAGCAGTGTGGGAGAATAAATATATAAATATAAGCAGGAGAATGTTATCATTGCAAAGTCAGGCTAATGTATTGTGTTTATTCCACAAGATTTATGGATAAACTGTTTAATTTATTATTAGATTATTTTCTAATTTCACTTACCCTGCTGTGCATGAACATAGCTGTTCCTCAGTTTGTGAGTTGTGAATGGTAAGCCTATGAGGCGGCTGCTGCTTGCGCTGGGACCTATAGGCTTTAGCTTATGTATACTGCAGTCCCTTTTGTCTTGCTCTCTCAGATTTTTCACCTGTTCGCCAAAAATGATTATTTATCTCCTTGGGAATGTATGACACCGGCACATACATACTGTAATAGACGGGCCAGGCACGAAAGCTTGTCAGGTTTAGCAACAGTAACTAAGGAGGGCGGGGCTTAGCGAAGGGTCAATTGGTATATGACTGTGTGCAGTTTATGATGTACAAAAAAAATGTATGTCTCTTCAAGTACTCACCATTGTAAAAAGACAGATATTAAAGGACAAGTATCAAAAAAGTAAGGCATACTGAGTGTCACACTGATTGAATGGATACTTAGAAAATGTGACTTTCATTTGTCCTTTTGTAGCTTAGCCTAGAATCTTCAACATGTAACATTACAAAAATGTTATAAGGTTCAGAGTCTTATTTATTGCATCCCTTTAACATTAATGTTGATATGTAGAATGCTGTGATGTATTACTTTTGTGTGTGCCTTCAGGTCGTTTCTGGACATGGTGAAGCTGTTTGTGTTCAGTTATTTTTTCTGGATGGTGTTATGTCTCATCTTTATCACTGGAACCACAAGAATTAACATCTTTTGTCTGGGTTATCTGGTGGCCTGTTTCTACTTCATGCTATTTGGAGGCACGCTACTGCTGCAGCCAGTGCAGTATGTGCTCAGACTGTGGGACGGTCTCATAGCATACACCTGTGTGGTCATCAGCCTCAAGAACATGCTCTCAGTAAGCACATTTTAGGTCGAAAAATCTAACCGTACTGTGCCACTCCGGGAATTTCACCCAGGGAATACTGTCATTACTACAGTTTAAAGGCAATTTCAGAGGTCAAAGATAATACAAAGGATTCAGAAATGTAGTTTGAGTACAAAGGTTTATTAAATGCCATGCACAGATAAAACCAGATCAGTAAATAGAAATAATTGTATTAAATACCAAACACATAATACTAGAGTTTATATGAAAAGTCTACCCACCTTTAGAAACAGAAAAGTTAATGGAGAATAATTACTGTGTATCTGCTGTTCATAACATAGTGGACTTTGCTATCCTTGGTACTACCAAAAGTCCAGAGTTTTGTGACTTTAAAAGCATGTTGGATTGTAGGGTGATTGGTTAAATACACAGAAGCTAAACAATTTATGGCCTTATAGGAGGCAATACTTTGTAGTCAATATGTAACTCTAGCAGCTGCATTTTGGATTAATTGTAGCTTGTTTACTGAGGATGCAACAAACAGCTAGTAATGCATTACAGTAAAACTTTTCTGCATCAGAGACAGATAACATGTTCCGTAGCTTAGCGATGTTTTTAAGGTAGTGGAAGGCTGTTTTTGTAACATATGAAATATGTTTTTTGAAAGACAAGTTGCTGTCTAATATAACACACAGGTCTTTAACTGTGTCAAGTCAAGTCACTTTTATTTATATAGCACTTTTTACAGTGCCGATTGTTTCAAAGCAGCTTCACAGTGTTAACAGGAAAATAATGCAACAGAATTTGATTCGGCTGTACAGCCGCTCTGGTGAAAACGGTGATGTCATCAGCTCAGTTCAGTTCTCATACAGTGACAATGTGGGCAGATCAGTAATTTAGTTGATATAGTTAATTTGGTTTAGAAATTAAATTTATTTGGATATTTAGTAGAAAATTTAGTGTCCCCAACTGAGCAAGCCAAGCCAAAGGCGACAGTAGCAAGGAACCACAACTCCATCAGGGCATAATGGAGAAAAATAAACCTTGGGAGAAACCAGGCTCCCTGTTTGAAGTAACAGCACATCCTTCTAACTGCTAATTGTATTCTAAGCGATTCTGTGTACAGGTTTTTGGTCCAATAAGTAATACCTCAGTTCTGAATTTAATAGAAGAAAATTACTGGTCATCCAATATTTTATATCTTTAACACAATCTGTTTACTTGGATAATTGAGAGATTAAATCTAGTCGTGATGAAATATATAACAGAGTATCAACCGCACAACAATAAAAACTAATCCCATGTGTTCTAACAATATTTCCAGGACACTGCATGTATATTGAAAACAGCACAGTATTCCTCTAAAGTATACTTATTGTGATTGTGTGTGTGATCAGCTTGGCTCTTGTGCTTATCTGGAGAGTCTACAGAAGCACGGCTGTTGGCTCATTCAAGCTTTTAGCATGTTCTGCACCATCAAAGGCTACAGTTTACGTAAGTAACCTAATGGGATAGGATTCCTTGTAGTGTAATTGTATCACTAGAAATGTCATATTTCATTTATACTTTCAAATCTTTCTTAGGCTATGTACACACTGCACAGTTTTGGGAGTGACATCTGCATTTATTAATGCACACCTGAGGTGTAATGGCAATTCTACTTCATACTTTGCCACATTACCACTTAATTCTACCACTAATTCACTGCATATATATATATATATATATATATATATATATATATATATATATATATATATATATATATATATATATATATATAAAAAGATATTTCCAGATTTTAAATGCTGGAGATTTAGGGCCAGATTTACTAAACAGGGCAAATTAGCGTGAGAGCGCAGTAACAAACAAGCGCTGATGGGAGTGGAAAGTTCTGTGGGAGATCTACTGACAACGTGCAAATGAATGAACACAGACGCAGCCGTATCATTTCCATAATGACCAGCGCAATCTTTAAGACGTGCTTTTTTTGGGCGGTAAATAATGGCACAAACACCAGTAAATTGACTAGCGTAAACCTTAGTAACTCACCTTGCGTGATTTATTTAAATAATCTCCTCACATACATTTTGCGTCTGAAAGGGAAATTCCTACAAATGCATATGCAATAAGTTCAGCCACAAAAATAACACAGCTTTTTAGTGGTTTTGCACTGGCACAAGCTGTTAGTATATAAATTTGACCAGAGAAGTGATTCTGCAGCAGAGATTACAATTAGATCCGTTCTAAAATCTTAAACTTAGCATAATGGAAAGCAGTTGACCAGGTCCATTGCATAGGTTCATTGACAGACTTAATCGAATTTGTGTTATATCATGAACATATATGTGATTGTGTAGCCAAGCCTGACAATCAATGTGAATTGCCGGAGGGTGAAGCTGGAATCGTCTGGGATGCGATCTGTTTCACTGTGCTGTTGGCTCAGAGGAGAGTCTTCCTCAGCTACTACTTCCTCTATGTCGTGTCTGACCTACAGACATCTAAGCTCCTTGCTTCAAGGTGAGAAGGGCACCATGGACGTATTGACAACATCTAACCTGTAACCATCATTACATGTATTAACAGCTATAGAAATGTAAAATGTTCACTTGAAAAAGGATCACAATTTATTACAAAAATGTCAAAAAGCAGTACCAAAGTAATCCTACATAACGTAACATCTAGGTTTATTCTGATATTTCTTTATTTTAAGAGGCGCAGAGTTGTTTGAAGCCAAAGTGAAGAAACTGGTGGCAGCAAGACTAGAGATGGAGATCAAATCTGTGGAGACATTGAAGAAACAGTATGGAGATTGTATTTTATTATTTATTTTTCGTTAATGATTAATGAAATACTTAAATATTGTATATTAGTGTAAAGCTGATTTCATTATTGTCCCACAGAATGGAGAAAATCAAGTCAAAACAGAAGGATGCTCCTCATGAGCAAGTTGCATCATCTGCTGTTCATCCCGAATCCTCACATTTCCCAAAGCGTAATGGTAGCCCACTTTGAATAGATATTTTAATGAAATCCACATGTTAGAATGAACCAGTTGTCTTCTCACTGGTGCTTATTTCATCTGCCAGACTATATCATAATATCACCAAACTTCAGGATACTGAAAATTAACATCATAAAATGAAATGGGACTGTGTGATCTCTTTAATGTGAAGAGCTTACTGATGGTGCGTGTGTCTTCTTGTGTGTTCATATGTTCAGATGGGGACTGTGGCTATGATCTCTTTGAAACTGACAGTGAGGAAGAGGAAGAGGAAGAGGAGGTGAAGGACAGGACACAGGACAACATCTTACCTAAGAAGAAAACTGCTTTTCAGGTAGAGAGAGAGAAAAAAAGTATGCATTCACAGAATACTATTCACAAATTCAGAACCCAATTTTGCAGTGAACACATTTAAGGTGTGTGTCAGATGACTCTTTCATTCTTTAATTACGGGGCACCAGTCTCACCTCGAGAATAAAGATAATCCAGGAAGACTGATAAATAAGTGAAGTTCTAAACGTAATTTAGCGAGGAGCGAGCCCATCTAATCTTCCAATCAACAGCCAGAGACTATAAACAGCTGCTGATCTCTCCTCAGTCTCAGATGTTCCAGCATCCCACCACCTCCCCAAACTCCACCTTTATCTTAGGTAGCGTGCCCTACATAATCATTTAGACACTGTGGAGTATATCAGAGCTCCAGCTGAAGCTGCTTCATCAAGCCCCTCATCAGTAGACAGCAAGCCAAATAAGCTTAACCTAAATATCTTAAGATTATATGGGCAAACAAACTCATTAAATTCAAATGATATAAACTGAAGGGAGTTTGTCAGCTGAGGCTATGGCAGAGTTAAGGTCATTTATGGAAAGACAGTGTTGATTTTCTGAAACTAATAAGGTGAATATCCTTATTTTGCATAAAAAAAAAAAGATTATGTATTATTAACTGGAATTATTGACATAACATCTAATGTAAATTTGAAAATTATATACTGATAATATATGTCAAGGTCTCTAGAAAGAGGTTTACGCAAGAGATATTTACGATCCATGTGGTCGAATAAGAAGTGGTCGTGCTGGGCCTGTTATTGTCTCGCTGGATGAAGACTCTGGATGAACTGTGTCTGTTAATGTCTTTCCTCACAGACTGGAGACTCTGCTTCTGTTGTTGCCTCACAAGCTGCAGACCCAGATCATGGAATCTGTTGCTGTCTCTTCCTTCAGAACTTGGTTGTATCTGTTACTGTCTCTCCTGACAGACCAGAGACCAGAACTTTGTATCTGTTAATGTCTCATTGGATGCTATTGCCTTCCTTCACTCAGGCTGGAGAATGGGGCTTTGTGTCTGTTAATGTCAAAAGACTCTAATGTCAGCTAGGGGTGTCTGTTGAATGGGTACATTTATGCCTTTCTGATAAGGAGGAGATTGTAATTTGGTGCTTCCTTATTCCCCTGCTGTCAAACTCATTTGCATAATCTAAAGCAGTGTCTTTAAAGTTTTACTAGTGCATTTCTAACTTCCCAAACTCCACCAGATTACCTTTGGTAATTATGTGAACTCACAGAGTTTAAACATAACGGGTCATGCATGTATTCATTTGTATGTTAACGTTTGTATTTGTGTAAGATGCCTAAGGAGCCTTCATACATAGCAGGTTCTTCAAACATATTACTATCATCAAATTCCAAACCAAACTGATATTTTTTTTGTAGTGATCCTGAATCCATTATGTTTATTTTCACCAACAGTTGGCATATGAGGCTTGGACGTTAGGCTCCAAGGCAGCCCTGAGAGCCCATGAACTTCAAGAGCAAGAAGAGCAAAGAGAAGTCAGAAGACAGTTGTTCAGACAAGAGGGTACAGTTTCTGAACTATGCTTGCATGCAATACCAAGCTTGTGTATAATTATCAGTTCATTACTAGTTAATTTCCATAAATATCTTAAGGTTTACTCTGTGATGTAAATATTCTGTGTAACCATCTTAGTTTGATCTCATTCAGGAATTATTTGAGACAGCACTTCCACTAAAGATCTCTTAAATAAAAGAAAGTCTATCCTTCCTGATTTTGCATTAAAACATAAAGAGAAATGCATACTACAGAATCTTCCTATCTTACAATAAGTCTTAAGTTGGCTGCCGATGCAGCAGAAGCCAGCTGTACCATGTAGAGAATTGCTTACAGATGGGGTTAAGGACCTATCAGCTTGCGCCATCTAGAGTTTCATGACAGAACGTTGTATGAAGAAGAGGATCTATGACTTCTGGAGCATCTCGCACTGTCTGACCCAATACTGTAGCAGACGGTTGCAAGGTTATACTTTTCTCTCTGATAGTATCAATCTTGTGAGTAAAGACATTCATATAGTCATCGCTGCTGTGCTGTTGGAAAATGAGTGTGCTTCTTATACTAATGGCGTATCTTTCTTAAGAGCAATGGAGCAACCGTGTCTAAAGTGCTAGAAAAAGAGAGTCTATAGCGTGGGTGTCCAAACTCTGCAGGACAGTGGCCCTCCAGGACAGAGTTTAGCTCCAGTTTAGCTCAGCACACCTGCCTGGAAGTTTCTATTATGCCTAGCAAGACCTTTATTAGCTGGTTCAAGTGTGTTTAACTGGGGTTGGAGCTAAACTCTGCAGCACAGTGGCCCTCCAGGGGCAGGATTGGACACCCCTGATCTTTCTGTTGCAAAATAAAGTATTTCTGAGATGTCTATAAAGCTATTTATAAAGCAATCATTAGCTGTAGAAGTGATCACTGTACCATACTTCATTGCTTCACTTCTTGTTTTAAGTCCAAATATCTACAAATTCTTAAATTATGAAGCATTTACTAGACAAGTAAAAGTTTTTGTCTTGTTTTGGGAAGAAATAACTCAAAATTAAGTGAGTTTTTGCTTAAAATAAACAAAACAATCTTAATTCAAACAGAAAACAAGACTATTTTACTTACCCCATTGGCAGATTATTTTGCTTATTATTAGAGTTGGTTTTGCAGTCTTAGCAAAATGGAGCTGCTGCATTGTCTGTATGTGTAAACACAATTATACACCCTCGCCTGAGACAGACGAGAAATACATATGAAATGTGCAGAGCGGCGGGTCCCCAGGACTATTCAAGATTCAAGATTCAAGAGTTTTATTTGTCACATACACAGTTATATACAGAATATACAACCGGCAGTGAAATGTAAACAGGTCCGCTCCATGGACAGTGCAAATTCACAGTTAAAAACACAAGGAGGAAATTATATAGAAATAGGATAAAAATTACTATATATATATATATATATATGTCTATATCTGTAGAATAATAAATAATCAAGTCAAGTAGAATAAAAAAATAAAAATAAATAAGAATAAAGAAGTGGAATAAAATAATTGAAGTAGACTGTGCAGTGAGTAAACTGTAGACTTATAAATATGTGGTTAACAAATGTATAAAGAGTATAATGTGCAAACAGGTTTATAACAGGCTGTTACACAGTAACAACGAGAACAGAAAGTGCAGTGCAATGTCAGTGTATCGATGTTTATCCTGAAGTGAAGTCACGTGGTGTTAAGTGACTGAGTTCAGGAGTCTGATGGCCTGGGGGAAGAAGCTCCTCCTGAGTCTCTCAGTTTTGGCCATCAGGCTTCGGAAGCGCTTACCAGATGGCAGCAGCGTGAAATGAGGGTTTGCAGGGTGATTAGAGTCCTTGATGATCTTAGTAGCTCTACCTTTGCAGCGTTTGGTGTAGACGAGACGGAGAGCTGACCCTGAGATACGCTCGGATAAGCGCCACGACTCTTTGCAGGGTTTTGCGGTCATGACTGGTGCTGTTCCCATACCACGCTGTGATGCACTGAGTTAATACACTTTCTATTGCCCCTAAATAGAAAGTTTTCAGGATAGCTGGTGAAACCCTGAATTTCCTCAGCTGGCGCAGGTGGTACAGTCTTTGCCTGGCTTTTTTCACCTGTGTCTGAATGTGAGCAGTCCAGGTCAGGTCCTCGGAGATGATTACACCCAGGTACTTGAAGCTGCTCACTCTCTCTACTGGTGACCCGCTGATCATGAGGGGGGAGTATGTCCGTTGCTGTCTCTTCCTGAAGTCCACAATCATTTCTTTGGTCTTGCCAACATTCAGAGAGAGACAATTGTCCTGGCACCATGATGTTAGTTGCTCCACCTCATCCAAGTATGCAGTCTCATTGTTGTTGGAAATGAGGCCCAGGACAACAGTATCATCAGCAAATTTGATGATAGAGGTGGAGCTGTGTGTGGACAAACAGTCATGCGTGTAGAGAGAGTAGAGCAGGGGGCTCAGGACACAGCCCTGTGGAGCTCCCACACTCAGGGTGATGGAGGAGGAGGTGGACTGGCCTACTCTCACCACCTGAGGCCTGCCAGTGAGGAAGTTCTCAATCCAGTGGCAGAGAGAAGGATTCAGGCTGAGATCCAGGAGTTTGGAGGTTAGCTTGATGGGAACTATGTTAAAGGCTGAGCTATAGTCAATAAATAGCAGCCTTACGTAGTTCCCACTTTTGCTGTCGATGTGAGTGAGGGAGGAGTGGAGGACATGAGAGATGGCATCTTCAGTCGATCTATTGGGACGATAGGCAAACTGAAGAGAGTCTAAAGTGTCAGGAATGAAGGCGCAAATGGTGTTTTTAATGAGTCTCTCAAAGACCTTCAGCACAGGACAGCAGAACACGACCTGAAATACCATCCGGCCCGGCAGCTTTCCTGACGTCCACACGCTTGAGTGCCCTCCGAACTTCATCCTCCGAGACAGAGATCACGTGGTTGTTGCTGCTCTGAGTAATTCCCTCTGACCCGTCACTTGGCGGAGTCGCGTTGCCATGGTTACAGTCAAAGCGCGCGTAGAAAGAGTTTAACTCGTTCACAAGCAACGGATCAGCTCTGACCTCTGCAGAGGATTTAGATCCAAAAGAGCAGATGGACCTCAGACCTTGCCACATGCGCCGCGAGTCGTTGAGTTGGAAATGAGACTCCACTCGGTCTTTATAACGGAGTTTTGCGGCTTTAACTGCTCGTCTGAGAGCATAGCAGGACGATCTGTATTCATTCATATTCCCTGAATGGAGACCGGCGTTGTAAGCGGCAGTTCGTCTGTTCACTGCAGCGCGGACTGAATTGTCCACCCACGGTTTCTGATTTGAGAAGGACGTTATTGTTATTGTTTGCGTGGCTTGCTCTGTAAGCGTGTTGATGAAGCAAAGCGCCACATCCGTGAACTCGCTTACGTCAGCTGAACTCGCTCGGAACATGTCCCAATCCACATCATCTAGAGCTGCCTGAAGCCCGGTCTCTGAGTGGGGCGACCAACGCTTAACTTCCCGCCTCACCAGGGGTTCCTGAACGAGCCTTTGTTTGTATTCGGGTGTGAGGAAAATGGCGGCATGATCCGATTTGCCAAAAGCTGGAAGTGACCGCGCTTTATAGGCGTTCTTAAACGGAGAGTAGCAATAATCCAGTGTGTTTGCTCCTCGTGTAGGACAGGAGACGTGCTGGTGAAAGTTTGGCAAGACTTTCTTTAGGTTTGCTTTGTTAAAATCGCCCGCGACGATGAATGCCGCGTCGGGATGTTTGTTTATGTCGCTGGCAACATCATGAAGGCCAGATAAAGCCAGATAAATCTAGGATTTAAAACAATTGTTTTACTCTATATATAGGATGATATAAAAATAATTTGTACATATATATATATATATATATATATATATATATATATATATATATATATATATATATATATATATATATATATATATATATATATATATATATATAAAAAATGTCCATAAAGGCATTCAATGTTATCTATTGTTATGTTATTGTTATATTGCAGCCATGGAGAAAGAGGAGTCTGATGAGGAGTCTAGTCAAAATGAAGAGGAAGAAAGAGGTAAAGCTGCTGACAAATGTCCTTCTGTATTAAAAGACCAAAGGAACTTTTATTCCGTATGTAATAATCCCTTAAAGGCTTGTTTACAAAGAATATTTAAATCTTAATTTGCACTGTAGGCACATTACACGCTAAAAATAAGTTTGCACTTCAGAGGAAATGATGCTCAACCAACAAATTACATTTAGTTAAAGGAACTTAATACCAAACACACATTTCTAAGCTGATTAAAGTCTCTCCAACTACTTGAGTTGTAGACCTCATCTATTTCAGTTCAAATCCACAGCTATAGCACATGCTAAATGTAACTTACTGAGCATGTATGTTTACTGGCATTAACGCAGTCATAGCTTATGGAGTCAATGTAGTGTTTACCTTCATCTATCTACTCTTCAGCACAATCACAAAAAATTAAAACAACAGGAACACTTTTAAATGTCAAACATAACAACATTAAACAACAGGTCTTTCCCTTTACTAAAATACATACAATGACACTTAATTTCAACATTTATTCTCCTTATCCAGTCCTATGCAAAGCATGCTGGGAACTAGAAATCAACTACCCCAATTCCAAAGGTATCAAGAGGTTTCATTAACTTAAGTTTTTAAAGATTCAATTAACACAGAACTCAACAAAATAATGTTTGGAACTTAAAAGGTTTAACAATCAATAAATTGACATTTTTAACGTGCCACCATGCATTTATTTCAGCTGTGGTAACAATTTAATTGAAAAAGCAGGTTGAAGAGAATGACAGATGTTTAATTACTCAGATTATACAAATTCACACAAATTAGTAGAAACAGTTCATAATATTGATCATAAACACACTTACATGCATTGAATTGTTTTCTTTAACCATTTTCTCTCCTTTTCTTGTAGATCACATGTTTAAGCGAACACTTGACACTGTGAAGTTTCTCTGGGTTTTCCTGCTCTGTCTAACTGAGGATGCAATATCAGGTCTGAAGTCGCTCTGTAAAGACAGCTTGGACATCTCTAAGGTGCTTCGCCTTGAGAAAACTCTGCTGAGCATACAACAGAACAAGGTGATGTCAATAGTCTGCCACTTATATTGTACTCCATTGTCTGCCCCCACTGAAATGGAAGATTGTTTAGATGATTATTATAGCACAGGTTTATGGCTTTTATTTCCCAACAAATGGAATATTGCTGAACATGGAATGTAAGGAAAAAATAGGATTTCGAAACCACATCAAAATGAGTGAACGGCAAACAACAAACAAACATATGAAATGTGCTTTTTACAAATCTGCTTCAAGCTACATTCATATGTGGCTTCGAAATCCTATTCGAATTACATTTTAGGAAAGCGGTTTCAGTCTGACCGCTCTAATCAGATTTTGCATGGTTTACTTTCCCAGCCCTGTTCCTAGAGGCACACAAACAGTGCACATTTTTGGATGTCTACCTTATTTGACCCAGTTTTTGGAGTCTCTATTAATGATTTGAATTAGATTTGTTCAATTAGGAAGTGTGTACTGTTGGTGTAAACCATGGTTCCCAGTCCCGGGTCCGTTCTTTGTACGTCGGTAACTCGGTTTGTCGGATTGTTTGGTTCTTCGAAGCTCATCCTAGACTTGCTGTCATAGCAACAGGTCCGTAAACTCAAACCTGCTCGGGAGCAGCTCATCATGTGAACAGGATTAGATTGCATCTTGAGGTGATGCTTAAAATCTGTCCCAGCCACTGCTACTTTATTACAAGAGTTCCTTACTGAACCTGGGGCAATAATAATTTAAATAATAATAAATATAATAATAATAATAATAATATAAAAATGTATTTGAAAATAATATTATAATGTTGTGTATAATACTATAGACACAGGCACTTGATTGAGAGATTTATTTGTGATGGAATAATTACTTTATAAAGTTATTGCAGACTTACACACATTGTGTAACGTTACTCTGAGCCGTGCATTAGTTTCAACAGTGACAGATATTATGGGATGGCTTAACGCAGCACAGGAGATGCAGAGAACTTGATCTTGACCCTTAAGAAACTTTAATTAATACTGTCTAATATTATAAATGTTTGGGAATCATGTTAAAAAAATGCATATTTCATTTATCTATTATAACTTCTATGTTGTTTCCTTGTGTATGTGACAAATAAAACTCTTGAATCTTATAAAGGTCCAGAAATTCGTTTTTCGCCAGGTGTCTTTTTGACGCCAGCCAATCGCTGCATTATTGATTGTGGTTTCGAGTATCAATGCATCTTCCAGATAATCTCAGATAACTTAATCCAGATATTTTAATCCAATCCGCAAGTTCGTTTGAAGAACCAAATTAGCCAGAGATCAGTTATCACGATTTGAAGATCTGGGATCTGTCAAATCATCTCGGATGTATTAAGGGAGGCACAAAGAACGGACCCCAGGATCCACTGGTGTCTATATTGGGTTGTGTTCTACACACCTGCCTTAGATTCCCCATGATATCAAAATCAAAGCTTTGTGGCTTTTATAATTAATATGCTAGTCTTTACATCTATAAGATAGTGTGCTCCTAAACAATGATTCTAAATTTGCAAGATAAATGCTTTCAAAATGTAGTCTCTCTCCCACCAACAATTTTAATGAATTTTAAAATGACATTTTCTGTGCAGCCAAAAGCTCTCTAGAATCTGAATCATCCTTCCCACAGCATTATAAAAAGAAACAAGAGATTTGAGCAAAGTATGGTTTCAGGTATGGTTTTGCGTGCACATAGTGTGCTTTGGTCCAGAGATGATATCATAAAGCACCATGGAGGAGAAGAATCATCACAGCCTCTGCACTATAAACAGCACTGACGAGTAGAAGAAATAATGCCAGTGCCAATTATAAATTGCATGCTTGCTTTTCCAACTGCACATCATAACATTACTAAATATTATGCCTTTTTTCTGTAGTAACTGTTTCATATAAAATCTAAATGTAGAATCTATTAGACTTCACTTTTAATACAACTGTGACAAGCTGTCGAGCGTGGCTTTGTCAGGATGTCAATGAAATATTATTGTCTATATAGTTTTCATAGTTTGTCATTTATTTTGTAAAACAATTTGTCAAAATGGCACTTCTCGCTGTTTAGGGCAGGGATGTCACTCATGACAGTATTCATCAGTTCTACAAAAACTGGCTCTCCAGACAAGACACGTTGGCATCAATGGACAAGGACGAAGAGGATATACAGGGAATAATCTCCACACCTCCAGCCATGAGCAGCAACCCATGTGGCTATGTCAAACTCAACAGTGTCCACTCATGGGGCAGCAGCCTTTCCAGGTATGCTAAGAACTTTATATATGTATAAGTATGGCATTGAAAAGACCGGTCAAATTAAGTTTTTGTATAGTGCTTACAGAATCTAGTGACCTCAGGATGACTATACTGAGGTAGAAAACAAACAGTGGGTACAATCCCGTAGTGTAAACAACTGGTAAAACAGGAAAAATGATTCTGGCTGACCTGACTAATGCAACAGTTACCCTTAAGTTGCCAAACATATAAAGCCATATAAACATATAAAAATGACAATTGGACTTTGCCTTAAGGGGTGGGTGACTATAGTATATACACACACCAAATTTCACACCAATTGAACAAACAGCCTATTCATTTAAAGTTTGGTTCCCTTTTGAAGTGGAACTTAAACACTGCGTCATGGATTGACACTATGTGGCACGGCATCAGCGTGACCGGTGTCTGAAGCACGTGTGAGAAACATGGCAATTTATTGAATGGCGACAGTACATGTCGTAACAAGCAGAGCGACTGTAAGTTTAAAAGGGTGCCTGTATATTTGAAATGCGAAACTGAATATTTAAAATGCCAAAATCAACATAAAACTTTGAGTTTTGACCTCCTGTTTTAGTGTCATTATGAACATTGTCATTGCATTCAGAGATAGTTTGAATGTGAAATATTGGTAATTGTCAAAGCAGTCAATAGCCCTATTCGGACAGTAATTGCTTCTTGTGGGGTCGTCAGGTATTTTCATCATTGACAAGGGCTAGTCTGTGATTGTATTGCCGTCTGAATCCAGAATATCAGTGTTTTTATCCCACCACCCATGTAAAAATGACCTTCTGTTTTTTGACAAACGCCAAGGTTGTGTGGCCACAGTTTTCAAGAATATATCACTTCAAAATTCACTGCTCATAGCCTATACAGTTTAACTTCTGTGGAAATAGCATGGAATAGTGACTTCACTGAACAAAATGACTTTGGTCTCCAGAAATACTATCAACACAATTAGATGTAGCTGAACACCAATGAAAATGTACTTGTGTCCTCAGTTTGTACATATAATATGAATATTTGAACTGTCATAAAACAAGATAATACAATTAAAAGCCTGCCATTTGATGGTCAAAACTCAGTTTTAAGCATTGAAACAGTTCTAAAGTGCCAATTCCGTTCACATAATTTAATTGAGCAATCTGACAAAGTTGCATCAATGCAGCAAGTCAACATAAAATTTGGAGATTGACCTTCAAAATCTTTACAGTGTGCTTGTGATGGCAAGAAAGTAACCAAACAGGTTTCGTGCTTTACTGTCTAACAGGGGACCAAAATAATATTGTTTAAAAAAATCCCTATTCAGTGGTGACCTACCGCCTGTTGGATAGGTAGACATCGGTCAGAGTTGCAGGTCCCCTCTTGGCATGTTTTTAAAAACAATTTAAAATACATATTTGAAGTTATATTATTTAAAAAAATACATTTTTGTATGTCATTTTTGTTTCTTCAAAATGACCAGAAACACGGGTCCCCTCTTGGTCAGTGTAGAGCGATAGTCCCGTTAGTAATATAGACATTTTAACAACCAATGCATGTTTTATAGTGCCTATCAAATAGTTTGTCACTCTCCAGTGTCACATCATTTACCTGGGTTCCTGGTGATTTTTAACGTTTATCTAATTTAATAAATATTACATAACTGGCGCACTGTGTAAGAAAATATAGCACAACTCTGACCCTCAAGATTCACTTTCCTGCAGAGTTTAGCTTCAACCTTGATCAAACTCACCTGCCCGTAGCTTTCTAATCCAGATTCCAGATTTGAGAACCACTGGGCTAAGCTGAAGTGTGCAGTACTGAGGTTGATGAGACAAGTGGCTGTCTATCTAGCTGGTTTTGCACAAAGAAAATGAGGCATACTTCATTGGACTTTGACATCTTGCTAGTTAGAAATCAACTTGTATTGCTACGATTTATTCACTGGGTTAGAAAACGTTTAGTCTATTGCATGCCGCTGTATTCAATTAATGCCAGGTAGATATCAAGCAGCTAACTAGCCAGTTAGCAAAGAGCAAATTTTCAAATTCTGCACTGTTAGACTGGTCTTACTCACTGACAATGCTAATTTGCTCATTGTGTGAGTCTGAATTTAAGACGCTTGAAACGATTCACCATACTTAACTTTCAATGCTTCAACATTATGATATACACATTCCTTGACAGGGAGCTAATTCAGTTAATTTTATGAGTGTGTTTCAATCTGAAATGTCATATCACAAAAATGAAATGGTTTGCAAATACTGTATCATGTTGAATTTACCTTTATCAATGTTTTTCAGCTGCCAGACGGATGACACTCTTCTATTAACACGCCAGCCAACTCAAGAAGACTTGGATGGCCTGGATCTTACGCACATGGATGCTGTCCAGAACTGCATAAATGGAGATGTCCTGCCCGCGTAAACATCAGTTTCTTCTTTTTCACTATCTAACACAACAAAATAGCCACTTTCTCTGCCTTGTTTAGCTCTTGCTTTTTATAACTTGAAGATGCTATTGTACAATAACTTTCTGTCAGCACGCGCTTATACAAGAGTGAGTAATTTCTGTTGTTGATTAATGTATTCCTCATAAGAAATCCTGATTACAATGAAGAGCTGAAGGATCATGGTGAAGGATTTGAAAAGGTAACAGACGGATGGACAAATGAAGAAAATACACCTAACGTTGCGCTGCCAGAGTTTCCCGGACTGAATCATCTGCATGAGGGAAAAAAAGAAGAGATCCAAGAGTCCAGAATGCTCAATCAAGAGACCAGAGCACTTACTGCCAGCGAATTGCTGCTTAACAAGTGAGATACACACACACACACACACACACACTCATACATGATTGAAGACATTGCTGAAAATATCATTGGTAAAAACGTGAAACTAATATATTATTAAGCGGTAGGGCTTTATCAGTAAGGGTCAACAGGTTGTTCTTGGCTCTGGTCCTGTGCAACACGTTCTCACTCCCACTTTGTCACATATTGACTTTGGTCGGGATCTTTTCTGCATCACATGCACATGGTATCCCTTTAGCATAATTTTTCGATGCGCAGGAGAAACCTTTGGCATCATACATAGACACGTTAGGAATGGGAATGTTATCGTCATGATGAAATTATGTATTGGGTTATAATTTTGCTATTATGACATGTTGGAGTGTGATTCTCAGCCAGCATAGTTTTTTTTTTACATTTATGTATGTCTTTTTTAATTTACACAACCCAACCCCACCCCATAAGCTACCCATTTGCGTATTATATGATATAAAACACAGGATATAACCGGCAGATATGACTACAGGTCCAATTTATTTAAAAAGTAAAAATATCCCAAGTGTTCAGAGGCCAAACGACTGATTTGTGTGAAGAAAAGACCCGAAAGTGATCAGCGTCTCTATCCGCCGTACATCATATGCACAAAAAAATACCACCAGAGTAAACATTACGTCAGCTGTGATAGTGAAATTGAATTGGCTCTTATATGTCTCATGACCGATTGCATGATTACATCATTCACCGAGCGGCGGGATCATTTCAGCGATTAAAACATTAAGATCAACTCTGATTTCTGTTTGGGACAGAAACAAGAAACAAGATTATTTTTCTTCCCCATTGGCCGATAATTTGGCTTGCTTTAAGGAAAAACTCACTTCATTTTGATTTTTTTTCAAGAAAACAAGAAAAATATCTAATGTCATTTGATTTATCTAGTAAAAACATCTTGATTTAAGAATGTTTTGATATTTGGACTGGAAACAAGACAAAAATACTACATAAGAAAAGCATTTTGCAGTGTGTTACTGCTGACCGAGTGATGATGGGCGCCAGGTGAACTGTCTGACCAGTCAGGTGTTTGTCATGAGGACTGTTCCACAAAAGAGCTATGGTTTGCAGACAGTTATAAGAGTTGATGTTACAAATACGTCTTTTGATGTATTGTGTGTGAAATCATTGTCCTGTTAGCTCGGAGAGCTTTATTTTCCCTCTTCAAAAAGTTTTGTTTATTGGTCTAATTCTTGTTTCTAATAAACCTTGCATTGGGTTAGTCACTCAATTCATTCTCTCGTGCTTCATTCCCACCCTTCTGAATTATGTTGCATTGATAAGGAGTTCAAATAAACTAAGACTGTTTAGTTGTGCTATCTTACAATCAATATATAGTAAATGTAAGTTAAAGTGTTACCGATGTAACTCGAAGTGGTGATGAGGTCTTAAAATGTATGGAAAGAGTCTTAAAAGGTATTAAATTTAACTCTGTGATTCCTGTGTATACCCTGTTTTAATAGCTTGCATATGTGTGTGCTCCTTAAAATGAATAGTTCACCCAAAGATGAAATAATTTTCAAAAAATGAAATCCATCCCAGACCAGGGTTTGAAAACACTGCATCAGTTCACAAAGACTCCAGGCACACACGTTAAAAATGTGAGGTTTTCAGAAGGCTGTTTTCTAATTTCTCTGTTTTCACTACCTTCATACAGAATATTTGATATTCCAGAGATTGAGGAGTCTGAGAGATTCTACTCTTCATTGCCATGTGGTGTGCGTCTCATCTTTGCTCTCTACAATATGATGGAGTCTCAGTCAGAGATGTTCTGTTACTTTGTGATTATCTTAAATCACATGGTGTCTGCCTCTCTGCTAACACTCTTCCTGCCCATCCTCATCTTCCTGTGGGCCATGCTGTCAGTGCCACGACCAACCAAGCGCTTCTGGATGACAGCTATTATCTACACTCAGGTCAATATCTTCCCAACAGCAGATGATGTTAAAAATCATTGAGTGTGTTTATATGCACGTTCTTAAGCCGATTATGCTTAATAAGCCGGCATTGTAGGGGAGCGCGGGGCACAGCCTAATGCGGGGTCAGTTGTAACACACATGGCTTAAAACTTTCCACACATGCCAGGATGATGAAACTTTTTACTAGCTGCTATATAAGAGAAAAAAGCGCACCAAAATTAAGAAATCTTTGGAAGATATCACTGAACATTTATTTAACCATAGCAAAAGTACATTTTTACTTAAGTTTATTTTTCATCTCTGTATTTTGTGTTTATTTAAAATAAGACAAATCTGATATTATTGTAATCTTATATCTGTTATTTATCAGTGGAGATGTTCTTTAATGCTGATCTGACAGCAGAAGACACGAGCCGGGGTTTAAATCCCAGTGGAGCGGGCGGGGCATGTTGTCACGATGAGCCCCTATTAGAACTACACTATTATATTCTATACTTTCATGAATTCTGCTGAGAAACCATGAGAAAAGGCTGAATACTGACTGAGAGTCAATGTGCAGAAATGATTCATTATTATTATGTTTTGAGCTCTGCTGTAGAGCTGTGTTTAGCCATGAGTTTGAGGTCAAACTCAAAAAAATGTTTTAACATTTTTTAAAAAATGTAATTATTAAAAAATGCCATTATTTTATTTAAAAAAAAAATCATAATTGTATTTCATTGACACAATATTTTAGTTTGGATGTGTTTTTGATTATATCAGGTAACATTTTAAGCTGTCATTGGTCATGTTACAGTGTGTCCCACCTATGGGGCATGTTGTCACATTTCACTTCCATTCTTTCGGGGTAAATCAAGAGAAAAGTATACACTGTGTTAATGAAACAAAACCACATATTTGTACTAGACATGTGGGAAATTAATGTGGGGAAAAAAAATACTCTGAACCCCAAGTGGATTTACACAAACTGAGAAAGTCAAAAAGCGTTAGGGTGTGCCCGGCTCTCCTCTACGTCATGTAAACGCGGTAACCCGTTTTCTTTTAACAGAGTAAGGTCATAAAGGGCTTAAGCATAAACCGCTCGACACAGGTAGTTTTTTGCCTCTTACCCCGATTTCGTGCGGCATGTAAACGCATTAACCTGCTTTCTGACGGCTTATTGAAGTGAGAATGTGTGATATGTGACAAAAAACGCATATTTAGCAGATTTAAACGCATCCAGACAGAGCGAGTGTTTTGCATGAAAGAAAGAAAGATATATATCACAAACACAGACTCTTTTAAGACCCAGAACATTATAAACGTGCAGCAGTAGAAGAGGTTCAGTCAAAACGCTGCATCTGTAACTGCATGAGAGAATAATATCAGCCGTAAGTTTTCAAGCTTTATTTAACATCACAACTGACATAACATCAGATACGGAAATTATTATTTATGACGTCGACTACAAGGAAATGACCTGGTTTATCAATAAAGTCATGTAAACAATGAGTTCAGTGCTGCACTGTTCCTTAATATTAACACACACCTCCTCCACGTTCTTTCCCTGTGCGATTCTGTTCATTCAGATCCCTCAATCTGTAAACTGTTGTCATCAATTGAGTCATCAAACACCATCTCGTGTATGTTTCTATATGTGTGCATGAAACTCACATTGTTCATCCAGTTTGTGGTGAAGTGAGCTAACATTACTTCAAGAGTATTCCAGGAAGCGAGGCGAATCTTTGAGCCCTCTTTAGTCTGCGTCAAGCTCCATTCCTGTCCAAAGCTGTCCTCCCATCTTGCTCCTCCTTTCTTCATCTCTCTCCACTCAGCTCACAGTTGTGGTGAAGTACTTTTTCCAGTTTGGCTTCTTCCCATGGACTACATCAACATATCGTGGCATTAATGCAGAGCGTGCATTTGCATTGCCCAACATAGTTGGAGTTGAGAAGAAAGATGGCTACGTCCTGGTAGACCTCATCCAGTTAATTGCTCTGTTCTTCCATCGCTCCATCCTTAAGGTACTTATTTTGCATACATTTGATTGGGTAAAATATTCAATTGTTAATTAGAAATGTTTTTATCAATACATTTCATTATTAGTAACTATTTAAAAGTAAAACTTTTCCTAAAATCACTGGAAAAACGTGTGGCCCTTCTTCATTTCTCCCAATCCGTACCTATACACACAGATCAGTGCAGTTTCCAGCTGAAATGAATACTAGAGCAGTAAAACACCAACTGCTTTTACTCCAGTCATTAATGAATAACTACACAGAAACAAATGAGTAACGCATTATTACCTAATTAACTAATAAGTAATAGCTCTCAGTTGAATGTGGTAGTTCACTATTACTCCCAGAGCACTACTAATAAGTACTATATACAGGTTCATAATTAACGTGAATAATGCATACTGTATAATTAAATCTAAAGTGAAGGTAATGGTAACCCACTAGTAATGACTGTTACCAATGTAAATCCTTCAGAAGGACCTACTAATGATCTGGATCAGTTTTCTAAAGAAAAAACATAATTCAGTAGTAATTACTGAAGTTATTGTAAGCTTTTGTGGATTTTATAAAGTTTGCAATTCTTTCTGAAGGATTTGGTAACACTTGAGTCATTACTAGTGGGTTACCATTACCTTATATTATACATTATGCCAGGGCTGTAACCACCATAGACATTGAGGGTCCCCCAATAATTAGAAATGGCCAAATCGTCTCCCCCAATATGTGAAATTCTTGCACTGCACTTCAGTACACAGCGCTCTGTATGTTAGGATGACAAAAAGGTTTAAAAGTTACATTTTTAGTCTGCTCTGCCTCAGGTCTAATGGCGCTCGTTAATGTCAAAATGATTGAGATGGCCAATCAAATCAAAGTAGGCGGGGTTTTACGTTCTCTTTTGGCTTCCTCTTCACACAGACGAGCATGCCAATCTATCGCTTAATGCCGTAACGGGGACTCTATTCTTTCTGGTGAAATCATAAAACGTCTCGGTTACGTATGGTAACCCTCGTTCCCTGAAGGAGGACGGAGACGTACGTCGGACGTCACCGACGAATTGGGATCACTTCAGGGAGCCCCTAACAGCTTCGAGATATAGAGAACAGGCCAATGAGAATTGGCGTGCGAGATTTGCATCTCGCGCTCCGCCCGCGTCGCGGGTATAAAGCGGGAGTTAAAAGCCCGCCACGTTTGTTTTTCACTGAGGAGCCGAACTACTGACTCGGCCTGCAGTGATGGTACAGCAATTGTGGCGACGGGACGTACGTCTCCGTTCCCTCCTTCAGGGAACGAGGGTTACCATACGTAACCGAGACGTTCCCTTTCAGTCGGTCACGTTCGACGTACGTCGGACGTCACCGACGAATTGGGATCCCTTTGGAACACGCCACAGTTGCTACCACTTCCAGCGCCCTGGGAAAGCCCCTCAGACCCGGCTGTTCCGGGCGGGAAATTCACGCAGGGGAGAGTCAGCTGCTGTTCCGCAAGACCCACTCAGCCGACTATTGGATAACGCTGGGAAAGCGTGCCCCGGGGGGCCGCTGCGGAAGCCACATCATGCCCGGAGGGAGTTACCATGTGGAGAATACACGTATGGACTGGCCGTGGGCAGTGCTACATACGGAAGCCCCAGGGTGGCTCCGGCCATTTAGGCGGGGTCCACACCACACTGAGACGGCAGAGAGGAAAGACACGAGCTCGCCGCGAAGGGAGACTTACCGTGGAGAATACACATATGGGACCGCCGTGGGGGTCACAAATATGGAACCCAGCCTAACACAAGTTCCACCAATGCATACGAGCGTTAGGCCTGGCGTCCGGACGCTCCGCCACGTCCGACTGCCGAGGGTTGCGGAGGACTCGACAGGGTTCGCCATACTGGGAACTCGACTGGAGCATATAAGCGCGCGTATCCGTTCCATGGGGAAGGGAGTGGCGCAGCAAGCCGACACTTAGAACGGGCACTTCGTGTTACTGACTATGGGAAGTGAGCACACAGGAAGATACCGGCTCTACACGTAGGCTATAGAACCTAACGAACGTGTTAGGTGTCGCCCAGCCCGCAGCCCTACAAATCTGCCAGCGAGGCGCCACGAGCCAGCGCCCAGGAAGAAGCTACACCCTGGTGGAGTGGGCTCTTAACCTGAGCGGGCAGGGCACGTCTTGGGTTTCATACGCCAAGGCGATGGCATCCACTATCCAGTGGGCCATCCTCTGCTTGGAGACAGCCTTTCCCTTCTGCTTCCTCCATAACAGACGAAGAGCTGTTCTGAGGTCCTGAAGCTTTGCGTTCTGTCCACGTAAGTCCGCAAAAGCGCGGACGGGACAGAGAAAAAGCTAGGGCTGGGTCTGCCTCCTCCGAAGGCAGCGCTTGCAGGCTCACCACCTGGTCCCGGAAAGGTGGTGGTGGGAACCTTGGGCACATATCCCGGCCGGGGTCTCAGGATTACGTGAGAGTTACCAGGCCCGAATTCCAGGCACGATTCGTCGACCGAAAATGCCTGCAGGTCCCCTACCCTCTTGATGGAGGCCAATGCAGTCAGGAGTACTGTCTTCAGAGACAGAATTTTTAACTCAGCTGACTGCAAAGGCTCAAAGGGAGGCCTCTGCAGTGCGGTCAGCACCAGAGACAGGTCCCAAGAGGGTATAGAGAGAGGGCGAGGCGGATTCAGTCTCCTCGCCCCCCTCAGGAACCTGACGATCAGATCGTGCTTCCCTAAGGACTTCCCGCCTCGTAGTCATGATTGGCGGCGATGGCGGCCACATAAACTTTGAGGGTGGAGGGAGACAGCCTTCGCTCCAACCCGTCTTGTAGGAAGGAAAGCACAGAACTGACCGAACACCTTCGGGGGTCTTCTCGGCGAGAAGAGCACCATTCGACGAACAGGTTCCACTTCAACGCGTGAGGTGCCTTGTAGAGGCGCTCTAGCGGAAGTAATGGTGTCTACCACAGCTTGTGGCAGACCGCCTAGAACCTCCAGCGTCCGTCCAGGGACCAGACATGGAGTTTCCAGAGGTCCGGACGCTGGTGCCAGAGGGTGCCCGTCTCTGAGTCAGGAGGTCCTTCCTCAGAGGAATGGGCCAAGGGGTGCTGTCGCGAGGAGCACTAGTTCCGAAAACCAAGTCCTGTTGGGCCAGTGCGGAGCGACCAACAGGACCTGCTCCTCGTCCTCCTGACCTTGCACAGTGTCTGTGCAAGAAGGCTCACTGGGGAAACGCGCATATTTGCGTAGGCCCGGGGTCAGCTGTGTGCCAGCGCATCCGAACCGAGGGTCCCCTCGGTCAGGGAATAGAACAGCTGGCAGTGGGTGGAGTCCGGCGGCAAACAGATCTACCTGCGCGGCCCGGCGACTCCAGATCAGCTGGACCACCTGGGGATGGAGTCTCCACTCTCCCGGGAGCACTGGCTGTCGTGAGAGCTCGTCGGCCGCATCGATTGAGCAGGCCGAATATGAATGGCACGGCGACCTCAGATGCTTCTGACTCCATAGGAGAGATGGCGGGCGAGTTGTGACATGCGACGGGGCGTAGACCACCCTGTTTGTTGATGTACGCAACGGCCGCAGTGCTGTCCGTGCGGACCAGAACGCGTGCTTGCCTCTGTGCGGCGTTTTGAAGCGGCTGAGTGCAAGACGAACTGCTAACAACTCCAGGCAATTGATATGCCATTGCAGTTGGGGCCCGTCCACAGACCCGACACTGCAAGCCCGTTGTGCGTGGCACCCCAGCCGGTGGATGAGGCATCCGTGGAGACAACAGCATGCCTGGACACTTGTTCTAGAGGCACGCCTGCCCGTAGAAATGAAGGGTCCGACCACGGGCTGAAGGTTTGGCGGCATCTCAGCGTCACTTGGACACGGAGAGTTCCGCTGCGCCACGCCCATCTCGGGACCCGGTCGTGGAGCCAGCGTTGAAGCGGTCTCATATGAAGCAATCCCAGCGGCGTTACTGCGGCTGCGGGCGCCATATGCCCCAGGAGCCTCTGAAAATGTTTCAGTGGTACCGCTATCCTGCATTCGAACGAGTTCACGCAGTTCAACACTGACTGGACGCGCTCCTCGGTGAGCGCGCCGTCCGGCGACGAGTCTATCTCCATCCCGAGAAAAGAGATCCTCTGCGAGGGGCAGAGTTTGCTCTTCTCCCAGTTGACCTGAAGCCCCAACCGGCAAAGGTGACGGAGCACCATGTCCCTGTGTTCGCACAATTGCTCTCGCGACTGGGCAAGGATCAGCCAGTCGTCGAGGTAGTTGAGAATCGCGAACACCACGCTCTCATGGGAGCAATGGCGCCTCCGCGACTTTCGTGAAGACACGGGCGACAGGGCCAGCCGAAGGTAGGACCTTGTACTGATATGCTCGTCCGTCGAATGCAAAGCGTAGGGCGGTCTGTGTCGAGGGAGAATCGAGACATGAAAGTACGCGTCCTTCAGGTCGATCGCTGCAAACCAATCTTGGGGACGGACGCACCTGAAGATGCGTTTCTGCGTTAACATCCTGAATGGCAGCCTGTGAAGGACTGGTTCAGAAGTCGCAGATCCAAGATCGGTCGTAACCGCGCCGCTTTTCTTGGGTACAATGAAGTACGGGCTGTAGAAGCCGGTCTTCATATCGGCTGGAGGACCGGCTCTATCGCGCGTCCTTCGCCAGTAGGACTGCGATCTCCGCCTGGAGCACAGGGGCATTCTCCTTCGTCACGGAGGTGAAGTGAACGCCCTGAACTTGGGGGCGCCGGGCGAACTGAATCGCATAGCCGAGCCTGATAGTGCGGATGAGCCAGCGAGACGGGCTGGGAAGCGCTAGCCAGGCTCCCAGGAACCGTGCAAGCGGGACCAACGGCACCACAGACGCACCGCGCAGCGGGGCAGCGCGGGCATGCAGGGACCCGATACGGGCGGCATGGTAGCGGCCCAAGGTGGGGTCTGAGTGTGCTGTGCAACACTTACCTGCTTCCGCTGAGGGGGCACGCGAGTGTGGGGAGGCCGTTGGTGAGCGTCCCAGACACAGCCGGCACCCCCTGCTGGCGATAAGAGAGGCGCCTGAGGGTGACAAGGCATGGAAGCGTCGAACACCGCCAAGCGCACTCTCTTGGCACCCAGAGATTCCGGAAACTGCTCTTTTATTGACAATTTGGGTGCCGCTAGCACTGGGGCTAGCGGCGGAACAGGATGACACAATATCGCCCCCCGGCCCTCCTCCGGGGAGAGGTGCTGCGCCCGTCTCGAAGAGCAGTCTCTCCATCTCTGGGTGGCCCGTCTCAGGGTCTCTTACGACGGCGCTTGCCACCTGGCTTGGCAGCGGCCTGAGCGGGCTGGACGTCCTTCCCACGGCCGGCTCCACGCCGACGCCCGGGTGGAGGCTGCTGCTGGGCTGGGGCGGGAGCGGGGGCAGCGGCGGGCGGACGTCCTCGGCGACGAGCAGGCGGAGGTGCTGCGGCCGGCGGCGGGGTGGAGGCAGCAGCTGACCGCCGGGGCAGGATGTATTTATGGCCTCCGTCTGCTTCTGGTCGGCCGAGAACTGCTGGGCAAAGCTCTCGACCGCGTCGCCGAAAACAACCCGGCCGGGGAGATGGGGAGTCCAGGAACCGAGTCTTATCGGTCTCCCTCATGTCGGCCAGGTTGAGCCAGAGATGCCGCTCCTGGACCACTAGAGTGGACATCGCCTGACCGATGGAACGGGCGGTGACTTTCGTCGCCCGGAGGGCGAGGTCCGTCGCCGTCCGGAGCTCCCGGAAGAGCTCTGGGCCAGGGCTACCCTCGTGCATATCCATGAGTGCCTGGGCCTGATGCACCTGAAGCAGCGCCATGGCATGCAAGGCGGACGCAGCCTGGCCACAAGACCTGTAAGCCTTCGCAGTCAGACTGGAGGAGAACTTACAGGCCTTGGGCGGGAGACGTGGTCACCACGCGCCAATTGGAGGCGATGTCGCCGGACACAGTTGCATCGCGACGGCCCGCTCCACCGGCGGGATCCCCACGTACCCCCTGGCTTGCCCGCCGTCAAGGGTAGTGAGGAGGGAGGAGCCACCGGGTCGGTTCCTGGCACTAAAGGGTGTCGACCACGACCTGGTGAGCTCCTCATGCACCTCCGGAAGAAAGGTACCGGGCGGGGCGCTGAGAACCAGCGCGCCCGCCCGAGAAACCAATCGTCCAACCTAGAAGGTTCGGGACGTGGTGGAGGGTTCCACTCAAGCCCGACCTTTTCGGCGGCCCGGGAAAGCATAGCCGTCAACTCGGGGTCTGACTCGACCGCTGCCACTCTCCCAGAGGGAGGCAGTGCAGCCGAATCTTCATCCTCCGAGGACTGGAACTCCCCCTCCGATGCAGCGATCGACATCTGCTCCTCCGCCGGAGCTCCGAAGGAGACCGCCGGACGCCCATGGGAGGGGCCAGCGGGTCCCTCCGAAGCTCGACCGGTAGCGGCGCTTGTGAGGTTAGGGGCCTGCGGAGGTACGCTCGGCGGGTTAGCCCTAACCGTAATCCTCAGGTCACCCCGGCCATTCGTCGAAGTAGATCTATTCTGGGGAATAGAGCTAGATCGAGGCATGGGTAGGGGGACTCCACCTTCACGAATGTAGGCGAGTCTCGACCTGGCGCTGCGATAGTCATGTTCCCGCAGTGAGAACACGAACTATCCACAAAGGCTGCCTCAGCGTGCTGTAAGCCCAGGCACGTGATACAGCGATTGTGACCGTCAGCGGGTGACAGGAAACGACCGCATCCAGTAGCGCCGCGGGTGGAATGACATCTCGAAAAAGACGCAGTGTCACACCCGTGTAGCTCTCTTTGTGAGGAAAAACGCTCTTTTTTTTGTGCTGAAGCACTCAGGGGAGGACCGCGGCAACACACCGGGAAATAGTGCAGCCCGTGTGTGTGCACTCACAACTCTCTTGCTGTGAGAACAGCAGTTGTTTTTTTTTCTCCTCTTAATGCAGCAGGGGCGCGTCGCGCTGGTTGTGCCGTCTCGCCAACACACGCGCGTTTCCCTCTCTCTGCCTCTCGTTCGTTCTTCATCAACGCCGTTCGGCTCCGAAGTGAATGACAAACGCGTGCGTGCATTTCACTTCCGCTTTATACCGCGCGACGCAGGCGGAGCGCGAGATGCAAATCTCGCACGCCAATTCTCATTGGCCTGTTCTCTATATCTCGAAGCTGTTAGGGGCTCCCTGAAGTGATCCCAATTCGTCGGTGACGTCCGACGTACGTCGAACGTGACCGACTGAAAGGGAACAAACTGCACACAAATGTGTCCATGCTCTTAATATACAATCATTGAACATCTTTGATTTTAATGAAAAAAAAAAAAAAAAAAAACGATATGAGGGCAGATTAGAACCTGTAACCTTCCACCTGTAACCTACCTGTAATTTGGCAGACGCTTTTATCCAAAGCGACTTACATTGCTATTCAAGGTACACATTTTTACATTTTGTCAGTTCTTGCTTTCCCTGGGAATCGAACCCATGATCTTGGCGTTGCTAGCGGAAAGCTGTGGAAAGCTGTATGTGCTGTAAATCTATGTATTTATTCACTAACGGGAAGAATCTTGAGACTAACGATATACCTGATGCAAATCAATGCAAATATTATGCTAATATATGATTATTTCCCAAGTAGAATTAGACCTAGAATTTTGTTCACTGTTCTATTTCTTTTTACTTTAAAATAAAAAAATTAAAAAATTGGTCCCCCCCAATGTTCAAGACATGGATACATGCCTTGCATTATGAATTACTCCCATTAATTATGAACCTGTATATAGTAGTTATTAGTAGTCCTCTGGGAGTTATGAAAAAAATAGTAGCTAATAGTGAACTACCACATTCAACTGAGCGCTATTACTAACTCATTTATCAATCAGAGTTTCTTGTTAGTTAGTAGTTACTAGAGTGTTAAGAGTGCGTTACTCATTTGTTCCTGTGTAATTATTCATTAATGACGGTACAGTTTTCTAAAGTCTTACCCATAAAACTAATACATTCTGGTGTTTGCATCATGTAACCAGCTCCATATGTGTGGCTTTTCCGGGCTAATAAATGCATTTGGTAGATCACCTGGTACAGCATTACACTTGTGACGTGGAGCACTCCGGTACCAGTATTTGTTTTTAGTCAACACTATTGGTTAGGTTTAGGGTTGGGTTTAGTGTAGGTGCTACTAAAGCAACGTAAATCATTTAGCAGGAATGTCACCAGAGGCTAATTTTTCCAGTGATCCTGGGTTGTTTTTCCTTGATTCTTACACTATCTTGGATGCAGTTATACTTTGAGCTTGTTTCAATGTATTCTGGGATGGCATTCTCTATGAAGGATACAGGAGCTGCTACCTTATACAAACCCGATTCCAAAAAAAGTTGGGACACTGTACAAATTGTGAATAAAAAAGGAATGCAATAATTTACAAATCTCATAAACTTATATTTTATTCACAATAGAATATAGATAACATATCAAATGTTGAAAGTGAGACATTTTGAAATGTTTTGGACATTTTGGATTTCATGAGAGCGACACATTCCAAAAAAGTTGGGACAGGGAGCAATAAGAGGCTGGAAAAGTTAAATGTAAATATAAGGAACAGCTGGAGGACCAATCTGCAACTTATTAGGTCAATTGGCAACATGATTGGGTATAAAAAGAGCCTCTCAGAGTGGCAGTGTCTCTCAGAAGTCAAGATGGGCAGAGGATCACCAATTCCCCCAATGCTGCGGCCAAACATACTGGAGCAATATCAGAAAGGAGTTTCTCAGAGAAACACTGCAAAGAGTTTGAAGTTCTCATCATCTACAGTGCATAATATCATCCAAAGATTCAGAGAATCTGGAACAATCTCTGTGTGTAAGGGTCAAGGCCGGAAAACCATACTGGATGCCCATGATCTTTGGCCCTTAGACGGCACTGCATCACATACAGGAATGCTACTGTAATGGAAATCACAACATGGGCTCAGGAATACTTCCAGAAAACATTGTCGGTGAACATAATCCACCGTGCCATTCGCTGCTGCCGGCTAAAACTCTACAGGTCAAAGAAGAAGCCATATCTAAACATGATCCAGAAGCGCAGACGTTTTCTCTGGGCCAAGGCTCATTTAAAATGGACTGTGGCAAAGTGGAAAACTGTTCTGTGGTCAGACCAATCAAAATTTGAAGTTCTTTTTGGAAAACTGGGACGCCATGTCATCCGGACTAAAGAGGACAAGGACAACCCAAGTTGTTGTCAGCGCTCAGTTCAGAAGCCTGCATCTCTGATGGGATGGGGTTCATGAGTGCGTGTGGCATGGGCAGCTTACACATCTGGAAAGGCACCATCAATGCTGAAAGGGATATCCAAGTTCTAGAACAACATATGCTCCCATCCAGGGTCTCTTTCAGGGAAGACCTTGCATTTTCCAACATGACAATGCCAGACCACATACTGCATCAATTACAACATCATGCCTGTGTAGAAGAAGGATCCGGGGACTGAAATGGCCAGCCTGCAGTCCAGATCTTTCACCATAGAAAACATTTGAGCATCATAAAGAGGAAGATGCCACAAAGAAGACCTAAGACAGTTGAGCAACTAGAAGCCTGTATTAGACAAGAATGGGACAACATTCCTATTCCTAAACTTGAGCAGCTTGTCTCCTCAGTCCCCAGACGTTTGCCGACTGTTAGAAAAAGAAGAGGGGATGTCACACAGTGGGAAACATGGCCTTGTCCCAACTTTTTTGAGATGTGTTGATGCCATGAAATTTAAAATCAACTTATTTTTCCCTTAAAATTATACATTTTCTCAGTTTAAACATTTGATATGTCATCTATGTTGTATTCTGAATAAAATATTGAAATTTGAAACTTCCACTTCATTGCATTCTGTTTTTATTCACAATTTGTACAGTGCCCCAACTTTTTTGGAATTGGGTTTGTAATTTGTCCAAACCAAAGTATCATAGCAGGCGGTCTTTGCATCATGAGCGTGCCTATGATGCCTGTAAATGCTGCCGAGTTCAGTAGTTGAGTGAGATGAGATGTTGATGTGTTTTTGCGCCTTCAGTGTCATGGTTTGTGGGATAACAAGGAGGTGGAGATGCCAGACTTTTTTAAGAAGCTAAAGAGGAAAACAGAGAAAAACAAGATGACTGAAGGATCGAGACGACGAGAAGAAAACACAAGTAGACGAATTCCCTTCATACCTCTTCAGGCTTCATTCAATTCTTTCCTTCGGAGACAGAGAGCCGAGAGCCCTGAGAGACAGGGTAACGTCCATATGGCAGTACATGAGGAATATACACACACAGATACGCATGTACATTCACATACATATACACAGTGACACATTTTGCACAGGCCAGTTTGTTCTCCATTTGTTTTGTTCATGTCTACTGTTTTATGATGTACCTAAATATTACACCACCAGATGGGAACCACAGCAGGAAAAAGCATTCACAGAACAAGCACCAGAGGAATGTGCCGCTAAGCAGGAAGGAGCGAATGAAAAAGTACATGAATGACCGAATGCTGGAGGCCAAAGCTGCTGTCATAGAGCTGTAAGAGATAAGTAGCATGAAAAACATATTCAATTAAACGTCACTGAGTATTTTTGTATGTGTTCTATCCAGCTAATGCAATGAATATCTAGTGTCAAGCACTGTCTCTGGCGGTCAGAATACTGAAACAGCACATATGCTCACCAATCACCACACTCTTATTGTTTGAGCTACAGGAAAGCTTACAGGAAAATTTAAGAAATTTTCAGCCTTAAATATATAAAAATGTATTATTACTAGTAATATGCATTGCTAAGGACTTCATTTGGACAACTTTAAAGGAGATTTTCTCAATATTTAGATTTTTTTTAGATTCAGATTCCAGATTTTTAAATAGTTGTATCTCGGCCAAATATTGTCCTAACAAACCATACATCAATGGGAAGCTTATTTATTTCATGTGATGTATAAATCTCAGTTAAAAATGTTTTACCCATATGTGGTCCAGGGTTACATTTCATCTGCATTAATTGTTAGTCTGGGGCAATTTATATGTCTATTGTGTACTTACAAATAACAACACTCTAAGATATTTGTGTGGAATGCAGCTATATTAAAACAATGCCATAATAATACATCTGCTCATTTAAAACTTTTTATTGTTTCAGTGCTCTACACATATACTTACCCATAAGGCAATTCTTCTATGACATCATTCACCCCGAGTACAGCCCTGTGTGTGATGTGTATGCGCTGATGTTTCTGATAGATGTGGTGAACTTCATCATCATTATATTTGGATACTGGGCCTTTGGAGTAAGTATTAGAAGTGCTCTCACAATCCTACAATAAGTTTTGTCACATCAATTTAATTAAGTTATATTAGTGAAGTATTTCAATTTTAAGGAACTGTAGAAAGCATGTTGAAAAGAGTATGCCATAAGTCCCTGGATGGTTTGCTATTTCCAGTATAATGTCAAAGTTAAATTGAAGAACAAACTGGTGTGACATTTCCAACAAAATCAGGCCAAAAACAAAGTTGGTTTCGGGAGTTGGAAACAGCTAGCCAAAGCCAACATTCTGGAAAAGTGTGCTCCGGCGGGTAAACACCTTCAAACTACTGTAGGTTTGTAGCGATTATGTAATGGTAGGTGTAGCTCTGTGACTCCGCCTTCTTTGACATGGGTTCATTTCTTCTGTTGAGTCCGTCCAGGTCAGACTTCCACGAGTAAAAACTAGCGCTGTCAGTCGATTCAGAAAAATTAACTAATAAATCGCAAACTTTTTCTGTAATTAATCTCAGTTGAAAACAAATGAAATAGATTGTTTTAAGCATTAATGATAGACATTCAACAAAGCTATATAAATTTCAACATGTATTAGGCTTTAAAAAATAACTACTTTTAATGTAAAACAATCTTTACATAAACCCATTATAATAAATGTCATATTTACCTCTAGCCTTCTGTCTGACAGGTAGAAATGACACATAAATTGAATAAAATTATCTAACAGTCTGCGCTGCATAAATAATAAAATAAATAAAGATGAATCCTTATAAAAGCTACAATAGCATCTCATTTTCTCACAACTTTAAGTTCAAGACGTTATTTAACTCATTTAAGACGGCTCTTATGAGAATACAGGTGCTGGTTCATATAATTAGAATATCATCAAAAAGTTGATTTATTTCACTAATTCTATTCAAAAAGTGAAACTTGTATATTATATTCATTCATTACACACAGACTGATATATTTCAAATGTTTATTTCTTTTAATTTTGATGATTATAACTGATAAGGAAAATCCTAAATTCAGTATCTCAGAAAATGAGAATATTACTGAAGACCAACACAAAGAAAGGATTTTTAGAGATCTTGGCCAACTGAAAAGTATGAACATGAAAAGTATGAGCATGTCCAGCACTCAACACTGAGCTGGGGCTCCTTTTGCCTGAATCACTGCAGCAATGCGGCGTGGCATGGAGTCCATCAGTCTGTGGCTCTGCTCAGGTGTTAGGAGAGCCCAGGTCGCTCTGATAGTGGCCTTCAGCTCTTCTGCATTGTTGGGTCTGGCGTATCGCATCTTACTCTTCACAATAGCCCATAGATTTTCTATGGGGTTAAGGTCAGGCGAGTTTGCTGGCCAATTAAGAACAGGGATACCATGGTCCTTAAACCAGGTACTGGTTGCTTTGGCACTGTGTGCAGGAGCCAAGTCCTGTTGGAAAATGAAATCTGCATTTCCATAAAGTTGGCCAGCAGCAGGAAGCATGAAGTGCTCTAAAACTTCCTGGGATACGGCTGCATTGACCTTTGACCTCAGAAAACACAGTGGACCAACACCAGCAGATGACATGGCACCCCAAACCATCACTGACTGTGGAAACTTTACACTGGACCTCAAGCACCGTGGATTGTGTGCCTCTCCTCTCTTCCTCCAGACTCTGGGACCCTGATTGACTTTCATCAGAGAACATAACTTTGGAGCACTCAGCAGCAGTCCAGTCCTTTCTGTCTTTAGCCCAGGCGAGACGCTTCTGCCGCTGTCTGTTGTTCAAGAGTGGCTTGACTCGAGAAATGCGACAGCTGAAACCCATGTCTTGCATACGTCTGTGTGTAGTGGTTCTTGAAGCACTGACTCCAGCTGCAGTCCACTCTTTGTGAATCTCCCCCACATTTTTGAATGGGTTTTGTTTCACAATCCTCTCTTTTGCAGTGACCTTTTGTGTCTTGCCCTCCTTGTGCAAGGTGTCAATGGTCGTCTTTTGGACATGGTCAGGTCAGCGGTCTTCCCCATGACTGTGTAGCCTACAGAACTAGACTGAGAGAGCATTTAAAGGCCTTTGCAGGTGTTTTGAGTTCATCAGCTGATGAGAGTGTGGCTCCAGGTGTCTTCAATATTCAACCTTTCACAATATTCTCATTTTCTGAGATACTGAATTTGGGATTTTCCTTAGTTGTCAGTTATAATCATCAAAATTAAAAGAAATAAACATTTGATATATATCAGTCTGTGTGTAATGAATGAATATAATATACAAGTTTCACTTTTTGAATGGAATTAGTGAAATAAATCAACTTTTTGATGATATTCTAATTATATGACCAGCACCCGTACTTCCATTTTGTCATAAATCTGTGTGTTATTGTTCGTTCAAGTGCGAAAGAGAACTTGTGTCTGGTGTGCTCTGTGCACGCGATACTGCGCGCGTCTTTCTGTCATGTGTGTGACAGATCATTCACAGACAGCGCATTCTCTTCGGTCTTCTCGCGCTTGAATGATTTAAAAGCATTTGCATGAATAAGAGCGTGATCATATAATGTAACTAGCCAAAGGATGACAGAAAAAACAGATGCTAGGTTAATTGTGTTAAATATTTTTAACGTGTTAAATTTCAAGAATCGCATGAGTTAACGCTAATTCTGACAGCACTAGTAAAAACACAAACATACTGGAGAGCTGATTTGTAGTAGATATTAAAGTTGTACTTCTAATTGAAAGCGACACTAACACTGTTTTAATGTTTAATAATGTAAATCTACTGTTTTAAATCAATCTTTATTGTATAAAGTGCTATATAATAAATGTGACATGGCGCTACTTGACTGGCGTGCCGAATTGAAAAAAACTTGTGCAAATTTATCCACAGCACTATGATCACTATGATAACACTCACCTGTGTGTTTTTGTTAAGTGTTTAAAAAAACACAAAACATATTTTGCTGTGAGTATATCGGAGGCTTAATGCAGGGCTGGGCAACTCCGGGCCCTCAAGATCCACTGTCCTACAGAGTTCAGCTCCAACCCAAAACAAACACAATCTGAACAAGATAATTAAGATTACTAGAAAGCTAGAGCCATGTGAGGCTACATCTGCATTTATCCAGATACATTTGTACCAACATTTGAACCCACTTGTCCCACACAACCTCTATACCACGTCCAAGGAGTCCAAGATGTGAATGTCACGTGTTGTCATCTTGTAATTATGACATGACATGAATGCAGCATTAGAGACACCATGAAAGGAGTTTGAGTTGTTAATAATCAATATCTAACCTGACAAAGATTTAGATTTTATCTGGAACAACCTTTTATAAAGAATATTTTATAAAGATACAAATAGCAAAATAGATACATTTCATCATTAACTATTAATTGCATCATTATGCAAAAAACATTAGCAGTGTTCTCTGCATGAAAGACCCATGCCTGGTAGATGAACATGCTAAAGTGTCCAAGACTTTTTATCTTCGATTGCGCATACTGGATTTCATTGTTGAGATGTGACCAGCACCTTTTATAACTTGCTCATTCGTTACTCTGTGTTTATTTGTATTTGGCCATTAATGAATGTATTGATGGTTTGATACAGAAGCACAGCGCGGCCGCTGATATAACAGAGTCACTGTCAGAAGACCAGGTTCCCGAGGCGTTCCTCGTCATGCTTCTCATCCAGTTCACTACCATGATTGTGGACCGAGCGCTCTATCTCCGTAAAACTCTCCTGGGGAAGTGTGTTTTCCAGGTAGTGCTTGTGTTTGGGATCCACTTCTGGATGTTCTTCATACTGCCTGGTGTCACTGAGAGGTGAGGAATAACTGAAGAACTGTGAATCACTGAAAAACATCAAAGTTTGGATACAGTTATTTATACTTTATTGTTACTATTTGTCACATTTTATGAAATTACATTTGTGTAATGAGCAAAGCTAGTTAAGATCCTTTCACACTAAATGTGATGCAAAAACACTGGGAGTGTGCACAGCCACACCGACCCATCTCCCTGCTGAAATAGTCCTAAAAATCATTTCCACCTAGTAGCATCGGCGGGCTCTTGTGACCGCTGCAGTGACCAATGAGCTTCTATAAAAAGCTAACTAATCATTGTCCTGCTCACATGTTCTGCAAGGGCTTGGGATGTCTACGGTATAATGACAAACATTATTACAGTCTAAAATTTCTCCATGAATTTCATCCTAATCCAGTATATTACAATACACAAGACTCTTAATCCATCGAGCTTCACATGGCAGGGGTTGTTAGGATCGCAAGGAAGGCAATGCAAAGACTGTCACTGCACGTCTTATAATCCTTAGAGCCTGATGTCTATGGTTTTGCTGCTCTGGTAATCGTGTGTTTGCGTCTCTCTCTGATTCACTCACCTCCTACTATATACGTGAATCACTGGGCGGGACTAAAGAGGCATTGATTGAAATCTTGATGTATTGACTTGATATAGAAGTATGCTTTGACCTTCTTCTGCAGATGCAGTCTTTCATTGCACGATGACGTCATACTGAGACAAAATATGAAATTAACAGTTTTGGCAGCTTGTTTTTGGACTAACAAAGAAGATAAAAGATAAAATATGTTTTTACAGTACAATGTCTTTTATTTCAAAAGATCAAGAAATATTTGATTTCTCCATTTCTAACCACTTTAAATAGTGTTCTAAATAGAATAACTCATGTTCTGATAGAATATATTTATAGTAATGTTTAATATAGTATTTTGTACCAGTAGTGTCATGTGGATGGTAATATGCATATGGAAATTATAGACAGGATGGGAATAAGCATATGGAAATTATAGGCAGGTGTGGTTATGTCACAAGCACGCCAGGCTCCACCCACTCCCAAGCACCACGCACAGCCTCTCCCGAGTACTGATCACGCACACCTGCACCTCATCATTACCTCATCACTGCCTGCACATAAGCCCCATGCACACACTCAGTCACTGTCCGGTCTCGTTAACACTACCCATGTTTGTTGGCTTACCTCAAGGACTCTCCCGTGCTACTTACCTGCTTCCTCGTCTCCAGTGTGTCTCCTCGTCCTCGCCTCCTGTCTCCATCGTCTCCCTGGTTCCTGTGTTTTCGTCATCTTGAAGACGCTGAGTATCCTAACCCTGTTATCCTGCCTATCATTCATCAGACTGCACGCTTTATCTGCTTTCATCCCGGACACTCAATAAACTGCCTTTACTTCCATCTCCTGTTCTCCGTGTCCCTCTGTTTGTAACAGAAGACTGGACCAAACAGCATGAGTGCCCCGGATCCCTTCCAGGAGTTGGTCAACACACTCCATCGAACCCTCACCTCCTTTCCTCCTGCACAAGCACCAGCGAGCACTTCCTGCACCAACCGCGATTCTCCTTCGCCTCAGGTAAACGCCAGTCCCATAGCCAAACCAGCGCCCTTCTCTGGCTTGGCAGAGGACTGCAACGGATTTCTTCTCCAGTGCTCGCTGGTCCTGGAGATGCAACCACACCTGTACCCCACCGAGCGATCCAAAGTGGCTTTCATCATCTCCCAACTGTCTGACAAAGCCCTCCGGTGGGCAGAACCATTATGGTCTCAAGATGGTCCGATCACCCACTCTCTCTCTCCAGCTTCGCCACCCAATTTAAGGAGGTTTTTGGAACACCCTCATGGGATTCAGCAGTTGGTGAGCAATTATATCATCTGAAACCAGGTACAATGTCTGTTAAAGAGCATGCTCTCCAGTTTCGCACCCTGGCCGCGTCAAGTGGGTGGAACGAACAATCTCTTCTGACCACCTACCGTCAAGGTTTGGATCCTCGGGTACGGTTGCATCTCGTTGCATACGAGGATACCATCAGCCTGGAATGCTTCATTCAACTATCTATTTTGCCACTCGTATGCAGTCATGTCTGGAAGAACACCAGGGCTAGTCACTACTCATGCCATCCCTCCACCAGCCAGAGCATGTCAGCCCTCCAGAACCAGCCCATGAGCCCATGCAGCTTGAGAACTCCCGACTATCTGTAGCTGAACGGCAGAGACGGCTGACCCAGAACCTCTGTTTCTATTTCGGAACACCCGGGCACTTCATCACCGAGTGCCCAGTCTGCCCGCCTCGTCCAGTGGTGAGTGCCATCATACCATCTCTCAGAAAGATGCAACCACTCACTACTACCGTAACCCTTACTGCTGCCGATGTGTCAATTACAGTTGTTGCCCTCCTCGACTCTGGCTCAGCCGGCAACTTTATCTCGGGTTCCCTCGGCCGTCAGCTCAAGCTCAAGACCACAGCCACCCCGTCCATGTACCAGGTCCACTCGATAACGGGGAAGCCTCTCAGCCACCGACAAGTGCGCACCTCCGTGGGTCCTATACAACTCAGAGTGGGTCTTCTCCATGAGGAACAACAACATCTGCTGGTTCTGGAGGAGTCCACTGCTGACATTGTCCTAGGGTGCCCGTGATTGGAGCAGCACAATCCCGTCATCTCCTGGAGGACAGGAGAAGTTCTGAAGTGGGGCGACGGCTGCTTCCCGGACTGTTTCCCTACACTCCCTGTACCTGTCTCTACACGTCTTGTGAACCTCTCCATCTGCTCCACGTCGATTGAGAGTCCGGTAGAGATCCCGTCGGTGGACATCCCAGCCTGCTACGCCCCCTTCAGTGACATTTTCTGCCCCACTCGCGCCTCCAAGCTGCCTCCACACCGGCCATAGGACTGCGCCATTGATCTGCTGCCAGGTGCGCCAGTGCCCCGTGGAAAGATATACCCACTGTCATGTCCGGAGGAGAAGGCCATGGTAGAATGCATCCAGGAGGCGCTGAGCCAAGGTTACATCCATCCGTCTACTTCCCCTGCTGCTTCCAGCTTTTTCTTTGTGGCCAAAAAGGTCGGAGGCTTGCGGCCATGTATCGACTATTGAGCCCTTAACAATATCACTGTCAAGTTCCATTATCCACTTCCTCTCGTCCCTGCTGCGCTGGAACATCTCCATGGTGCCACTGTATTCACGAAGTTGGACCTCCGCAGCACGTACAACCTCATCCGGATACGTGAGGGGGACGAATGGAAGACCGCCTTCGTGACACCTACTGCCCACTATGAGAACCTTGTCATGCCTTATGGATTGGCCAACGCCCCCTCCGTATTCCAGGACTTCATTCATGAGGTGCTCCGGGAGTTTCCCAATAAGTTTGTCCTAGTCTACATTGATGACATCTTGATCTACTCCCGGAGCATGGCCGACTATCGCCGTCACGTTGCGGAGGTCCTCCAATGCCTGAGGAGCTTCCACCTCTTCCTGAAAGCCGAAAAATGCTCATTCCATCAGCCCTCATAGATCGCAGTGGCGGATGGACGAGAGGAAGGTGGAAGCCATCCGGTCCTGGCCCTAACCCTAACCCTAACCAACCCCCACTGTTCCCATGGTCTGGAGAACCATCTGATGTCCCAGTGGTCGACTACTGGTTCCAGGAGAGTGAGAGGGTCTGGGACTCAGCTACAGCATGCTCTGTGCCAACGGAAAAGGGCAGCCGACTTCCACCACTCAGAAGCACCACCCTTTAAGGTCGGGCAGAAGGTCTGGCTGTCTACCCGGAATATCCGCCTACGTCTACCCTGCAAGAAGCTGAGTCACAAGATGTCACAAGCACGCCAGGCTCCACCCACTCCCAAGCACCATGCTCAGCCTCTCCCGAGTACTGATCACGCACACCTGCACCTCATCATTACCTCATCACTGCCTGCACATAAACCCCACACACACACTTAGTCACTGTCCGGTCTCGTTAACTCTACCCATGTTTGTTGACTTACCTCAAGGACTCTCCCGTGCTACTTACCTGCTTCCTCGTCTCCAGTGTGTCTCCTCGTCCTCGCCTCCTGTCTCCATCGTCTCCCTGGTTCCTGTGTTTTCGTCATCTTGAAGACGCTGAGTATCCTAACCCTGTTATCCTGCCTATCATTCATCAGACTGCACGCTTTATCTGCTTTCATCCCGGACACTCAAACTGCCTTTACTTCCATCTCCTGTTCTCCGTGTCCCTCTGTTCGTAACAGGTTATGCATTGTAAAACTAGGCGTCATGAATTCCATATACAGTGTGTGTATATATCTATATATGACAGCGGCTATTTATGCTGTGTAAATTACTACTACATTATATTTACACTAAGTGAAAATAGCATATTTAATAATAGCATATCTTAGCGATAGATGCTATTTACACTAAGTAGTTAGGCCTTGTTGCTATTTATATATTTAAATATGCAATAATAACAGTGTAAATTATTATATTTATTAAAAAGATGCCGCCTTACTGATATACACACGTTAGACAATTGATTTACACTTTTCATATATTTTCTTCATTCTTATAGAAAATAAACGCCTTTCCAATGAGATATGTGATGGGAAAAGGGAGTAGAACCAAAAGGCGAATTCGAACTCGGGTGGAGTTGCGTCAACTTTCTGCCACACGCCTTACCCCTACACTGTTTCTGGCCCAATCAAACTTCAGTGGGTGGAGTTTATGTAAATAGCCATATGACACACACGTCAACCTAACTTAAGCTAAGCCAAACTTTAAACTTTAACTTTAAAACCCTACAAACTGCAACACCAACACTCTATGGTTTGAATGGACTAATTAAGATGAAAATATACATAGAAACGATAAACAAACAACAATTCCTAAAGGACTGAATACCATCCTTTTCCTTGACCAAGACAACAGGAGGACTCATGCCTCCAGCAGTTGATTGATTTGTTGTGTAACTCAAATGGAGGTATCCGTCAGTGTATTTGCCAAACCATCCAAAATTTAGTATACCCTAGATAATCTCAACGTGTGAAGCAGGGCGCTTACTTGACCTTGTTACACCCCTGAAAGAGCAGACAAATCTCAGTTTATGCATAATTTTGAAAGAATAACACTAGCTATAACCAGCTCTTTAACCAGAAAAAGCAGTTAGAATTGCTCATGTTAATTTTCCTCCAATATTTCTTATTTCAGGAGGTTCAACCGGAATCGAGTTGCTCAGCTGTGGTACTGTGTCAAGTGCATCTACTTTGGTCTCTCAGCTTACCAGATCAAATGTGGCTACCCAAACCGTGTTCTTGGTAATTTTCTCACCAAGAACCACAACTACTTCAACCTCTTCCTCTTTCAGGGGTACGTCAGCTACTAACAGAAACCATTTACAAATCAGTCATTATGAAGTATGTGTAACAGAATGAATAAAACTTAAAAGGGCCATATAGTATTACAATATGTGGAAAATTTCTATAATCAGTGGAGAAGCATGATGCGTTCATGATTTGCTTGTGTAGTTGTCATCTCAGACCAGTGTTAGTGTGTCTGTCTCACTGATGGCCTGTTTTTTCCATTCACAGGTTCCGGTTAGTTCCGTTCCTGACTGAGTTGAGGGCTGTGATGGACTGGGTTTGGACAGACACCACTCTCAGCCTGTCTAACTGGATCTGTGTGGAGGACATCTATGCCAACATCTTTATCCTCAAGTGCTGGAGGGAAGCGGAAAAGGTGAAAACTTGCCGCCCAAATGAATTGTATTGTCTTTCTAAACTGATGCATTTGGGTTAATTGCCATTTAAGCACAGATAAGTGGTTCAGATGAGTTCAAACAGGTGAGATCATATCCTTTTCTCGATCAGTACATGTGATATTAGAATATTTCTATGTTCAATCGATTTTACTACCTCAATCTCAGGCCGAATTCGAGGAAATAAAATACTTTTACTTGTATCTTTCTCCCTCAGAACCTTTTGAAAACAGCTGCAACCTTTATCAATGTTCATTTTTAACAGTTTTAAAACGTACATTTTTAACAATCTTTCAAATCTTTGAAAGACTGTGAATCTGAAAAAGAAATTTCAAGGCCCTGGAAAGTTTTTGTAAATGAACATACATAAGATACAGGTCCTTGAAAGTGCTTGAATTTATTTTGTGCAAGAAGTTTTTTGGAAAAAAATCCATATTATTCCCCCCGGTCCGCTAATGTGTTATTTCACCAACACTTCGTGGCCTATGCATACTAGCTTGCTTGATTTATGTTAGTTACATGTGTTACGTTAAGTGTTTCCCACGTGAGGTACTTTGTGTTGTATGTTTCCGTGATGTTCACGCGCACACAAAATTACTACGATGGTATCTCAACGTTTCACAGACACACTGTAAAACACAAAAATAGTCTGAAACTGCTAAAACGTCATGCCTGGAAAATGCAAGTTTCAAGATTTTTGAATGTGTCCCCATGTTAAGTCCTTGAATTTGAGGGTATTGGGCCTGGAAAGTCCTTGAAAGCTTCTTGAATTTGAAGTTAACCTGTTTTAAGTGTCTGTCACACAATCCTATGAGAATGACCAAACTTGCGTTGTGAAGACATTATAATATAATGTCATGCTCTAGGGCAGTGGTTCACCCTGATCACACGTGATTCAACTCATTGAAATTGAGAAAGTTCTAACTGGTGTGTCAGTGATCACAGGTGCATTCAGAATGTTTTCTGGCCACAGAAATACCCTCATCGACGCGGGCAGAGGAAGAAGAAGGTGGTGAAATACACCATGGGCGGCTTCATCATTTTTGCTCTTATCTGCATCGTTTGGTTCCCTCTTCTCTTCATGTCATTGGTGAAATCTGTAGCAGGAGTAACCAATCAGCCTTTAGATGTGTCCATCCAGCTGAGCATACTGGGATACGAGGTGTGCAATTTAAACCGTTGACACTGTTATCTGTATTATATGTGCTCAATGCATATATTTCAATGTTTTATATCTGTGAAATATGTCTATATATTAAAACACATAATTATTATATGAATATATTTGTGAATATCTGGGAAATATTATGTGTTTGTTTCCGTGAATAATACAGACTGGGTTAGGCCTTGCAATTCACACCTTTCCTAGTTACGGCTTAAAAGAGTAAGAGGGATAAAGCAGCAGCAGACTGGAGATCTCCAAAGAAGAGTAAAGGCCGGGACACACCAAGCTGACGGTCTTCTTCATGTTTTGGTGTATTTCACACCATTGGCTCTTGTCGGATGCCGTATTCAGCATGTAGAATCTGCGCCACGCCATCGGAGAGAGAGTTGTTCAGCTAAGTGAACAAGTCAGTGCACGAGAATAAAAGCAAAAGTCAAGATGGTACAGAGACAAGGCTGTTATAATTTTATGTCATCTTACCTGTGTATTTGAATGGACAAATATTTTCATAACAACATGAGCCGACTGGAATGAAGAACGTGATCAGCGGGACTGACATTCACACTGCTTTGGTTATGGTTTGTATATCTGTAGTCCTAGTTTGGTTTCCCTGTTTGAATGATGAAAATATACTAGTGAGACCTGCTGATGTAAGCCGCGTTTCCACCGCAGGAACTTTCTCCAGGAACTAGGGACTTTGGGGTGGTACTCTGTGTGTTTCAATCACAGGAACTGGGGTCTAAATGAAGTTCCGGGTAAAAAAATTCCCCTCAAAACGGCCCTGCTCACGAGCTAGTACTTTTTCAAAGTTTGGGAACTTTCGGGGTGGGACTTGGGCGCTGAACATGCAGATTGGTTGAGTTCACGCAGCATTTTATTTCAACCTAAAAGTCAGTTGCAGTGCGTGCAGTAAGAGTTATGTGCTATTCGAATCAGCAATTGAGTTTAAAAAAATACGACCCTTGGACCGACGACGAGGTTCAGGCTTTATTAAGTGTATTTGCGGAGGATGAAATCCAGTGGGCTAATCTTCATGGTACTTTAGACCACCATGGAAACGCAGACAGCAGCAGGTCTGGGGTAAGAAAAGTTCCTGGGACAAATTGTTCCGGGTAATTTTGGTGGAAACAGGGCTATAGACAGATATTTCCTTGCATGCAGGTGCAGAACACAAGTGCTAGTTGACAGTCGCCTTTAGTAGTTTTAGTGTGTTCAAGCCAAGTGGAAACCTCCCCCAGTTTCTCTTGTGACTTAAACTGCAGTTCATCGACTGACCACTAGAGACTGGCTCCAGAAGGGAGCAGAATCTCATTGAGCCCCATGTTAAAATGCTCAATTTTACAGCAGAAAAAACAAAACAAAAACATGTATACAGCCTGGTACTAATTGTGGTTTTGGTCTATACAACTAATTTTGCCCTTCATGGCAACTGTGAGGGGGAGAATTTTTTCATTTACATTATATAAAGCCTTAAAGTACTGCATAATTAAGGGCATGGCTACTTTGAGTGACAGGTGGATAGCCGTTGTCTGCTGTCTGTTAGTCATCACGTCACCTCAGCTCCACCCACATCCCGCCTCTTTGGCCATTTTCAGTTATCCGGGAGTGATGCATGATGACGCACTGCTAAGATGGCAACAACTGACTTTACCATTCAAAACTGCTCTTCAGGATCCTATGGGTGACGTCACGGACACTACGTCCATATTTTTTTACAGTTCATTGAACCAAGCACAGCTTTTTGGCCGAGATGCAGCCGATGAGATGCAATAACACAGTCAGGTTTCATCTCCGCTAGTTCTTTGACGTCAGCTTGATGTGTCCCGGGCTTTAGAGAACTCCAAAAAAAGTGGGAGTTAGGAATGGGAGCTCCAAAAGGGCTTTAACTATTGCTGAAGAAGCCCCATCCTCTTTTGGAAATCTCCGGGCTGCAGCTACACAACATGACCAAACGTGGACACCAGCATCTAATGAATGGATTTGCTCATTCCTGTATTATTTTGGTGAGCATATTTTAGAAGCATAACTTTTCAAAATCAACTACATCAATAAAATTATATCACTACCTCATTACAGTGTCAGAGAGCTCATAGAAAAGAAATAAATTAAAGCAATCATCTAAACTGCTAAATTGTGGCAACAACAGTTTGGTACATTTCTTATTTGTGTGTGTGTGTGTGTGTGTGTGTGTGTGTGTGTGTGTGTGTGTGTGTGTGTGTGTGTGTGTGTGTGTGTTTACAGCCATTGTTCCGCATGAGTGCTCAGGAGAACAATTTGATCCCATACTCTCAATCAGCCTTACAGAGGATGACCAATCAGTACGCCACCTACCCGGTACACATCACATTTGTCCAACATAGTTATCAACAATCACACTTTGAACCTTTTAAACAGCTAGACTGTATCCTTCTGTTGTTGGTCTGATCAAACTGTCCTCCTCAATTAGTCGGCAATGCAGTTCATCGTGAACTATATGGCAGAGGACATAGTTACGGCAAAGGTCAAAAGTGATGCCAGTCTGCTGTGGAGCGTCAGTCCTGCCAGCCGAGACGCCATGATCAGTGAACTCAGCAACTCAACACACTTCTACATCACACTGCGCTGGACTTTACTGCGGTATACTCTCACAATCACAACGACTGCATTTATTATACAGGCCAAAGGCTTGATGATGTTTTCGTTGCGTAGACAGCAGCTCATTGTTTCTGTTACTGTTTAATGTACCATGATGGGAAGCAGTACTGTATGTTCTCAGTCATGCAGCCTTCTGTCTCATCTCAGCATGTGATATGTCATTGTGTGTTTTGCAGAAATGCATCGCTGGTGATGAATGCGGAGACGGCAGGTGAACACACAGTGAAGTATGAAGACAGTGCTCTGAGAGATGAACTGGTGTCTATGCTCAGAGGAACACACAGCCGCCCACTGTACGTCTTTCTCAAACGTTTCAATGCGGACTCTACATCTGTTTTTGCCACTTCTCATTCCGTGTGTTTTCTGATGCCTGTCAGGATGCTGAAAAACCTGCTGCCAAAGTATATCAGAGGAACTTCCGGACCTAATGCTAAAGTAGCACATCGACTTCAAGTGGGTGAGTTGAATCTGAACATTCAATATATTAAAACAAAGAACAGAGCCTCCGCTATTAAACCAAACCTGTGTTATTCTAGCTTCATGCATTCTTTTTTTGTCAACACTTGAATGTGGGTAAGTTTCATAAAAAAGCAACATTTTGAGCAAAAAGCAGAGAAAATTTTTTTTTGTCAAAGACTAGCCTACGTCCAGACCAGATTCAGAATGATGATCAAAACGCAGATGGAGTCCATCAACCCCCCCCCCCCCAAAGCTTCACAGTCCTACAGCTCGTCCTGGGTCGACCTCTCATTCAGCAGTTTTGATTTATATGCTGTTTAATGTTGATGATCATGTTGTTTTACATGTGCATTTGATATCGCTTGTTTCTGCTTCTTTGTCGCCTGTGTATTTGATCAGGAGATTCTGTACTCTTTCAGAAGATGTGTAATAGCGCCCCCTACCATATAACAGTGAAAACATGGGAAGCTGGAAAATTATGTCAATGGCGGGGAAAGAGTTAAATGCTTAAAATGAACTATTTCTAATTTCCTGCCCTGTTCTTGCCTGTATTCTTGTAGACAATCTTTGAAACTGTATTTTAGCATTTCTCACGTTTATTGAGTCCATAACACACACCGCATTGCCGACTGCCCCAGATTATCGTTGTTCAACATTTACTACACATTAAAACATCACACTCTTACTGTGTATCATTAGAAAGATTTTAGACTCCAGCTTCAATATTTGACCACTGATCATGATAAAACTTCTGTGACAGTTATTTCTTATCTTATGTCAGGAGTGCAAAATAATCAATCTGTAACTTATGATAATTTGAATAGAATGAAAACATGCACTCATATTCAGTCATGTCTGCTACATTTTTAGTCCAAATGTGTGCATATTTGGAAAAATATTGATTCGCCTTTTCTCATTTGTAAGTTGCTTTTGGATAAAAGCGTCCACTTAAGGAATAAATGTGAATGAATGGCATTAGAAAATCAGATTTGCTGGATGTTTTCATGACTTTATCATTCACAGACCATTCAAGAGGCTCAGATGATCGCCATCTACAGTTCTTCCGTCCTCTGTCCATCAAACTGCAGCAGGGTAACGGGAGCTCCTCAGAGACGGGGCCGCAGTGGTGGATGGTGGAAGAGTGTTTTCCTGAGCCTCCAGCCAGCAGATGCCAGAGTATTGAGATGGTGGTGTTCAATGATAAAGTCAGCCCTTCCAGTGTGGGCTTCCTAGCTGGATATGGGTGAGTTTAAGCCATTTTTACAATATATGTATCATGTCTGGTAAGTAAATATTTAAGGCTGAACCCCTAAGGCCTGTTGCATGAAGCTAGTTGAACAAACTTTGAGTATCAGAGTAGTACCCACATATATCCGGTACCCGCAGCTGCGTTCAGTCGCGTCCGTGTTTATCTAAGCGCGGGGCTCCAGACTGTAGCTGAATATATACTAGTGTCTGTGAATATTAAACTGCAGAATACTATTTAAATATTACTCCTGCGTGTTCTGCGTCTCTGTGGGAATGACGGGCGCTGATGCGCGGGCACACGTGCGTGACGCTGGCTGTCTCTGTAGTCTCTGCCGTGTGTCACTATACGAGGACAAACGCATAAACCGTCACTTCATGAGCATTTCACTTTCATTTGAGAAAACTGTCATATCATGAGCACAGACACTCAAAGGTCTTCACGGCAACCCGTCAAAATAAAAGTTCGGTTTAATGTGAAGAAACTGACAGAATATATTAGGCTACTGTAGCTACGTCTCTATGTAATAATAATAATAATAATATTAATAATACACCTCTACTAATAATAATAATTATGCCTAGATCGTTGTTTTTTTCACTTGATCTTTTTTATAAACAATGTTTACTTTTAAACAGCATACAGCCTTTAAATGTTTATGTATTATTTACTTATAATGAGTATCATCATGAATAATAAACTCATTGAATTTAATTAAATATATTAAATATTTAAATAAAAATAAAAACATTTAGCTGTGGTACCGAAATTGGTATTGGTACTGACTACTGGAATTTTGGTACCGTGACATCCCTAAATGCATGTATTGTATTTATTTCAATAAAAAAATATATATAATAATAATAATAATAATAATAATAATAATAATAATAATAATATATATATATATATATACTTTATATATATATATATATATTATACATAATTATAATTCATAGAATATAAATATATAATTATAATTCATAGAATATAAATAATAATATTTGCAGCAAAATATGAGACTTTTCACTGAAATGTTTTCACTATAAACTGCTTTAATTTGGAGTGAGCTATGTGGGGAGTGGCTTTAGTGCATCTTTTCTCACAGCTGATTGGTTGAGTTTTGGTCTGCAATCTCTAATAAAACCTGCTCTGGAGCTGGTTAGCTGTGTTACCATAGCAATGAAACCCGCTAAAAACGAATCCACCTTCTTGAGCCCGAAATAAAACAGAGTTTGCTCAAACTAACCTTGAACTTACCTGGGTAGAAACTGAAACCAGCTTTGATTTTTTTAATTCACTTTAGATAACTACATCTGCTTAATAAATGTTTAATGTAATGCACATCTGAAGGTCATTTAATACTACATAAAATAAGCAGTATTTAACTCATGTCTGTGGCAAGATTTTAAAAAAAGTATATCGTGTGCAGTACTTTATGCAGTGGCATAAATTAATTTACACAGACACTACAACTGCAGAAATCATATACTGTATACATATATATTAAAATATGGAATGAATATTTGAATGAACTGGTGATTGATGAAATCTATCCATCTTCTTGTTTTCTCTTCTCTCTCGCTGCAGCATTGTGGGTCTGTACATGTCCGTGGTGCTGGTCATTGGTAAGTTTGTGCGGGAATTCTTCACAGGCATATCTCGATCCATCATGTACGAGGAGCTGCCGTGTGTGGACCGCGTGCTCAAACTGTGCAATGACATCTTTGTTGTGCGAGAGGCTGGAGAGATGGCGATGGAAGAGCAACTGTTTGACAAGCTCATCTTCCTGTACCGCTCACCGGAGACCATGATCAAAATGACCCACAAAAAGAATGAGTAGCTTTCATTTATGACTGCATGACATTTCTGTCAAAAATATCAACCTCTCCATCTCAGAAGGACAATATTGTATGAAATGAGTCTCTGCTATAAGGCACAAACAGAAAGTCTTTTTATACATAGCACTACAGAAAATGATGTGCATTTACATCTGTCCATGAGGGGAGTTTGAAGAAAGAAAATGCATGGACTGCATAAACTAAAGAGCATCGATATAAAAGAAATCATGTACATGAATGATAGAGGTTGGATGAAATTATTTATTCTTAATTGATTTCACAAGTTGTATATTATCAATATTCATAAGAGGCATGATTAGTTATTTTTAATATTTCAATTAGCTTTTTCATATGTTGGAATATTAGGCTATCATTTTCATAGAGTATCATTTTCATACTAGTCAGTATGCATAGTGATTCATATGATAAACCATGGCATGTGGAAAACAACTTGTATTGCATCTTGTTGCTGGAAGTTCTCATTGATATCTTCACCATCTTTGGTCTGGAGGAATAACTGATCACAGCCATGCTGATATAAAGACATTGCACGGCTACGAGTGTGAGTTAAAAAGCAAAAGTGTGTAAATGAATAAAACAACAACGGTGTCTTTAAAACCCTCTTTTGTGCAGAACTACTTCCTTCCTGTCTCAAGTTGACAGTTTGACAGTCGAGCCAAAGCATCCGTTACTAATTCTGAAAAATCACTTCAGAGCTAATGAAGGAACGCTGAGTTGCTTCATTGAAGATTATTGTATTATGTGGAGTATCATGAGCGAGAGATTGACTAAACGAGTGTATTTCCTGCATTTGAATGTCCGCTGAGGAAAGCAATATCTTTGTCTTTGTCCTTTTAACAGTTAAGGGGATTTCCCATGACAGCGCAAGCCAAATCATTTGTAAGTTGGGTCTTATAAGGTAAGGTGACCATATTTCTGAAAAGGAAACCAGGGACATTTCTTATTTGAGTGGTCAAAATACCACTGAAATCTCATTTGTGATTAGCCGCATTTCCATTACAGATGTGCGCAAAACATTCGCAATATTTCCTAAATGTCGATAAAGATCTATTGCGAAATGACAGTGTTTTCATTACCCGATGTTAAAACTAAAACTTTTTTTATTTCCTCTCGCGAGAAGTCATTCCAAAAATGGATGTTGTTAGGTTTATGTATATCCCAACCACCACACTGGACATTATTTTTAATCAGAGACTTAGGCGTGTTATCCAAGCATTAATGGCATTAATACACTGGAGTGTATGAGGTGTGTGTGTGGGTGTGTGTGTGTGTGTGTGTGTGTGTGTGTGTGTATGTGTGTGTGTGTGTGTGTGTGTGTTTCTCCCTCATATCTGTTTCAAGGTCTCAAGATTCAAGATTCAAGAGTTTTATTTGTCACATACACAGTTATATACAGAATATACAACCGGCAGTGAAATGTAAACAGGTCCGCTCCATGGACAGTGCAAATTCAGTTAAAAACACAAGGAGGAAATTATAATAGAAATAGGATAAAAAAAATACTATCTATATATATATATATATATATATATATATATATATATATATATATATATATATATATATATATATATATATATATCTATATCTGTAGAATTATAAATAATCAAGTCAAGAGAAAAAAAAAAGTAACAAATAAGGATAAAGTGGAATAAAATAATTGAAGTAGACTTTGCAGTGAGTAAACTGTAGACTTATAAATATGTGGTTAACAAATGTATAAGAGTATAATGTGCAAACAGGTTTATAACAGGTTGTTACACAGTAACGAGAACAGAAAGTGCAGTGCAATGTCAGTGTATCGATGTTTATCCTGAAGTGAAGTCACGTGATGTTAAGTGACTGAGTTCAGGAGTCTGATGGCCTGGGGAAGAAGCTCTTCCTGAGTCTCTCAGTTTTGGCCATCAGGCTTCGGAAGCGCTTACCAGATGGCAGCAGCGTGAAATGAGGGTTTGCAGGGTGATTAGAGTCCTTGATGATCTTAGTAGCTCTACCTTTGCAGCGTTTGGTGTAGACGTCCTGCAGAGACGGGAGAGCTGACCCTGAGATACGCTCGGATAAGCGCACGACTCTTTGCAGGGCTTTGCGATCATGACTGGTGCTGTTCCCATACCACGCTGTGATGCACTGAGTTAAAACACTTTCTATCGCCCCTAAATAGAAAGTTTTCAGGATAGCTGGTGAAACCCTGAATTTCCTCAGCTGGCGCAGGTGGTACAGTCTTTGCCTGGCTTTTTTCATCTGTGTCTGAATGTGAGCAGTCCAGGTCAGGTCCTCGGAGATGTTTACTCCCAGGTACTTGAAGCTGCTCGCTCTCTCTACTGGTGACCCGCTGATCATGAGGGGGGAGTATGTCCGTTGCTGTCTCTTCCTGAAGTCCACAATCATTTCTTTGGTCTTGCCAACATTCAGGTCTTCATGATAATGTGGCATTTCTTAGTTGTTTAGAATCCAGTATTCCTGTAATTCTATTGACTTTTATGAGTTTAATAAAGAACTCTGTCTCGTCTTCTGTCCAAACATACTGTCATCTGTAAAGAATGATTGACTTTTACGTACGCCAGGTGACCTGTAAATGCAAAATGTTTCCATTGCAGGTTTGAAAAATGTCCTTTTTTCGAATTGCCTGAAAAACCTATGGAAGCCCGTCACTAAATAAAAAAATCTAAAGAGTAATTGCGACTTTTTATCTCAGAATTCTGACTTTTTTTCTCACAATTGCGTGATATAAAGTCACAATTCTGACTGAGATAAAATGTCACAATTACTCTTTTGATTTTTTTATTTTGTGGCGGAAATGGGCTTCCATAAAAACCACCACATGTGAGCGTAAAAACTTTTTTGTGATGTATGGGAGTTTTAGTGAAATTGACAAGTTTACATTGGACATATTTTCAATTCGCAATTTGAAGGGTATAATGGAAATATGGCTATTATCTATTCATTAAAAAGGGGACAATACATTTTTGAACGTTTTTGTGTTTTAATTGTTGTCAGTTTTCTATTAGGGGTTTTCTATTAGGCTATTATTAATGAATTATTCTCATTTAGTTTTGGTTTTAATACAATACACCCCTAAAAATATGAAAACAGTTAATAGAAACCACTGTAAATAGCAAGCAGTTCAAAACAATATTATATTATAACAAAATGATGTCTTTACAAAAAAAATATTTTCATTTTCACAAACTGTTTGTGCAGTAATTACAGCTTTTTCAAATGTTTTATGTTGTGCTTGGATCTCGGCCTGAATCCTTCTCTCTGCCACTGGATTGAGGACTTCCTCACTGGCAGGCCTCAGGTGGTGAGAATAGGCCAGTCCACCTCCTCCTCCATCACCCTGAGTGTGGGAGCTCCACAGGGCTGTGTCCTGAGTCCCCTGCTCTACTCGCTCTACACACATGACTGTTTGTCCACACACAGCTCCACCTCTATCATCAAATTTGCTGATGATACTGTTGTCCTGGGCCTCATTTCCAACAACAATGAGACGGCATACTTGGACGAGGTGGAGCATCTAACATCATGGTGCCAGGACAACTGTCTCTCTCTGAATGTTGGCAAGACCAAAGAAATGATTGTGGACTTCAGGAAGAGACATCAACGGACATACTCCCCTCTCATGATCAGCGGGTCACCAGTAGAGAGAGTGAGCAGCTTCAAGTACCTGGGTGTAAACATCTCCGAGGACCTGACCTGGACTGCTCACATTCAGACACAGGTGAAAAAAGCCAGGCAAAGACTGTACCACCTGCGCCAGCTGAGGAAATTCAGGGTTTCACCAGCTATCCTGAAAACTTTCTATTTAGGGGCGATAGAAAGTGTATTAACTCAGTGCATCACAGCGTGGTATGGGAACAGCACCAGTCATGACCGCAAAGCCCTGCAAAGAGTTGTGCGCTTATCCAAGCTTATCTCAGGGTCAGCTCTCCCGCCTCTGCAGGACGCCTACACCAAACGCTGCAAAGGTAGAGCTACTAAGATCATCAAGGACTCTAATCACCCTGCAAACCCTCATTTCACGCTGCTGCCATCTGGTAGCGCTTCAAGCCTGATGGCCAAAACTGAGAGACTCAGGAGGAGCTTCTTCCCCAGGCCATCAGACTCCTGAACTCAGTCACTTAACACCACGTGACTTCACTTCAGGATAAACATCAATACACTGACATTGCACTGCACTTTCTGTTCTCGTTGTTACCATGTAACAACCTGTTATAAACCTGTTTGCACATTATACTCTTTATACATTTGTTAACCACATATTTATAAGTCTACAGTTTACTCAGTCTACTTCAATTATTTTATTCCACTTCTTTATTCTTATTTTTTACTTTTTCTTCTCTACTTGACTTGATGATTATTTATAATTCTACAGATATATATATATATATATATATATATATATATATATATATATATATATATATATATCCTACTTTTTATCCTATTTCTATTATAATTTCTTCCTTGTGTTTTTAACTGTGAATTTGCACTGTCCAAGGAGCGGACCTGTTTACATTTCACTGCCGGTTGTATATTCTGTATATAACTGTGTATGTGACAAAAAAAACTCTTGAATCTTGAATCTTGAATCTAAGGACTTTCTGTCTACGAGGTCATGATTGGTGGCGATGGCAGCCACATAAACTTTGAGGGTGGACGGAGACAGCCTTCGCTCCAACCCGTCTTGTAGGAAGGAAAGCACGGAACTGACCGAACACCTTCGGGGGTCTTCTCAGCGAGAAGTGCACCATTCGACGAACAGGTTCCACTTCAACGCGTAGAGGTGCCTTGTAGAGGGAGCTCTAGCGGAAGTAATGGTGTCTACCACAGCTTGTGGCAGACCACCTAGAACCTCAAGCGTCCGTCCAGGGACCAGACATGGAGTTTCAGAGGTCCGGACGCTGGGTGCCAGAGGGTGCCCCATCTCTGAGTCAGGAGGTCCTTCCACAGAGGAATGGGTCAAGGAGGTGCTGTCGTGAGGAGCACTAGTTCCGGAAAACAGGTCCTGTTGGGCCAGTACAGAGCAACCAACAGGACTTGCTCCTCCCTCCTGACCTTGCACAGTTTTTGTGCAAGAAGGCTCACTGGGAAAACGCATATTTGCGTAGGCCCCCGGCCAGCTGTGTGCCAGCGCATCTGAGCCGAGGGTCCCCTCGGTCAGGGAATAGAACAGCTGGGAGTGGGTGGAGTCTGGGGCGGCAAACAGATCTACCTGCGCTGGCCCAAAGCGACTCCAGATCAGCTGGACCATGGGGATGGAGTCTCCACTCTTCCGGGAGCACTGGCTGTCGTGAGAGCTCGTCAGCCGCATCGATTGAGCAGGCCCGGAATATGAATGGCACGAAGCGACCTCAGATGCTTCTGACTCCATAGGAGGAGATGGCGGGCGAGTTGTGATATGTGACATGCGACGGGAGCGTAGGCCACCCTGTCCGTACGGACCAGAACGTGCTTGCCTCTGTGCGGCGTTTTGAAGCGGCTGAGTGCAAGACGAACTGCTAACAACTCCAGGCAATTGATATGCCATTGCAGTTGGGGCCCCGTCCACAGACCCGATACTGCAAGCCCGTTGTACGTGGCACCCCAACCGGTGGATGAGGCATCCGTGGAGACAACAGCATGCCTGGACACTTGTTCTAGAGGCACTCCTGCCCGTAGAAAATGAAGGGTCCGACCACGGGCTGAAGGTTTGGCGGCATCTCGGCGTCACTTGGACACGGAGAGTTCCGCTGCGCCACGCCCATCTCGGGACCCGGTCGTGGAGCCAGCGTTGAAGTGGTCTCATATGAAGCAATCCCAGTGGCGTTACTGCGGCTGCGGATGCCATATGCCCCAGGAGCCTCTGAAAATGTTTCAGTGGTACCGCTATCCTGCGTCTGAACAAATTCACGCAGTTCAACACTGACTGGATGCGCTCCTCGGCGTGCTGTCTGGGCGACCGAGTTTATCTCCATCCCGAGAAAAGAGATCCTCTGCGAGGGACAGAGTTTGCTGTTCTCCTAGTTGACCTGAAGCCCCAATTGGCAAAGGTGATGGAGCACCATGTCCCTGTGTTCGCACAACTGCTCTCGCGACTGGGCAAGGATTAGCCAGTCGTCGAGGTAGTTGAGAATGCGAACACCATGCTCCCTCATGGGAGCAATGTCTGCCTCCGCGACTTTCGTGAAGACACGGGGCGACAGGGCCAGCCCGAAGGGTAGGACCTTGTACTGATATGCTCGTCCGTCGAATGCAAAGCGTAGGAACAGTCTGTGTCGAGGGAGAATCGAGACATGAAAGCACGCGCCCTTCAGGTCGATCGCTGTAAACCAGTCTTGGGGGACGGACGCACCTGAAGATGCGTTTCTGTGTTAACATCCTGAACGGCAGCCTGTGAAGTGACTGGTTCAGAAGTCGTAGATCCAAGATCGGTCGTAACCCGCCGCTTTTCTTGGGCACAATGAAGTACGGGCTGTAGAAGCCGGTCTTCATATCGGCTGGAGGACCGGCTCTATCGCCGTCCTTCGCCAGTAGGACTGCGATCTCTGCCTGAACTTTGGGGGACGCCGGGCGAATTGAATCGCATAGCCGAGTCTGATAGTATGGATGAGCCAGCGAGACGGGCTGGGAAGCGCTAGCCAGGCTCCCAGGAACCGTGCAAGCGGGACCAACGGCACCACAGACGCATTCGCAGCGGGCAGCGCAGCGCATGCAGGGACCCGAAACAGGCGGCATGGTAGCGGCCCAAGGTGGGGTCTGACTGTGCTGTGCAACACTTACCTGCTTCCGCCCGAGGGGCATGCGAGTGTGGAGGCCGTTGGTGAGCGTCCCAAACACAGCCGGCACCCCTGCTGGCGATAAGAGAGGCGCCTGAGGGTGACAAGGCATGGAAGCGCCGAACACCGCTGAATGTGTTCTCTTGGCACCCAGAGATTTTGGAAACTGCTCTTTATTGACAAATTGGGTGCCGCTAGCACTGGGGCTAGCGGCGGAACAGGATGATACAATATAGCCCCCTCGGCCCTCCTCCGGGGAGATGTTGCGGCCGTCTCCCGAAGAACAATCTCCTCCATCCCTGGGTGGCCCGTCTCAGGGTCTCTTACGACAGCGCTTGCCATCTGGCTTGGCAGCGGCCTGAGCGGGCTGGACGTCCTTCCCACGGCCGGCTCCACGCCGACACCCAGGTGGAGGCTGCTGCTGCTGGGCTGGGGCGGGAGTGGGGCAGCAGGCGCACGGCAGCAGGCGGAGGTGCTGTGGCCTGCGGCGGGGGGTGGAGGCAGCAGCTGACCGCCGGGCAGGATGTATTTTATGGCCTCCGCTCTGCTTCTGGGCAGCCGAGAACTGCTGGGCAAAGCTCTCGACTGCGTTGCCGAACAACCCGGCCGGAGAGATGGGGGAGTCCAGGAACCGATTCTTATCGGTCTCCCTCATGTCGGCCAGGTTGAGCCAGAGATGTCGCTCCTGGACCACTAGAGTGGACATTGCCTGACCAATGGAAACGGGTGGTGACTTTCGTCGCCTGGAGGGCGAGGTCCGTTGCCGTCCGGAGCTCTGGGCCAGGGCTACCCTCGTGCATATTCATGAGTGCCTGGGCCTGATGCACCTGAAGCAGCGCCATGGCATGCAAGGCGGATGCAGCCTGGCCACAAGACCTGTAAGCCTTCGCAGTCAGACTGGAGGAGAACTTACAGGCCTTGGACAGGAGACGTGGGTCACCGCACCAGTTGGAAGCGGTCGCCAGACACAGTTGCATCGCGACGGCCCTGGCTTGCCTGCCGTCAAGGGTAGTGAGGAGGGAGGAGCCACCAGGTCAGTTCCTGGCACTAAAGGGTGTCAACCACGACCTGGTGAGCTCCTCATGCACCTCCGGGAAGAAAGGCACCGGGGCAGGATGCTGAGAACCAGCGCGACCGCCCGAAAACCAATCGTCCAACCTAGAAGGTTCGGGACGTGTTGGAGGGTTCCACTCAAGCCCGACCTTTCGGGCCCGGGGAAAGCATAGCCGTCAACTCGGGTCCGACTCAACTGCTGCCACTCTCCCAGAGGAGGCAGTGCAGCTGAATCTTCATCCTCCGAGGACTGGAACTCCCCCTCCGATGCAGTGATCGACATCTGCTCATCCGCCGGAGTTCCGAAGACACCGCCGGGAAGCCCGTGGGAGGGGCCAGCGGGTTCTCCCAGAAGCTCAACCGGTAGCGGCTCTTGTGAGGGATTAGGGGCCTGCGGAGGTATGCTCGGCCGGTTTGCCCTAAACGTAATCCTCAGGTCACCCCGGCCATTCGACGGGCGTAGATCTATTCTGGGGAATAGAGCTAGATCGAGGCATGGGTAGGGCGACTCCACCTTCACAAATGTAGGCAAGTCTCGACCTAAGTGAGAACACAAACTATCCACAAAGGCCGCGCTCAGCGTGCTGTATGCCCAGGCACGTGATACAGCGATTGTGACCGTCAGACCGCATCCAGTAGCGCACGGGTGGAATGACATATTGAAAAAGACGCAGTGTCACACCCGTGTAGCTCTTTTTGTGAGGAAACACTCTTTTTTTTGTGCTGAAGCACTCAGGGGAGGACCGCGGCAACACACCGGGAAATAGTGCAGCCCGTGTGTGTGCACTCACAACTCTCTTTTTTTGCTGTGAGAACAGCAGTTGTTTTTAATGCAGCAGTGGGCGCGGTCGCGCTGATTGTGCCGCCTCGCCAACACACGCGCGTCTTCCTCTCTCTCTCTGGTCTCATTCTCTCTCTGGTCTCGTTCTCTCTCTCTCTCTGCGCTTGAAGCAGCTCTTCATCAACGCTGTTCGGCTCGGAGTGAATGACAAACGTGCGTGCATTTCACTTCTGCTTTATACCCACGACGCCGGGCGAGCGCGAGATCCAAATCTCACACGCCAATTCTCATTGGCCTGTTCTCTATAACTCGAAGCTGATAGGGGCTTCCTGAAGTGATCCCAATTCGCTTCAGAATGTGACCGACTGAAAGGGAAATAAAGTTATGAAACTTAACGTAACGTAATTAACGTAATTGTTAATAAACATGTTATTAAGACCAAAGATTGCCTGTTTGATATACCAAAATTAATGATCTCATGTCTAAACACTATCTACATAAGAGTCAGTGGCAAATTCCCAAGGAGAAGCTGTTCTCTGTGGGTACATGAGTTGCTAGCAATCACATCACCTCCTGCATGACATGACACAAGCTGATTTGACTGATTCATTTTGACCCTCACTTTTACAGAGTGACTGTATAATATATATATATATATATATATATATATATATATATATATATATATATATATATATATATTTATACAGTTCCTTTTATATATATGTTCCTTTTTTTATTAGGAAACAAATAAAAGTAAGAAAAAGAGACAAATTAAGATAGCATAGATGTTTCAACAAGGCCACTAATGTCATTTACCATCTGCATCAGGTGGTTCAGAAGATTGTTTGAACACTATTTTATTTTGGAAGGTTTACATTTTGTGCATTTAAATGTAAGGAGTTTATTACCAAATATTGATTATGTTTCTGTGAGTCTCTTCAATAAATACTAGAAGTTCTTTAGTAACACTGACAGACAGTCAAAAGTTTGAAATTAAAATGTTTAAAATAATTCCAAATATAAAAATAAATAAATAAAAATTATTGCTTTGAATTAATAATATATGTTTGCATTATTGTAACATTACATTTAATCATTTAGCAGACGCTTTTATCCAAAGCGACTTACAGATGAGGAGTGCAATAGAAGCGATCAGATATGAAAGTGCTGTGACCAGTGCCAGTTAGTCCAGAAAGTTTTTTTCATAGATATAGAATAGTAAGTTATTAATGATATATTTTTAATTATTCTCATAGACAGTCCTGACATTGTGTGAGTGATTTCAACTGTCAATGTACTCCATCTTTAATGAGTCCCCACCTCCTTCAAAAATCCACCATCATCCCTGTCCCTAAGAACAGTAAACCCTCTTGTCTAAATGACTACCGTCCAGTGGCTCTCACGTCTATAGTCATGAAGGTCTTTGAGAGACTCATTAAAAACACCATTTGCTCCTTCATTCCTGACACTTTGGACCTTCTTCAGTTTGCCACTGCCACTGGATTGAAGACTTCCTCACTGGCAGGCCTCAGGTGGTGAGAATAGGCCAGTTCACCTCCACCTCCATCTCCCTGAGTGTGGGAGCTCCACAGGGCTGTGTCCTGAGTCCCCTGCTCTACTCTCTCTACACGCATGACTGTTTGTCCACACACAGCTCCACCTCTATCATCAAATTTGCTGATGATACTGTTGTCCTGGGCCTCATTTCCAACAACAATGAGACTGCATACTTGGACGAGGTGGAGCAACTAACATCATGGTGTCAGGACAACTGTCTCTCTCTGAATGTTGGCAAGACCAAAGAACTGATTGTGGACTTCAGGAAGAGACAGCAACGGACATACTCCCCCCTCATGATCAGCGGGTCACCAGTAGAGAGAGCGAGCAGCTTCAAGTACCTGGGTGTAAACATCTCCGAGGACCTGACCTGGACTGCTCACATTCAGACACAGATGAAAAAGCCAGGCAAAGACTGTACCACCTGCGCCAGCTGAGGAAATTCAGGTTTCACCAGCTATCCTGAAAACTTTCTATTTAGGGGCGATAGAAAGTGTATTAACTCAGTGCATCACAGCGTGGTATGGGAACAGCACCAGTCATGACCGCAAAGCCCTGCAAAGAGTTGTGCGCTTATCCAAGCTTATCTCAGGGTCAGCTCTCCGTCTCTGCAGGACGTCTACACCAAACGCTGCAAAGGTAGAGCTACTAAGATCATCAAGGACTCTAATCACCCTGCAAACCCTCATTTCACGCTGCTGCCATCTGGTAAGCGCTTCCGAAGCCTGATGGCCAAAACTGAGAGACTCAGGAGGAGCTTCTTCCCCCAGGCCATCAGACTCCTGAACTCAGTCACTTAACACCACGTGACTTCACTTCAGGATAAACATCAATACACTGACATTGCACTGCACTTTCTGTTCTCGTTGTTTACCATGTAACAACCTGTTATAAACCTGTTTGCACATTATACTCTTTATACATTTGTTAACCACATATTTATAAGTCTACAGTTTACTCAGTCTACTTCAATTATTTTATTCCACTTCTTTATTCTTATTTTTACTTTTTCTTCTACTTGACTTGATTATTTATAATTCTACAGATATATATATATATATATATATATATATATATATATATATATATATATATAGTACTTTTTTATCCTATTTCTATTATAATTTCTTCCTTGTGTTTTTAACTGTGAATTTGCACTGTCCAAGGAGCGGACCTGTTTACATTTCACTGCCGGTTGTATATTCTGTATATAACTGTGTATGTGACAAAAAAACTCTTGAATCTTGAATCTTGAATCTAAGGACTTTCTGTCTACGAGGTCATGATTGGTGGCGATGGCAGCCACATAAACTTTGAGGGTGGACGGAGACAGCCTTCGCTCCAACCCGTCTTGTAGGAAGGAAAGCACGGAACTGACCGAACACCTTCGGGGGTCTTCTCAGCGAGAAGTGCACCATTCGACGAACAGGTTCCACTTCAACGCGTAGAGGTGCCTTGTAGAGGGAGCTCTAGCGGAAGTAATGGTGTCTACCACAGCTTGTGGCAGACCACCTAGAACCTCTGCGTCCCGTCCAGGGACCAGACATGGAGTTTCCAGAGGTCCGGACGCGGGTGCCAGAGGGTGCCCCATCTCTGAGTCAGGAGGTCCTTCCACAGAGGAATGGGTCAAGGAGGTGCTGTCGTGAGGAGCACTAGTTCCGGAAAACAGGTCCTGTTGGGCCAGTACAGAGCAACCAACAGGACTTGCTCCTCGTCCTCCCTGACCTTGCACAGTTTTTGTGCAAGAAGGCTCACTGGGGGAAACGCATATTTGCGTAGGCCCCGGGGCCAGCTGTGTGCCAGCGCATCTGAGCCGAGGGTCCCCTCGGTCAGGGAATAGAACAGCTGGGAGTGGGTGGAGTCTGGGGCGGCAAACAGATCTACCTGCGCGGCCCCAAAGCGACTCCAGATCAGCTGGACCATGGGGATGGAGTCTCCACTCTTCCGGGAGCACTGGCTGTCGTGAGAGCTGCGTCAGCCGCATCGATTGAGCAGGCCCGAATATGAATGGCACGAAGCGACCTCAGATGCTTCTGACTCCATAGGAGGAGATGGCGGGCGAGTTGTGATATGTGACATGCGACGGGAGCGTAGGCCACCCTGTCCGTACGGACCAGAACGTGCTTGCCTCTGTGCGGCGTTTTGAAGCGGCTGAGTGCAAGACGAACTGCTAACAACTCCAGGCAATTGATATGCCATTGCAGTTGGGGCCCGTCCACAGACCCGATACTGCAAGCCCGTTGTATGCGTGGCACCCCAACGGTGGATGAGGCATCCGTGGAGACAACAGCATGCCTGGACACTTGTTCTAGAGGCACTCCTGCCCGTAGAAAATGAAGGTCCACCACGGGCTGAAGGTTTGGCGGCATCTCGGCGTCACTTGGACACGGAGAGTTCCGCTGCGCCACGCCCATCTCGGGACCCGGCCGTGGAGCCAGCGTTGAAGTGGTCTCATATGAAGCAATCCCAGTGGCGTTACTGCGGCTGCGGATGCCATATGCCCCAGGAGCCTCTGAAAATGTTTCAGTGGTACCGCTATCCTGCGCGTCTGAACAAATTCACGCAGTTCAACACTGACTGGATGCGCTCCTCGGCGTGCTGTCTGGGCGACCGAGTTTATCTCCATCCGAGAAAGAGATCCTCTGCGAGGGACAGAGTTTGCTGTTCTCCTAGTTGACCTGAAGCCCCAATTGGCAAAGGTGATGGAGCACCATGTCCCTGTGTTCGCACAACTGCTCTCGCGACTGGGCAAGGATTAGCCAGTCGTCGAGGTAGTTGAGAATGCGAACACCATGCTCCCTCATGGGAGCAATGTCTGCCTCCGCGACTTTCGTGAAGACACGGGGCGACAGGGCCAGCCGAAGGGTAGGACCTTGTACTGATATGCTCGTCCGTCGAATGCAAAGCGTAGGAACAGTCTGTGTCGAGGAGAATCGAGACATGAAAGTCGCGGCGTCCTTCAGGTCGATCGCTGTAAACCAGTCTTGGGGACGGACGCACCTGAAGATGCGTTTCTGTGTTAACATCCTGAACGGCAGCCTGTGAAGTGACTGGTTCAGAAGTCGTAGATCCAAGATCGGTCGTAACCCGCCGCTTTTCTTGGGCACAATGAAGTACGGGCTGTAGAAGCCGGTCTTCATATCGGCTGGAGGACCGCTCTATCGCGTCCCTTCTCGCCAGTAGGACTGCGATCTCTGCCTGAACTTTGGGGGACGCCGGGCGGAATTGAATCGCATAGCCGAAGTCTGATAGTATGGATGAGCCAGCGAGACGGGCTGGGAAGCGCTAGCCAGGCTCCCAGGAACCGCAGTAAGCGGGACCAACGGCACCACAGACGCACCCGCAGCGAGGGCAGCGCAGCGGCATGCAGGGACCCGAAACAGGCGGCATGGTAGCGGCCCAAGGTGGGGTCTGACTGTGCTGTGCAACACTTACCTGCTTCCGCCGAGGGGGCATGCGAGTGTGGGGAGGCCGTTGGTGAGCGTCCCAAACACAGCCGGCACCCCCTGCTGGCGATAAGAGAGGCGCCTGAGGGTGACAAGGCATGGAAGCGTCGAACACCGCTGAATGTGTTCTCTTGGCACCCAGAGATTTTGGAAACTGCTCTTTTATTGACAAATTGGGTGCCGCTAGCACTGGGGCTAGCGGCGGAACAGGATGATACAATATAGCCCCCCGGCCCTCCTCCGGGGGGGGAGAGATGTTGCGGCCGTCTCCCGAAGAACAATCTCCTCCATCCCTGGGTGGCCCGTCTCAGGGTCTCTTACGACAGCGCTTGCCATCTGGCTTGGCAGCGGCCTGAGCGGGCTGGACGTCCTTCCCACGGCCGGCTCCACGCCGACACCCAGGTGGAGGCTGCTGCTGCTGGGCTGGGGCGGGAGTGGGGGCAGCAGGCGACGAGCAGGCGGAGGTGCTGTGGCCTGCGGCGGGTGGAGGCAGCAGCTGACCGCCGGGGCAGGATGTATTTTATGGCCTCCGTCTGCTTCTGGGCAGCCGAGAACTGCTGGGCAAAGCTCTCGACTGCGTTGCCGAACAACCCGGCCGGAGAGATGGGGGAGTCCAGGAACCGATTCTTATCGGTCTCCTCATGTCGGCCAGGTTGAGCCAGAGATGTCGCTCCTGGACCACTAGAGTGGACATTGCCTGACCAATGGAAACGGGTGGTGACTTTCGCCGCCTGGAGGCGAGGTCCGTTGCCGTCCGGAGCTCTGGGCCAGGGCTACCCGTGCATATTCATGAGTGCCTGGGCCTGATGCACCTGAAGCAGCGCCATGGCATGCAAGGCGGATGCAGCCTGGCCACAAGACCTGTAAGCCTTCGCAGTCAGACTGGAGGAGAACTTACAGGCCTTGGACAGGAGACGTGGGTCACCGCACCAGTTGGAAGCGGTCGCCAGACACAGTTGCATCGCGACGGCCCTGGCTTGCCTGCCGTCAAGGGTAGTGAGGAGGGAGGAGCCACCAGGTCAGTTCCTGGCACTAAAGGGTGTCAACCACGACCTGGTGAGCTCCTCATGCACCTCCGGGAAGAAAGGCACCGGGGCAGGATGCTGAGAACCAGCGCGACCCGCCCCGAGAAACCAATCGTCCAACCTAGAAGGTTCGGGACGTGTTGGAGGGTTCCACTCAAGCCCGACCTTTTCGGCGGCCCGGGAAAGCATAGCCGTCAACTCGGGGTCCGACTCAACTGCTGCCACTCTCCCAGAGGGAGGCAGTGCAGCTGAATCTTCATCCTCCGAGGACTGGAACTCCCCCTCCGATGCAGTGATCGACATCTGCTCATCCGCCGGAGCTCCGAAGGACACCGCCGGAAGCCCGTGGGAGGGGCCAGCGGGTTCTCCCAGAAGCTCAACCGGTAGCGGCTCTTGTGAGGGATTAGGGGCCTGCGGAGGTATGCTCGGCCGGTTTGCCCTAAACGTAATCCTCAGGTCACCCCGGCCATTCGACGAAGTAGATCTATTCTGGGGAATAGAGCTAGATCGAGGCATGGGTAGGGCGACTCCACCTTCACAAATGTAGGCAAGTCTCGACCTAAGTGAGAACACAAACTATCCACAAAGGCCGCCTCAGCGTGCTGTATGCCCAGGCACGTGATACAGCGATTGTGACCGTCAGACCGCATCCAGTAGCGCACGGGTGGAATGACATATTGAAAAAGCGCAGTGTCACACCCGTGTAGCTCTTTTTGTGAGGAAACACTCTTTTTTTGTGCTGAAGCACTCAGGGAGGACCGCGGCAACACACCGGGAAATAGTGCAGCCCGTGTGTGTGCACTCACAACTCTCTTTTTTTGCTGTGAGAACAGCAGTTGTTTTTAATGCAGCAGTGGGCGCGGTCGCGCTGATTGTGCCGTCTCGCCAACACACGCGTCTTCCTCTCTCTCTCTGGTCTCATTCTCTCTCTGGTCTCGCTCTCTCTCTCTCTCGCGTTGAAGCAGCTCTTCATCAACGCTGTTCGCTCGAAGTGAATGACAAACGTGCGTGCATTTCACTTCTGCTTTATACCCACGACGCGGGGCGGAGCGCGAGATGCAAATCTCACACGCCAATTCTCATTGGCCTGTTCTCTATAACTCGAAGCTGATAGGGGCTTCCTGAAGTGATCCCAATTCGTTTCAGAATGTGACCGACTGAAAGGGAAATAAAGTTATGAAACTTAACGTTAACGTAATTAACGTAATTGTTAATAAACATGTTATTAAGACCAAAGATTGCCTGTTTGATATACCAAAATTAATGATCTCATGTCTAAACACTATCTACATAAGAGTCAGTGGCAAATTCCCGAAGGAGAAGCTGTTCTCTGTGGGTACATGAGTTGCTAGCAATCACATCACCTCCTGCATGACATGACACAAGCTGATTTGACTGATTCATTTTGACCCTCACTTTTACAGAGTGACTGTATAATATATATATATATATATATATATATATATATATATATATATATATATATATATATATATATATATATATATATATATATATATTTTATACAGTTCCTTTTATATATATGTTCCTTTTTTATTAGGAAACAAATAAAAGTAAGAAAAAGAGACAAATTAAGATAGCATAGATGTTTCAACAAGGCCACTAATGTCATTTACCATCTGCATCAGGTGGTTCAGAAGATTGTTTGAACACTATTTTATTTTGGAAGGTTTACATTTTGTGCATTTAAATGTAAGGAGTTTATTACCAAATATTGATTATGTTTCTGTGAGTCTCTTCAATAAATACTAGAAGTTCTTTAGTAACACTGACAGACAGTCAAAAGTTTGAAATTAAAATGTTTAAAATAATTCCAAATATAAAAATAAATAAATAAAAATTATTGCTTTGAATTAATAATATATGTTTGCATTATTGTAACATTACATTTAATCATTTAGCAGACGCTTTTATCCAAAGCGACTTACAGATGAGGAGTGCAATAGAAGCGATCAGATATGAAAGTGCTGTGACCAGTGCCAGTTAGTCCAGAAAGTTTTTTTTCATAGATATAGAATAGTAAGTTATTAATGATATATTTTTAATTATTCTCATAGACAGTCCTGACATTGTGTGAGTGATTTCAACTGTCAATGTACTCCATCTTTAATGAGTCCCCACCTCCTTCAAAAAATCCACCATCATCCCTGTCCCTAAGAACAGTAAACCCTCTTGTCTAAATGACTACCGTCCAGTGGCTCTCACGTCTATAGTCATGAAGGTCTTTGAGAGACTCATTAAAAACACCATTTGCTCCTTCATTCCTGACACTTTGGACCTTCTTCAGTTTGCCACTGCCACTGGATTGAAGACTTCCTCACTGGCAGGCCTCAGGTGGTGAGAATAGGCCAGTTCACCTCCACCTCCATCTCCTGAGTGTGGGAGCTCCACAGGGCTGTGTCCTGAGTCCCCTGCTCTACTCTCTCTACACGCATGACTGTTTGTCCACACACAGCTCCACCTCTATCATCAAATTTGCTGATGATACTGTTGTCCTGGGCCTCATTTCCAACAACAATGAGACTGCATACTTGGACGAGGTGGAGCAACTAACATCATGGTGTCAGGACAACTGTCTCTCTCTGAATGTTGGCAAGACCAAAGAACTGATTGTGGACTTCAGGAAGAGACAGCAACGGACATACTCCCCCCTCATGATCAGCGGGTCACCAGTAGAGAGAGCGAGCAGCTTCAAGTACCTGGGTGTAAACATCTCCGAGGACCTGACCTGGACTGCTCACATTCAGACACAGATGAAAAAAGCCAGGCAAAGACTGTACCACCTGCGCCAGCTGAGGAAATTCAGGGTTTCACCAGCTATCCTGAAAACTTTCTATTTAGGGGCGATAGAAAGTGTATTAACTCAGTGCATCACAGCGTGGTATGGGAACAGCACCAGTCATGACCGCAAAGCCCTGCAAAGAGTTGTGCGCTTATCCAAGCTTATCTCAGGGTCAGCTCTCCCGTCTCTGCAGGACGTCTACACCAAACGCTGCAAAGGTAGAGCTACTAAGATCATCAAGGACTCTAATCACCCTGCAAACCCTCATTTCACGCTGCTGCCATCTGGTAAGCGCTTCCGAAGCCTGATGGCCAAAACTGAGAGACTCAGGAGGAGCTTCTTCCCCCAGGCCATCAGACTCCTGAACTCAGTCACTTAACACCACGTGACTTCACTTCAGGATAAACATCAATACACTGACATTGCACTGCACTTTCTGTTCTCGTTGTTACCATGTAACAACCTGTTATAAACCTGTTTGCACATTATACTCTTTATACATTTGTTAACCACATATTTATAAGTCTACAGTTTACTCAGTCTACTTCAATTATTTTATTCCACTTCTTTATTCTTATTTTTTACTTTTTTCTTCTACTTGACTTGATTATTTATAATTCTACAGATATATATATATATATATATATATATATATATATAGTACTTTTTTATCCTATTTCTATTATAATTTCTTCCTTGTGTTTTTAACTGTGAATTTGCACTGTCCAAGGAGCGGACCTGTTTACATTTCACTGCGGTTGTATATTCTGTATATAACTGTGTATGTGACAAAAAAAAAACTCTTGAATCTTGAATCTTGAATCTAAGGACTTTCTGTCTACGAGGTCATGATTGGCGGCGATGGCAGCCACATAAACTTTGAGGGTGGACGGAGACAGCCTTCGCTCCAACCCGTCTTGTAGGAAGGAAAGCACGGAACTGACCGAACACCTTCGGGGTCTTCTCAGCGAGAAGTGCACCATTCGACGAACAGGTTCCACTTCAACGCGTGAGGTGCCTTGTAGAGGAGCTCTAGCGGAAGTAATGGTGTCTACCACAGCTTGTGGCAGACCACCTAGAACCTCTGCGTCCCGGTCCAGGGACCAGACATGGAGTTTCCAGAGGTCCGGACGCGGTGCCAGAGGGTGCCCCATCTCTGAGTCAGGAGGTCCTTCCACAGAGGAATGGGTCAAGGAGGTGCTGTCGTGAGGAGCACTAGTTCCGGAAAACAGGTCCTGTTGGGCCAGTACAGAGCAACCAACAGGACTTGCTCCTCGTCCTCCCTGACCTTGCACAGTTTTTGTGCAAGAAGGCTCACTGGGGGAAACGCATATTTGCGTAGGCCCCGGGGCCAGCTGTGTGCCAGCGCATCTGAGCCGAGGGTCCCCTCGGTCAGGGAATAGAACAGCTGGGAGTGGGTGGAGTCTGGGGCGGCAAACAGATCTACCTGCGCGGCCCCAAAGCGACTCCAGATCAGCTGGACCATGGGGATGGAGTCTCCACTCTTCCGGGAGCACTGGCTGTCGTGAGAGCTCGTCAGCCGCACGATTGAGCAGGCCCGGAATATGAATGGCACGAAGCGACCTCAGATGCTTCTGACTCCATAGGAGGAGATGGCGGGCGAGTTGTGATATGTGACATGCGACGGGAGCGTAGGCCACCCTGTCCGTACGGACCAGAACGTGCTTGCCTCTGTGCGGCGTTTTGAAGCGGCTGAGTGCAAGACGAACTGCTAACAACTCCAGGCAATTGATATGCCATTGCAGTTGGGGCCCCGTCCACAGACCCGATACTGCAAGCCCGTTGTACGTGGCACCCCAACCGGTGGATGAGGCATCCGTGGAGACAACAGCATGCCTGGACACTTGTTCTAGAGGCACTCCTGCCCGTAGAAAATGAAGGGTCCGACCACGGGCTGAAGGTTTGGCGGCATCTCGGCGTCACTTGGACACGGAGAGTTCCGCTGCGCCACGCCCATCTCGGGACCCGGTCGTGGAGCCAGCGTTGAAGTGGTCTCATATGAAGCAATCCCAGTGGCGTTACTGCGGCTGCGGATGCCATATGCCCCAGGAGCCTCTGAAAATGTTTCAGTGGTACCGCTATCCTGCGTCTGAACAAATTCACGCAGTTCAACACTGACTGGATGCGCTCCTCGGCGTGCTGTCTGGGCGACCGAGTTTATCTCCATCCCGAGAAAAGAGATCCTCTGCGAGGGACAGAGTTTGCTGTTCTCCTAGTTGACCTGAAGCCCCAATTGGCAAAGGTGATGGAGCACCATGTCCCTGTGTTCGCACAACTGCTCTCGCGACTGGGCAAGGATTAGCCAGTCGTCGAGGTAGTTGAGAATGCGAACACCATGCTCCCTCATGGGAGCAATGTCTGCCTCCGCGACTTTCGTGAAGACACGGGGCGACAGGGCCAGCCCGAAGGGTAGGACCTTGTACTGATATGCTCGTCCGTCGAATGCAAAGCGTAGGAACAGTCTGTGTCGAGGGAGAATCGAGACATGAAAGTACGCGTCCTTCAGGTCGATCGCTGTAAACCAGTCTTGGGGACGGACGCACCTGAAGATGCGTTTCTGTGTTAACATCCTGAACGGCAGCCTGTGAAGTGACTGGTTCAGAAGTCGTAGATCCAAGATCGGTCGTAACCCGCCGCTTTTCTTGGGCACAATGAAGTACGGGCTGTAGAAGCCGGTCTTCATATCGGCTGGAGGGACCGGCTCTATCGCGTCCTTCGCCAGTAGGACTGCGATCTCTGCCTGAACTTTGGGGGCGCCGGGCGAATTGAATCGCATAGCCGAGTCTGATAGTATGGATGAGCCAGCGAGACGGGCTGGGAAGCGCTAGCCAGGCTCCCAGGAACCGTGCAAGCGGGACCAACGGCACCACAGACGTACCCGCAGCGGGGCAGCGCAGCGGCATGCAGGGACCCGAAACAGGCGGCATGGTAGCGGCCCAAGGTGGGGTCTGACTGTGCTGTGCAACACTTACCTGCTTCCGCCGAGGGGGCATGCGAGTGTGGGGAGGCCGTTGGTGAGCGTCCCAAACACAGCCGGCACCCCCTGCTGGCGATAAGAGAGGCGCCTGAGGGTGACAAGGCATGGAAGCGTCGAACACCGCTGAATGTGTTCTCTTGGCACCCAGAGATTTTGGAAACTGCTCTTTTATTGACAAATTGGGTGCCGCTAGCACTGGGGCTAGCGGCGGAACAGGATGATACAATATAGCCCCCCGGCCCTCCTCCGGGGGGGGAGAGATGTTGCGGCCGTCTCCCGAAGAACAATCTCCTCCATCCCTGGGTGGCCCGTCTCAGGGTCTCTTACGACAGCGCTTGCCATCTGGCTTGGCAGCGGCCTGAGCGGGCTGGACGTCCTTCCCACGGCCGGCTCCACGCCGACACCCAGGTGGAGGCTGCTGCTGCTGGGCTGGGGCGGGAGTGGGGGCAGCAGGCGACGAGCAGGCGGAGGTGCTGTGGCCTGCGGCGGGGTGGAGGCAGCAGCTGACCGCCGGGGCAGGATGTATTTTATGGCCTCCGTCTGCTTCTGGGCAGCCGAGAACTGCTGGGCAAAGCTCTCGACTGCGTTGCCGAACAACCCGGCCGGAGAGATGGGGGAGTCCAGGAACCGATTCTTATCGGTCTCCCTCATGTCGGCCAGGTTGAGCCAGAGATGTCGCTCCTGGACCACTAGAGTGGACATTGCCTGACCAATGGAAACGGGTGGTGACTTTCGTCGCCTGGAGGCGAGGTCCGTTGTCCGTCCGGAGCTCTGGGCCAGGGCTACCCTCGTGCATATTCATGAGTGCCTGGGCCTGATGCACCTGAAGCAGCGCCATGGCATGCAAGGCGGATGCAGCCTGGCCACAAGACCTGTAAGCCTTCGCAGTCAGACTGGAGGAGAACTTACAGGCCTTGGACAGGAGACGTGGGTCACCGCACCAGTTGGAAGCGGTCGCCAGACACAGTTGCATCGCGACGGCCCCTGGCTTGCCTGCCGTCAAGGGTAGTGAGGAGGAGGAGCCACCAGGTCAGTTCCTGGCACTAAAGGTGTCAACCACGACCTGGTGAGCTCCTCATGCACCTCCGGGAAGAAAGGCACCGGGGCAGGATGCTGAGAACCAGCGCGACCCGCCCCGAGAAACCAATCGTCCAACCTAGAAGGTTCGGGACGTGTTGGAGGGTTCCACTCAAGCCCGACCTTTCGGCGGCCGGGAAAGCATAGCCGTCAACTCGGGGTCCGACTCAACTGCTGCCACTCTCCCAGAGGGAGGCAGTGCAGCTGAATCTTCATCCTCCGAGGACTGGAACTCCCCCTCCGATGCAGTGATCGACATCTGCTCATCCGCCGGAGCTCCGAAGGACACCGCCGGAAGCCCGTGGGAGGGGCCAGCGGGTTCTCCCAGAAGCTCAACCGGTAGCGGCTCTTGTGAGGGATTAGGGGCCTGCGGAGGTATGCTCGGCCGGTTTGCCTAAACGTAATCCTCAGGTCACCCCGGCCATTCGGCGGAAGTAGATCTATTCTGGGGAATAGAGCTAGATCGAGGCATGGGTAGAGCGACTCCACCTTCACAAATGTAGGCAAGTCTCGACCTAAGTGAGAACACAAACTATCCACAAAGGCCGCCTCAGCGTGCTGTATGCCCAGGCACGTGATACAGCGATTGTGACCGTCAGACCGCATCCAGTAGCGCACGGGTGGAATGACATATTGAAAAAGACGCAGTGTCACACCCGTGTAGCTCTTTTTGTGAGGAAACACTCTTTTTTGTGCTGAAGCACTCAGGGAGGACCGCGGCAACACACCGGGAAATAGTGCAGCCCGTGTGTGTGCACTCACAACTCTCTTTTTTTGCTGTGAGAACAGCAGTTGTTTTTAATGCAGCAGTGGGCGCGGTCGCGCTGATTGTGCCGTCTCGCCAACACACGCGTCTTCCTCTCTCTCTCTGGTCTCATTCTCTCTCTGGTCTCGTTCTCTCTCTCTCTCTCTGCGTTTGAAGCAGCTCTTCATCAACGCTGTTCGGCTCGAAGTGAATGACAAGCGTGCGTGCATTTCACTTCTGCTTTATACCCACGACCTTGGGCGGAGCGCGATGCAAATCTCACACGCCAATTCTCATTGGCCTGTTCTCTATAACTCGAAGCTGATAGGGGCTTCCTGAAGTGATCCCAATTCGTTTCAGAATGTGACCGACTGAAAGGGAAATAAAGTTATGAAACTTAACGTAACGTAATTAACGTAATTGTTAATAAACATGTTATTAAGACCAAAGATTGCCTGTTTGATATACCAAAATTAATGATCTCATGTCTAAACACTATCTACATAAGAGTCAGTGGCAAATTCCCGAGAAGGAGAAGCTGTTCTCTGTGGGTACATGAGTTGCTAGCAATCACATCACCTCCTGCATGACATGACACAAGCTGATTTGACTGATTCATTTTGACCCTCACTTTTACAGAGTGACTGTATAATATATATATATATATATATATATATATATATATATATATATATATATATATATATATATATATATATATTTATTTACAGTTCCTTTTATATATATGTTCCTTTTTTTATTAGGAAACAAATAAAAGTAAGAAAAAGAGACAAATTAAGATAGCATAGATGTTTCAACAAGGCCACTAATGTCATTTACCATCTGCATCAGGTGGTTCAGAAGATTGTTTGAACACTATTTTATTTTGGAAGGTTTACATTTTGTGCATTTAAATGTAAGGAGTTTATTACCAAATATTGATTATGTTTCTGTGAGTCTCTTCAATAAATACTAGAAGTTCTTTAGTAACACTGACAGACAGTCAAAAGTTTGAAATTAAAATGTTTAAAATAATTCCAAATATAAAAATAAATAAATAAAAATTATTGCTTTGAATTAATAATATATGTTTGCATTATTGTAACATTACATTTAATCATTTAGCAGACGCTTTTATCCAAAGCGACTTACAGATGAGGAGTGCAATAGAAGCGATCAGATATGAAAGTGCTGTGACCAGTGCCAGTTAGTCCAGAAAGTTTTTTTCATAGATATAGAATAGTAAGTTATTAATGATATATTTTTTAATTATTCTCATAGACAGTCCTGACATTGTGTGAGTGATTTCAACTGTCAATGTACTCCATCTTTAATGAGTCCCCACCTCCTTCAAAAATCCACCATCATCCCTGTCCCTAAGAACAGTAAACCCTCTTGTCTAAATGACTACCGTCCAGTGGCTCTCACGTCTATAGTCATGAAGGTCTTTGAGAGACTCATTAAAAACACCATTTGCTCCTTCATTCCTGACACTTTGGACCTTCTTCAGTTTGCCACTGCCACTGGATTGAAGACTTCCTCACTGGCAGGCCTCAGGTGGTGAGAATAGGCCAGTTCACCTCCACCTCCATCTCCCTGAGTGTGGGAGCTCCACAGGGCTGTGTCCTGAGTCCCCTGCTCTACTCTCTCTACACGCATGACTGTTTGTCCACACACAGCTCCACCTCTATCATCAAATTTGCTGATGATACTGTTGTCCTGGGCCTCATTTCCAACAACAATGAGACTGCATACTTGGACGAGGTGGAGCAACTAACATCATGGTGTCAGGACAACTGTCTCTCTCTGAATGTTGGCAAGACCAAAGAACTGATTGTGGACTTCAGGAAGAGACAGCAACGGACATACTCCCCCCTCATGATCAGCGGGTCACCAGTAGAGAGAGCGAGCAGCTTCAAGTACCTGGGTGTAAACATCTCCGAGGACCTGACCTGGACTGCTCACATTCAGACACAGATGAAAAAAGCCAGGCAAAGACTGTACCACCTGCGCCAGCTGAGGAAATTCAGGGTTTCACCAGCTATCCTGAAAACTTTCTATTTAGGGGCGATAGAAAGTGTATTAACTCAGTGCATCACAGCGTGGTATGGGAACAGCACCAGTCATGACCGCAAAGCCCTGCAAAGAGTTGTGCGCTTATCCAAGCTTATCTCAGGGTCAGCTCTCCGTCTCTGCAGGACGTCTACCAAACGCTGCAAAGGTAGAGCTACTAAGATCATCAAGGACTCTAATCACCCTGCAAACCCTCATTTCACGCTGCTGCCATCTGGTAGCGCTTCCGAAGCCTGATGGCCAAAACTGAGAGACTCAGGAGGAGCTTCTTCCCCAGGCCATCAGACTCCTGAACTCAGTCACTTAACACCACGTGACTTCACTTCAGGATAAACATCAATACACTGACATTGCACTGCACTTTCTGTTCTCGTTGTTACCATGTAACAACCTGTTATAAACCTGTTTGCACATTATACTCTTTATACATTTGTTAACCACATATTTATAAGTCTACAGTTTACTCAGTCTACTTCAATTATTTTATTCCACTTCTTTATTCTTATTTTTTACTTTTTCTTCTACTTGACTTGATTATTTATAATTCTACAGATATATATATATATATATATATATATATATATATATATATATATATATATATATATATATATATATATATATAGTACTTTTTTATCCTATTTCTATTATAATTTCTTCCTTGTGTTTTTAACTGTGAATTTGCACTGTCCAAGGAGCGGACCTGTTTACATTTCACTGCCGGTTGTATATTCTGTATATAACTGTGTATGTGACAAAAAAAACTCTTGAATCTTGAATCTTGAATCTAAGGACTTTCTGTCTACGAGGTCATGATTGGCGGCGATGGCAGCCACATAAACTTTGAGGGTGGACGGAGACAGCCTTCGCTCCAACCCGTCTTGTAGGAAGGAAAGCACGGAACTGACCGAACACCTTCGGGGGTCTTCTCAGCGAGAAGTGCACCATTCGACGAACAGGTTCCACTTCAACGCGTAGAGGTGCCTTGTAGAGGGAGCTCTAGCGGAAGTAATGGTGTCTACCACAGCTTGTGGCAGACCACCTAGAACCTCTGCGTCCCGTCCAGGGACCAGACATGGAGTTTCCAGAGGTCCGGACGCGGGTGCCAGAGGGTGCCCCATCTCTGAGTCAGGAGGTCCTTCCACAGAGGAATGGGTCAAGGAGGTGCTGTCGTGAGGAGCACTAGTTCCGGAAAACAGGTCCTGTTGGGCCAGTACAGAGCAACCAACAGGACTTGCTCCTCGTCCTCCCTGACCTTGCACAGTTTTTGTGCAAGAAGGCTCACTGGGGGAAACGCATATTTGCGTAGGCCCCGGGGCCAGCTGTGTGCCAGCGCATCTGAGCCGAGGGTCCCCTCGGTCAGGGAATAGAACAGCTGGGAGTGGGTGGAGTCTGGGGCGGCAAACAGATCTACCTGCGCGGCCCCAAAGCGACTCCAGATCAGCTGGACCATGGGGATGGAGTCTCCACTCTTCCGGGAGCACTGGCTGTCGTGAGAGCTCGTCAGCCGCACGATTGAGCAGGCCCGGAATATGAATGGCACGGAGCGACCTCAGATGCTTCTGACTCCATAGGAGGAGATGGCGGGCGAGTTGTGATATGTGACATGCGACGGGAGCGTAGGCCACCCTGTCCGTACGGACCAGAACGTGCTTGCCTCTGTGCGGCGTTTTGAAGCGGCTGAGTGCAAGACGAACTGCTAACAACTCCAGGCAATTGATATGCCATTGCAGTTGGGGCCCCGTCCACAGACCCGATACTGCAAGCCCGTTGTACGTGGCACCCCAACCGGTGGATGAGGCATCCGTGGAGACAACAGCATGCCTGGACACTTGTTCTAGAGGCACTCCTGCCCGTAGAAAATGAAGGGTCCGACCACGGGCTGAAGGTTTGGCGGCATCTCGGCGTCACTTGGACACGGAGAGTTCCGCTGCGCCACGCCCATCTCGGGACCCGGTCGTGGAGCCAGCGTTGAAGTGGTCTCATATGAAGCAATCCCAGTGGCGTTACTGCGGCTGCGGATGCCATATGCCCCAGGAGCCTCTGAAAATGTTTCAGTGGTACCGCTATCCTGCGTCTGAACAAATTCACGCAGTTCAACACTGACTGGATGCGCTCCTCGGCGTGCTGTCTGGGCGACCGAGTTTATCTCCATCCCGAGAAAAGAGATCCTCTGCGAGGGACAGAGTTTGCTGTTCTCCTAGTTGACCTGAAGCCCCAATTGGCAAAGGTGATGGAGCACCATGTCCCTGTGTTCGCACAACTGCTCTCGCGACTGGGCAAGGATTAGCCAGTCGTCGAGGTAGTTGAGAATGCGAACACCATGCTCCCTCATGGGAGCAATGTCTGCCTCCGCGACTTTCGTGAAGACACGGGGCGACAGGGCCAGCCCGAAGGGTAGGACCTTGTACTGATATGCTCGTCCGTCGAATGCAAAGCGTAGGAACAGTCTGTGTCGAGGGAGAATCGAGACATGAAAGTACGCGTCCTTCAGGTCGATCGCTGTAAACCAGTCTTGGGGACGGACGCACCTGAAGATGCGTTTCTGTGTTAACATCCTGAACGGCAGCCTGTGAAGTGACTGGTTCAGAAGTCGTAGATCCAAGATCGGTCGTAACCCGCCGCTTTTCTTGGGCACAATGAAGTACGGGCTGTAGAAGCCGGTCTTCATATCGGCTGGAGGGACCGGCTCTATCGCGTCCTTCGCCAGTAGGACTGCGATCTCTGCCTGAACTTTGGGGGACGCCGGGCGAATTGAATCGCATAGCCGAGTCTGATAGTATGGATGAGCCAGCGAGACGGGCTGGGAAGCGCTAGCCAGGCTCCCAGGAACCGTGCAAGCGGGACCAACGGCACCACAGACGTACCCGCAGCGGGGCAGCGCAGCGGCATGCAGGGACCCGAAACAGGCGGCATGGTAGCGGCCCAAGGTGGGGTCTGACTGTGCTGTGCAACACTTACCTGCTTCCGCCGAGGGGGCATGCGAGTGTGGGGAGGCCGTTGGTGAGCGTCCCAAACACAGCCGGCACCCCCTGCTGGCGATAAGAGAGGCGCCTGAGGGTGACAAGGCATGGAAGCGTCGAACACCGCTGAATGTGTTCTCTTGGCACCCAGAGATTTTGGAAACTGCTCTTTATTGACAAATTGGGTGCCGCTAGCACTGGGGCTAGCGGCGGAACAGGATGATACAATATAGCCCCGGCCCCTCCGGGGGAGAGATGTTGCGGCCGTCTCCCGAACAATCTCCTCCATCCCTGGGTGGCCCGCCTCAGGGTCTCTTACGACAGCGCTTGCCATCTGGCTTGGCAGCGGCCTGAGCGGGCTGGACGCCCTTCCACGGCCGGCTCCACGCCGACACCCAGGTGGAGGCTGCTGCTGCTGGGCTGGGGCGGGAGTGGGGGCAGCAGGCGACGAGCAGGCGGAGGTGCTGTGGCCTGCGGCGGGGTGGAGGCAGCAGCTGACCGCCGGGGCAGGATGTATTTTATGGCCTCCGTCTGCTTCTGGGCAGCCGAGAACTGCTGGGCAAAGCTCTCGACTGCGTTGCCGAACAACCCGGCCGGAGAGATGGGGAGTCCAGGAACCGATTCTTATCGGTCTCCTCATGTCGGCCAGGTTGAGCCAGAGATGTCGCTCCTGGACCACTAGAGTGGACATTGCCTGACCAATGGAAACGGGTGGTGACTTTCGTCGCCTGGAGGGCGAGGTCCGTTGCCGTCCGGAGCTCTGGGCCAGGGCTACCCTCGTGCATATTCATGAGTGCCTGGGCCTGATGCACCTGAAGCAGCGCCATGGCATGCAAGGCGGATGCAGCCTGGCCACAAGACCTGTAAGCCTTCGCAGTCAGACTGGAGGAGAACTTACAGGCCTTGGACAGGAGACGTGGTCACCGCACCAGTTGGAAGCGGTCGCCAGACACAGTTGCATCGCGACGGCCCTGGCTTGCCTGCCGTCAAGGGTAGTGAGGAGGGAGGAGCCACCAGGTCAGTTCCTGGCACTAAAGGGTGTCAACCACGACCTGGTGAGCTCCTCATGCACCTCCGGGAAGAAAGGCACCGGGGCAGGATGCTGAGAACCAGCGCGACCCGCCCCGAGAAACCAATCGTCCAACCTAGAAGGTTCGGGACGTGTTGGAGGGTTCCACTCAAGCCCGACCTTTCGGCGCCCGGGAAAGCATAGCCGCCAACTCGGGTCCGACTCAACTGCTGCCACTCTCCCAGAGGGAGGCAGTGCAGCTGAATCTTCATCCTCCGAGGACTGGAACTCCCCCTCCGATGCAGTGATCGACATCTGCTCATCCGCCGGAGCTCCGAAGGACACCGCCGGAAGCCCGTGGGAGGGGCCAGCGGGTTCTCCCAGAAGCTCAACCGGTAGCGGCTCTTGTGAGGGATTAGGGGCCTGCGGAGGTATGCTCGGCCGGTTTGCCCTAAACGTAATCCTCAGGTCACCCCGGCCATTCGACGAAGTAGATCTATTCTGGGGAATAGAGCTAGATCGAGGCATGGGTAGGGCGACTCCACCTTCACAAATGTAGGCAAGTCTCGACCTAAGTGAGAACACAAACTATCCACAAAGGCCGCCTCAGCGTGCTGTATGCCCAGGCACGTGATACAGCGATTGTGACCGTCAGACCGCATCCAGTAGCGCACGGGTGGAATGACATATTGAAAAAGACGCAGTGTCACACCCGTGTAGCTCTTTTTGTGAGGAAACACTCTTTTTTTTGTGCTGAAGCACTCAGGGGAGGACCGCGGCAACACACCGGGAAATAGTGCAGCCCGTGTGTGTGCACTCACAACTCTCTTTTTTTGCTGTGAGAACAGCAGTTGTTTTTAATGCAGCAGTGGGCGCGGTCGCGCTGATTGTGCCGTCTCGCCAACACACGCGTCTTCCTCTCTCTCTCTGGTCTCATTCTCTCTCTGGTCTCGTTCTCTCTCTCTCTCTCTGCGTTTGAAGCAGCTCTTCATCAACGCTGTTCGGCTCCGAAGTGAATGACAAACGTGCGTGCATTTCACTTCTGCTTTATACCCACGACGCGGGGCGGAGCGCGAGATCAAATCTCACACGCCAATTCTCATTGGCCTGTTCTCTATAACTCGAAGCTGATAGGGGCTTCCTGAAGTGATCCCAATTCGTTTCAGAATGTGACCGACTGAAAGGGAAATAAAGTTATGAAACTTAACGTAACGTAATTAACGTAATTGTTAATAAACATGTTATTAAGACCAAAGATTGCCTGTTTGATATACCAAAATTAATGATCTCATGTCTAAACACTATCTACATAAGAGTCAGTGGCAAATTCCCGAAGGAGAAGCTGTTCTCTGTGGGTACATGAGTTGCTAGCAATCACATCACCTCCTGCATGACATGACACAAGCTGATTTGACTGATTCATTTTGACCCCTCACTTTTACAGAGTGACTGTATAATATATATATATATATATATATATATATATATATATATATATATATATATATATATATATATATATATATATATATATATTTATACAGTTCCTTTTATATATATGTTCCTTTTTTTATTAGGAAACAAATAAAAGTAAGAAAAAGAGACAAATTAAGATAGCATAGATGTTTCAACAAGGCCACTAATGTCATTTACCATCTGCATCAGGTGGTTCAGAAGATTGTTTGAACACTATTTTATTTTGGAAGGTTTACATTTTGTGCATTTAAATGTAAGGAGTTTATTACCAAATATTGATTATGTTTCTGTGAGTCTCTTCAATAAATACTAGAAGTTCTTTAGTAACACTGACAGACAGTCAAAAGTTTGAAATTAAAATGTTTAAAATAATTCCAAATATAAAAATAAATAAATAAAAATTATTGCTTTGAATTAATAATATATGTTTGCATTATTGTAACATTACATTTAATCATTTAGCAGACGCTTTTATCCAAAGCGACTTACAGATGAGGAGTGCAATAGAAGCGATCAGATATGAAAGTGCTGTGACCAGTGCCAGTTAGTCCAGAAAGTTTTTTTTTCATAGATATAGAATAGTAAGTTATTAATGATATATTTTTTAATTATTCTCATAGACAGTCCTGACATTGTGTGAGTGATTTCAACTGTCAATGTACTCCATCTTTAATGAGTCCCCACCTCCTTCAAAAAATCCACCATCATCCCTGTCCCTAAGAACAGTAAACCCTCTTGTCTAAATGACTACCGTCCAGTGGCTCTCACGTCTATAGTCATGAAGGTCTTTGAGAGACTCATTAAAAACACCATTTGCTCCTTCATTCCTGACACTTTGGACCTTCTTCAGTTTGCCACTGCCACTGGATTGAAGACTTCCTCACTGGCAGGCCTCAGGTGGTGAGAATAGGCCAGTTCACCTCCACCTCCATCTCCCTGAGTGTGGGAGCTCCACAGGGCTGTGTCCTGAGTCCCCTGCTCTACTCTCTCTACACGCATGACTGTTTGTCCACACACAGCTCCACCTCTATCATCAAATTTGCTGATGATACTGTTGTCCTGGGCCTCATTTCCAACAACAATGAGACTGCATACTTGGACGAGGTGGAGCAACTAACATCATGGTGTCAGGACAACTGTCTCTCTCTGAATGTTGGCAAGACCAAAGAACTGATTGTGGACTTCAGGAAGAGACAGCAACGGACATACTCCCCCCTCATGATCAGCGGGTCACCAGTAGAGAGAGCGAGCAGCTTCAAGTACCTGGGTGTAAACATCTCCGAGGACCTGACCTGGACTGCTCACATTCAGACACAGATGAAAAAAGCCAGGCAAAGACTGTACCACCTGCGCCAGCTGAGGAAATTCAGGGTTTCACCAGCTATCCTGAAAACTTTCTATTTAGGGGCGATAGAAAGTGTTTTAACTCAGTGCATCACAGCGTGGTATGGGAACAGCACCAGTCATGATCGCAAAGCCCTGCAAAGAGTCGTGCGCTTATCCGAGCGTATCTCAGGGTCAGCTCTCCCGTCTCTGCACCAAACGCTGCAAAGGTAGAGCTACCAAGATCATCAAGGACTCTAATCACCCTGCAAACCCTCATTTCACGCTGCTGCCATCTGGTAAGCGCTTCCGAAGCCTGATGGCCAAAACTGAGAGACTCAGGAAGAGCTTCTTCCCCCAGGCCATCAGACTCCTGAACTCAGTCACTTAACATCACGTGACTTCACTAGTGTAGAAGGACAGAGTTCCTGCACTGTGATCCACATACACTCCTATTCTACGACTGATGGGCTCTACAGGGAGTACAGTCTCTATGTTATTGTGTCTAAATGAGTATCTGGAGGGAGAGCAGCACAAACTCCAGGACTGATCATTAGATCCAAACCAACACTCATTACCCAATTCCTTCCTGCTGATGCTCTTATATGACACTGATATACACACATAATCACCACTCCACTCAATCTCCCAGTAACAGCGTCCACACACACTCTCTCTACACAACACCTGCCACACATCAAATCTGTCTGGATGATCAGGATATGGCTGAGACTTTGGGTAAGTGTCAGTAATCTCTCTGTTCCTCTCAGACAGACAGAGGTATTCATTCACTGTGTTTAGATCCAGAGTCAGCTGACGGGAATCTGATGGAGATAAAACACATCAGAATCAGGAATTATGAATCTGTCTGATCTTTTAATGGAGCTGAACTCTTCATGTTCAATATATCAGCAGTGTCTCAGTACAGTTTACCAGAGATCCTGTGCAAATCATCATTCACATGATCAACTCTAAAACTCGTCTGTCATGTTTTTTAATTATTGGACAAAAAAACTCTGCAAGTAGTAACCTAGAATACTGTCTAACACTCAATGGCTGCTCTGTCAAGTCCTCGTCATCAGTGAGGAACCTGGGTGTGCTCTTTGATACCAACTTTCATTTGAAAGCCATGTTTCTAACATCTGTAAAACTGCATTCTACCATCTTAAAAATATATCTAAATTACGGCACATCCTTTCGATGCAAAATGCTGAACAGTTAATTCATGCGTTCATGAGCTCAAGGCTAGATTATTGTAATGCTCTACTGGGTGGTTGCCCTGCTCGCTTAATAAACAAACTCCAGCTGGTCCAAAACGCAGCAGCTCGAGCTCTTACTAGAACAAGGAAGTATGACCATATTAGCCCGGTTCTGTCAACACTGCACTGGCTCCCTATTAAGCATTGTATAAATTTTAAAATCTTGCTTATTACTTACAAAGCACTAAATGGTTTAGCTCCCCAGTACTTGAGCGAACTCTTAACGCATTATACTCCATCACGTCTATTGCGCTCTCAAAACTCTGGCCAGTTGATAATACCTAGAATATCAAAATCAACTGCAGGCGGTCGATCCTTTTCCTATTTAGCGCCTAAACTTTGGAACAGTCTTCCTAGCATTGTTCGGGAAGCAGACACACTCTGTCAGTTTAAATCTAGACTAAAAACGCATCTCTTTACTATGGCATACACATAAAACATGTACTCGTTACATCATAAGAAGAATGGCATCTATGCTAATGTTAGTCTCTCTGTTTATCCCGAGGTTTACTGCAGTCAGCCGGATCCGGGCCGTATCCAGATCAGATGGTGGACCTGCGCCTGGACATGACCAATGCATCCCTGAAATGTCTGCAGAGAGAGCGTGTCAAATAAACTCCCCCCGTAAATGCTGCATCGACACGACATCCTCATTAAACCCGTCTTCGGCGTGACGACCGATCTTTCGAATAATCTTACGAATATCTATTTACCTAATATGAATTAAGATCTGCTATGTTGCCAGAATTATATTCATACACTGTTTGTTCGTCGGCCAGAGAGGAACTGGCACCCCGACTGAGCCTGGTTTCTCCCAAGGTTTTTTTCTCCATTCTGACCCTGAAGGAGTTTTGGTTCCTTGCCACCGTTGCCTCTGGCTTTTGGCTTGCTCAGTTGGGGACACCTAAATCTCATCTATATTACTGATCTGCCCGCATTGACGCTATATGATACTTGAAATTAGCTGGATAACATCACCGTTTCACCAGAGCGGCTGTACAAATTCTGTTGCATTATTTTCCTGTTAACAATGTGAAGCTGCTTTGAAACAATTGGACTAAAAGCGCTATATAAATAAAGGTGATTTGATTTGATGTTTTCTTTCTCCTTCTCTAGGAAGAACATGAACACACTCAGTGAGTTTTTCTGCTCATTTTCTCAGGGACTTACATTGTAGGAAGTCGTTCCTGGTCCTGGGAACAATGACTGTGGAAATCAACAGACATGAAGAGCGTGATTATCATGTCAAGAGAAAATGATCCCTGCTTTCATTCCCAAGACATTTCTAATATGATCTTCTACATGATATGAGATGATGGAGGAGGATTTCTGAGAGCAGATGAATCTCCAGGACTTTACCTCTGTCAGAGATCTTCTTCAGCTCCTCTTTGCAGAAATCCTCCAGTTTGTCTCTCAGCTGATGGACAGATTCTCTCACGCCATCAAAAGAGGAGAGAGAACTGAAGGGATTGTCACTGACGTCTGTAGATTCAGGAGGAGCTGAGAGAGACTGGAAACTCTACAGAAAACAGAAATCAAAGCTCATCACCTCCACACTTCAGCCAATAACCTGCACTACTGTCAGATTTGAGCGGCTCTTGTTGATCTTCAGGGACTCTCCTCAATCCAGCACTTTCACAGCATCAGCTTCATTCTTCTCATATTTAACTTTTAATAAAGCACTTTAAGTTTTATCGAAAAAAATAATTGGCTACTGTTACATTATTGAAAGTGAAGAAACAATACTGTTGTTTTATTGAAAGAAAATAATATAACATTTCTCATTTTATTTTAAGCATTGTCCATTTATTGTTCATTGAATACATTGCATGTCTAGAGTCATTATTTAAAAGCACAGAGTGAAACAGAGCAAGGTTTTTTATTTTAAGCTTGAGTAGATTCACTCAGGAAAAGCAGTTCAAAGGTCATGAGCAGATTGACCATTATTTATAACTTTGAGCAGTTAGTGGCAGTGAAATTCACAAGGACTCTTAGGACACGATCCCAAGCTCAGGGTTTGTGTGGTTTCAGTTTGTTGAAGCGTTGCTAATATACAGCCTCACTTCCTGTCTAGGGTTTTCAAATTCAGCATGTTAAAGTTAACGAGAGAGACTTTACATTGTGTTTTGTGTATGTTTTATTATGTGTGTGCGTGGCAGTCGTCCGTGAGGGACTGCCCGCGTTACTTTAAGTTTATTTATTTGATTAAAGTCTTTTAAATGTTTGCCTTCTTCCCATATCTAAGAACTGTATTACACATCTGATGAACATTATTTCTACCATAAAGTTCACAGATTTTACCATGATGTAAGAAATCAGAAGGAAAATTAGGTAAAAAAGTTGAGTAAAAAATGAGTGCAGTTTTGATATGTTTGTGGCACTATTAGTTTGACAGCAAAATACATATACATACATCTTCCAGAAGAAACTTGAACTTTTCTTAACCCCTTAATTGTCACTGCTAGCGGGACGCTTGGTGCTCTTTTAATCGCTTTTTTTCATATCACATATCTTAGTAATTATCATAAATGTATAATTTGAAAGCTTACGAACTCAAAACTGATCCTGTGAAAACCGTTATGTTACCATGGAAACTGTACTTCTAGCAGGCTCCTCACCTAGTGGGCGGTATCAGGTTTCATATTATACAATTTATTTGAACTACTTATGTATCAAAAACTTTTTCTAATCTTGACAAAACACATATTGTCGGAAAGTTCCATATTTGGTGACTATTTTGTGATAGAAGTGATATTTGGACAGAAATGTATTCATTTGTTACAGGAGAATGTGGATGACACCCAGTGGCTATTTTATTTTATTTTTGTTAGAATGTCTAAATAAAAATCTCATGGGAACTTAAATTTTTGTGATATCAACTTCAAATTTGGAACAACTTGGTTAGACTTATGGCTTCGATTTTTAGCAATTTTGGAGTAAGAATTGTTTTATAAAATTTATATTTCATATAAAATAAAATTAGTACAGTATATTTAATTTACATTCAAATTAAACTTCCATAACTTTTTCATACTTTCATTTTTTTTTTTTTTTTTTAAAGTGAATTAAGTTTGGATAGTGCATTTTCATGTCTATTCTCAAAAAGGGGGTGACAGTTAAGGGGTTGAGAGATTTCCAGAGCTGAACTGTAAGTGCGTCTCTTTCAGCAGAAGATGATCAGATGAGCGTCTGACCACACAGATCAACGGCTCATTCTGCTCTCATGAAATGTTTCTCTGTGAGTCTCTTGTTCTTCTAGATCTCTATTACCTGCAGGAAATGGACGTGATCCTGTGTGTGTGAAAGCTGCTCCAGCTCAGCGTCTCTCCTCCTCAGATCATTGATCTCCTGCTCCAGTCGCTCCAGTCGTCCTTCAGCTCGACTCACTGCAGTCTTTTCCTGATCTCTGATCCGCTGTGTGGCCTCAGAGCGGCTTCTCTCAATGGAGCGGATGAGCTCAGTGAAGATCCTCTCACTGTCCTCCACTGCTGTCTGTGCAGAGCGCTGTTAGGACACACATCACAATCACACAGTGGCTTCAGTGAGTCCTGACTGAGACTTGTCAAACTTCTCTTCTTCTCCAGACTCACCTTATGAGCCTCCACAGCCTCTCTCAGCTGCTGAAGATCTTTCTCTCTGCTGGATTCTCTGCTGGACGACCTCTGCGTCTCCTTCAGCCGCTTCTGCAGCACAAACCAATGACAGAGACGTCACTTTATACTGCTGACACTAGAGCATCATGGGAGGTTTGGGATAAAACACTTTCTATGAGGCCTGTATTTATAATCCATTATAAGGATATTCTTGGTGCATTATAATACATGCATAATGCCTTATAAACAACCTTATAATGTGTCATCTCATGAATAATCATAACAACAGTAATAATACTTACCTATGTGTGGTTATAACTATTATGATTATGATGATTTATAACACACAATGAAGATAATTTTATCTACTTAAGTTATAATAGATTATATATCCCATAGTTTCATATATTTTGCTTTCTCAAATCTCATATCTTGACATTGTTTACTTAAGATATACATCTTATGAGTCTTTTACTGCTTATAGTGACAAAAACAGTCTTCTTTTAAAGGTGCTGTATGTAAGAATGACAGCTAGAGGTTGAAATGGAGTCCAAATTCAAAATATTGTTTGCCCTGCCCCCCCTCCTCAGACTCAATGCTCACACGGGTTGCCAGTTTGAGGACACGCAACAGGAACGAGTGCAATTGACAATGAAAGGGAAATTAAAAGGCGAAAATTTATGAGTTAATTTATCTGCGTTTTAATGTACTTTTTTAGATGGATGCCGAGGCTTTTTAGGTCGGGTAGAATCTGTGATCTCTGACACAGTTTACTAACTTCCATGACAGCAATACGCTGTGTATTCCCTTTCGAGGGAACTTGCACTGCATCAATGACACTTTGGGGACGGCCCCTTAGCATAGCGCATCTGACGCATGAATGAAACTATTCAGATCCTGATCTGCGTCATGATGCAGCATGTGACGCATGCACAGAAAATACAAGGGAACGCCGATACACAACAGAGTTAGCTTTTTGCTCTTCAGCAAGTGCTCTAAGTGTTCTGTCTGATCCTGCGTTAAACACAGTTAGAAGCACTCTGTATATTTAGTTAAGAGCTCGCTACTTCACTCACCCGGGTATGAGGAGCTAATGGAGGTTTTGACCTGTGCTGTGGCAAAACTTAGCATTAATTGGCCACAAGAAAGGCAGGAAGTACAAGTGAAAAGCAAACTAGATGAGTGATTCCTGCAGCACAGGCCTCAGGCCTTTGAGTTTCGCAATGAGTTGTGCAAGTCGTGGGACAAACTGTACTCCGCCTGTGTATTTAACCCACCTTTGTTGGATTACAGTAAAGTTTTAGGTGGGCGTGAGCATGATTATGGGGCGATGCCATGGGTGGAGGAAGCTTTGACCAGCTACTTCTTCCCAGATGTTGCGTTGTCCCTCAAAGCCCCGATATTGCCCACCAAGCCATGCTGTGATACATCTAAATTGGTGTGCAAAGCTTATATGGCAGCTGGTCAGGCTGGTGCTTGCCTGCACACTATGGTGCTGATGCAGGCATATCAGACCGAGCTTCTTAAAGAGCTAGATGAGGGCGAGGGACCCACTCTACATGACATCGCAGAGCTGCAGAGAGTTGCAGACTTGTCTCTCCGGGTTACCAAGGAGACTTCCTGTGCTATCAGTTGCTCCATGGCAGCCATGGTAGCCACGGAGAGACATTTATGGCTAAATTTATTGGGGAAAAAGAAGGACAGGGCTGCTTTGTCCGCCCCAAAGCGTTTCGGCCGGGCAGTGACTGCGTCCGCACACCGAAAATCATTCTCAACCTCTCTCTGTCGGTCAGCCGCATCAGGAGGTTGGGAACGATACTCAAAGAACACAGGAGGTCAGCCAGTGGTCTCATACTTGAATCATCAGGAGGGTCTGAGGTCACAGCTGTCTGTATGCATTTCCCCCGATCACTCTGCTCTTGGGAGTCCTGGAGAAGGTCAGTCGAGATGGGGTCAGCCTACTTCTAGTAGCCCCGTACTGGCCGGCCCGAGTATGGTTCTCAGACATCATAACACTCCGTGGCAGATTCCTCTGAGGAGCACAATATTTCACCCTAATGTTTAAAATGGTCTTTCTCCTGGTTATCACTTCACTTAAAAGGGTGGGGGACCTCCAGGCCTTGACTATTTCCCCAACTTGCTTGGAGTTCACCCTTGGGGGAGTTAAGGCCATTCTGCCTGGAGAATGACCTGGCTATGTGCCTAAGGTGCCATCTAAAGTGGCAGAGCACTGAACATATATATTCAGAGGTCCTCTCAGTGGAAGAGGTCAGACCAGTTGTTGGTATGTTTTGGCTCATCCGAAAAGGGTCTTCCTGCTTCCAAGCAGACAGTCAATAATTGGATTGTTCAGGTTGTTGCCTCGGCCTATCAGGTGTGCAGTTTGCCTTCAACTTTGGCCGTGAGGGCTCACTCTGCCAGACGCATGGCGTCCTCTAGGGCCCTCCTCTCAGGAGTCCCACTTTGGGAGATCTGCGATGCAGCTGGTTGGGCCACCCCACATACCTTCATAGTCTGCATCTTCCCTCTATGCTAGAGGTACAAGAGTGCTCTCATCCTAGGTTGTGCCTGGTTTAGCTTCACACTAGGGCAGGTGTGTTTCGGTGTGGCATAGAGGGCACTTGTTCCCCAAAGTGTCATCGACGCAGTGCAAATTCCCTCGAAAGGGAACGTTAAGGGTTCAGTAACGCTTTTTCTCTGAGAAGGGAACGAGACGCTGCGTCCCTTTGCCATGCCGTTCCACATCTGGGAGCGTGAGGCATTCCTTTGTAACTTCCGTGTATTCCGTCACATGCTACGTCATGACGCAGCACCAATCAGGATCGGAATAGTTTAATTCATGCCTCAGATGCGCTACACTAAGGGAGCGTCCCCAAAGTGTCATTGACGCAGTGTCTCGTTCCCATATCAGGGAACAAGGGTTACAGTTGTAACCCGAGATGTTTTCTGCCAACTGGTAACCTGTGGTGTCGAAATACTATTAGGTAAATGGTCAGCGTGCATTATCGCACAGAACAAAACAAAAACAGACATTCCGACACGGAACGTACATTTTAAAGCAGAATAACTGGCTGTAGCATTGTTTTTCAGAGAAACGAGTTGTCAGGCTTCTCTTACAGCTCTGTCTGTTTTTTCATTATTTAATGTGTCTTTGTTTGTGTTGTGCTTGAGCACATGGCTCTGTCTTGGTTTGTGTTTGCCATGTGCTCCTTGTGTCCCGCCTCCTTATTTCCTGTTACCACGCCCCCTTGTTTAGTGCTTTGCTGCGTTCCAGTTAGTTTTTTATTATGCCCTTCGCTTGCTAACTTCCCTCCATCTCGTTCACTTGGACGTGCGTCATTGCTTACATTGCATGAGTGCACACTACTGGTGGAACCTTTGCAATGAGCTGAACCGGAACATCCTAAGCCCTTGATCACTTGAAATGTTCTTCCTTCACGAAATTGTTTAATGCAGCATTCTATATGTATATAGGTGTGTTTGGGTTATTTTACATGTTTTTAAAAATAATTAAAGTATCATAGAGTTGTTTGTGGTAGGATAAATTAAACGCGATATGTGGTGACGTCACAATCGTGTTGCATTGTGGTATATGGAGCTGCCTGGTGTACATATGAAGTAGACTTGCTCCCTGTTCCTTGTCTGAGTGTGCCTACCCTTTCCTCATGTTCTCTGCACCTTATTTGTCTGAATGCGTTCACCTGTTCCTCATGTTTTATGCTCCCTTTATAATGTGCACTTTTTTCCTCATGTGTTGCTGGTTCGTTATTCGTTGTGCCTATGTATGCTATTTCTCTAGTATTGCTAAAGTGTTAATTCTGCCTTTTGGTCCTGTCTTGTTTCCTGTCTCTCTAGTTCCTGTCCTGCAAGCAGAGCTTCCCTAGCTGCTTGCTCTCCTTGCCCAGCTGCAAGCCTGGTGCATTTCCTGAGATACCTGAGTAGTGCACTGCCCTAGGATTCCTGCCTGGCCATCGCTGGTATCCTCTGGTCTCGTTCAGCTGTGACATAACTGCTCTCCAGCCTACCACCTTCTTGAGCTAGTTATAGTGGCAGCTCTTTCTGCCTGTGTTTGTGTTCCTTATCCGCCTACTGTGTTCACCTCCTCACCATTTCTTGTCTTGTCAGCTGTTTTGTCAATAAACCCCTGATCATTCATTCATGCATTTGAGTCCTCTCTCATAGAACTGTGACACGAGTATGTGAACATAGCATGTTTCCTAAATATCTGCAAACATATTGTGGTATTTTTATACTTTAGTACAGTCAAAAACTTGACGGAACATACAGCACCTTTAAACATCTAGAAAGCTTTATAACATGCTCATAATATTTATAAGTGGTCTTTTCTTAAAGTACTTTTGCTTAAAGTAAAGTAACAAAAGTTAAACAGCCATATAATATCATTAAGTGGTTTTAAGACATTTCCCTTAAGGTGAAATCGAAGTTGTGTGGAAAAGTACAAAGGAACAAAACATTCATCTGGTGTTATAATGCATTGTGCTCTTAAAAGTTATAACCAAAAAATAGCTAAGTAGTATAATGTATTGAAACTATTGTTATGATTATTTATCAGATGACACAACACATTATAAGGATATGCATAAGGCATTATGCATGTATTATAATGCATTAATAATACCCTATGTTTATGGTGCATTGTCTCCATATTTCCTGTTATATTCAGTGCAGAGCACAGATTCACTCAGCAGTGAAAGTCCACTTCCAGCTGCTGTTCACTTCTGCTGACGTCTGCAGTGTGAATGATGTTTCCTGATCATATGGTGCCAGTATAAATAGTGTCAGCATTATTTGATCAGTGTGGGATTTCATACCTGTGTCTCTGTCCTCTGTGCTGCAGCTGATACAGTGTCGTGGTTTTTATGTTCGTCCATCGTACACAGCACACATATAAACTTCTGGTCAGTGCGGCAGAAAACCTCAAGGAGTTTATCATGTGTTTGGCAGATCATCTCCTGCAGTTGTCCAGTGGCATTGGTCACTTTATGTGGCTTACGGGAGTGATAGTCCTCATGACGGTCAAAATGAGTTTGACAGTAAGAGTTCAGACACACCAGACAGGACTTGACGGCTTTGTGTTTTCTTCCAGTACAGACGTCACACTGCACATCTCCAGCTCCAGCGTAACAGTCAGCAGGAAGTTTAGTCTTCTTTAGTTTCTCCACCAGTTCCGCCATCATGGTGTTTTTAGCTAAAGCAGGTCTTGGACTGAAGGTCTGTCTGCACTGAGGGCAGCTGTAGACTCTCATCTGATCCTCCTGATCCCAGCAGCCTGTAATGCAGCGCTTACAGTAACTGTGTCCACACGGGATGGTCACTGGATCCTTCAGGAGATCCAGACACACTGAACACATAAGCTCATCCTGATCCCCTGAAATCCTTGCTTCTGTCATTTTACTGCATGAATACAGAGACACAAACACACACCAGCTCGACTACACTTCAGTTTCTCTTTCCCTGAACTGAAGAGTTTCCTGCTTCCTGGTTCTGTGTTTCAGGGACGTGTGCAGAACAGGTTTATCAAGTTCATAATCCGCCCTATATATATATATATATATATATATATATATATATATATATATATATATATATATATATATATATATATCACCTAAATGATTATTAGGAACACCATACTAATACTGTGTTTGACCCCCTTTCGCCTTCAGAACTGCCTTAATTCTACGTGGCATTGATTCAACAAGGTGCTGAAAGCATTCTTTAGAAATGTTGGCCCATATTGATAGGATAGCATCTTGCAGTTGATGGAGATTTGTGGGATGCACATCCAGGGCACGAAGCTCCCATTCCACCACATCCCAAAGATGCTCTATTGGGTTGAGATCTGGTGACTGTGGGGGGCCATTTTAGTACAGTGAACTCATTGTCATGTTCAAGAAACCAATTTGAAATGATTCAAGCTTTGTGACATGGTGCATTATCCTGCTGGAAGTAACCATCAGAGAATGGGTACATGGTGGTCATACAGGGATGGACATGGTCAGAAACAATGCTCAGGTAGGTCGTGGCATTTAAACGATGCCCAATTGGCACTAAGGGGCCTAAAGTGTGCCAAGAAAACATCCCCCACACCATTACACCACCACCACCAGCCTGCACAGTGGTAACAAGGCATGATGGATCCATGTTCTCATTCTGTTTACGCCAAATTCTGACTCTACCATCTGAATGCCTCAACAGAAATCGAGACTCATCAGACCAGGCAACATTTTTCCAGTCTTCAACTGTCCAATTTTGGTGAACGCGTGCAAATTGTAGCCTCTTTTTCCTATTTGTAGTGGAGATGAGTGGTACCCGGTGGGGTCTTCTTCCATCCACCTCAAGGTTGTGCGTGTTGTGGCTTCACAAATGCTTTGCTGCATACCTCGGTTGTAACGAGTGGTTATTTCAGTCAAAGTTGCTCTTCTATCAGCTTGAATCAGTCGGCCCATTCTCCTCTGACCTCTAGCATCAAAAAGGTTTTTTTTTTTTTTTTTTTTTTTGTGTTGAGCTACATAACATTGATTTGTTTTATGTACATTTGCTCACCTGTCTAATAAAGCACATGTAAGAACGGCATCTCTGTCAAGTTGAAGTTTGTTGCGAAGCTCTCGCCATCTCGAAATCGTCACGTCGATACGGGTCCTCTTTTGATTTCTCATTTTGTTCCAAAGTCTGCTTCATAATGTTTGAACAACTGCAACAGTGGCCGTTAGGCGTTACACAGTTGTCCACGTCTGTTGCCATGGTTTCTACGGCAGTAAGGGTACCGAGGGTAATGCAGATATTACGACAGGCGACTCCCTCACACATCCCGGTTCCTTGGTTAACATCGCAATTTTCGGAAGATTTACAAATCGTTGGAAATATTTGGGATATTGTAAGTACTCAACTGAACAAAATATATAACACTGGCCTAGAGGTTTTTGGATATTTTACTGCAAAGATCCTGCATATTGCACCTTTAAAATTAATTGTTTGCATCATTGAATTATTATTTTACTGTTTTATCACTGTAAAGCTGCATTTAAACAATCTGTATTGTATAAAGCACTAGAGAAATAAAGGTCAATTAACTTGATTGGCCCTTGAGCTTGTGTTTTCCATATTTAAATTTTATATGTATGTTTTGTTAAAAGGTTCAGTTGAAGTTCATAATCACCATTATCCTGATTAGTGTTTCCTTCAGTTGAGCTCTTGACCCTTTTTCCTCGTGATTTCTTCTGGCTGTTGTAACTGTTTATCAGGCACATTTACTATGGTTAAAGGCCTGTACCAAGAACGATAACTATAAAAATAACTATAATGATAACTATATTTACGTCCACACCTATGAATGATAACGGTCTGTTTATTCTAAGCTCAAACGCTGCAGTTTCAAAGTGTGTACAACATTTCACTGAACATGTTTTTGCTGTTCTTGTTGCCACGGCTGCTAACCAGCAGATTGGTAACACTTTACAATACGGGTGCACTAATATGCATTAATTCATGCTTAACTAATGCACACATAATCATGAGTTAATGTATGAACGCTTTGGTTAGTTATATGTAGGCTAGATTTAAATTAGATATATTGACTTATAGGTATAGACAGTGACAGATATTTAGGATAGATATAGTGACATTCATATAGGCTAAGTTAGATAGATAGCACTGCATAAGTTAGAGATATAGAATTATATAGATATAGAGGTGATATATAGATAGATATATTTATAGAATAGATAAAAATGGAGGCTCCACGTAAGAGATGCCGTACATCTGTGGTGTGGGAGCATTTCCATTTGGAAACACCAAATAAAGTGAGATGTGTGTATTGTATTGTGATAGGCAGCTAGATTTTGCCCAGAATGCATGATCCATTAATTTATTGGAAAGAGAGAGCAGTAATTTCCCCTCATTTGTATGTACTTGCTAAACAATATTTGTGCATGCCAGCAACAAGTGTCACTTGTGAGAGAATTTGTTCAAAGGCTGGAGAAATTATATGTAAAAAAAGAAGGCGGCTAAGACCTTCAACAGCAGAGCAATTAATATTTTTTATAAAAATTTTATGTAACAACTGTGATACATTGTGGCTTTATTTATTTTATTTATCTTCATGTTTCATGACAAAAACCAAAAACAAACAAAAAACCTGGAGTTATTCACAATGAAGAGGCTACAAGTTACAAAATGTAGCTGTCAGACAGATGTTAAAAAAATTTTTTTTTACATGGATCATTGTCAAGGATATTTCAGCTCAACACATGTAAGTGAGCACTAGGTGTCGCCATATAGACAGGTGTCGCGTCAAAGCTTCAAAACAATATGGCACATATGCTTCAACTGTTTCAGTGCTTCACGAAGCCTCGGTCTGCCCATCCCTAGGTGTGTAGGCAGGAAGACAAAGATGGGCTGATATAATTCTCAAACAAAGTTTATTGATCAAGGACTCTCAGGTGAGTCAATACGGGCAGATTAACAACACTCGATACATAGATGAGACAGGAGAACTTAAATAGGGAACACAAAGGAGATGAATGCACACAGCTGACACAGATGAACTCATAATGACGGTGACCATGGACACAGATGAGTGGCGGGAAACTGGAACAAAGGAATGTGACACACAAGCAAAACAGACTGAACATGTGACAGTTTTATCGCTCAACAGGGCGAAAAAATAGTTCTGAAAGTGATCCTAGCAATATCGTTTCCTTTTTAGAACTATGTCTTTATCGTTATCTTTATATTTATCGTTCTTGGTGTGAACTGGTCTTAAGGCTGATAGGTGCTCACAGCTGTCAATCATTCATTCGTTTACATATACAATGATCAGTCACGTCACATTAAAGAGCGTCAAAACGGCATTTATCATTTGAATTTCAGGATAAAATGGACTGAATACTTAATATGTTTATGTGGGAACTCGGACTGAAGTGTGTTCCGTGCTTAAAACAAACCGACTGTTAACTGTTAAAGATTGCATTCTGAACCGTTCGGTACACACATACCGAAAGCCCTGTACCGAAACGGTTTGGTACAAATACATGTACCGTTAAACCCCTAATACATGCATACATACAGATACAGATAGTAGATTTTACTTTCGTCCATTTAAGGACGCTAAGTAAGATAGTGATTGGTACTCATGTCACCGCTGACGTTGTGATTTTTGGATCATTATTATTTGTTTATGAGTACATCAGATGACCACATTCCCCCTCTCTTAGTTTGGGACACTGGTCAAGGTATTTTACTTTGGCTGTATGAGAACACTCCAACCAGGAGGTCGTCCAATCATTTAGAATGAATGTAAAGTGGGGAGAGGTGGTCAGCTGATTTATCTGAAAGATTGGTGAGATTTCTAACTTGTAGAGCCTCTTCTGTATTATCAGCACAAGGAAGACACAACTATAATAAAATTGATTTATTAACAAAAATAAACAAGAATAACTAAATTCAATAAATGAATACAATGAATGATAAAGGAATAAAGTGCATTAGATGCATAAAATACACGTGATTAAGTTGAGTGTGGCTATGGAAGAGTTACGTTATCTTATGGAAAGATAAACTGTTGTTTCTCTGAAACTAAGGTGAAGAACCTTATTATGCATCAAACAAATAAACGAAAGATTATTTGTTATTAACTAGCATCATTTATATTACCTCTAATGTAAATTAGAAAATCATATACTAATAATATACAACAATGCCAAGGTCTCACACAAAGATCTGTGGGATGCTGATCTCCTGAAGCACCAAAGGGTCCTAAAATCTGGAACACGCAGATGAGGGAACTCCAAGTGAAGGTTTGCTCTCCTGAGCTTAACCTCGTTGCAAATGTCTCTGTGTGTCTCCTGCCTCTCTGGGCCAGACACTCAGGACTTGGTCAATCCACTTTTGTCTCTCGCTGGACTAAAATGTCTCTTTCCTCGCAGGCTGGAGGCTCAGAACGTGGTCGTATATGCTACTGCCTCACAAGCTGTAGACTCGGATCCTTGGATCTTTTGTTGTCTCTCTGGATAAACCAGAGGCTCAGAATGTTATGGTGTATCTTTTATGTCTCATCCTCGCCGGACAGACTCAGAACTTGGTGAACATGTAAGTCTCTCGAGGAGAGGCCCAGAACAAGGAGTGTCTGTTGAAAGGGTACTTTTATCCCTTTCCGATGAGGAGGAGATTGCAATTTGGCGCTTCTCCATTCCAGTGTTGTGATTGGCTGCTGGCATCAGAGGGGGTACACAGTGTGGCACGCCCTTCTTTCCCCTGTGGAACTCATTTGCATACTGTACACAGTTAGAAGTCTTTAAAGGGTCTTTAAAGTTTACCAATGCATTTCTCACTTTCCAAACCACCATCAGAATACCCTTGGCAATATTCTAAACAAATAGACACCAAACATGATGGAAAAAGATTGAAATGTCATGCGTTCATTCATTTGTTCATTCATTTGTAAGATGTTACATTACAAATAGCTGTCACTGAGAATACTTATTTCTCTAAATAAGTATGAAATGGATGTGTGTAGTTTTCATCAGTTTTAAGGTTTCCAGACATAGTTATGAATGGATTTGGATGGATAATTGTGGTATTTCTTTGTTTCACCCACAACTGCTGAGGTCCTGAGGAATTTTTATGGCAGTCACAGACCAGGACATTAGGGATCAGTCTCTAGGTGGGTGAAGGGCAGAAACTGCATGTGGACCAATGAGAAGTCTTGTCTTTCCTGGGCTTGGTACCAGAGATCTTCTTCTTGGCCTCAAAGATGTGTCCACAGTTTGTTTGTGTTAGTCCACCAAGATCCAATCAAAATGTAGCAAACCTTTGTCCACTGTTATGGGCAAAGAGGGGCCCGGCTGTGAACTGGGCCCTGGAATGTGGTGTCCACTACAAAGGCAAGGCGGCGGAGGCAGTGTGAAGCTTTGGGCAATGTTCTGCTGGGTAACCTTGGGTCCTGTCATCCATGTGGATGTTACTTTGACACGTACCCCCTACCTAAGCATTGTTGCAGACCATGTACATACACCCTTTCATGGAAACGGTATTCCCTGGTGACTGTGGCCTCTTTCAGCAGGATAATGCTCCTGACACAAAGCACAAATGGTTCAGGAATGGTTTGAGGTGCACAACAAATGGAGCGGAGCTGGAAGAAAACAAAACTAGAGGTTTTTCGCATTTCATTAAAAAAAAGAGCACGATTGCATTCAGAAAGGCCTTAAAAACAGCTAGAACTGCTTATTTTTCAACTCTCCTAGAAGAAAACAAACTTCAAACACTGTATTTATTTGAAACAGTGATTAAATTAACAAAAGCCTCAACTGATGTCTCGAAACAGCATAGCAGTAATGACTTCATGAACTTCTTTATGTGAAATATTGATAATATTAGGGAGAAAATTATAACTATGCATCCATCTACTACAATATTGCATCAGATTGCATTGTAGTGTCCCTAAGAAACCTTTCATTAATTTGTTGCTATAGGAAAGGAATAATTGTCTAAAATTGTTAAATTGACAATCGACATGTATGCTAGACCCTATACCGACTAAGCTACTAAAAGAGATGCTGTCAGAGGTCGTTGATCCTCTTCATATTATCATTAATTCATCTTTCTCATTAGGATACGTAAGGAAAACTTCTAAGTTAGCTATGATTAAAACACTTATTAAAAAAATCCAACAGAATTAGTCAATTACAGGCCAATCTCAAAGCTACTATTTCTGTCAAAAATACTAGAAAATGCAGTGTCCTCACAACTATGGTTGTTTTTAGAAATAAATGGTATCTGTGAGGATTTTTTCAGTCAGGATTTAGACCGTATCATAATACTGAGACTGCTCTCATCAGAGTTACAAAAGATTTACTCTTCTCATCCAATCGTGGTTGTATCTCTCTATTAGTGTTACTCGATCTTAGCACTGCATTTGATACCATTGACCACAACATTCTTTTGAATAGACTTTAAATTATGTTGGCATTAGTGGAACTGCATTGGCATGGTTTAAATCATACTTATCTGCCCATTATCAGTTTGTAGCAGTAAATGAAGAGATGTCACACCGATCACAAGTTCAGTATGGAATACCGCAAGGCTCAGTGCTAGGATCGTTGCTCTTCACCCTGTACATGCTACCACTGGGAGATATCATTAGGAAGCATGGCATTAGTTTTCACTTTTGTGCTGATGATACTCAGCTCTGTACCAATTCACAAGATTATGCGGAAAGCATAACTGATATAAAAAATTGGATAACTAGTAATTTCTTACTACTAAATTCTGAAAAAACAGAAATTGTAATTATTGGACCAAAAAACTCCACAAGTAGTAACCTAGAATACTGTCTAACACTCAATGGCTGCTCTGTCAAATCCTCGTCGTCAGTTAGGAACCTGAGTGTGCTCTTTGATACCAATCCTTCATTTAAAAGCCACGTTTCTAGCATCTGTAAAACTGCATTCTACCATCTTAAAAATATATCTAAATTACGGCACATGCTTTCAATGCAAAATGCTAAACGGTTAGTTCACGTGTTCATGACCTTAAGGCTAGATTATGGTAATGCTCTACTGGGTGGTTGCCCTGCTTGCTTAATAAATAATCTCCAGCTGGTCCAAAACGCAGCAGCTCGAGTTCTTACTAGAACAAGGAAGTATGACCATATTAGCCCGGTTCTGTCAACACTGCACTGGCTCCCTATTAAACATTGCATACATTTTAAAATCTTGCTAATTACTTACAAAGCACTAAATGGTTTAGCTCCCCAGTACTTGAGCGAACTCTTAATGCATTATAGTCTTTCACGTCTATTACAATCTCAAAACTCTGGCCAGTTGATAATCCCTAGAATATCAAAATCAACTTCAGGTGGTCGATCCTTTTCCTATTTAGCACCTAAACTCTGGAACAGTCTCCCTAGCATCGTTCGGGAAGCAGACACACTCTGTCAGTTTAAATCTAGACTAAAAACGCATCTCTTTACTAAGGCATACACATAGAACATTATCAATTTCTATTATTCAAATCAGTTAAATGATTGTTAGGCTGCATTAACTAGGTCAGCCAGGACCAGGAACGCTCCCCATAACACCTGATGTACTTGTTACATCATAAGAAGAATGTTATCTACTCTAATGTTAGTCTCTCTGTTTATCCCGGGGTTGACAGTAGTCTGCCAGATCTGGGCCGGATCCAGATCAGATGAAAGACCTGCGCCTAGACACAACCACAACGCAGCCCTAAAGTGTCAGCAGAGACCGTGTCAACTAGACTCTCCCCTGTGAAGGCCTCTTTCACTTCACTTTCACTCTTTACAGATGAAAGCGTTATTGGAATTATGGGAAACAGCTAAAAAACGTTGTATTAAGTATGCCAGACAAATAATTTGGCAGTCAATGTGTAAAAAGAAACTGTGCGCCTGCGCACATACTCAAACCCGCTTGCATATAGACTAAACACAAAATTACTTGCGTGCGTGCTGTCACCGTTCCAATGGATTTGTGTTTTTTGAAGTTTTACACAAAGCAGGTATCGTTTCAAATCTATTTCAAAACCTGGGCGCTGTCTCCATGCGGATGAGCTGCCAGAATGCATTGAGAGTTTTTCTATTTTTGTTGAGGATGGTGTCGTGTAAGTGGCCCCAAAGTAAATAACTAATGATCTCCTACAATGGAAATGGATCAATCATAAACTTACTTTAGCTGGACAATAACTTTTTTATACAGCCAAAACAATCTCTCCATTTCCATTATTTTCCTATTATCCCTGTAAAGCTGCTTTGAAACAATCTATATCTATATAAGAGCTATATAAATTGTGGTGGAAATTAATTTAATTCTATTGTTTCTGTATGTGTTTACATATATTGCTTATCTTAGTGGAAAATTACTGTGTATGTGTGCTATCTCAGGTGTCAGAAGTGTCAGGCTAAAGGTGCTGACAAGAGGTGTTAAAAGTCTAAATGACATCCTGCTGTTTCTCTGAAGCAGATCTTTAGTTCTTGGTCTAGAGATGAGACATTGTCTTTGCATCCTTTTATGGTATATATATTTTTTTCAGCTCTTATGCATAACAGGAAAACAGCGGGGTGAGGGGTGTATAATGTATATAATGTGTATATAAGGCCGCCCGCACTAGGCGAGGCTGTCCTTCTCTGCAGAAACCTTGTCTGTATGTGAATGACCTTCTTGCAAGAATAAAATATTTTCAAAGACAAAGTGGGTTTGGTTTTCTTACAATCTCACCACTACAAAATATAAAAATTTCCACAACAAAATGAAGGTGACTTGACTTGACAACAACGAGCTTGAGGTGTTGACTTGGCCTCCAAATTTCCCACATCTCAAGCCGATCGAGCATTTGTGGGATGTGCTGAACAAACAAGTCCGATCCATGGAGGCCCCACCTCACAACTTAAATGATCTGCTGCTAACATCTTGGTGACAGATACCACAGCACACCTTCAGGGGTCTAGTGGAGTCCAAGCCACATCATGCCTGGAGGGAGTTACCATGTGGAGAATACACATATGGACTGGCCGTGGGCAGTCCCAGGGGTGGCCCTGGCCATTGTAGGCGGGGGAGCAACACTGAGACGGCAGAGCGGGCTCTGCTGAGGGAAAGACACGGGCTCGCCGTAGGGAGCCGTACTGCGGAGAATGCATATATGGGACCGCTGTGGGGGTCACATCATATGGAACCCAGCCTAACACAAGTTCCACCAATGCATATGAGTGTTAGACCTGGCGTTGGACGCTCTGCCACGTCCGACTGCCATGGGTTGCGGAGGACTCGACAGGGTTTGCCATTCTGGGGAACTCGACTGGAGCATATAAAAGCGCACGTATGGGGAAGGGAATGGTGCAGCAAGCCAACACTTAGAATGGGCACTTCGGTGTTACTGACTATGGGAAGTGAGCACACAGGAAGATACCGGCTCTACACGTAGGCCATAGAATCTAGCGAACGTGTTGGGTGTCACCCAGCCCGCAGCTCTACAAATATCTGTCAGCGAGGCGCCATGAGCCAGCGCCCAGGAAGAAGCTACACCCCTAGTGGAGTGGGCTCTTCTTAACCCAAGCGGGGAGGGCAAGTCTTAGGTTTCATACACCAAGACGATGGCATCCACTATCCAGTGGCCATCCTCTGCTTGGAGACAGCCTTTCCCTTCTGCTGGTCTCCGTAACAGACGAAGAGCTGCTCTGAGGTCCTGAAGCTTTGCATTCTATCCGCGTAAGTCTGCAGGGCGTGAATGGGACAGAGAAAAGATAGTGCTGGGTCTGCCTCCTCCAAAGGCAGCGCTTACAGGCTCACCACCTGGTCCCGGAAAGGGAGTGGTGGGAACCTTGGGCACATATGCGGGCCAGGGTCTCAGGATTACATGAGAGTTACCTGCCCTGAATTTCAGGCATGACTCGTCAACCGAAAATGCCTGCAGGTCCCCTACCCTCTTGATGGAGTGTGGTCAGCACCAGAGACAGGTCCCAAGAGGGTATAGAGGGAGGACGAGGAGGATTTAGTTTCCTTGCTCCCCTCAGGAACCCGATGATCAGATCGTGCTTCCCTAAGGACTTTCCACCTACCAAATCATGATTAGCGGCGATAGCGGCAACATAAACTTAGAGGGTGGAGGGAGACAGCCTTTGCTCCAACCCGTCTTGTAGGAAGGAAAGCACAGAACTGATCGAACATCTTCAGAGGTCTTCTTGTGAGAACATCATTCAACGAACAGGTTCCACTTCAACGCATAGAGGTGCCTTGTAGAGGGAGCTCTAGTGGAAGTGATGGTGTCTACCACAGCCTGTGGTAGGCCACCAAGAACCTCAACGTCCCATCCAGGGACCAGATATGGAGTTTCCAGAGGTCCGGACATGGGTGCCGGAGGGTGCCCTGTCTCTGAGTCAGGAGGTCCTTCCTCAGAGGAATGGGCCAAGGAGGTGCTGTCGCAAGGAGCACTAGTTCCGGGAGCCAAGTCCTGTTGGGCCAATACAGAGCGACCAACAGGACTTGCTCCTCATCCTCCCTGACCTTGCACGGTGTCTGTGCGAGAAGGCTCACTGGGGGAAACGCATACTTGCGTAGGCCCCGGGGCCAGCTGTGTGCCAGGGCATCCGAGCCGAAGGTCCCCTCGGTCAGGGAATAGAACAACTGGCAGTGGGTCATGTCCAGGGCAGCAAACAGGTCTACCTGGTGGGTGGGCGTTAGCATTCTGAACAGCCTGTAAAGGGCTAATCTCCGATCCAAGATTGGTTGTAACCCGCCACCTTTCTAGGGTACAATAAAGTACAGGCTGTAGAACCCAGTCTTCATGTCGGCTGGATGGTCCGGCTCCATCGCATCCTTCATCAGTAGGACTGCGATCTTCGCCTGGAGCACAGGGGCGTGCGAGGCGATTTACGCTTTGCACTACGCCTCAGCCACCCGGGAAAGAATGGCTGTCAAGTATGAATCTGATTCAGCATGAATCACCCACTATTATAAGGGGAATCTCAGCCTCATCTTCATTTTCAACACATAACAGCCCTCTCTCCGATGCAGCGATTGACATTTGTGCTCTGCTAGAGCCCCAAATGAAATTCTAGGTCCTTCTCTTTTGTTTTTGTTTTTTTAAGGACCAGCAATCCCATCTGTAAGTTACCAGCAGGCATGCGAGATAGTCAGCGTGGCTGTGAGAAGGCACATGGCGCGCTGAACACTCAAACACTTATGAAAAAGGCAAGATGAACAACACGCCGACGTGGTCATGCTTTCATGAAAGAACATGAACCACCCACGAACACACTCTCAGCATGCTGCGATGTGCTAGAGGAGTGGGGGCCCACGGAGATGTACTCAGCGGAAGCCCCACTGTAATCCTCAGGTCAACCAAGCTTATCAGCCGAAGTAGCCCTTTTCTGGTACACCAGAAAATAAACTAGATTGGGGTATAAGCGAAGGGACTCAACCCCGTTTGAGGTTTCATAGTCTCGACGCATGCTGGGTTGCCGTGACAACCCGTGTTGTCAGCCGGCATCTAGATATGTATTAGTTGAACACTCAAACCCTCATGGGGAAGGCGAGATGAACAGCACACAGACGTGATCCCGTTCTCCTGATAGAACATGGACCACCCACGAACGCAATCTCAACATGGTTATGCCAGAAACGGATGCGTGGAATGACGTCTTGAAAAAGTCAAGACACATCCGCACTGCAGCAGTTTATCACTGTATCAGGGAGCTTGCGGCCGCCGCTGATCGTGCCATCTCTCCCAGCACTCAAAGAAGCCTCTTCTCTCGTTCTCTCTCTTTCTCTCTGCTGAAGCAGGAACAGTCTTCTTCATTGACACCGTGTTCGGCTCAGAAGTGAATGACAAATGTTCGCTGAATTTTGCTTCCGCTTATACCCACGATGCGGGGCAGAGCGCGAGATGCAAATCTCGCACGCCAATTGTCATTGGTCTGTTCTCTATATCTCGAAGCTGATAGGGGCTCCCTGAAGTGATCCCAATTTGTCAGTGACGTCCAATGTACGTCGAATGTGACCGACTGAAAGGGAACTATTTTATGATCTAGAAGAGTGTTTCCCAACCACAATCCTGGAGGCACACCAACACTGCACATTTTGCATGTCTCCTTTATCTGCCACACCCATTTCAGGTCTTTGAGTCTACACTAATAAGATGATCATTTGAATCAGGTGTGTTTGATTAGGGACACATGCACAATGTGCATTGTTAGTGTGCCTCCTGGATCGTGGTTGGGAAACACTGATCTAGAACATTATTAAGCTGTAACTAATACATGTTAGCATTTCAGAAGTTTTCATTTCAATAATAATTGGATATTCGATAATAGACTTTAGCTTTATGTATCTAACCCTTTTATGTCAATTCTTTAACATTGAATAGTTTGAGAGCATTTTTACACTTTGAAAGCAGTGTTTTGTGGAGCTGAACTCAGTTCTAAATTATGGAAAATTACTGTTTTGTTAAAAAAAAAGATATTGTTCTTTAGCAACCTGTTATCAGTGATGTCCAATACTGCTGCATGTCCAATAATTCTGTGCATCACTATATAGACACCAAAAGCACTCATTAGCATTTGTTACTGTGACAACCCGCAGGTGGATTTAAATGATAATTTTGCACACACTACGAATTTTGCACAAACTACGCCACCCTGGGAATTCCACCCAAGGAAATTAGTTTCACCAAAGGACACACAAGTTCATTCATCCAATAAAAGCTCCGGGAGCATGGGTAACGGTACAAAAACAATTAACTTTATTAAATCACATAATCTTTAAAACAATCATTAAAACACATTGGGCCTTGGCCCAAAACACAGCCAATCATAAGGGTCTTGAGGAGAAAAAAAATTAATAAAAAAAATTCACATGACAGCCAACTAACTGGGGCTTACCAGCAGGGTCAGGTTATCAGAGATTGAATCTGCCTATAGCAGACAAATCATTCCTTTCACCAGTGCACACAGACACAGACATGCACACCACTCTCTACTGATGGATACAGCACACTGTGAATAAAAAAACTCCACCGCTATAAGGAAATAGAGCCGGCATCCCTGCCTTGTGCACCCAGACCCTGTAACATAAGACACAGAATAAAGACACTTGGTAATGTCACCACCATGCACACAGAAGTATTAAAGAGAAAGGAATTGAACTTTCCCCATGCTGAATTGACAGTGGATAAGTTAATTGGTAAAACTATGAAACATGCAAAGAAATAGGGATTGTGCAAAACAAAAACAGAGTGTCTTACTAGGGTTATCAATAGCAATTAAATCAAACAAAAAGGCCAAAACAAGAACATAAGAACTGCAAAACAACAAAAGGGACAGAGGGCCACCACTCTTGACAAAATGGAAGTCGACAAAACAAAAAATACCACTAATGATATAGAATATAAAACAAAAAGAACAAGGAAATAGCACTCCTGGCCAAATGTAGATAAAGAAAAATAGAAGTCAACAAAATAACAAATGATATAAGATGATAAACAAATGATATAAGATACAAAAACAAAAAGAAACTCCAGGGGCCTGTTTCAATAAGGAGGTTCAACCAACTCTGAGTTGACTTACCCTGAGATGGGAAGTGCGTGCACCACGACTGCGAAAAGCCACGATCAATTGTGCTCCGAAATTATGATTCACCATGGCAACTGTACCATTTAATCAGGTACAGCTTTAAGCATAAAAGGTTCATGGGTGTAAGATTCATGACTTTATAAACACTTGACAAATTAAATAAATATCATTCAGTGTCTATTTCAATGTGCAGCAGCTTTTCCTCATAGTCTAATGCTCTTTTCAAATGTTCTCTAATCCAGCCGGTTACATTTGTGAATTAGGGTAATGAAATTAACATTTAACTTCTACTCGGCCAACAGCAAGAAGAGAGAGACTCACAAAACACCAGCACTGAGAGATGAAGAGGAGATGAGGAAGAATATTAACAGAGAATATTAAAACAGGAAAAGAAAGAGCTCACGTGAGAGTGAGGCAAACTCTCCTTACCTCTCTGCATACAGCGGCCTTACTAATATGATCTGCATCCCTGATATTACATAGAAACTATCATTAAAACATGGTACTGCTCAAATGTGGATATAGCAAGAATCTATATATAGCCTAATATATATAATATAGCCTCTCCTGACATGAATGCAACTCCCTACAAATGACTGCAGCCTCCTCATCTACAGGATGCTATTTGCAGTCAGGGTAGTCTAGCAACAAACTCTAGTCAGGCCAATCACATCATGTACAGAGTCAGTGGGCGGGCTTAACATAATGATGGCAGAGTTGCCGCGGCTCCGCGTGCTACTTAAAAACAAAGAAGCCGGCGAACAGCAGCCTTTAGTATTATAGCAGCAGCAGCAGCAGCAGCAGCAGCAGCAATACAGCGTTTGCAAACCCGTTAGTGACGTTGACAATGACGTAGATCTAAGGTGCAGCTCTCGCGCCCTTTATATCACCATGGTGACAGCTAATTGGCTTACAACCCATATTGTATTATTAAAGGGCCTTTCACACTGGACGTGATTTTAACATGCAAATAATACGTGCAATGGTTTTATTATTTCATCAGCTTCCACACCGAACGCGAATGTGCTGTGGTGAAAAAAACAATGTTTATTTTTTTCACTTCGATGATGATTTTTTAAATTTTTTTATTTTTTACTATTATATTTTTTAACTCTTGCAGCGACATAAAAGGCTTCAATCAATCAGATACAAGGAAACAAAGGTGACAAAATGTCAAGTAGATGTCACTAGCTATTCATTCAACATTAACCTTTGCCAGGTATCGCATTTCTCACGAGATTACAGCTGTAGTTGTAGTTTCAGCTGTACAGATGCAGCTGTGTTGCCCACTGTACAACAACAATAACATTACCTTTTGAGTTAAAACTTATTTATTTATTTTTCTAAATCTAATTGTGACCGCGACTATAGAAAGTGAATGAGTTTCCGTCAGTACGACTGTGGCACTACGCCTGTTTCACACATAGGCCTACTCCATTTGCAGTGCGTATATTTTTCTGTACCCATGTTAACCGATAAATCTTTCACACTGCAGGTGGATGCGGTTCGGCGGTCCCTTCCAGGAGTGGTGCGTTTCCACACCGAGTCTATATTTTGCTGTGCTGCATGTGCTGAATTAAAGTGACAGCGAATTGTTTGCATTAAAATAAACATGTATTGATGCGAAAATCTAGTAATTTCACCACAAATGCATATATTTAAAGTCTACTCTGTTTCAAAGTCAACACATGGCTTTTTTCCTTGAGTAAAGGAGCAAGGAATATGACACCTTAACATTTAGGTAAATAATATACCGCAAAACAGTTCTTTATGACCTGCAGGATTTCTTGTAAAAAGATTTAAAAACGAAATAAAAGATGAGAGTCTGCTGTTTTTGTCCTATTGTAAGTTCTAATTTAAAATGTTTGTGATTTTATGTTATAACCTGTTTAAATGTATTTGCACTTGTGTGAACAACGTAATATAGGCCTATAGCTAAATCTAAAGGACAAGGCTATATAAATATAAAGTAATGAATTGAATAAAACGTTTAAATGTAGTGCGTTAAACGTGACATCTATGAAAGAGTGTAGGCTATATAAAGAGAATTGTAATGCTGACAAGCCATGTTCAGTAACTGTTGGATTTGAAATAAAATACATTTTAAATGAATTTGTGTGTGTGGTATAAAAACACGGATCAGTTGCGCACTGCAAACGCAGCATATGTGAAAGCACAATAGCGCGCGCTGCTTCTGCACACACTGCAACACGCACCGCAGATGGAGCAGGCTATGTGTGAAACACATTGTGACTCAACTGGAAACACGTGCTCTGGATCGATTGGTTCCTGAAGTTTGTGGTTTGTCTCGTCAGATGCGATGCTACTGTCTCTGGAGGAGCTCCTCAAATTGTCCCACGGACATTTGAAAGTATGTGCAGAACCGGCCACGATAAAACTTTTAGCTCCTGTACAAGATTAGCATACTCCCCTTCAGACTCTCTGTTGTTTTAAGACTGGGTGCACCCAAAAACTTCTTTTCGGTCTTTTAAAGAAAATGAAAAGCTCATCTTCATTGGATGATGAAGTGTTCATGTTTTCTCATCTGTCGCCGCGAATGTTGGAGCTCTGAAACGTCATAGATGTCACAAATTCGTGTCGTGGCTGATGTGAATGGTTTTGACTCGAACTATTCGCATGCGAAATATTCGCTTTCCCGCTTCGATTTTCCATTACGCGTCCGGAGTGAAAGGGCCTTAAGGAAGGTAATGGGCTACCCCACTATATTACCAACACTGCTTTCATTGAGAAACGTCTTGTTACTAACATAACCTCGGTTCCCTGAAATAACTAGAATGAGCATTGCGTCAGTCTTTAGCTGATGCTATGGAGAAACTCCTTTCCTCCAAAAATTAATCACATATGTGCACTGCACAAACCAATGGTGCTTTAGTCTGCCAAAACAGGCGGGGAAACCCTTCTATATAGAAGTTCAAGTTCATTTATTTTTAAAGCACATTTTAAAATGGCCTTGAGACTGACCAAAGTGCTGTACATGAGCAAAGTAAACTAATTCAAAAGTATAAAACATGACAGGAGCGACGTTTAATGTGATAAAGGAAAACAAATACGTTTTAAAAAGAGATTTAAAAACTGATAAAGAGGGGGCTACTCTAAGGGTGCTTTCACACTTGATTTGATTGCCTGGTCCGAACCGAGTTTGGAAGACAGCGTTCACATCATTCAAACAAACAGAACTCGCAATCCTACATTAGAAACATCATTATTTACATTATGGGCATTAAACTGCTTTACAAACAGCATAAAAGGTTTGCATTCAGGACGCTCTATTTATTGTTCAGTTATTTTTTCTAACTCCATCAAATCCAAGGTGCTTCATGTACTTTGTCACTGCTACACTGAAAAGAGTCATTTTCATCATCAAAACTGTTGAGCCATCCTTACAGTTCTATAGCATCTGTCTATTATCTTATCTGCTAATGTTTCTCGTGTTTTCTAAAGAGATATTTCTATCTATTTAGAAGGAGTGTAGTATTTTAAACTCTCAATTGCATCTGCTTTTGTGCATAATCTCCACAATATTGGGATCCTACCATTCCTTTCAAATGACTTCTCGTAGTACTTTTCCAGATGTTTCTGGAATTTGCAAACAAACCACTTCCAGTAAAGCCAGCTAAAAGAGTGCGAGGTGAAGCTCCAATTGGCATAAACTCCTCCTGCTTCTCTGTAATGTCTATATGGAAACCACGTGTCTGATGATTTAAAAAGCTTTTTACTTTTCACTACAATTGAGCAAATATCTGTACAAAGATTCTGTGTTCCATCATAATAGCACCCGATAATTCCATCCACTCTGTGGAAAGGAACACTGTGGTCTCCATCATGGTTTTCTATGGCGTTGGTGCAGGTGGCTCCACAGAACGGACACTGAACCCAACAGCACTGACAGAAGTGATCAATCAGGATCTCATCTGGTCTGAACTTGAGGTCCAGTTTTTCATCAAATGTTTTAGTATTGAATCTACTGCTGATCTCAGACATTATAGTACGAATTTCCTTTCTTATTGCATCTTCTAGGAGGTTGAAATCAACATCATCATGCTTCACTCCACTGAGGTCTTTTTCAGAGAAGATCAGCTGATCTGAGAGCTGCAGTGTGAAACTCGACAACCACGAAGCAACATCTCCTCTGATCACTTGAACATATTCAGTAGATTCATGAGCTGCTTCTGTGATCTTCTCCTGCAGGAATTTAATGTTCTGCTTCATTTTGGGTAAAACACTGACAATGAACTTATCAGCGATGTACCGACTGACTTCATTTCTAATGAAATTGATTGAGTGTTCTTTGGGATACTTAATGTAGTCCATGTATGCAGAAAAATTCTCATTTTCTGCCAGAAACTTCAGGCTGTGTTTCTCCAGATTTGATCGGTTTCCATTCAGTGATTGACAGTTTGATCTCATTTCATCTGCTAAATCTCTGGCAGTCTTCTTGTAGACGCTCAGCTCAATGGGCTCTTTAAGTTTCTGACAGATGATCTCACCAAAAATAGCAGCTGATGTTGCTCCATGCAGGTGTTTCTGGAAAATACTATAGTACTCTTCTCTCTTCTTCTGTAAATAGACAACAGGATCGTTGTTCTCCCTGAACATTCTGTGTTGTTGAATGAATGTCTTGTTTGATCTCTTAAATACCGAATAAACAAAACTGATAAAGAATTCATTCTTGAACACATATTTCACTCGTCCCTCCTGATGAGTTCTGATTCTTACCTTGATATAATCTGTGAGTTGTTGAATGTAGCTGATATTGTAGCCCATGTTTGGAATGTTAAATGAAATTATCCTTTTGTCTGTTTGCTGAGCAACATCTATGACTAATGATCTTATTTGAGCTTCATCCTCTTGAGATAGAATGTAACCAAAATTAGCTGCTTTGAAGGCATTTTTAATATGTCCTGTAATTCCACTGGATTTCTTTAACTGTACATAATCTGAATAATTAGGTACAGAAAACACATCCCTGCACTCATGGCTCTCCCCTACAGGAGAACTTTTATAGATGTCACTGAGGAGAGTTTTCACATCTCTCATTATATCAATGTCTTTAATTGCAGGAGTGTCTCTGGTGATCTTCTTCACACACTGTTTCCAAAATATATCAAACTCTTTCTTCAGTGTTTCTTCGTCATTTGCTTTGTCTTTGAGTTTTAAGGCAAGTTCTTTGCTCTTTTCAAAGAGATTGTTTTCATGACATCTCCTCTGATCATCAATCAACTTCTTCAAGTCTTGTTGCTGAAGAATCCCATTTAATTTTCTATTTGTTTGTCTTATAATGGTTTCTTGAAGCTCTTGGATTTTTATCTCAAAAAAACTTTTCCATTGTATCAGTATATTTGCATCTGTGTCGTTCTCAAAGAATTCTGACATTGATCTTCTCACACTTCTTCACTTGTCTTCTTCAGTGCTCCTTGAAGATCAGTTTCCTCAACTTCATGAATTGTTCCTTTTCTATTTTGTTGTGTAGTTTGTTATCAATTTCCATCATGGCACTGCGGAGACTCCAAGACCACTTGCTGTATTCGGTCTCCAGTTTCCTGTACGCTGCAATCTCCAGAGAATTTTGAAAGCTGAAAACAAATTGTTCGTTAAGTAAAGCTTCCCAGAGATCTTTAATACGATCTTTTAAGTCTAACAGTCTCAGTCCATGTGATTTTGAGGCATGAGACATAATTGTTTTCTTTAGCTCTTGAATATTATCACAGTAGTTTGGGTTTGGTGGTGCCATGGGTGGGCTGCCCTCCCAGAGCTGAGTGAAATACTTCACATCATTCCGTACATCAAATGCAATGACATCACTGAAACTTTCTGCATCATAGACTTCATCTTTAGCAGCGAGTTTTGTCATCTCATCTAGTGTTTTCTGCAGCCATCTCTTGCCCTCCATGTTTTTCTCTCCAGCTGTGACGTCTGAAACGTTCTGATGCACAAACACACAGCTGGGATTCAGTCTGACCTTCTTCATCCTCATGAAGGCCTGAACAACGATCTGAAGAATGTCCTGCATCTCAGATGGGTTTTCTCCAAAGATGTTGATCAAAGTCAGATTTCCAAGACCAACAACAAATGTGGCCAATTCATTGTCATGATGTCTTGTTGATCTTCCAGCCAGTTCTAGAGCACGAAGCCCTCAGTATCAACAACCAGAATATAGTCAAAGTTCATCTGCCTTTTCACCTCGTCTGACACTTTGACCAGCTGCATGAAAGCTCCTCTGGTGCACCTGCCAGCACTGACGGCAAACTGGAGCCCAAACATGGCATTCAGCATGGTGGATTTCCCAGAGCTCTGAATCCCTAAAACTGACAGCACAAAGACTCTCTGGTCTCCCAGATTCTGGATGAGTTGATCTAGAACAGCAGAGATCCAGACCAGAGGAACATGAGAAGCATCTCCATCCATCAGCTCCAGTGGAAATCCAGAGATCATCATCTCTGCTGCAAGTCTTGGGAGAGAGGAGAAGTCAAACTGCAGGTCTTTCTTGTTCTTCTTCACAGATGAACATGATTCATAGATCTGACCAATCTCCCTTATGATGTGCTCCAGACCAAAGGCTGCAGCTTGAAGTTCCTCAGATATTATCTCAAGTTCAATTTGTTCAGATTTATCATGATTCTCTTTCATTTTTAAGACTGATGACCATCTTTCATTATACTTATGATGTAAAGCAGAAAGGTCAGCTGAGATATACTCATCCAGAAGGATGCTGAGCCATTTAATGAAAAATATCTTATTTGCTGCATCTGAGTTCATTTCTTCAATAAAAAACTTCATAAACTCACTGATGTCAGATTCATGCTGCTGTTGACGGATTTTCTTCATTTCTGTTTGTTTTCTACTGATATCCATTTCTATCTCATCTCCTTGAGGTCGATGCAGTGCTTTGTTCATCTCACACCACTGATGCCACAGTTTCCCCTGATGAGGCAGAAATGATTCTTTGATTTTTGTCAGATCTTTCTTCTCCAGTAAACTCATCATCTGCTGTGCTGCTTCTCTTCCTCTCCGGCAGTCATCGTCCTCTTCCTCATCTACTCTGATGTCCGAGTGTTTGGACACATCTTCTAGTCTGAAAGTGGAAAATGATTCTGAGAGACAATCATTTATAGCTCTTCTGAGTTCTTCAGATACATCTGACTGATTCCTGTCCTTCAGACCGATTTTGAATTTCCTTTGCTTCATCTTAATTACAGTAGATTCATCCTCAGTAAGAAGACAAATGAGTGGCTTTCTGTTTGTGTACAGTGTTTGGATCATTATTGCATTTTTGTCATCCTTCTGAAGTTGTGGTAGAAGAACAACATTGACTGAGGCCATTTCAGTGAGGATCTGCAGCTGTTTCTTATGGTCTCCTGTATCACCGTGTAGATTACAGAACGCAACACAGTCAGTGAATTTATCTGTGTTTTTCCCAGAGGGGCAGAACCAGGCGATCTCCACCACTCCGTCCATCAGGACTCTGGTTCTGCTGCTGCCAGGGCAGTTCCTATGGAAGAACGTGTTGTGTTTGTCATTGATCAGACTGTTCATCAGCTGAGACTTGGATGAAGACACAGGCCCAAACCTGAAGAAAAACACCATTGGAGTTTCTGCCTTGTAGATCGGCTGGGTTTGACTGATCTCATTGTCAGTGTTTCTCATATTCCAGCTCTTGTTGATTTGTCTGAATGTCCAGAGAGGAAACTCAATCTGTTGTGTGAATGGATCAGGAACAAGCAGAGGCAGAGCGTACTGACACTGGGACAGTTTAGTGACCATCAACTGCTTCAGGAAACCATCAGCACAATGAAACGCGGCCATCTGAATATCCAGCGGGTGAACATGGTCAGGTTTACTTGTTCCTTTGCTAGACATTAATTCAAAAAATATATTATCATAATCTGCTTCCTGTATAAACGGATCATTGTTGCCTTGTTGAGTGTGACCTTCATCATTGGTCTCCTCAAAATGAATGTTTCTTGCTCTGTAGTCCATCATCAAAAGCTTTTGAATGAAAGTCCGAATCAGCTCCTCTTCAGCACAAGACTCATGGGACTGTAATGAATGTGCAGTTAACTGAAGAACATATCCACGTGTCAGTTTATAGTGATGCTTGTCAAGATGAAATCTGTGAAAGAGTGTTTTTGCCATTGTAATCTTTTCTATATGCTCCTCTGTTCCTCTCACATTCTGTTGTATGCTCTCCAACAGTTCTCTGTAAAATAAAAGGTGTAATGTTATTTATGTGCTAAACACGTGGCAGAAAAGTCATTGTAAAGTACACCAAAAGTTATTACAATGTTTTAAAATTAGAATTTTCATACTTTTATTTTTTTTTATTTCACTTTCTCCTTACTGAAAGCTTAAGACAAGTTAAGTCCATATTTTGAGTCAAAGGTTACCAGTAGTGCTGGGTGGTATGCCGGTTTATCCGGAATACTGGTTTTAATTTTGTGTATGATATGTATTTTTCAAATACTGCATAACTGAAACAATGATCTATTTTCACTGTTCACATTTTGATTTCGACAAATCAGTTTGGGCGGATGCAAACAATGTGATTACTGTTCACGAGTCCAACATTCAGCCATGCAAGAAAACATGGCTCTCAAACAACTCTCCCTGAGGGAAGACAGGATCAAAAAGGGAAGTCAACTTTCACTGTAAGTTAATGTTGTTAAATAGAGAAAAAAAACATTTTATATTTACAAACCTGATTCCAAAAAAGTTGGGACACTGTACAAATTGTGAATAAAAAAGGAATGCAATAATTTACAAATCTCATAAACTTATATTTTATTCACAATAGAATATAGATAACATATCAAATGTTGAAAGTGAGACATTTTGAAATGTTTTGGACATTTTGGATTTCATGAGAGCGACACATTCCAAAAAAGTTGGGACAGGGAGCAATAAGAGGCCGGAAAAGTTAAATGTGCATATAAGGAACAGCTGGAGGACCAATCTGCAACTTATTAGGTCAATTGGCAACATGATTGGGTATAAAAAGAGCCTCTCAGAGTGGCAGTGTCTCTCAGAAGTCAAGATGGGCAGAGGATCACCAATTCCCCCAATGCTGCGGCCAAACATACTGGAGCAATATCAGAAAGGAGTTTCTCAGAGAAACACTGCAAAGAGTTTGAAGTTATCATCATCTACAGTGCATAATATCATCCAAAGATTCAGAGAATCTGGAACAATCTCTATGCGTAAGGGTCAAGGCCGGAAAACCATACTGGATGCCCGTGATCTTCGGCCCTTAGACGGCACTGCATCACATACAGGAATGCTACTGTAATGGAAATCACAACATGGGCTCAGGAATACTTCCAGAAAACATTGTCGGTGAACATAATCCACCGTGCCATTCGCTGCTGCCGGCTAAAACTCTATAGGTCAAAAAAGAAGCCATATCTAAACATGATCCAGAAGCGCAGGTGTTTTCTCTGGGCCAAGGCTCATTTAAAATGGACTGTGGCAAAGTGGAAAACTGTTCTGTGGTCAGACCAATCAAAATTTAGATTACTATAGACCTGCCAATCTGTGTACAAATAAAATAATGATGCTGCCATCTTTCTAAAGCCATTTTTACAACCCTGTGTCATTCTGACCCCAACTACAAAATATTGAATTACTCAGTAAATATACATCCATCACATTTAATATTTTGTCTTTTTTCTTCATTTATGTTTGTCTTTCTTTAAAAACAAAATTAACAAAATCAAAAATTTGAGCCGGGAAAGTTTCTGAAATTTGCTTGATTTTGACACAGAATGAACCAAATGTGTTTGTCTGAGAACCTTTTATACACACACTTAACTGCAGATACTGAAATGACATACACAATTATTTTGAGTGTCCCTTATTTTCCTATAAAGAACCACGATTGTCCCTTATTTTCTTTTCCAGAAGTTGGCAACCCTAGACATCTGGTGGTCAGACTACTTTTATCCATCATATCTAACAAATCACCACGGAGCAGAGGATATAAAGTTTAAAAAAGCATGTGACCATAGAAAACTTTGGAAGTCCATGACACACAAGAGTGGGATCAATACAGTTCTATATAGTTTCTAATCTCATCTAAATTAATTTTGTGCCAATGAGACCACAACTCGTGTCATGTGTAGCCTGGTCAACGGATTCACATATTGATCAATAATTAATATAAAATACACAAGTATGTGATAATAATTAATAAATGACTTGAGTGGTTGAAAAAAAAATCTTTTTTTAACAATTCATGTTACAGAGAAGTATAGTGTTAAATAATTTAAATAAATAATGCCTTCTTGATAATAATTTCCTTTTTAAGCATCAGGTAGGGTCATGAAGCGGCAATTTTTTCGAACCAGCTGTCTCAACCTTCTGATACTGCATGATGTTCAAAACATCACGTGTCATCAATCACATGGTATTGTCATTTCGATACAAGCATCAGTACAAAGTGTGATAAAATAGTGCTTTGAAAACTGCCTCGGGGCCCCGGTATCAACCATCCCATCACTACTCTGGATTAGTCTTTGCTTGTTTCCTGGACTCTATTATTGTTTGGACTTGCTTGTGTATGGTTTCAAATAAAGCGGGTGAATGTCTTTTCAGCGTGGCAAAGAAGTTTAATTCCAATTTACTTTTATCTGACTCCATTTTATCATGACCTTGAATTTAGGTTAGAATACCAATTGGTTTTTGCTCATTTATATGATAATTTATCTAGACATTTGATTATTCTATTTAAATCTTTACTCTTATTGCGCTCGTTCATTTGGATGACAATGTCGCGCTGGCCATTTTATGTGAATCCTTTGATCACAAACTTGTCAGTCTTGGTCACTAGACAGAGGTAATGACTATGCTGATTAGAGTGCCGCTCCCATGCTTGCTTTCTCTAAAAGTATGTTGTTTAGTCCCCATAGATCTGTATACACTTGAATTAAAGTAACACTATCTCTAGTCAGAGGTCATGACCACTACTATAGATATGAATCCGACCAACATTACTTTCTCTGATAGTATCTTTGGTTTGGTCATGCCATGGTTTCCCAAGTACACTTAGCTAGAGTAACACTACATTACTTACCATATTTAGGATGTCAGGCAACATTCTGTTGTCTTAAACAGAAATTCCCTTTATTATTCCCTTTACAGTATAAGTACACTTGAACCAGTACCAAGTGTCAGCCGGAGCTCTAACATCTCAGTTGGCGTGCCCAATGCTCCTCTCAAAACTGGACTTTAGTCCGTTACTAACCTGACGCAGATTTGCGGTAACAATGGATACAACATAATCTAGTAGAGTTAATAATTTAATAAATCAGAATAAAATCAAATGTAACAATGTATTACTAGTCAGGTAAATGTATCATGCCAATTACATTATCAATTCAAAGAAAATAACATCAAATGCTCAGGAATAATGAATAAAAATGCATACTTGACATTAGAAAAATACATAATGGCGAGTGTGTGGAGGATACTCAGCATTACGGGCTGATCTGACTACAAATTTCACCTTGAGCCTCCTGCAACATCTCTTTAAATACTCAGACCAAGACAGAAACCTCTTTCAAATGGAAAACTGAGCTAACAATGGGAATTTGCATAAATATAGGTTAAAGACTTAGTTTACACCTTACTGAGGACAGAAGGTAATTTCCATTATAGACTCTGGGAGAGGGCACACCCACCACAGTAAGCAAAATTACATTTACATTTAATCGTTTAGCAGACACTTTATCCAAAGTGACTTACAAATGAAGAGAGCAATAGAAGCAATCAAAGTAACAATAGCGAGGTAATAAGCTTCTGGAGGGAACATAGGTCTGAAGTAGTGAGTTTAGGTATAGGGGTGCAGAGCCAGTGGTTGTTCTGTAGGCAAGCATCGGTGCCTTGAATATGATTCAAGTGGCGACTGGCAACCAGTGCAAGTTTTTGAAGAGAAGTGTGATGTGTGCTTTCTTCAGCTCAGTAAATACCACTCTAGCTGCATCATTCTGGATTAGTTGTGGAGGACAGTACATGAGAGCACCCTGGGAGTACCCTTCTAAGAGAGCATAGTGAAAATATCTCTAAATTCTTAAAACCTTTATTGCCTTTTGGTTTACTTCTGTGGGAATGAGACTTTTTTTACCAGTCATACAGAGACATTTCAAAACATGTATAGTGTTATATGATAATTTTTCACATTAAACCAGATTTTGAGAATCCAGAGAAGAGATGCAAGAAGAGGAAAGAAATGTATATTAAGACAATACTGAGGTAATCAACTCATTGAAAGACGCGTAACGCTGCCTTCAGAGCTGGAGATGAGGTGGGCCTGAGGACAGCAAGGGCCAACCTGTCACGCGGCATCAGGAAGGCTAAGAGACAGTACTCCAGGAGGATAGCCCATCGTTTCAGCGACAGCAGAGACACAAGGAGCCTGTGGCAGGGTATTCAGACCATCACAGATTATAAGCCCCCTGCACGGACATGTGACAGCTCCACCCCCCTGCTGAATGAGCTGAACACTTTCTTTGCTCGCTTTGAAGCACACAACAGCACCACTGCACAGAAGTCACCACCTCCTCCCGATGACCTGATGTTGTCACTGCCCAGGGACAGCATGAGAAGATCCCTCAGCAGGGTCAACGCACGCAAAGCTCCAGGTCCTGACAACATTCCTGGACGTGTATTGAGAGACTGTGCAGAGGAACTCACTGATGTCTTCACAGACATCTTCAACATCTCACGTTGAAGTCAAGCTGTCGTCCCCACATGCTTCAAAGCAACCACCATCATTCCAGTCCCTAAGAAATCATCTCCATCCTGTTTCAACGACTACCGTCCAGTCGCACTTACCCCCATCCTTATGAAGTGCTTTGAGCGGCTAGTCATGCACCACATTAAGTCTGTCCTCCCCCCCTCCCTGGACCCCTACCAATTTGCATATCGGTCTAAACGCTCGACCGATGACGCCATCGCCACCACCGTCCATTCAGCACTCACTCACCTGGAAAATAAAGACACTTATGTCAGAATGCTGTTCATAGACTTTAGTTCAGCATTCAATACAATCATCCCTCTACAGCTCACTCAAAAACTGTCACAGCTAGGACTCAGCACATCGATGTGCAACTGGTTGCTGGACTTCCTGTCGGGAAGACCTCAGGCAGTTCGGGTCGGCAGTAACTCATCCAGCTCCATCATCATGAACACTGGAGCCCCTCAGGGATGTGTGTTGAGCCCCCTCCTTTTCACTCTGCTGACACATGACTGCACACCCATACACAACAGCAATCTCTTCATCAAGTTTGCGGACGACACGACTGTAGTTGGTCTCATTAGCAACGATGATGAGACAAACTTCAGGAGCGAGGTGAGCCGCCTGGCCAGGTGGTGTGGCGACAACAATCTCTCTCTGAACATGGAGAAGACGAAGGAGATTGTTGTTGACTTCAGGAGAATGCACACGCAGCACGCTCCTCTGACCTTCAACGGTGTGACCGTGGAAAGGGTGAGGAGCACCAAATTTCTGGGTGTGCATATCACAGAGGACCTCTCCTGGACCGCCAACACCACAGCACTGACAAAGAAAGCACAGCAGCGACTCTACTTTCTCCACAAGCTGAGAAGAGCCGGTGCCCCAGGCCCCATCATGCGCACCTTCTACAGAGGCACCATCGAGAGCATTCTGACCAGCTGCATCAGAAGTGCTCTCACTATTCGTTGGTGTCTCTCTCCCACCCCTCCAGGACATTTATAACTCCCGCCTCTCCCGCAAAGCCCTCATTATTGCGAGAGACCCCACCCACCCATCGCACAGCCTCTTCAGTCTGCTGCCATCAGGGAGGAGGCTTCGCAGTCTCCAAGCAAGGACCAGCAGACTGAAGGACAGCTTCATTCCCCAAGCTGTCAGGGCATTGAACTCCCTCCCCTCTTCTGCCCCACGCAGCTGATCTGGGAATCACCCCCCCCAGATCTACCTCATTATATTGTCTCTCTGAGGAATTGGTCTCCCCTCTTACAGACTCTTTTTTTTTGCACACAGACTCTTTTTGCACACAGACTCTTACAGACTCTTTTTTTGCACACACTCTTATAATTTTATTTTATACCTGCACTGACTTAAATCTGAAATTGCACTATTGTTACCATTGTTTGCACCATTTGCCATCGCCACTTTACCTCTATAATTCACTTTATCCATCTTTTTTTTAATCTTTCTTCTGTTGTTGTTACTGTTAAACTTTTGTTGTTATTGTTATTGTTTTGTTGTTGTTAGGCACCTAGGGTCTGAGAGTCATAGAATTTCAATTCTCTGTATGTATGTACTGTACGTATGGCAGAATTGACAATAAAGCTGACTTTGACTTGACTTTGATTGTGATTGCGTCTCAGGTGGGGATGCTAATTTTGCAAGAGAGAGTTCAAATGTTAATTTCCTTTGGACCAAGAGAGGGCTACTCTCTCAGAAAACAGACAATCTGGCATCAGTTTTATACTGGTATTTGACCATAGCCTGTGTTTTGATTTTTGATTTTTGATTATACTCTAAATAAACTACTGCATGTAGATCCTCAGCCTTTGTGTCTCTGTGCAGTTTCATTACAGAAGACTTAGCCACACATGGATCCAGCAGTTAGAATCATCCACTTGCTTCAAGGTAATCAATCCTTTGAGGACCACATCCAGGACTTCTTAGTAGGGCTGTCACGGTGAAGCAATTTCCCTTGCTGTAATTTTGATTGGATCAGTAGCATGATGTGCGGTATTATCGCCATTTATTTATTTATTTATTGCTATACAAATGATTAAGTGTTACGTTGTGGTCAACAGGCACGAAAAAGAGTACATAATTAATTAAAAAACTCAAAACTAAACAGAGTGTTGAAACAGGAAATGAAGTAAACAAGAAAATGTCAAAATAAGGGTCCATATAACAGAACATAAACCTGACAATAAGTTCATTAGGCTATTGATATATGTATAACAGTTAGTTCCATTCCTGAAATCTGACTGGACAAGAGGCTTTCTGCTGATATTTTACCAGTATCAGTATTGCTTCTAGACAGGCTGTCACTCAGCGTAGTTACATTGTTACACCACAAGGTTGACAGCAAGGATGAAACCGTTCATTCAACGAGCACATTCAAAAACGCTGATTCATTCAAAGACAAGGTGAAATGAATGAAGTAATAAAACAAGGTGTTAATTATTTTAACTTTGAGTTCCACTTTAAAAGGCTCAGCTGACCAGCAATGTGTCTCATGTCATGGGCAAAGCTGAAACTGATGCATCACTTCATGGAGATGTTAAATCTTAAATGTTAAAAGGATGATATGGCAAAGATTTCACTTTCCTTGGACACGGCAACCAAACCAAGAAAAAGGAAAAAAGCCTTATGAAAAAAGACTGTGGTTGCGTGCATTACTCTGCGGTTGGCTCGTCAGTATCACGGCAGCCCTACTTCTTAGACATTGCAAATTTCTCTGACCCCCCCAGTCTATGCTCTCATTGATTTCTTCTTTTATGGACTCAATGAACATTATCAATCTAAGCTTATTCGTGATGGTCCTTGAGGGTCGCTGACTGAATTTCTGGATTATGCACTGCTGTTGAGTGGGTCCTCCTTTACTGTTGGGGAAGTAAAGGAGGACACTTCCCCAAACCTTTTTTTTTGGTCCATCACGGTCACCAGCATGTCCTGTTATAATGGATGCTAGTCCTGTGCTTTCTGTACCTTCCCGTCCTGTGGTTGCCACACCAGCCTGTTTATAACATGGCAGCCACACCAGAGTCTTCAGCCAACATGGCTACCATCCATGAACATTCAGTCGTTTTGAATGTTACGCCATAGTCTCCAGATGCCATGGATGCCACGCCAGAGTTCCCGGTCGTCATGAACGTTACACATGAAGCCATTTAAGGTGGTCCCTATGCGAGTGACAGCAAGGGCCATTTTGTGTGTTTGGACCGCACACTGCTCTTCAACCAATGAGCCCACTCCAGCCCACGAGTCAGCTCCAGCATTATTGATCTAAGTTCATCCGTGATGGTTCCTATTCACAACATGACTGCATCACCAGAGCCTGTTCACAACATGGCCACCACCCTAGAACATCCAGCCATTTTGGATGCTACACCAGAGTCTCCAGCTGCCATGGACACCATGCCAGTTACTTCAGTTGTCATGGACGCCAAGCCAGAGTTTCCGGTCATCATGAACTTTGCACATGAAACCATTAAAGTGGTCTCTATGCGAGTGACACTGACATCCAGCTTGAAGGACACAGCTGACATTGGTGCATGCAGCCGGCATCTCTAGACCAGCAGCATCTAGCCCACTGGTCTCAGTGCTCTCAAGGCTGCCCGGAACCTTCGCTGTCCATCCCAGAGGTCGTTCCCTTGTCCTCGGTACTCCCTGTTACAGCAATGGCCATTTTGTGTGTTTGGGCCACACAATGTGCTCCAGCCCACGAGTCCACTCTAGCCCATGAGTCTGCTCTAGAGTCCGCTCCAGCCCGTGAGGCTGCCCCAGAGTCCACTCCAGCCCATGAGTCCACCCTAGAGCCCGCTCCAGCCCATGAGTCCCCCCAGAGCCCGCTCCGGCACATTCAATTCAAGAGTTTTATTTGTCACATACACAGTTATATACAGAATATACAACCGGCAGTGAAATGTAAACAGGTCCGCTCCATGGACAGTGCAAATTCACAGTTAAAAACACGAGGAGGAAATTATAATAGAAATAGAATAAAAAGTACTATATATATATATATATATATATATATATATATATATATATATATATATATATATATATATATAAATAATCAAGTCAAGTACAAAAAAGTAAAATAAAAATAAAGAAGTGGAATAAAATGTGAAGTAAACTGTGCAGTGAGTAAACTGTTATAAATATGTGGTTAACAAATGTACAAAGAAGTATAATGTGCAAACAGGTTTATAACAGGTTACACAGTAACAACGAGAACAGAAAGTGCAGTGCAATGTCAGTGTATCGATGGTCACGTGATGTTAAGTGACTGAGTTCAGGAGTCTGATGGCCTGGGGGAAGAAGCTCTTCCTGAGTCTCTCAGTTTTGGCCATCAGTCTTCGGAAGCGCTTACCAGATGGCAGCAACGTGAAATGAGGGTTTGCAGGGTGATTAGAGTCCTTGATGATCTTAGTAGCTCTGCCTTTGCAGCGTTTGGTGTAGACGTCCTGCAGAGATGGGAGAGCTGACCCTGAGATACGCTCAGATAAGCGCACGACTCTTTGCAGGGCTTTGCAGTCATGACTGGTGCTGTTCCCATACCACGCTGTGATGCACTGAGTTAATACACTTTCTATCGCCCCTAAATAGAACGTTTTCAGGATAGCTGGTGAAACCCTGAATTTCCTCAGCTGGCGCAGGTGATACAGTCTTTGCCTGGCTTTTTTCACCTGTGTCTGAATGTGAGCAGTCCAGGTCAGGTCCTTGGAGATGTTTACACCCAGGTACTTGAAGCTGCTCACTCTCTCTACTGGTGACCCGCTGATCATGAGGGGGGAGTATGTCCATTGCTGTCTCTTCCTGAAGTCCACAATCATTTCTTTGGTCTTGCCAACATTCAGAGAGAGACAGTTGTCCTGGCACCATGATGTTAGATCCACCTCGTCCAAGTATGCCATCTCATTGTTGTTGGAAATGAGGACCAGGACAACAGTATCATCAGCAAATTTGATGATAGAGGTGGAGCTGTGTGTAGACAAACAGTCATGTGTGTAGAGAGAGTAGAGCAGGGGACTCAGGACACAGCCCTGTGGAGCTCCCACACTCAGGGTGATGGAGGTGGAGGTGAACTGGCCAACTCTCACCACCTGAGGCCTGCCAGTGAGGAAGTCCTCAATCCAGTGGCAGAGAGAAGGATTCAGGCCGAGATCCAGGAGTTTGGCGGTTAGCTTAATGGGAACTATGGTGCAGAACTATGGGCCATGAGGCCGCCCCAGAGCCCGCTCCAGCCCATGAGTCTGCTCCAGCCCAAGAGTCTGCTCCAGAACCCACTCTTGCTCATAAGTCTGCTCCAGAGCCCGCCTATTAGTCCACTCCAGCCCATGATTCTGCTATAGAACCCACTCCTGCCCCAGATTTTCCTGTCTGCCTCCACACAACCACAGAGGTCATTCTTGAACTGACTGTCTGCCCTGAAATGATCGCAGAGGCCAACCTGGAACACCCTGCAGGTCACTTTATGACCATCGAGGATGCCCTTGAGCTGAGCCTGTTTCAAAATGGACCCTGAGGCCAACGCTAACCTCTCTGTGCTCTGTGCTCTGTGTTTCAGTTTCACCTGTTCAGCCATGGTGGTCTCCATTTCCAACCCTGGGGGTATTCGGCTCCACCGTGGTTGTCATCGGCTCTGCCTGCTCCACCTTGGTGGTCCTCAGCTACACTTTAGTGGTCTACGTTGTCTTGGTGGTCGTCTGCGCCGCCATGGAGGTCTTCAGTCCCGTCTGTTGTGGTGGTCTTCTGCTCCGCCATGGGGGTCTACAGTCTTGTCTGCTATGCTCCACCGTGGGGATCTTCAGCCCTGTCTGCCCAGCTGTGGTGGTCTCCAACTCTAGCTGCTTGTCTTTGATCAAGCTTGTGCTATCCTGGCCACCTGCTCAGACTGCTTCACCCTGGCCATCTACTTAGCCTGTTCCATCCTGGCCACCTTCCCAGCCAACTCCACCCTGGCCACCTGCCCAGCCAACTCCACCCTGGCCACCTGCCTAGCCAACTCCACCCTGGTCACGTATTTTTCCTGCTCTAACCTGGCTTCCTGATCTACCTCAGTGTCCACTCCTTCTTCCACCATCCCGCCCCCAGGTTTGCCTCTGCTCTTTCCCTCCTGGACTTGTTTTTAGTGTCTGGAAGCCACTCCTTTGATGGGGGGCTATGTCACAATCCCGGTTCTGTGTATTTTGTTTTGTATGGACTTTTGTTGTGCATTCTCTGCTCTCATTGTTTCCAGGTTTTTATATTACATTTTTATATTCTACATATTCTTGACAGTAAAATAAGCCATTGTGCACTTATATAAAATTTGAAACAAAAATATGATATGCCATGAAACCACCATAATCTTAAAAATATATATTATATATATATATATATATATATATATATATATATATATATATATATATATATATATATATATATATACATACACTCACCTAAAGATTATTAGGAACACATACTAATACTGTGTTTGACCCCTTTCACCTTCAGAACTGCCTTAATTCTACGTGGCATTGATTCAACAAGGTGCTGAAAGCATTCTTTAGAAATGTTGGCCCATATTGATAGGATAGCATCTTGCAGTTGATGGAGATTTGTGGGATGCACATCCAGGGCACGAAGCTCCCGTTCCACCACATCCCAAAGATGCTCTATTGGGTTGAGATCTGGTGACTGTGGGGGCCATTTTAGTACAGTGAACTCATTGTCATGTTCAAGAAACCAATTTGAAATGATTCGAGCTTTGTGACATGGTGCATTATCCTGCTGAAAGTAGCCATCAGAGAATGGGTACATGGTGGTCATAAAGGGATGGACATGGTCAGAAACAATGCTCAGGTAGGCCGTGCATTTAAACATTTAAACGACGCCCAATTGGCACTAAGGGACCTAAAGTGTGCCAAGAAAATATCCCGCACACCATTACACCACCACCAGCAGCCTGCACAGTGGTAACAAGGCATGATGGATCCATGTTCTCATTCTGTTTACGCCAAATTCTGACTCTACCATCTGAATGTCTCAACAGAAATCGAGACTCATCAGACCAGGCAACATTTTTCCAGTCTTCAACTGTCCAATTTTGGTGAGCTCGTGCAAATTGTAGCCTCTTTTTCCTATTTGTAGTGGAGATGAGTGGTACCCGGTGGGGTCTTCTGCTGTTGTAGCTTCACAAATGCTTTGCTGCATACCTCGGTTGTAACGAGTGGTTATTTCAGTTAAAGTTGCTCTTCTATCAGCTTGAATCAGTTGGCCAATTCTCCTCTGACCTCTAGCATCAACAAGGCATTTTCCCTTTTCACACCATTCTTTGTGAACCCTAGAAATGGTTGTGCGTGAAAATCCCAGTAACTGAGCAGATTGTGAAATACTCAGACCGGCCCGTCTGGCACCAACAACCATGCCACGCTCAAAACTGCTTAAATCACCTTTCTTTCCCATTCTGACATTCAGTTTGGAGTTCAGGAGATTGTCTTGACCAGGACCACACCCTTAAATGCATTGAAGCTACTGCCATGTGATTGGTTGATTAGATAATTGCATTAAAGAGAAATTGAACAGGTGTTCCTAATAATCCTTTAGGTGAGTGTATATATATATATATATATATATATATATATATATATATATATATATATATATATATATATATATATATATATTTTTTTTTTTTTTTTTTTTTTTGGTCATACCACCCAGCACCAGTTACCAGCAGCAAAAGCAAAGAAAAGGAAAAATGTATGTGGACCAAAGTTATATAGCATTTTACATAGGATAAGTGGATGTGACCATTCATATTGTAAATTACATTTTACCATGAAAACTACGGGAATAATTGGAGGATGTAATTATCAAGCATCAAATACTAATTAAATACAAATACTACTCAATCAAGCTCTTACACTTTGTTTTTCTCCCATTTGTCTTGTAGTGGACTCCCTTGTTACTTTATTGATCGTAGGTTCATCTTTTGAAACACAATAAAAGTTAACTTGCAAGAATGTTTTGAATATTTAGTTTTAGAATATTTTTCTAAATATTCAGTTGATTATAATATTTTTATTGTATTTGATAACAGTTATTTTCTGTCAGATGCAGGTAAATCAGCTAATTATTACCTAGGTAAAATATGTATGGGTTTATTTGGATAGGATTTCTTTTGCCTCTTGTCACAATACTATCTGCATTTACAGTAATAATATATTGTAATACAAACTAATCACAAATGACATAACTTTTTTAAAAGCTTGCTAAAAATAAAAATAAAATATATATCTATCAAATGTGTATTAATATAAACAGACAGGACAGATGTGTATTCCTGTAGCGGTGCTCTTTTATATAGCTCACATTAAAGCCAAGTATTTCTTAAACTGCATCAAAGTGCACTGCAAAAGTGCAAATGCAATTAATGACTTGATTAACAGAGTTTAGGTAAAATTCAGCCTCACGTCAGTCATGTTGATCACCAAGACTTGATGTTCTGATATCTCCATCTGTAACAATGCTGGATATTTCTATTTTTTTTTTTATACTTGGTTGTTTTTCTCCTATCATTTTTTTTTTTTTTTTTTTTTTTTTAATGTACAAACTGGACTGCCGAAGAGTTTCCAGTAATACAATGGTTAAATTGGGGAATATGTGATCTAGAATAAACACCAAAGAACTGTTGTTAAACAAATCAATACACTGCAACATAAGAGTCTTATTATAAGCAATATTGTTGTTATTATATATATATATATATATATATTTTTTTTTTTTTTTTTTTTGTTTTTTTTTTTGTCTTTTATGTGTACAAAAGTATTTGTACAAAACATTATTTGATTTCTCTGTATTTTTCTTAACAACTGACTTTACAGATTGTTCTCATCCAGAATGTATTACTGGCGCAATTGCTGCAACTGCTACTATTCACCGCTAAGTAAGGGATAATGTACACCTAGCCGGTTATTATCGCAGAATAAACCCAGACAGAGTGATCAGGATCAGGAGAGTGAAGTGGAATAATAAGCATTATCCCACTTATTACACGGCTGCTTATCTCAAGTAAATTAGACACAAAATATTGTCTTGAGTTTAAATATTTTATTAGCTCTTACAAAAAAAGCTTCTGCGAAGAAAAACAGTTCCAAACTGCTTTAAGCCTTTATCTATTGCTGAAAAGATTAGTTTTTACCATATATGTTGAAATTAATGTTGAAAGGGATAGTTCATCCAAAAATTAAAATTAGCCCATGATTTACTCACCATCAAGTCATCCTAGGTGTATCATTTCAAATATAATGTTAAGTGGGTATCTTTACCCATTTTACTCTAAGTAATTTTAATAATTTAATCAATTTAATCATTTAAAAGTTCAGTTTAGAAGTATCGTATCGATATCGGTGATACTGGCCTTGAAAGTATCGGTATCTTATTGAAAACAAAATAAGTGGTATTGCCCATCCCTCTACATATAGGCTATAGAATCTAGCGAACGTGTTGGGTGTCGCCCAGCCTGCAGCTCTACAGATGTCTGACAGCGAGGCGCCACGTGCCAGCGCCCAGGAGGATGCAACACTTCTAGTAGAGTGTGCTCGCACCCTGAGCGGACAGGGCACACCTTGTGCTTGGTAAGCCAAGGTGATGGCATCCACTATCCAGTGGGCCATCCTTTGCTTGGAGACAGCCTTCCCTTCTGCTGGCCTCCGTGACAGACAAAGAGCTGATCTGAGGTTCTGAAGCTTTGAGTTCTATCCACGTAGAGCCGCAGAGCGCGGACGGGACAGAGCAAAGCTAGGGCTGGGTCTGCCTCCTCCAGGGGCAGCACTTGCAGGTTCACCACCTGGTCCCTGAAGGGAGTGGTAGGAACCATGGGCACATAGCCAGGCCGGGGTCTTAGTACCACGTGGGTATTACCCGGCCCGAACTCTAGGCACGATTCGTCGACTGAAAATGCCTGCAGGTCCCCTACCCTCTTGATGGAGGCCAATGCAGCCAACAGCAAAGTCTTCATAGACAGAATCTTTAGCTCTGCTGACTGCAAAGGCTCGAATGGGGCATTCTGGAGTGCTCGGAGAACCAGAGCAAGATCCCAAGAGGGTATGGAGGGGGGTCGAGGAGGATTTAACCGTCGCACCCCCTAAGGAACCTGACGACCAGGTCATGCTTCCCAACCGTCTTACCTTCTACGTGGTCGTGATAGGCGGATATTGCAGCAACATAGACCTTGAGGGTGGAGGGCGACAGCCTACGCTCCAACCCTTGTTGCAGGAAGGAAAGCACAGACGCGATCGAACATCTTCGGGGGTCCTCTCGGCAAGAACACCATTCGACGAATAGGTTCCACTTCAAGGCATAAGCCTGTCTTGTAGACAGTGCACGTGCCGAAGTGATGGTGTTAACTACCTCTTGGGGTAAGTCACCTAGAACCTCCGCGTCCCGTCCAGGGGCCAGACATGAAGCTTCCACAGGTCTGGACGTGGGTGCCACAGGGTGCCCCGTCTCTGAGTCAGAAGGTCCTTCCTCAGAGGAATTGGCCAAGGAGGGGCTGTCGCAAGGAGCATAAGTTCTGGGAACCAGGTCCAGTTGGGCCAGTACGACACCACCAACAGGACCTGCTCCTCGTCCTCCCTGACCTTGCACAATGTCTGTGCAAGTAGGCTCACTGGGGGAAACGCATATTTGCGCAGCCCCTGGGGCCAGCTGTGCACAAGGGCATCCGTGCCGAGTGTACCCTCGGTCAGCGAATAGAACCACTGGCATTGGGACGTTTCTGGGGAAGCAAACAGGTCGACCTGTGCCACCCCGAACTGTCTCCAGATCAGCTGAACCACCTGGGGGTGGAGTTGCCACTCCCCTGGAAGCGCAGCTCGTGAGAGCTTGTCGGCCACACAGTTGCGCACACCAGGGACATGAATGGCCCGAAGCGACCTCAGACACTTCTGACTCCAGAGGAGGAGATGGCGGGCGAGTTGCGACATGCGACGGGAGCGCAGACCACCTTGTCGGTTGATATACGTAACGGTCGCAGTGTTGTCCGTGCGGACCAGTACATCTTTGGCCCGTAACCGCCCTTTGAGGCGGCTCAGAGCAAGATGTACTGCTAGCAACTCGAGGCAATTGATGTGCCAATGCAGGTGCGGACCCGTTGCCACGCTCATCTCAGGACTCAGCCATGTAGCCAATGCTGAAGCGGTCTCATATGAAGCAGGCCGAGCGGCGTTACTGCTGCTGCAGCTGCCATATGCCCCAGGAGCCTCTGAAACTGTTTCAGTGGAACCGCCATCCTGCCTTGAAACGTGTTCAGGCAGTTCAGCATCGACTGGACACGCTCCTCTGTGAGGCGCGCTGTCTGCTCGACCGAATCCAACTCCATACCGAGAAAAGAGATCCTCTGCACGGGGGTGAGTTTGCTCTTTTCCCAGTTGACCCGAAGACCCAACTGGCTGAGGTGTCTGAGCACCAGGTCCCTGTGTTCGCACAACTGATCCCTGGACTGTGCTAGAATGAGCCAGTCATCGAGATAGTTGAGGATGCGAACGCCCCGTTCTCTCATGGGCACGAGGGCCCCCTCCGTGACTTTCGTGAAGACACGGGGGGACAAGGACAGCCCGAAGGGCAGGACTTTGTACTGATATGCTCGACCCTCGAACGCAAAGCGCAGAAAAAGCCTGTGTCGAGGAAGGATTGAGACATGAAAGTACGTGTCCTTCAGGTCGATCACTGTAAACCAATCTTGGGGACGAATGCATTCGAAAATGCGTTTCTGCGTGAGCATCTTGAACGGTAGCTTGTGGAGGCTCGCAGGTCCAAGATTGGCCGTAACCCACCGGTTTTCTTGGGTACAATGAAGTACAGGCTGTAGAAGCCGGTCTTCATATCGGCTGGAGGGACCGGCTCTATCGCGTCCTTTGCCAGCAGGACAGTGATCGCCGCATATATATATATATATATATATATATATATATATATATTATAAATACTACACACTGCACCTTTAAGTAAAAGAGGCGTATTCAATATGAAGTTAGATTTGCTCTTTCCCAAGAATTTGTTTCAATACTTTCTGTGCTTACCTCAGTTATAAGGGTTTGATATTCTGATTTGAAGGGAACTGAAGTTTGCTACATAAGTGCTAGGGCCCATTTTGTTTAGCATATGTTGCCTCTTGGAGACATAATTTGAAGTTTCATTGTTATGCTGACTATAGACAGATTTGCAGAGGTGGAAAGTAACTAATTACAAATACTTTCTTTACAGTATATGAGTAATTTTTTCTATAATTAAATTGTGGTACTTTTAGTTGAGTTGAATAAAAATAAAGTATTCAACTTTGCTACATTTATTTTTATATGAAAACGAGCTGGCACTTTTCACACTACTGTGGTGGAGCCCTGCGCTTCAGCCAATAACAGACAGGTCTGATCAAACCTTCCAGTTCAGTTGGGAGGCGGGGCATTCAAACCACGCTTTTACATTCAATCACTGACACTCGTGCTTTAAATTAGTATCGCTAATGATTAAATATTTTAGTAATTGTAATTGATAAGTAGCTCATATTCTGATTTTAAATGGTAATTTTTTCAGCTCCTGAAATAGGTCATAGCATTGATATTTCCAGAGTACTGAGCACTTGAAGTAAATAGAAAACTCGGCTCATACAAGGATGCAGTCAGTGCATGGATGGAGCAAGAGCAATGTAAGTGTCTAAGATGCATGCACAAAGTTCAGTTTAATGGCAAAGTTTGTCCTCTTTATCAATGCAGTTAAACTAAATGTACGAAGCTGAAATAACCTTAACATTAGCAACAACAGTGAAATAAGAGTGCTTGGTTTATTTGTCAATCACATGCACGTAAAAGTTTAGTTTGTTACTAGAGCAACAGTGAGCTCCTAGCACATTTTCGGCACTAGCTTTTCACAATGAAGCAAGTCGCTCCCAGGCATGGAGAGGCGTGGCAAGGCATTCTCAGGGAACAAGGGTTCAGTCGTACAGTCGTAACCCGAGACGTTCCCTTTTGAGGGAACTTGCACTGCGTTGGAACGACACTTTGGGGAATGAAATGCCCACTATGCCACCATGAACCACGCCTGACCTAGTGTGAAGCTGGAACCCAGGCACACTTAGAATGAGAGGAACCTAGCACCTTGCGTCGCAGGGACGTGCAGACTATGAAATCTGATGAAAGTGTGTGGGGTAGCCTAGCCGGCTGCCTCACAGATCTCCTGAAGTGGGACCCCCATATGAAGGGCCCTAGAAGAGGCCATGCCCCAGTGCAATGTGCCCTCAAAGCCAAAGGTGAAGGCAAGGTGAAGGTACCTGATAGGCCAAGGCAATCACCTGGACAATCCAATTACTGACTATCTGCTTGGACGCGGGCAGCCCCTTCCTAGGAGACCCGAAAAACACTCTAACTATTGGTCCGACCTTCTCCACTGTGAAGACTTTCTGCAAGTAAATTTACAGTTCTCTGACCGGGCAGAGCAAATGAAGTCTCCCCTCTTCTGCCGACACATGAGGTGGAGGATGGAATGCCTGCAGGACTGTAGGCCATGCTACATTCGTTGACACCTTGGGCACATACCCTGGCCTCGGATGAAGGATGGCCTTAACTCCGCCGGGGGCAAACTCCAGGCAAGTGGGGGCCTGGAGGTCCCCACCCTCTTAAGCAAGGTGATAGCTAGGAGCAGCACCACCTTGAGCGACAGAACTCAATCTGTCGCCGACTCGAGCGGTTCGAGGGGGCCAAAACCAGTCCCTCGAGAACCTCCGCCAGATCCCAAGTTGGAACTCTGGAGCGAGTCACAGGCCTCATCCTCCAAGTACAACGGAGGAAACATATGATCAAAGGGTGCCTCCCCAGAGGCCCATCACTTACAGGAGCACGGAAAGCCATAAAGGCAGCCACGTACACCTTTAAGTATGGACATGGTAAGCCCTGCAGAGAACCGATCTTGGAAGAACTCCAGCACTGAAGCCACTGGACAGTTAACTGGGTCCACCTCACGCCCCCTGCACCAAGTGGAAAACACATTCCACTTTAAGCCGTAAGAAGAAAAACATCTTAATTTGTGTTCTGAAGATGAATGAAGGTCTTATGAGTTGGGATCGACATGAGGGTGAGTAATAATGACAGAATTTACATTTTTTGGGTGAACTAACCCTTTAAGGACTGTGTAATGCCGTTCTCTGTACAGTAGCCTATATAAATGCTTGCACACTCACCTTTCAATCATGCAGTGCGTCGGAATAACATGTTTCTTTGTTTCATAATGTTGGGAAACTTAAACTTGTAGATAAAGTACCCTATTTGAGATTGCATATGAATGCATCACAGAAATCCCGTGCTCTATGGGCACTGCCATTAATAGAGGATAAAGCTAAAGTTGTTTTACACTCCGTGATAAAGGCCCATTACATACACAATTTAAATATTTTGCGGGACACGCAAATCCGATCAGTTATCCAGATGGCGACCACTTGTGAACAAATGTACATGTGCTGTGTCCTGATCGACATGATCGCATGTTAATGCCAAGTGTAAACGCAGCCAGAATAAGTTACCTCTAGATTTAACTTATTTTTTATATTTTCTTATTTCTGATAACAAGGAAATAAATAACAATAATTACATTAGATGCTGCTCTCGTGTGCAGTCAGACTGGATATTTATGACACTTTCAAGGCTTTTTGGTGACACATACACTGTTTTTGCGCTGGTGTTATATGCTCTCTACTTGATTGTTAATATTTATATAATTTATATACAAGAATACCACGTCAAAAACGTGTTTCTACTGAGCTGTGTGCCATACTAGCCATTAGCCAGAAGTTAACTTTGGGTCAGGCGCGTAACCATGCCAACGCACGTGCATCTGATGAAACCGTCTATAAATAAATCATTGTCGGATCATAAACAGCAATAAAAGACTCTGTGACCAACACTGACCATACAACTTTAGTTTTCCCAGAACATAAACGGTGACAGCACAACTGTAAGAGCATCACTCACGAGTTTCTGCATGGTCCTAACTACAGCCTTGAGTGTATTATTAACATATGAGACTAAAAATCATTCAGTTGATCAGTGAAATTTTCTCACCAACAACGTCAGTGCTTCAGGGCATTGCCCTCCTCAGATCTGATTTGTGCCTCAGTTTTAATTTGTCAATGGAATTGATTTGAACCCTTTGTTTGATTTATTGATTTGTACGATCAGAGCGTTCAGTGTCACTTCTAAATTCAAATGGGCTTTGGCTTGCGCTAAACCAGAAACAGATGCCTCAGTGCTTTTCATATTATATCACAACTATTCAGTGTTTTCAACGACATAATATTTATTTTAGGTTTCAGACATTTAAAGTCCCAGTGAACTGGACGTAGCAAGTGAGTTTTCTTCAGCGCTCTGACGTATTTCCGAGTGAAAGGGAATATTGAATAGCGGGCAGGGTTTGACTTCAGCGCTCCTCCTCTCCATCTCTCGCTCATAGCAGACTAACGGCTGGAGGGGAGTGGTTACGCATTTTCAAACCTAAGCCGTCAAACTGACATCATCTGAGAAGGAACGCCGTTTCCAGACCGGAAGTTACTTTTCAGATTTTGATTAAAGATTACCGCAACAAACAATTTTTTTTCTGAGTATTAACTTGCACGGATTAATTGTTCACCCTAAGACCTTTAATATGTGCTAACAAAGTAAATAGGGTCAATTTTGATTTTATGAGGACTTTAAATGGAGTACTATATAAAAAATACTATAAGCCTATAATTTGTTGAATTCCAATTCCATACACTGATGTCTATGGAAGCTGCAATAATAATTCTTAATAAATAAGTTTTTATTAATATTGTGTATGAAACAGTAAAGTTTACTCTATTTTAGTCTTCTCCACCAGTCACTTTTATGTATTTCAGGAAAAAACTGATGAATTGATAGTGTGCAACATTTCAAACTGATCAGTTTATGTTTTTCTTCTCTTGTGGTAAGGACAGTTGGATATTATTTCTGAATCTAGAATACCTCTCAATAAAATAGTATAGTGTTGTATTATCTAAATTATTGGTAAAATTCCAATGACACTTTAATACCTTGTAAATACATCTGCAGAATATGTCCTGTAAATTGACTATTATTATGAAATTGTTTTTTAAAACACTTGATATAAGTTATATATTAACATTTCTATACAACTTCTAAATTATGACTTCCCTTTCCCTGGCATGGCAAATCAAGTTATTATTAAAATATATTAAGACACTGAATTATTCAAATAAATGAATAAACAAATAAATGAAAAACAACAAAGCCAAACCTGAGAGTTGATGTCGCTCTGTCTGTGCCATCTTTCCATCTCCAGAGTTCAAAATAGCAAATGATATCTGTCTGCTGGTCTTAATATAGACACATGTAATCAATCTGTGTTCCTTGCAATCACACGACTGCATTGGTCAATGAATGCATCACATGAATGCATTGGTCAAATAAAGAAATATTCCGGGATAAATACATAAGTTCAGTTTCCAGCACCTGTGGCATAATGTTGATTACCACAAAAAATGTACTCATCCCTCATTACCAAAAAAAAAAAAAAAGAATGAAAAAAAAAGGCTAAACTATGTGTTACAATAAGAGACATGCAATGTGTAATGTCTAGTGTGTTGGTTCTGTTTCCTGTTTTTTCCTGTTATGGAGTCACAGTTTATTTATCAAATTGTTCTTGTTTTTATTCTTTTCTATCTTTCTCACATACCCACATATCGAAACAAATATTAATTTTATAAATAATCTATGCTCTATCCCATTCCTTCTTCCCAGGACTCACCTGGTGCTGCGTGTTCAGCTCCTCCAGTCTAATTTCGTGGTGAATATTAAACGCAAAAACACAGTTTAAATATGAATCCTGCTGCAACATAAAATGTCATAGATGCAAGATTTATTTGGCCTGTTTTGGCCAGATTATGAAGTGTTTAGGCTATTGTAAGTGTAACATAAATAAAGCTTTTATTAGCATGTCTGCTCAAATGCTATAAATATAGTACGGAAATGATTTTGACCACTTCATTAAGTTTTGTTTTGTAGAAAGCATTTCTTTAAAGTGAATTTCGTTTTGTATAAATTGTATCTTAATTTGAATAAATGTTTTTAATATATTTGCTTCTCATTTAATAAGAATCAAATATAGCAGACAATAACCGTAGCGCTGGCATGATCATGCAGTGCACGCGCGTCTCATAAATGAACCAAAGCTCCAGATGATATTTGAGTATTGTGTGTATCGGATAGTTTACAAAATCAAATGATTCAGAAAAGGTTTACCACTTTAAAAAGTGTCCCAATCAACCTGAATTCACTGTGTACTCTTCAAAATCATAATTGCATTGCATTATGTTGTTTTAAATCCCAAATATTTTACTTATAATGTTGATCATTACCAATTATTCAGTTATTTGTATTTACTGAATACTGAATTGTGTTCAGTTTCACAATATTACTGTTTTTTGTTTTTGCATGAGACTTCTTTCAAAAACATTAAAAATAGTACACTGCCAAAAATGCTCTTCTTAGTATTTTTGTCTTGTTTCTAGTCTAAATATCTAAAAGTTCTTAAATCAAGATGCATTTACTAGAGAAGTGAAATGACATAAGATATTTTACTTTGATTAAATTTGATCAAAATTAAGTGGGTTTATTATCTGCCAATGGGGAAGAAAAATAATATTGTTTCTGATTTAAATTGTGTTCCTTGTTTCTGTCCCAAACAGAAATAAGATTATTTTTCCTATCCCATTGGCAGATAATTTTGCTTGTTTTAAGCAAAATCTCACTTCATTTAGATACATTCTAAATAAACCAAATTCCTTCGTCCTGTTGCTTGGCTCTCAGTCACACACCTGAGCTTATTTATTATGCAGCTCATTATGCGATCATTATGCAATCTTTTGTTCTCTCAGGTGTGATTCACAGCATTATTCATGAACATTCACGCCCCTTCGCATATGGCCTTTGTAAAGAAAAAGTGTCTTTCTAAATCTAAATCAATGTATTGTTTTATATGAATTAGCAGGCTCAATGATTCTCACATCAGTTTGAAGCAAAAACTCTAGGCAACAACACCCATTAGTCAAAAGTCTTGTGGATGCATATCTATTGTGTGTTTTGAGACCTTAATTTTAAAAGACTTTTTTTTTTTTTTTTTTTCAAAAACATGCATAAACATTATTCTGTCAAAAATACAAGCATGTACATATATGTTGCTCACATATTATGGTAGCCCAGTTTGTGCTGAATACAGTGTAATTACACTTTTGCCATTAATGTGTTTATAAGCAACTGAAAAAAAAACACAAATGTAAGAGCATGCCAAAACTTCTAAAGGGCCCCAAAACAGCTCAGACTTCTAGGGGATTAAATGGCATTTCATTCGCCTCTACTAATAGCACATTGACTGGTGTTGTTTTCGATGCTCCTAAGCATAGTCGAAGAGCTCTATACTGTATCCTATCTAGACTTTTTAATAATGTTTCTGAAGTTGAACCATACATCATCAATCCATAATCAATTATAGATCTTATCAAGACTTGATATATTGTTAACATTGATTCTCTTTCAGCTCCCCATTCTTTTGCCCTCATCACATTTAAAATCCTCCTGCACTTTTGATCCATTACCTCAACATGTTTTTTCCAGGTATATCTCTCATCTGACCAGATTCCAAGATGCTTAAAAACTTTTGCTTGTTCTAGTGATTTTCCATATAATACTAGATCAATATATTGATAAACTTATTTTTTTCTTACTGAATAACATACAACATGACTTATTTGCTGACATTTTTTAAAACTTCATTCTGTACTCCATTTTCCACCTTTTTTGATAGCTATTTGCATACTTGAAATCAATTGATGTACATTTCAACCTCTCTTCCAAATAGCCCCATCGTCAGTATATAAAGCACAACCCACACCATATCCTGGAAACTGGCTTTAGGGAAGTGGAATGTCACCTCGCTGGCGGGGAAGGAGCCTGAGCTTGTGCGGGAGGTTGAGAGCTACCGGCTAGATAGCTCACCTCCATGCACAGCTTGGGCTCTGGAACCACACTTATTGAGAGAGGACTCTGGACTCTCTACCACTCTGGAGTTGCCCATGGTGAGAGGCAGCGGGCTGAAGTGGGTTTGCTTATAGCCCCCCAGCTCAGCCGGCATGTGTTGGAGTTCAACCCGGTGAATGAGAGGGTCGCTTCCCTGCGCCTTCAGGTAGGGGATAGGTCTCTCACTGTTGCATGTACCTACGGGCCGAACGGCAGTGCAGAGTACCCGGCCCTCATGGGGTCTCTGGGAGGGGTGCTGGAAAGTGCTCCAACTGGAGACTCCATCGTTCTACTGGGGGACTTCAAGAGATTCTGGCAGACCGTTCGCCGCCTCAGGAGGGGGAAGCAGTGCCCTCCTCGTTTATCTCCTCAATCCCACCAACACGTCTTCCATTGAGGAAGCAGTGGCTGAGGGCTCAGAGGTGGATTCGTCCATCACCCGGGCTTAAGTCATCGAGGTAGTTAAAAAGCTCCTCTGTGGCAAGAGATCCTCCCTGAGTACCTCAAGTCTCTGGATGTTGTAGGGCTGTCTTGGCTGACACACCTCTGCAACATCGCGTTGCGGTTGGGGACAGCGCCTCTGTACTGGCAGCCTCCCCGGGAAAGTCTATGCCAGGGTGCTGGAGAGGAGAATTCGGCCAATAGTGGAACCTCGGATTCAGGAGGAACAGTGTGGTTTTCGTCCCGGTCGTGGAACACTGGACCAGCTCTATACCCTTTCCAGGGTGCTGGAGGGTTCATGGGAGTTTGCCCAACAAATCCACATGTGTTTTGTGGATTTGGAGAAGGCATTCGACTGTGTCCCTCATGGCGTACTCTGGGAGTACGGGGTCCGTCGCCCCTTGCTTAGGGCTGTTTGGTCCCTGTACGACCGGAGTAGGAGCTTGGTCCACATTGCCGTCAGCAAGTCAGACGTTGGACTCCGGCAGGGCTGCCTTTTGTCACCGGTTCTGTTTATAATTTTTATGGACAGAATTTCTAGGCACAGCCAAAGGCCGGAGAGTGTCTGGTTTGGGGACCACGTGATTTCGTCGCTGCTTTTTGCGGATGACGTTGTCATGTTAGCCTCCTCAGACCAGGACCTTCAGTGTGCACTGGGGCGATTTGCAGCCGAGTGTGAAGCGGCTGAAATGAGTATCAGTACCTCCAAATCCGAGGTCATGGTTCTCAGTTAGAAAAGGGTGGCTTGCCCACTTCAGGTTGGTGGAGAGCTTCTGCCTCAGGTGGAGGAGTTCAGGTATCTTGGGGTCTTGTTCACGAGTGAGGGAAGGATGGAACGGGAGATTGACGGATCGGTGCAGCTTCTGTAGTAATGCAGTCGATGTACCGGTCTGTTGTGGTGAAGAAGGAGCTGAGCTGTAAGGTCTTGAAGCTCTCGATTCACCGGTCAATCTACGTTCCTACTCTCAAGTTTCAAGTTTGTATAACGAAATGAAGTACAGTATAACAAGTACAGTATAACGAAATGAAGTAATCTATGGTCATGAGCTGTGAGTCATGACCGAAAGGACAAGATCCAGGATACAGGGAGCCAAAATAAGCTTTCTCCGCAGGGTGGCTGGGTGCTCCCTTAGAGATAGGGTGAGAAGCTCAGGTACTCGGGAGGAGCTCAGAGTAGAGCCGTTGATCCTCCACATCGAGAGGAGCCTGCTGAGGTGGCTCGGGCATCTATTTCGGATGCCTCCTGGATGCCTTCCTGGGGTTGTGTTCCGGGCATGTCCCACCAGGAGGAGTCCCCGGGGAAGACCTACGACACGCTGGAGGGATTATGTCTCCCGGCTGGCCTGGGAATGCCTCGGGGTTCCTCCGGAAGAACTAGAGGAAGTGGCTAGGGAGAGGGAAGTCTGGGTGTCTCTGCTTAGACTATTGCCCCCGCGACCTGGCCCCGGATAAGCGGAAGATAATGGATGGATGGAATTCCATATATTACTCCCTTTTCATTCTTGGATACTCCAAACTCTTTGGTCGTGATCTTATCCCCATTAATTTCTTTCATCTTGAGCAGTTTGCTTTTGTGCCTTCCATCTTTCACTATAATGAACACTCTCCCTTGCCCTAAACATTTAGCCAGAATAACTGATCCAATACTTTTATCGATTGCTTTGGATAATCCTATTGGATGCAAATGTCATCATTACTTTGAAACCTCTGTATTTTGTACAGTCTGTTCTCTTGAATTTTCCTGATTTGCTTTGGTTTTTTTTTTTATTTGTATCTTTTACAGTTATCACAATATCCCCGCTATCTTCTTGATCCTTAGCAGATTTCTTGCATTTTGAATTTTTCTTCCTTGAGTAGGGTAGTGCGGGGCACAACCTAACGCGGGGTTAGTTGTATCACAACAGTGTTGTGACTGGAGCCCACTCTGGACGCTGGTCAGGGACTGGAGCCACCTCTGGACGCTGGTCTGGGGCTGGAGCCCTCTCTGGAAGCTGGTCTGGGGCTGAAGCCCTCTCTGGAAGCTGGTCTGGGGCTGAAGCCCTCTCAGGACGCTGGTCTGGGGCTGAAGCCCTCTCTGGACAATGGTCTGGGGCTGGAGCCCTCGCTGGACAATGGTCAGGGGCTGGAGCCTCCTCTGGACGCTGGTCAGGGACTGGAGCCACCTCTGGATGCTGGTCTGGGGCTGGAACCCTCTCTGGATGCTGGTCTGGGGCTGAAGCCCTCTCTGGACAATGGTCTGGGGCTGGAGCCCTCTCTGGACAATGGTCAGGGGCTGGAGCCTCCTCTGGACACTGGTCAGGGGCTGGAGCCACCTCTGGATGCTGGACAGGGACTGGAGATGTCGCTTGGCTCTGGACTTGGATGAACCCAGACATGACAGTGGGGGAATGGAAGTCCTCTGGTGTGGTGGGTATTGTGGAATGGCATGGCTCCTCCACCATTCCCACAGTAAATGCCGAGCCACTCAACAGGAGGGCATGGTCAAGGTATTGGGCCAGAGAGAAATGAGTCTTTCCCCCAGGCAGCTGGGAGCAAATGGGCTCATTTAGCCCAAATCTAAAAATGTCCTTCAATGCCACGTCATTAAAATCAACCTGGCTGGAAAGTTCACAAAAGTCCATAACATACTGCTCAATGGCCGAAGCAGGGTATCCGCTGGGTTCATGGTTGTAGGTCTGATATTCTGTAACATTTAATCCACTGAAGGCAAGTTGCAGAACCCAAGTGCAGTTTCTTTATTTCAAAATCCAACAACAAAAAACAAAAGATTTGGCTTAGCTAAACTTGACATAAACAGACTATAACAGACTCACCAACAGGGTTACCACATTCAATATCAGACAAAGACACGCGGCAAACATGAGGGCTTAAATACACATGGGCTAATGACAAGACAAGGGACACCTCAGAACAATGATTAACCAATGAACCAATAAGAACATGACAACAGAACACAAGACAAGGGAGCACATGGCAGGATCACGACAAGACCAGGAAGTGTATGGCGGGGAACATGATAAATGTGACAGTGAACATGGTAAACTCAAAAACCTGAACATGAAACACAACCCAAAACACCTCGTAACAACATATTTGGATTCTATCCAAAAATTACGCCATTCCTCATCTTCTCCATACAATGCCATCCCTGCAGTGCATCTCCTTGCGGTGCAAAAGGTTCTCAAAGCTAGGGATTCTGATAGCGCAGGAGAAAATAACGGGTCCAACCACATCCATCGAGTTTCATGGCATCAACTTGGACTCCATAAATTTTCAGGTTTCACTGCCTGTTACATGTGAGCAGGGATGAAGCTGAATGAGAATCCAAATGCAGTACGAACATTTATTAAAAACATAAACAGAGAAAATCCAAGAACAATAGTTCCCACAAAGAATGGGCAGGAGCACAATGGCAGGGACACACAGGCAGGAGCACACCGACAGGGACACACATACAGGAGCAACGACCGACCAACAACAACAACTGAAGCCCTGGGGTATATATACACAAAGGGAAACAAGGCAACTAATAGGCAACACCTGGGGAAAACTAATCATCACGGAAAACTACAAAGAACTACAAAACATGGCACAAGACAGGAAATAACAAAAGTCCTCACAGGACAGGGACACACAGGCTGGGATCATGACACTGCCTTAAGGGAAAAAAAAGAAAAAATTGATAGAATAATTTTGGTCGCATCCATTCTCCTAAGACTGCCCAAATTGTTCCATATGCGAACTCCTCACACTGCTTGGCCACCTAAACTTTGCTATGCTCGTAATTCCACAAGGTCGCCCCTTCATAGTGCATCTCCTCGCCCTCGCATCATCAGTTCACGTGCTGGAAGATCAAATAATTTTATCTAACGAGTGCAAAAACGAGTTAAACTTATGGATAACTTTCCTTAAAAGGTAAGCCATTCCACTGGTTTTCTACTACAACTGCATCTCTCTGCTGCGAGTAAGTTTAAGAGTTTAGGTTTTCTGCCCTCGGGCCGGGTTGGGTGAGATTCAAGATTCAAGAGTTTTATTTGTCACATACACAGTTATATACAGTTATATATATATATATATATATATATATATATATATATATTCCTGCCACTATCCTCAGGCCGGGCCGGGCCCTTGATCAAGCATTTGTGTTTTTTTTTATCATTACTTTATTAGCCTAATTGGGTGAGGAGAAAGCTATGCCATAATCAGAAATATTAGGCTATATATATATCCATAACAGTGGACAAAGGTTTGCTACATTTTGATTGGATCTTGTTGGACTAACACAGACAAACTGTCCAACGCCATCAGATAAAGATGCTAGGACAACAGCCGGACACATCTTAGAGGGCAAGAAGAAGACCTCTGGTACCAAGCCCAGTAAGGACAGGACTTCACATTGGTCCACATGCAGTTTCTGCCCTTCACCCATCTAGAGACTGATCCCTAATGTCCTGGTCTGTGACTGCCATAAAAATTCCTCAGGACCTCAGCAGTTGTGGGTGAAACAAAGAAAGATCACAATGATCCTTCCAAATCCATTCATAACTATGTTTGGAAACCTTAAAACTAATGTAAACTACACACATCCATTTCATACTTATTCAGAGAAATAAGTATTATCAGTGACAGCTATTTGTAATGCAACCTTTTACACAGATCCAGCTGTTAATGAACAATTGAATGAACGCATGACATTTCAATCTTTTTCCATCATGTTTGGTGTCTATTTGTTTAGAATATTGCCAAGGGTATTCTGATGGTGGTTTGGAAAGTGCAAATGCATTGGTAAACTTTAAAGACACTTTAAAGACTTCTAACTGTGTACAGTATGCAAATAAGTTCCACAGGGGAAAGAAGGGCGTGCCACACAGTGTACCCCCTCTGATGCCAGCAGCCAATCACAACACTGGAATGGAGAAGTGCCAAAATGCAATCTCCTCCTCATTGGAAGGGGATAAAAGTACCCTTTCAACATACACTCCTTGTTCTGAGTCTCCCCTAGGGAGAGGCAAACAGTTTACCATGTTCTGAGTCTGTCCGGCAAGGATGAGACTGTGACAGAGCAACCAAGTTCTGAGTCTCCCCTTTAGAGAGACATAACAGATACACCGTAACATTCTGAGCATCTGGTTAATCCAGAGCGACAACAAAAGGTCAGAGGATCTGAGTCTACAGCTTGTGAGGCAGCAACAGATACAACCAAGTTCTGAGCCCCTAGCCTGTGAGGAAAGAGACATTAACAAACACTACATTCTGAGTTTTAGTCCAGCAAGACGACTATAGCACGCCCCGAGTCTCCATGCCAGAGAGACAAAAATGGATTGACCCCAAGTCCTGAGACACACAGAGACATTTGCAACAAGGTTAAGCTCAGGAGAGCAAACGTTCACTTAGAGGTTCCTTCGTCCACTCTACAAGTTAGAAATCTCACCAATCTTTCAGATAAATCAGCTGACCACCTCTCCCCACTTTACATTCATTCTAAATGTTTGGACGGCCTCCTATTTGGAGTGTTCTCATACAGCCAAAGTAAAATACCTTGACCAGTGTCCCAAACTAAGAGAGGGGGAATGTGGTCATCTGATGTACTCATAAACAAATAATAATGATCCAAAAATCACAACGTCAGCGGTGACATGAGTACCAATCACTATCTTACTTAGCGTCCTTAAATGGACGAAAGTAAAATCACTACAAATGGATGTTTACATTATAAATGCTAAGCAGGTGTAGTGATTAGCTCCATATAAAATGCTAAATATAACATGTTTTAAAGGAACACACTGACTTTTTGTGATTTAGCTTATTCACCGTACCCCCCAGAGTTGTATAAGTCCATACATACCATTCTCATCTCTGTGCATGCCATAACTCTGTCTGATGCACCCACCACTAGCCTAGCCTAGCACAAAGACAGGCAGGGGTTTAAAGGGATAGTTCCCCCTGAAATGAAAATAAAGCCATGTTTTACTCATCCTGCTGTTGTTCCCATGTACTTCTATCTTCTATGGAAAGTGTTCAGGAGGCATACTTTAAGGTTTTGCGAGAAAGAAACTATATTATTCAGTCAAAACACTGAGCTTGGCCGTTACTCTGTGCACATTCCTGTGAGTGCGTGCGAGCCGTCAGCAGCCACTCACGCAATGTTGTCATGACAACCGGTACACAACATTCACTTCAGGTGGTTTACCTTATTATTAGTATTATTGTATTATTTCTTACCATATACATTATAGAGAACAAATGGTGCGCGTGTGTGCTTATTCTGGGTACCATGATAACAGCGTGAGTTATAATAAGCATGAGCGGCTGCTGACAGCTCACGTACTCACAGGAATGTGCACAGAGTAATGGTCGAGCTCAGTATTTTGACTGAATAATAAGGTTTCTTTCTCACAAAACCTTATAGTATGCCTCCTGAACACTTCCATATATTCAAGATTCAAGATTCAAGAGTTTTATTTGTCACATACACAGTTATATACAGAATATACAATCGGCAGTGAATCTGTAGAATTATAAATAATCAAGTCAAGTAGAAGAAAAAGAGTAAAAAAATAAGAATAAAGAAGTGGAATAAAATAATTGAAGTAGACTGTGCAGTGAGTAAACTGTAGACTTATAAATATGTGGTTAACAAATGTATAAAGAAGTATAATGTGCAAACAGGTTTATAACAGGTTGTTACACAGTAACAACGAGAACAGAAAGTGCAGTGCAATGTCAGTGTATCGATGTTTATCCTGAAGTGAAGTCACGTGATGTTAAGTGACTGAGTTCAGGAGTCTGATGGCCTGAGGGAAGAAGCTCCTCCTGAGTTTTGGCCATCAGGCTTCGGAAGCACTTTGGCCATCAGGCTTCGGAAGCACTTTGGAAGCAGCGTGAAATGAGGATTTGCAGGGTGATTAGAGTCCTTGATGATCTTAGTAGCTCTACCTTTGCAGCGTTTGTCCTGCAGAGACGGGAGAGCTGACCTTGAGATACGCTCGGATAAGCGCACAACTCTTTGCAGGGCTTTGCAGTTATGACTGGTGCTGTTCCCATACCATGCTGTGATGCACTGAGTTAATACACTTTCTATCGCCCCTAAATAGAAAGTTTTCAGGATAGCTGGTGAAACCCTGAATTTCCTCAGCTGGCACAGGTGGTACAGTCTTTGCCTGGCTTTTTTCACCTGTGTCTGAATGTGAGCAGTCCAGGTCAGGTCCTCGGAGATGTTTACACCCAGGTACTTGAAGCTGCTCACTCTCTCTGGTGACCCGCTGATCATGAGGGGGGAAGTATGTCCGTTGCTGTCTCTTCCTGAAGTCCACAATCATTTCTTTGGTCTTGCCAACATTCAGAGAGAGACAGTTGACCTGGCACCATGATGTTAGATGCTCCACCTCGTCCCAAGTATGCCGCCTCATTGTTGTCGGAAATGAGGCCCAGGACAACAGTATCATCAGCAAATTTGATGATAGAGGTGGAGCTGTGTGTGAACAAACAGTCATGTGTGTAGAGCGAGTAGAGCAGGGGACTCAGGACACAGCCCTGTGGAGCTCCCACACTCAGGGAGATGGAGGTGGAGGTGGACTGGCCTATTCTCACCACCTGAGGCCTGCCATTGAGGAAGTCCTCAATCCAGTGGCAGAGAGAAGGATTCAGGTCGAGATCCAGGAGTTTGGAGGTTAGCTTGATTGGAACTATGGTGTTAAAGGCTGAGCTATAGTCAATAAATAGCAGCCTTACGTAGTTCCCACTTTTGCTGTCGATGTGAGTGAGGGAGGAGTGGAGGACATGAGAGATGGCATCTTCAGTCGATCTATTGGGGCGATAGGCAAACTGAAGAGGGTCCAAAGTGTCAGGAATGAAGGTGCAAATGGTGTTTTTAATGAGTCTCTCAAAGACCTTCATGACTATAGACGTGAGAGCCACTGGACGATAGTCATTTAGTCAAGAGGGTTTACTGTTCTTAGGGACAGGGATGATGGTGGATTTTTTGAGGGAGGTGGGGACCACAGATGTAGCGAGGGACTCATTAAAGATAGATGTAAACAACCCGGTGAGCTGATCAGCACAGGACCGCAGAACATGACCTGAAATACCATCCGGCCCGGCAGCTTTCCTGACGTCCACACGCTTGAGTGCTCTCCGAACTTCATCCTCCGAGACAGAGATCACGTGGTTGTTGCTGCTCTGAGTAATTTCTCTGACGCGCCACTTGGCGGAGTCGCGTTGCCGTGGTTACAGTCAAAGCGAGCGTAGAAAGAGTTTAACTCATTCACAAGCGACGGATCAGCGCTCACCTCTGCAGAGGATTTAGATCCAAAAGAGCAAATGGACCTCAGACCTTGCCACATGCGCCGCGAGTCGTTGAGTTGGAAATGAGACTCCACTCGATCCTTATAACGGAGCTTTGCGGCTTTAACTGCGTGTCTGAGAGCATAACAGAATGATTTGTATTCAGTCATATTAGGAGTTAGGAGACCGGCGTTGTAAGCGGCAGTGCGTGTGTTCACTGCAGCGCGGATTGAATTGTCCACCCACGGTTTCTGATTTGAGAAGGACGTTATTGTTATTATTTGCGTGGCTTGCTCTGTAAGCGTGTTGATGAAGCAAAGAGCCACATCTGTGAACTCGCTGACGTCAGATGAACTTGCTCGGAACATGTCCCAATCCACATCATCAAGAGCTGCCTGAAGCGCGGTCTCTGAGTGGGGCGACCAGCGTTTAATCCCGCCTCACCGGGGGTTCCTGAAAGAGCCTTTGTTTGTATTCGGGTGTGAGGTGTGAGGTGTGAGGCAGGTGTGAGGCCCCATATATGATGCACGTCTCACTGTATCATTGCCTGATACTTTTGTATTCTTTTCGTAAAGTTTTTTATTTTTTATTTCTGTTTTTGTGGTCCAAAAAAGATAGAAGGACATCGGGCATTGGAATAACAGCAGTGTGAGTAAAAGATGCCTTTATTTTCATTTCAGGGTGAACTATCCCTATATTTAGATAGATTTCTGTAGTTCAAACAACTCAGAATTGTAGTTGTGAACATCAGTTATAATGGCCCACGTATTAAAAAATGGTTGGGTTTAAATTATAATTACAGTTAATGGGCTGGGTCGGCTTGATTTTTTGGGCCTGATCTAAGCTCTAGTGCTGTTGCACAAATAGCATATATCAATAACCCCCCAACAAAGCTGGAAAGAGAGATATGTATGCTGCTGTGAGCATGAAAACATACTGCTGCCGTACATTAAAATGCTTGAATGATCCCCCATCAAAGCAGAAGAAGAGATTAAATGAATATTGCCCCCCAAAACATGCAGATCTATCACCAATACATGTGCACTGCTGCTGTTCCTGAGAACCACATGTTTGCTATCTATGTGTGCCTGGGCCTGCTTTGTCGAATGGTTTGATGCTAGTGGACTATTTTTGTGTGTACTTGGTCACTTGACCAGATAGTTTATAGTGACTTAACTTAAAATGTGTCTGGGCTAGCGAAGCCCAAAGAAATTAACTATTGGCTTAGCAATGTGAACCTGGGTGCCATACACTTAGGTTTATGTAACTAATAACTTGAATAGCTATGCATGCTTGAGCCAATATAGCTCAAACTTACCTAGGTAGAAATGCACACTATGTGTGTCGTTAAACGATATATCACTTTGCAAGCTGGTAGAGATGAAGATATTAACTCCCAGCAACCACCTGTGCATTTAGTTTTAAATTATGTGTCATTGATAGTTGTCATTGTCATTATGCTCTTACCAATTATCACCAATGTAACTGCTGTGAAAATACTTACCTTTAACCTACTAATGAAAAGTATCCAGCGATAGCATCAATCGCTGTTCATCCTGAGGGCTGTTCACCCTCAAACAATGCAATCTGAATATCTGTGCATGCTGCACAAAGTAAAAGTCATTGAAATATTCATGCAAATAACTGCTGCCGCTGCTAATATTATTTGCATCATTATAAATTGCTATGCATTGCTGCTGCTTGTTAATAAAAAGCGCTAACATTACAGACTGAATGTTATGCATGCTACTGGGTGCACACTAAAAGATAATCGGGGTGATTTTGGGCAGATTTCTCCCCTTCCGACAATCCTAGGTAAAGTCCTGATTTTCTTGATAGTTCTACAGATTATCTTATCAGATTTTCCTGTGGTGTGAGGTGTGTTAAGAATGATTGAACTTGATCACAGATTGGAGATTAGCTGCCCCAATCTCAAAACAGATGAAGTCGTGGAGACGGTGTGAACATGGACTTTACATTAGAGGTCTACATGGAGGAACCAAGATCTGAGGACCCGAGGTCCGAACCAGTCCCAATCTATTTCTTTGGCTCCTGGATCTGTTTAACGTTGTGTCTACCGAGTCGATCGGTAATAATCACCTCCAGCTCGCACTGTAGCAATGTGGATATGTTATACATGCTGCCAGGGCAGGATTTAGGGGTTTGGGGGCCCTTGGGCTTGAGTTTAAGTTTGGGCCTTACCTACGCTACAAACATCATTATGGAGTAGCACAAATTACACAAAAAATTTAAATATGCTTTGAGGTTCCTAGAAAAATTAATATGCAATGTGCCAAGTCAAAGTTTATAGGCCCTTGTGAAAAAGTAGTGTGCTTAAATATATTGAAAGTGTACTTTTGTATACTTAAAATCTTAAAAGTACACTTTTCAAAAAGTGCACTTGCAGATAATATGATATAATTAAAATTAAAGGCCATTTAAGTGTACTTAAAAAGAATACACTTTCATGACAATATTTCTAAACATACTTAAGTGCACTTTTAAAAAAATGTATATATATATATATATATATATATATATATATATATATATATATATATATATATATATATATATATATACACTCACCTAAAGGATTATTAGGAACACCATACTAATACTGTGTTTGACCCCCTTTCGCCTTCAGAACTGCCTTAATTCTACGTGGCATTGATTCAACAAGGTGCTGAAAGCATTCTTTAGAAATGTTGGCCCATATTGATAGGATAGCATCTTGCAGTTGATGGAGATTTGTGGGATGCACATCCAGGGCATGAAGCTCCCGTTCCACCACATCTCAAAGATGCTCTATTGGGTCGAGATCTGGTGACTGTGGGGGCCATTTTAGTACAGTGAACTCATTGTCATGTTCAAGAAACCAGTTTGAAATGATTCGAGCTTTGTGACATGGTGCATGATCCTGCTGGAAGTAGCCATCAGAGAATGGGTACATGGTGGTCATAAAGGGATGGACATGGTCAGAAACAATGCTCAGGTAGGCCGTGGCATTTAAACAATGCCCAATTGGCACTAAGGGGCCTAAAGTGTGCCAAGAAAACATCCCCCACACCATTACACCACCACCACCAGCCTGATGGATCCATGTTCTCATTCTGTTTACACCAAATTCTGACTCTACCATCTGAATGTCTCAACAGAAATCGAGACTCATCAGACCAGGTAACATTTTTCCAGTCTTCAACTGTCCAATTTTGGTGAGCTTGTGCAAATTGTAGCCTCTTTTTCCTATTTGTAGTGGAGATGAGTGATACCCGGTGGGGTCTTCTGCTGTTGTAGCCCATCCGCCTCAAGGTTGTGCGTGTTGTGGCTTCACAATTGCTTTGCTGCATACCTCGGTTGTAACGAGTGGTTATTTCAGTCAAAGTTGCTCTTGTAAGGACCGGTTTTACTGCTAAGACAAAAGCTGAGATCCAACACCCTGCATTAAAACAATAAAACTCAATCTGAAGAGAAGATCTCACAGAGAAACTGTAGGACACCGCCCTGACCAAAACCCTCTCCCCTCTCCCTTTCCTCCCCCTTCCCCTGATTCAAGTCCCAGAATGCAGATATACTACATATGATTTATCTTGTGAATCTATTGTTTTATCCCTTTCATGTCTGGTGTCTTTTTAAGGTCATAGTGCGATTGGTAAAATGGTCTCAACATCACTGAAGTCACTGATAGGGTTAGAAAGATTGAAACATATGAGACTTGTGTTCTCTTTTTGAGTGGTCTCTCCAAAGATATCTGATCTTCTCCCCCCAAACTAGGTGTTTGTGTTGCAAATAGTTACAACCCTTTGTTCTGGTCTGGGTATTTAAGGAAGGGTAGCAGGGCTGCCATTTGGGGAATATTCTGTAGACAGAAGCCCCCATGCAGTGTTGTGTCAGTGTCATAAGAGACACTCACACACACTGTATGTATTGTGCCAGATATGACTCTTTGAAACTATTTTCATATTACTTAATTGTATTTTATGCTGAAAGTTGTGTACCATGGATTCATGTTTAATTATGTTCTTTAAGTTCTGTCTGGCCAAAATAAATGTTAATCTTGATTTATTCTGTATTTTTCATAAATCATTACTCAAGTAGTGTCGCATGAGGAGTTTGTAGGAGTTTCCGTAAATCTTTCTGTCAGGGCAGATTCATACCGAGGACCCCATGACCGGAGCATGGCGCTAAGCATGAGGGGCAATCTGATTTCTGGGTGTCACTGTTATTATCAAGTTACAGCTCTCGTGACTATTGCTAAAATTACACTTTCTGTTATGAGTAAGCATTTGCGACTCACTTAAAGGTAAAATAGTTCACTCTGTAATCCTCTGTAATATCAGAACTGACTAATTTGCGTCCGTGAGGTAATGTAATTATAATCGCGAGCATTATCCTCTGAGCGACTCCGGGTCCCATGGAGGAACGAGTATTTGAAATTAAGAGATACTAAGAGAAATCAAAGATCTAAATTAAATCACAACTAAACTTATGATCAGCTGTTAAGTTACAAATGTAACAAATGTAACAAAGTTACAAAGAATTGGAGTAAGATCAAATTATTCATGGAGTCAGATTTAAAATTCGATGGTCATAAATTAAGTGAATCCAACAGAAGTGCTGAGAAGGCGAACACGCAGAAGTCCTTCGACCAGGCCGTTAGATTCCGTCCTTGGGCTAACGGATGGACCTTACAAAATGGTGACCCGGACCTCCGTGATCTCCAGGATGCGAGTGTCTTTTCAGCAAAGTATTGGGATTACAACAAGCAAGAGGTGATTTCCTTCTCTTTCTTCAGATGTGATGGTAAGTCCATTTTTATTTGCTTTTAGAAATGTTGGGAATATATTAAATACTGTATAAATCCGATCAAGGCATGAGAATTAGACAACCAAAGTGCTTATCAGGAACATGAAAGCAACAGCGTAGAGTAGAAATGATATCCCTTGCTTTAAAATTCTCCTTGTTTGCATACGCAGCAAGAGAGGAAATTTTATTTCGGTACTCAAAAGAAGGCTGTAAATTAAAGGTCCAGTTACATTTGTTTATTTGCTTTGCTGCTACAACACAGCAAAGAAAAAAAACAAATGGCCACGTTAACGTGTGAACAAAATCTTACTGGAAAAGATCTCACTGCAATCCTTTGTGTGTAAAATGTGAAGGTGGACAAAACTGATTCAGGACTGATGTCACAATTATAAATGTGTTGTGAAATATAGCGCTTTACTAGGGTCTTATTTCAGACATTGGAATCGCTGCACTTTTGTGTCTTCATTAGTGTCTCAAAAGAGACTGAGAAAATTAACAGAACAAAGATGAACTTTGTCTTTCTTCATCAGACCTGTCTTTGTCAAACCTTTCTTTTTATATGCAAATAGATTCTCCAAAGAATGCAATTGATAATATCTAAAAATAAGAAAATTGTGCCCAATTCTATATTGTGTAGTCACAAAATCTTTAAATTGAGCAATGATTTGACCCATGCGCTCAGCGTTTGCAGTTTATTGAACGTCCACAGCATCTAAGTTGATGACTGGTTTCCAGTTTGGTCTTGTTGCTGTCACACAATGATCCCGCCAGCACAGCAGGAGCTGCAGGGCCAATCTGAAAGATCTGGGAGATTATAACACATGATTCTGGACAAATGACTCAGCAGAGACCCTCTTGAGACCAGCAAATAAAATTATTTTTTAATTCATACTATTTTAATATAATATGATTTATATTATGATTATAATGTAAATTATATTGTAATGGCTAGGAATGGCTTTTGATCTCATGATGATTCAGCATTATTTAGAGGATGAAAGATTGTTGAAGGAGTAGAAGGATCAGAATGTAGAAAGATGGGATGTGCATTAGGGAACAAGACGGCAAGAGCACTATCAGTGTTGAAATGATGGGAAGGAGAACATAGATGGTTAAAGAAACTAATGTTAAGAAAGAAAACTGAAGTGAAAAACCTAAAGAGAAAGAACTTCTTTACCTTCTATTTGTGCAAGAATCTTTAATGAGAAAAATTACAATGCCCAGTTAAATGATTAACCTGACTGCTGTAACTTGAATAGGCTGAATTCATTCAAGACCTAATCATTTACATTCCAATCTCAAACCCAGGGAGAGAGAGGAGGTGCGAGCTTTCCATTGTGATGCAATGACAAACAAAGGGGTGCAAGTTTTAGCAACCTCCTCACTGGGAGCGTTAGATGGGATGGGATCTGATCGGAAAGTTATTTACCGGGAATGTAATGAAAAGCTGTGTGTTATGTTAATCTCAGACATTAACTCCACAGGATACACACCACAGAGATCCAAATGGTCAAGAGTTTGAAAGACACCATAAATACCAAAGAACCTGTTGCTCTAAACCCAGATCTGGCTTGTATAAACAGCATCATTCAAAGAGATCCCCAGGGGACCTGAGTGTGATAATGATCACAATACAGCAGATTGTGTAAACACAACTGCAACAACAGCTTAAGGTGTAACGGGTCTGACTGCATTTACACACCAGCAGTCAGACCTGACCATTATAAATCAGTTTACTTGACCTTTTCCTTTACAGAAACATAATTATGATGATGATCCATGTCTTTGTAAACTAAAACAAATTCTCTCATAATGGCATAAAACCTTAACAGATTAAAGCCATCTACAACAACTGTCTGGCTAAGGCCATTGAAGAAAAAAAGAAGATAGCACCATCTATCTTAGTGAAATTTGTGTAAAGGTCCAATATTAGACTGTGTTTCTCTCTCTGTGTTTGTTTTCCTTTCAGGCTGATGGCTGCCACTCTTCAGACCCAGACTCCACAAGGGTCTGGGCTGGCCGGCATCAGCCAGGATACACACACACAACTTAACATAGGAGATGGGAGTGAAGATACTTCATGAAGCCATTCACACCCCACAGCACACATAGCTACATGGCTTCCCAGTGTAAAAACTGGAACTAAATTATACAACACAGATTATGGTAGGATAGACACCACCCATCTCCTATACACAACATACACACACACACACACCTTTAACCCTAAAACCGCACAACATCTCTACCTGGAATAGATCATAGGACTATCCAGGGCAAAATCATTAATATAATGCAAATCTATCATACATTATTCACCTTCATACATATAGGACAAGGGCAATTATTTTCATAATTCCTTTTCAGTTAGGTTGAACAAGTTTATGGCTTACAGCCATGTCAACTTTCTATATGTATTCCATGTAAGGTGCATAAAACATGTGCATGGCTATCGACACACATCAATTGATTGACAATTAATTGATTAGTAAATTGATGGACAAAATCTTTATTATGTCCAGTCAGTGGTATTGTTGCAAACTGGGAGGGCCCCTAGTTTCCAACATATGACTAATGACAATGAAAATATATCTAAAAGAGTTAGATGCAGAGTGCAGGCATTTCTATCAATTAATAAAACAATTCTCAGTCAGACCTGCCTTACCTTGAGTGTGTCTTAGCCTGTACATCAAATGCACAGAAGATGAGTGCAAAAGCTAAACTAGAGATTTAAAATCTCTGTTTCTGTAAATCTCATTCTCTAAGTGATTTGATTGAAATATTAGCTTTCAGTAATGATTTGAAAGTAAAAACCAACTGATATAGACACTTTTATAATAACAATTATTAAATTGTGTAATTCCATGTTTAATTATGTGATATATTTTGATTATGCATACTTCTGGTAAATATACTTGTTATATTGATGTTTTGTTACCCTTCCTGTAATTCATCCAGACCACGTTTAAATTCCACTTCCATGTCAGTGGCAGTGAAGAATATGGCTATCAAATGAGACCTCACTAAATATTTGACCCTGAGGAATGAGACCGTATTTACCACTCGCACTTCTGACATGAGTTTATCATGTGTTGTTATTCTTATGTTCTTGTGTTTATCCAACAACTCTTTTCCCATCTCACAATAACCAGAAAGTCATCAGTGTTCAATTATTGCATGGTTATTCAGAAGTTGTTCAGGTGTCTCACACACAATGGAGCATCATCAGTGAAATGATTCCTTCACCCATGGAGATCTGACCTGCCCGGCAAACCAAACCTTCTGCTTGAAGGTGACCGAGGACTTCTCAAAGGGTCAGCTAGCTAAGAATCCTGGGGAGGACAGGACACAGATGCTTCCTCAAAGTGTAAAGACACTTTCCACTGACACTTTCTGCTAATGGACACAACAGACTTGGGACAACAAGTCATTCTACAGACTGAAAACTATCACAATCAAGTGCAGGTGGAAGCAAACCTGACCAACAGGATCATAGATATCCTGTCCAATTGCGACAGCATCCAGTCAGCGCAGTACGCCTACACCTAAAGGGACTGTGCCAGAGGTGTGTTTTGCAGTGTTTTCATCTTCATGTTCAGTCTGTCTTAATGTTGTTATTTCAGGTGACTACTTGATTCCTGCACCCATGGACTTGTGCTGTTAACAAGGATCAGCACCATGAACACTATGGAAACAACATCCAAAATATGGAAACAGGGAATATCCAAATATGTCCCCTTGGAAACTCATATGAATTTGTCCCAAGGGGCCAGGGGTCGTCTGTAAGGACCGGTTTTACTGCTAAGACAAAAGCTGAGATCCAACACCCTGCATTAAAACAATAAAACTCAATCTGAAGAGAAGATCTCACAGAGAAACTGTAGGACACCGCCCTGACCAAAACCCTCTCCCCCTCTCTACCTCCCTTTCCCCCTTCCCCCTGATTCAAGTCCCAGAATGCAGATATACTACATATGATTTATCTTGTGAATCTATTGTTTTATCCCTTTCATGTCTGGTGTCTTTTTAAAGGTCATAGTGCGATTGGTAAAATGGTCTCAACTTCACTGAAGTCACTTATAGGGTTAGAAAGATTGAAACATATGAGAATTGTGTTCTCCTTTTTGAGTGGTCTCTCCAAAGATATCTGATCCTCTCCCCCAAACTAGGTGTTTGTGTTGCAAATAGTTACAACCCTTTGTTCTGGTCTGGGTATTTAAGGAAGGGTAGCAGGGCTGCCATTGGGGAATATTCTGTAGACAGAAGCCCCATGCAGTGTTGTGTCAGTGTCATAAGAGACACTCACACACGCTGTATGTATTGTGCCAGATATGACTCTTTGAAACTATTTTCATATTACTTAATTGTATTTTATGCTGAAAGTTGTGTACCATGGATTCATGTTTAATTATGTTCTTTAAGTTCTGTCTGGCCAAAATAAATGTTAATCTTGATTTATTCTGTATTTTCATAAATCATTACTCAAGTAGTGTCGCATGAGGAGTTTTGTAGGAGTTTCCGTAAATCTTTCTGTCAGGGCAGATTCATACCGAGGACCCCATGACCGGAGCATGGCGCTAAGCATGAGGGCAATCTGATTTCTGGGTGTCACTGTTATTATCAAGTTACAGCTCTCGTGACTATTGCTAAAATTACACTTTCTGTTATGAGTAAGCATTTGCGACTCACTTAAAGGTAAAATAGTTCACTCTGTAATCCTCTGTAATATCAGAACTGACTAATTTGCGTCCGTGAGGTAATGTAATTATAATCGCGAGCATTATCCTCTGAGCGACTCCGGGTCCCATGGAGGAACGAGTATTTGAAATTAAGAGATACTAAGAGAAATCAAAGATCTAAATTAAATCACAACTAAACTTATGATCAGCTGTTAAGTTACAAATGTAACAAATGTAACAAAGTTACAAAAGAATTGGAGTAAGATCAAATTATTCATGGAGTCAGATTTAAAATTCGATGGTCATAAATTAAGTGAATCCAACAGAAGTGCTGAGAAGACGAACACGCAGAAGTCCTTCGACCAGGCCGTTAGATTCCGTCCTTGGGCTAACGGATGGACCTTACACTCTTCTATCAGCTTGAATCAGTCGGCCCATTCTCCTCTGACCTCTAGCATCAACAAGGCATTTTTGCCCACAGGACTGCCGCATACTGGATGTTTTTCCCTTTTCACACCATTCTTTGTAAACCCTAGAAATGGTTGTGCGTGAAAATCCCAGTAACTGAGCAGATTGTGAAATACTCAGACCAGCCTGTCTGGCACCAACAACCATGCCACGCTCAAAATTGCTTAAATCACCTTTCTTTCCCATTCTGACATTCAGTCTGGAGTTCAGGAGATTGTCTTGACCAGGACCACACCCCTAAATGCATTGAAGCAACTGCCATGTGATTGGTTGATTAGATAATTGCATTAATGGGAAATTGAACAGGTGTTCCTAATAATCCTTTAGGTGAGTGTATATATATATATATAATTTATTTATTTCTTTTAATGCGTATGCGCCAAAAATACTACGTCATGATTTCTGAAAAATGGCTGTCCGCCATGTTTCTGTATTTGCGATGCTTGAGGAAACTGAAGCTGATCAAACAAGAAGAGGAGTGATGGATCATTGGATGATTATAGATGAGACAAGTCAAGTAAGTATATCTTGATATATGCTTTCTTTATTTTTAATTTTCACCATAACATGGCAGTTCTTATTGCGGTTAAGAGTGTATTTAGTTTAATCACAGATAGTATATGCAATATATGGACTCGGGAGGTGAATTAATCATGTTTCCTATAATTTATCTATGATTGCATTATAATAGTTTCAGAATCAGAATGTGATTGCGTGTGTGGGCGTGTTAGAGGAATTTGGCTGCTGAAAATACAATATTTTAATTGAACTCCGACTTTTTAAATGAACTAAATGACTTCAAGTTAAATTCAAAGATCCATTCTAGTAACATTAGAATACATTTATATACATTTAATCAAATAATCCATATTATAACGACCAGTAATATTCAATATATCATCCACCTTTAGAAATGAAGTGAATAGAAATTAAAATATTTTTTTTCTTTTTGCATTTGAAGAGGATGGTGTTGAGTTACTATTTGTGTTTGTAATATGTTGTGCTTATCCAGAGTTATTTTTTTTTTTCATTTTGTAGGATCAGTACAGATTTGTTATTGGAGATCCAGTGCAAGCTGTGTTGAATCACAGAGCCGTATTGATGAGGTGACGTTACGAAATTTTGACATGAATTCTTGCCCAGCCATGACACCCTGATCACACACTAAGCTAAAACACTGCTATCAAGTCTATAGCTTTTAAATGCTTTGCATTTTCTCCATTTGCAAGTAATACATTCCCATCTGTGCATTTACAGATCCCCCTACTCATTATATATTTTACAGGTAACAAACCAAAGGAATAGGGCCGCAACACTGCTGTGCCAGCCGTGGTAATTACACAGGAACATCCTTCATGGAGATGGTGTATTGTAAGCTGAAACTTGCAAGGCAAGATGAGGAAAAAATTAAGAATACCTTTCTCAATTTGCATGGGTCTTTGGGTTATTCATCTACAAACCCGATTCCAAAAAAGTTGGGACACTGTACAAATTGTGAATTAAAAAGGAATGCAATCATTTACAAATCTCGTAAACTTATATTTTATTCACAATAGAATATAGATGACATTTCAAATGTTGAAAGTGAGACATTTTGAAATGTCATGCCAAATATTGGCTCATTTTGGATTTCATGAGAGCTACACATTCCAAAAAAGTTGGGACAGGGAGCAATGAGAGGCCGGAAAAGTTAAATGTACATATAAGGAACAGCTGGAGGACCAATCTGCAACTTATTAGGTCAATTGGCAACATGATTGGGTATAAAAAGAGCCTCTCAGAGTGGCAGTGCCTCTCAGAAGTCAAGATGGGCAGAGGATCACCAATTCCCCCAATGCTGCGGCCAAACATACTGGAGCAATATCAGAAAGGAGTTTCTCAGAGAAACACTGCAAAGAGTTTGAAGTTATCATCATCTACAGTGCATAATATCATCCAAAGATTCAGAGAATCTGGAACAATCTCTGTGTGTAAGGGTCAAGGCCGGAAAACCATATGGGGTTGCATGAGTGCGTGTGGCATGGGCAGCTTACACATCTGGAAAGGCACCATCAATGCTGAAAGGGATATCCAAGTTCTAGAACAACATATGCTCCCATCCAGACGTCGTCTCTTTCAGGGAAGACCTTGCATTTTCCAACATGACAATGCCAGACCACATACTGCATCAATTACAACATCATGGCTGCGTAGAAGAAGGATCCGGGTACTGAAATGGCCAGCCTGCAGTCCAGATCTTTCACCCATAGAAAACATTTGAGCATCATAAAGAGGAAGATGCCACAAAGAAGACCTAAGACAGTTGAGCAACTAGAAGCCTGTATTAGACAAGAATGGGACAACATTCCTATTCCTAAACTTGAGCAGCTTGTCTCCTCAGTCCCCAGACGTTTGCAGACTGTTATAAAAAGAAGAGGGGATGCCACACAGTGGGAAACATGGCATTGTCCCAACTTTTTTGAGATGTGTTGATGCCATGAAATTTAAAATCAACTTATTTTTCCCTTAAAATGATACATTTTCTCAGTTTAAACATTTGATATGTCATCTATGTTGTATTCTGAATAAAATATTGAAATTTGAAACTTCCACATCATTGCATTCTGTTTTTATTCACAATTTGTACAGTGCCCCAACTTTTTTGGAATTGGGTTTGTATAATTCCATGTAAAGTAGGAAAAAAAAAGTTTATAAAAATGTTTTTAAAGCCCAGTGTCAGTGAAGATGATGTGGTCAGTGGAATCCTGGTGTTTGTGGGAAAAGTTAAGGAACCTCTCCCAGCAATCTGCTATGATGTTGCCCTGACGACTTTATCACATAGGGGATGCGTTTGCATTCAAGAATTTACATCAATCTTGCAGAATAAACTGCTTTATCAGGGCAGTACAAAATAAAAAGACAACATGCTAATTTTTATGATTCTTCTTATTGCTAAAATAAAAAATTTTAATAGATACTGCAGTGTCACTTTCATTTAATTGAGCCAATTATAATAATGGATAGATCTGTTTTATAAACAGTTGTTTTCTTTGTTTTGTTTTTCTTTACTCAAGGTCTATTTGTCTACTTTCCTGCCTCTTTGGAACATGTCCATTCACATCTACTGTGGAGAGATGGTGTGCAGCTTCATGGACGTTTGAAGGTTTCTGCCGTTGGAGAGCTTCTGGGACATCGACATAAACACTTTCCAACAACTTCAAAATGACAAACAGTTTTGGTTTTCTTGTTTTTGTTGCTTTGGAGTTCTTCAGGTTTTTTAAACTTTCATTCACTGTAATGCTGGAATAAGGTTTTAGAATAAACATTTTGGTACTAATTTTGCTGCTAGTAAAGGTTTAAGGGCTTCTAAGTTCGGTAAAACTTTACAATAAGGTCTTATTTGTTAACATTAGTTAATGTACGACATGATCTAACAGTGATGAGCAATATATATATATATATATATATATATATATATATATATATATATATATATATTTTTTTTTTTTTTTTTACATAGTTAATCTTTATTATTGTATCTTTATTTATTAATCAAAACAGTTAACAGTTCATTAACTAATTAACATATACAACTTTTGATTTTAAGATTGCATTGGTAATAGGGGTGTAATGGTACACAAAACTGACGGTTCGGTAGAGCAGTGGAGAGAAAATTAAATATAAAATTAAATAGCTTTTTTATTTTAAATTAAAAAGTGGTTTACTGAACAAATTGTGATTTTCCTTAAATGAATTCAATTACAACTAAAAGTTTCTTAAAGACATAAAAATCATCTCTGCTAATGCTGTAGAGTGTAAACTATAGGGAGCCCTTACTTGCACTTGCATTGTAGGCAGTTTTTGCATTAACTTCTAACTCTAATCATAAAATTATGTTTTTACTCCAATTCGTTGTTAAAATATAATCATTTATTCACAGTGGCGGTCATTTTCATGACTTAAAACATACAGTAAATAATCAAGACATCACTAACAGGTTCAGTAGAATATCATGAATATAACGGCTAATATAGGTCATATATAGGCTAATATAATGAATATAATGGCTAATATAGGTCATATATAGGCTAATATAGGTCATATATAGGGTAATATAGGTCATATATAGGCTAATATAATGAATATAATGGCTAATATAGGTCATATATAGGCTAATATAGGTCATATATAGGCTAATATAATGAATATAATGGCTAATATAGTTCATATATAGGCTAATATAGGTCATATATAGGTATATAATATAGGTCATATATAGGTAATATAGGCCATATATAGGGTAATATAGGTAATATATAGGGTAATATAATGAATATAATGGCTAATATAGTTCATATATAGGCTAATATAGGTCATATATAGGGTAATATAGGTCATATATAGGCTAATATAATGAATATAATGGCTAATATAGGTCATATATAGGCTAATATAATGAATATAATGGCTAATATAGGTCATATATAGGCTAATATAGGTCATATATAGGCTAATATAATGAATATAATGGCTAATATAGGTCATATATAGGCTAATATAGGTCATATATAGGCTAATATAATGAATATAATGGCTAATATAGGTCATATATAGGCTAATATAATGAATATAATGGCTAATATAGTTCATATATAGGCTAATATAGGTCATATATAGGTAATATAGGTCATATATAGGGTAATATAGGTCATATATAGGTAATATAGGTAATATATAGGGTAATATAATGAATATAATGGCTAATATAGTTCATATATAGGGTAATATAGGTCATATATAGGCTAATATAGGTCATATATAGGCTAATATAATGAATATAATGGCTAATATAGGTCATATATAGGCTAATATAGGTCATATATAGGCTAATATAATGAATATAATGGCTAATATAGTTCATATATAGGCTAATATAGGTCATATATAGGATAATATAGGTCATATATAGGGTAATATAGGTCATATATAGGCTAATATAGGTCATATATAGGCTAATATAATGAATATAATGGCTAATATACTTCATATATAGGCTAATATAGGTCATATATAGGTAATATAGGTCATATATAGGTAATATAGGTAATATATAGGGTAATATAATGAATATAATGGCTAATATAGTTCATATATAGGCTAATATAGGTCATATATAGGGTAATATAGGTCATATATAGGGTAATATAGGTCATATATAGGCTAATATAATGAATATAATGGCTAATATAGGTCATATATAGGCTAATATAGGTCATATATAGGCTAATATAATGAATATAATGGCTAATATAGTTCATATATAGGCTAATATAGGTCATATATAGGATAATATAGGTCATATATAGGGTAATATAGGTCATATATAGGCTAATATAGGTCATATATAGGGTAATATATAGGTCGTATATAGGGTAATATAGGTCATATATAGGGTAATATAGGTCATATATAGGCTAATATAATGAATATAATGGCTAATATAGGTCATATATAGGCTAATATAGGTAATATATAGGCTAATATAATTAATATAACGGCTAATATAGGTCACATATAGGCTAATATAATTAATATAACGGCTAATATAGGTCATATATAGGCTAATATATTGAATATAATGGCTAATATAGGTCATATATAGGCTAATATAGGTCATATATAGGCTAATATAATGAATATAACAGCTAATATAGGTCACATATAGGCTAATATAATTAATATAACGGCTAATATAGGTCACATATAGGCTAATATAATGAATATAACAGCTAATATAGGTCACATATAGGCTAATATAATTAATACAACGGCTAATATAGGTCATATAAAGGCTAATATAGGTCATATAAAGGCTAATATAGGTCATATATAGGCTAATATAGGTCATATATAGGCTAATATATAATGAATATAACAGCTAATATAGGTCACATATAGGCTAATATAATTAATATAACGGCTAATATAGGTCACATATAGGCTAATATAATGAATATAACAGCTAATATAGGTCACATATAGGCTAATATAATTAATATAACGGCTAATATAGGTCATATAAAGGCTAATATAGGTCATATATAGGCTAATATAGGTCATATATAGGCTAATATAGGTCATATATAGGCTAATATAATGAATATAATAGGTCATATAATGGCTAATATAGGTCATATATAGGCTAATATAATTAATATAACGGCTAATATAGGTCATATATAGGGTAATATAGGTCATATATAGGCTAATATAGGTCATATATAGGCTAATATAATGAATACAACGGCTAATATAGGTCATATAACGGCTAATATAATTAATATAACGGCTAATATAGGTCATATATAGGGTAATATAGGTCATATATAGGCTAATATAGGTCATATATAGGGTAATATAGGTCATATATAGGCTAATATAATGAATACAACGGCTAATATAGGTCATATATAGGCTAATATAATGAATATAACGGGCTAATATAGGTCATATAACAGCTAATATAATTAATATAACGGCTAATATAGGTCATATATAGGCTAATATAGGTCATATATAGGGTAATATAGGTCATATATAGGCTAATATAATGAATACAACGACTAATATAGGTCATATATAGGCTAATATAATGAATATAACATATATAGCTAATATAGGTCATATAACAATATAGGCTAATATAATTAATATAACGGCTATATAGGTCATATATATATAGGCTAATATAGGTCATATATAGGTAATATAGGTCATATATAGGCTAATATAATGAATATAATGGCTATATCATATAGGTCATATATAGGCTAATATAGGTCATATATAGGCTAATATATATGAATATAATGGCTAATATAGTTCATATATAGGCTAATATAGGTCATATATAGGTAATATAGGTCATATATAGGGTAATATAGGTCATATATAGGTAATATAGGTAATATATAGGTAATATAATGAATATAATATGGCTAATATAGTTCATATATAGGCTAATATAGGTATATAGGTCTAATATAGGCTAATATAGGGTAATATAGGTCATATATAGGCTAATATAATTAATATAATGGCTAATATAGGTCATATATAGGCTAATATAATGAATATAATGGCTAATATAGGTCATATATAGGCTAATATAGGTCATATATAGGCTAATATAATGAATATAATGGCTAATATAGGTCATATATAGGCTAATATAGGTCATATATAGGCTAATATAATGAATATAATGGCTAATATAGGTCATATATAGGCTAATATAATGAATATAATGGCTAATATAGTTCATATATAGGCTAATATAGGTCATATATAGGGTAATATAGGTCATATATAGGGTAATATAGGTCATATATAGGGTAATATAATGAATATAATGGCTAATATAGTTCATATATAGGCTAATATAGGTCATATATAGGGTAATATAGGTCATATATAGGGTAATATAGGTCATATATAGGCTAATATAGGTCATATATAGGCTAATATAATGAATATAATGGCTAATATAGTCATATATATAGGCTAATATAGGTCATATATAGGAATATAATAATATAATATAGGTCATATATAGGCTAATATAGGTCATATATAGGCTAATATAATCATATATAATGGCTAATATAGGTCATATATAGGCTAATATAATGAATATATATGGCTAATATAATTCATATATATAGGTCATAATATAGGTCATATATAGGTCATATATAGGTCATATATAGGTAATATAGGTAATATATAGGGTAATATAATGAATATAATGGCTAATATAGTTCATATATAGGCTAATATAGGTCATATATAGGGTAATATAGGTCATATATAGGGTAATATAGGTCATATATAGGCTAATATAATGAATATAATGGCTAATATAGGTCATATATAGGCTAATATAGGTCATATATAGGCTAATATAATGAATATAATGGCTAATATAGTTCATATATAGGCTAATATAGGTCATATATAGGGTAATATAGGTAATATATAGGGTAATATATAGGTCATATATAGGCTAATATAGGTCAATATATAGGTCAATATATAGGTCATATATAGGGTAATATAGGTCATATATAGGTAATATAGGTCATATATAGGCTAATATAATGAATATAATGGCTAATATAGGTCATATATAGGCTAATATAGGTAATATATAGGCTAATATAATTAATATAACGGCTAATATAGGTCATATATAGGCTAATATAATTAATATATAGGCTAATATAGGTCATATATAGGCTAATATATCATATATAGGCTAATATAATGAATATAATGGCTAATATAGGTCATATATAGGTCTAATATAATATAGGTCATATATAGGCTAATATAATGAATATAATATAATGCTAATATAGGTCATATATAGGCTAATATAAATTAATATATACGGCTAATATAGGTCATATATAGGCTAATATAATGAATATAACAGCTAATATAGGTCAGGCTATATAGGCTAATATAATTAATACAACGGCTAATATAGGTCATATAAATATAATGGCTAATATAGGTCATATATAGGTATAATATAGGTCATATATAGGCTAATATATATAATCATATATAGGCTAATATAGGTCATATATAGGCTAATATAATGAATATAACAGCTAATATAGGTCACATATAGGCTAATATAATTAATATAACGGCTAATATAGGTCATATATAGGCTAATATAATGAATATAACAGCTAATATAGGTCATATATAGGCTAATATAATTAATATAACGGCTAATATAGGTCATATAAATATAGGCTAATATAGGTCATATATAGGGTAATATAGGTCATATATAACGGCTAATATAGGTCATATATAGGCTAATATAATGAATATAACGGCTAATATAGGTCATATATAGGCTAATATAATTAATATAACGGCTAATATAGGTCATATATAGGGTAATATAGGTCATATATAGGCTAATATAGGTCATATATATATAGGTAATAGGTCTAATATAATGAATACAACGCTAATATAGGTCATATAACGGCTAATATAATTAATATAACGGCTAATATAGGTCATATATAGGGTAATATAGGTCATATATAGGCTAATATAGCATATATAGGCTAATATATAGGTCATAATATAGGTCATATATAGGCTAATATAATGAATACAACGGCTAATATAGGTCATATATAGGCTAATATAATGAATATAACGGCTAATATAGGTCATATAACAGCTAATATAATTAATATAACGGCTAATATAGGTCATATATAGGCTAATATAGGTCATATATAGGGTAATATAGGTCATATATAGGCTAATATAATGAATACAACGGCTAATATAGGTCATATATAGGCTAATATAATGAATATAACGGCTAATATAGGTCATATAACGGCTAATATAATTAATATAACGGCTAATATAGGTCATATATAGGCTAATATAGGTCATATATAGGCTAATATAATGAATATAACGGCTAATATAGGTCATATATAGGCTAATATAATGAATATAATGGCTAATATAGGCCATATATAGGCTAATATAGGTCATATATAGGCTAATATAATTAATATAATGGCTAATATAGGTCATATAACGGCTAATATAGGTCATATATAGGCTAATATAATGAATATAACGGCTAATATAGGTCATATATAGGCTAATATAATGAATATAATGGCTAATATAGGCCATATATAGGCTAATATAGGTCATATATAGGCTAATATAATTAATATAATGGCTAATATAGGTCATATAACGGCTAATATAGGTCATATATAGGCTAATATAATGAATATAATGGCTAATATAGGCCATATATAGGCTAATATAGGTCATATATAGGCTAATATAATTAATATAATGGCTAATATAGGTCATATAACGGCTAATATAGGTCATATATTCAGTGAAAGAGTTGATTTCTCTAGTGAACTCACAGCTGTGGATACTGAACAACTTCTGAGATAAATATAATGCTACATGACATTGTTCTCCAGCTGTTTTATTGACGTCTTTCCACCGTTGAAACAGATTGAGCGATTACACCACATATGATGCATTTCAGTAAGTTGTAATGTATCCTCAACACACCTTCAGATGTTCATTCATGTTTTTCTTTGACTAGGAAGAGATGATCGCGGCACATTTTTAAATTAACATTAACTAAGATTAATAAATGTTTAAAGTATTATTAATTCTTAATTCATGGTAAATTAAATAGTTAACTAATTAAACGTTATTGTAAAGCGCTACCCAAAGTTTTGAATCTTAGTGTTGTACATGAAATGATACTTTCTTTACATTTTGTTTGTATTAATTCATGTGTTGTGTGTGAGAGGTACTGTGTGTTTGCTTCTGAGACTGTGTGTGTACTGGTAATCCCTACGTAATGGGGACTAAATGACCACACAAGTATAGTAATACCGTGAATTTTGACCTTGTGGGGACATTTTTTTAGGTCCCTATGAGGAAACAATCTTATAAATCATACAGAATGATGTTTTCTGAAAATGTAAAAATGCATGGGTAGATTTAGTAATCTTTGTAAATGCCTCATTGTCCTCCAGACTCTTTCTAAATGAATTTGTGTTTGTGTAAATTGTTTCTTGGGTTTTCTTGTGCATCAACAAAAAGGTTTTTGTGTATTTGTTTTACAGATTATTTTGTCAATAAATGTAGAGGGTTTCAATTTGCATTTGTTTATTTTACTAAATTGCAGCTTCAGTATTAGAAAAATTAATTACAAATGTATTTAATTATATAATAGTCCACATGTAACTTACATTAATGTATATTTTAGTTCATATTAATTGCTTGCCAGTGCATTCAGAAGTACACTTTTGCTATAATTCAAAGTACATATAAAAATATACTAAAGTCTCACTTAAGTGGTTCAAGAAAAGTACTCAAAAGTTCAACTAATTGCATTTAACACGAATTTAATTATGATATATTTGAAATTAATTAAAAATAAAATGCACTTAAGCAGCAAAAACACTGCATTTAATTCAGACTTAAATGTATTTTTAGCTGACATTAAAGTTTATTTTAGCTCACATTAATTGCTTGAGCAGTGCACTTTAACTATATTTTGAAGACATAAGCAATTATGAAAGTACATATAAAGTTGTATTAAAGTCCCACTTAAGTTGTTCCAAAAAATCACTCTTAATGGCAACTTATTGCTTTTTATTTCAACTTAATATGTGATACATTTGAAATTAATTACACATAATGTGCATTAAGTGTGTCAAAACATTGCATTTAATTCACGCTAAGTGTATACCTTCAAAGTATATTATACTAAAGTGCACTTTTTTTCACAAGGGTATATAATCTATTTCTTTAACTGTTTTCTTAATCTCTTGCTTCGCTTTATGATTCATTGTAGCCCTATGTTCAATCTGCAATCTTTTCAAGTCCTCATGAAATCAAGTTAATACTCAGAAAAAAAATATTTTGTTGCGGTAATCTTTAATCAAAATCTGAAAAGTAACTTCCGGTCTGGAAATGGCGTTCCTTCTCAGATGATGTCAGTTTGACGACTTTTGAAAATGCGTAACCACTCCCCTCCAGCCGTTAGTCTGCTATGAGCGAGAGATGGAGAGGAGGAGCGCTGAAGTCAAACCCTGCCATTCAATATTCCCCGCTATTCAATATTCCCTTTCACTCGTAAATACGTCAGAGCACTGAAGAAAACTCACTTGCTTCACTTTCAATTTAATTTCAAGGTCCTGCATTTTCAGCCTTCTAAGTTTCTTTAAATTAGATGTGATAGCTATTATCTTACCCCTTACTGCCGCCTTTAGTGCATCCCAGAATGTTGATGGTATCACCTCCCCACTGTCGTTTATCTCCATTTTTCTCGAATGCAGTCCTCGCGCCAGGGCTCACTATGTTCCATCTCTCCTGCTATTAATGCACTATATATAGAAGAATAAACCATCTAAAATGCTTTGAATAATCATACTACTAAAACTAAATGTGATATGGTGATTTAAATGATGTTTGCATTTCCACCTTGAGGAGTGTCATTCCAGCGCGTGCGCTTCAGATGATCAATGCAATCAGTAACTAGCCTAGCGGCAGCAAATGTAATTTGCAGCCAGGGTCATCTAGTAACTCTCCGTTGGCTTGCGAGCTTGAAAAACCAAACTCTAGTCAGGCCAATTACATTGTGTATAGAGTCGGTGGGCGGGCTTAACATAATGACGAGAGTTGCGACGGTTCTGCGTGAATTCCCTGCTACTTCCCTGAACAACACTGAAGTCATTCTTAAAAAAGGAAGATGTGCTCAGAATTTTGCGGCAACTAGCTCCGCTAGAAAATGCATGGGACTCAGCCACAACCCGCTTGTGATTGTTGTCTCACCCCTGATAGCGCTCTGGTTGGTTGTAACGCTATCCTATTGCGAGCAGAGGGAATCTGAAAGACAACCGTTTATCCCGTCCCTCGGATTGAGCCCTGCCAATGGTGAGTTCCCAGACCCAACATCTTCATGTGTGTCTGGCTTGTTAGACTAATCAGTCAAAGTTCTAATTGCAAGAAAGCTTGTCAAAATGACTATTCCCAAACTGTAAATGGTTAGTTCTGCATTCACTCACTCTCACGTTGTTTTCGCGTGTCACACAATCATTTGTTTACTACAATATGCTCACCATTGTAAATCTGTCCATCATATAAAGCCATCGTGTCTCTTCAGAAGACTTGGATTTGAATTAGACACTCGATTGATTATTTTTACGATGCCTTTATGACATATTTTGGATCTTTTAAGTTTGAGAGGAATGGACTTTTAAATGGAGGGACAAAAATCTTTCTCTGGTTTTTGAAAAATATCTTAATTTGTGTTAAAGTTAAATGAAAAACATATTTTGTTTGAAACAACATGAGGGTGAGTACATGATGACAGTTTACATTTTTAAGTGAATTATACCTTATAAATACAGCAGGTGGAGCTTTGGATAAAACAAACTCTATATCGCTAATCATCTCGTTTACATCAGTGGCTCTCAAACCTGTCCTGGGACCTCCCACCAGTGTACATTTTGCATGTCTCCCTCATCTAACACACCTGATTCAACTTATCAGCTCATTAGTAGAGACTGCAAGACTTGAATTGGGTGTGTCTAATGAGGAGACATACAAAATGTGCAGTGGTGAGGGTCCCCAGGACAGGTTTGAGAACCACTGGTTTACATCAACGATATATCATTTTTATATCGCGATATACAATGTACTGTTACATCCCTACCAACTACTGTTGTTTTTATTGTGCTATATCAATAAAATTTGGATTGATTTGATTAGTGTTGCTCAGCTCTTTTCTCAGGTGTATGATAAACAGTCTCATGTTGGTTATTATGATCTGCTCATTTATTGTGGAGCCCCCGCACATCAGGCACTAGGCTACCATCTATAGTGTACTAGGCTCTAGGCTACCATTTCCAATTCTCCACTACCAATTCTTGTACGTAAGAATGTGTGGAAAAATTTTGTCAACTTGTACATATGAACATTTCAATTGATGATTATATCATTCTTACACTGAAAACAATTCTGCAGTTATACAGTTATTAGTTATTAGTTATGTTGTGCAGTTCATGTTGATGTATCTTAGAGGCTTGTCAGGGAGTCCTTGACATCAGTAAAAATGGCCACAAAGCCCTGAAAAAAAGTCACAAACAAATTCAGATTGTTCCACTGTGTTTCTCAACAATTTTGCAGTAATCAAACAAAATCCAAACCCTATACATTACAGAACACTAATATTCATTAACAGTACTCACATCTTTTATAAGTAATTGAGAATTGATCAAACTAAAGCCCGGCAGTGCGGGTAAGAGAAAGCCAATCTTCAGCGCTGCTAAAATACAAAGTAGAATGAGGTGTTAATTATCAGCAGACTTTCTAAAAACAGTTTGAATTTATGAATACTTTAAATAATGGACAACATATAATAAATGGAATATCACTAAAAAGATGTTTACCGTTTAGTTTAGGAAGTGCAAACATCTTCACTGCCAGCACTAACATTTGCTTGAGTTTGTCAGTCTGTACATTGAAAGATTACACAGAGATAAACATCTTATAATGCTGATCTACCAAACTGAATATTTCATGAAACATCACTGTCTGGTCTCACCTTGAAATCTCCAATCTCAGATGATCCGAGAGTCAGCGTTAAACTTCATGCAGCATTCAGGGCAAAAGACCATGTCGAGTTTCAGAAAATATACACTTTTTTGTATATACAAACCCGATTCCAAAAAGTTGGGAATAAAAAAGGAATGCAATAATTTACAAATCTCATAAACTTATATTTTATTCACAATAGAATATAGATAACATATCAAATGTTGAAAGTGAGACATTTTGAAATGTCATGCCAAATATTGGCTCATTTTGGATTTCATGAGAGCTACACATTCCAAAAAAGTTGGGACAGGGAGCAATAAGAGGCCGGAAAAGTTAAATGTACATATAAGGACAACTACAATTTTTGTACGTAAGAATGTGTGGAAAAATTTTGTCAACTTGTACATATGAACATTTCAATTGATGATTATATCATTCTTACACTGAAAACAATTCTGCAGTTATACAGTTATTAGTTATTAGTTATTAGTTATGTTGTGCAGTTCATGTTGATGTATCTTAGAGGCTTGTCAGGGAGTCCTTGACAACATGACAATGCCAGACCACATACTGCATCAATTACAACATCATGGCTGCGTAGAAGAAGGATCCGGGGACTGAAATGGCCAGCCTGCAGTCCAGATCTTTCACCCATAGAAAACATTTGAGCATCATAAAGAGGAAGATGCCACAAAGAAGACCTAAGACAGTTGAGCAACTAGAAGCCTGTATTAGACAAGAATGGGACAACATTCCTATTCCTAAACTTGAGCAGCTTGTCTCCTCAGTCCCCAGACGTTTGCAGACTGTTAGAAAAAGAAGAGGGGATGTCACACAGTGGGAAACATGGCCTTGTCCCAACTTTTTTGAGATGTGTTGATGCCATGAAATTAAAAATCAACTTATTTTTCCCTTAAAATTATACATTTTCTCAGTTTAAACATTTGATATGTCATCTATGTTGTATTCTGAATAAAATATTGAAATATTGAACTTCCACATCATTGCATTCTGTTTTTACAATTTGTACAGTGCCCCAACTTTTTTGGAATCGGGTTTGTATATATACAGTATATACACACATATGCATCTTGTGCTTACTTAAAAGGTTCATGCATAATTTTTGACATATAAGAGGTCATTGTACTACAAAACCACACTGTAATTTTGAGCTTACATTTCAATGAATCCAATGAGCTTTTACTGAAGGCAAGCTACCAAAGCTCATCGACTCGTTTTGTAATGAGAGAATGAACACACCAATGCAAGACTGCTGATCAACACAGATTATTTTATCATGGTAGCTGTAATAATAATCATGCAAATTTTATTAAATGTCTAGTATTGTAATCGAAAGGAAAAAATAGAAATAAGGGTTATCCAGTAACCTTGTTAGAATATACGGCATCATTCTTAGTGTTGAGGATGTTATCATTCATCATCCTAAGTTTTTAAATGGACCCATTTCTCATTTTCGGATTCACCAAGCCATGATATAGTTTGGTAAACTTTAATAGTGGTGAACGACAGCAAATATAATTTTGGTATTCCCATTTTCACCAACAGCAAAAGAAAAAAATCCATGATCCAAAAATTCCAAAAGGGCAAAATATTGAGAGACTGATTACAGCAGTCAGAAAAGAGAATGATGTGAAATTTGTATAAGTGAAATATATGTAATTGTGATATTGATAACTGTGGAAATGCGTCATCAAGGGTCCATTGTATAATACTTACTTCATATGTAAAGATGCAGTGGGCATTTAGATTGAAGTCTTAAACGAGACAAGACTATTTTTTTTTATTCAGGGCCAAAAATAGGGTAGATAATGGCCAGTTATTTCTAAAATATGAGTGGTTTTGCAAAGTGGACCTCAGAGAACTTAATAAAAAGAAAAGAAAAAGCAATGCATGACCTCCAATGAAAACACAATTAAATATGGATCTCGTTTGACTGCGACTTCAACTGAACAAATATCAATGAAACTCACTTTTTCATTGCGAAAGCTCCAGTCAGGTTTTTCTCAATCCGAGCACTTCCATTGAAGCTGCCGTCCTGTAGGTGGAGTGAGAAAGTCAATTATAAGCTGAATTGCTGTTTCCTTTTACATAAATTACATATTAATAAATTCGGTGAACACAAAACTCACCACATCCAATGTGAAGAGAGGCACCAGCATACCATCAGGTTTAACAGCGGAGAACTTTGCTGTAGCCGGTACATGAATGTCTATCACCCCTGAACTGAAGGAGAATAGAGGCGTATCACTGGCGTATAACAGCACCTGCATCTCCATGTTGGGATATAATGTACGTAGCTGTAAAGAAACACATTATTCATCTGAATAACAACTTGATTTTACTTGAAAACTACATGGAACAGACACATGAGATGGTGTTACATTAGTATATTCAAAGATAGTCATATTCTCTAGTTATTTAATGGTTGGCATTAAACAAAATATTTTATAAATTAATTTTTTTTTTCCTTACAAAGTCACGACCTGTGCATACACTAACCTGTGGAATGAAGGCACCAAACTGGCTAGTGTTCAGATGGATTGGAGAACTCTTTGGTATCTATGATTGACACATTAAATGAGATGACTGAATGAGTGATCTATATTTTAATTCTATAAGAGGTCATGATTCATTGTAAGTCTATAATGAGAGTAAGATACAGAGCTCTCTTCCCACACAAATGCTGTATAGTTTCATTGGATATGGTAATTGTTATTTCATCACCATGCCGTCTCTGATGTTGATTTGGAGAACCCCGGAGCTGAGGAATGCATAAGCTGCTGAATTTATGAAGAAGTCAGAGGCAGCCATTGAAAGCATGTAGTTATCTGCATACTTTACTTCAAACGCGCCCGCAGAGAAAGGCGGTTCAGATGGAGAACTGCGGCTGTAAAACTCACCCTGTCACAGGAACAACATCCAAACGTCATTACAGGTTACAGTAAAAATTCTAAATCTATCAAACAAAATCTGGAACACTGTACAAATCGGGATATATATTTGAATGCTAAATATATTCAGAAAGATAACCCTAATAATAGTTGTAAGTCAGGAGTGTCCAATCCTGCTCCTGGAGGGCCACTTTGAATTTGATTTATAGCAATACAATGTTAAACCGGGCATACACTGTGCAATTTTCATCTGAATTTAAGCTGTATGACTCTTTTGTTTCAGTCAGGCTGAATTTCAGCTTTATCTTGCATCGTTTGTCATGCAGAGCTACAAACCGATTTCCGTACACTAAATTTTTTTCCCCTCACTGCACCTTCCTGAAAACAGAGATTAAACCATGGCGACATGAAATAGCTATATATCAAGTCGCAGCTCGAATATCGGACCATATAGATCGTGAACTTTGGCTTAACATCGCATGTGATTTACACGTACAGTGAGAGCTGGTATTTATCAAAAACATTGATGAAATCACACGGTGTATGCCTGGCTTTAAGCATTATTATAAATAATGAGTAAGCAAGTAATGAGTAACCATATAAAGCATTATATGGCTTTAAGCATTATTATAAATAATGAGTACAAGTAAAAATCCTTGCCCTACCTTAATATCTAATTCAAAGCTTTGGCCTGTCACAGCCGGGGAGGAAGTGAGAGGGACGCTCAGATATATATACTGATCCACAGGTATGTTCACTAGAAATAAATCATTTGAGCATGATTACTGTAGTCATCTAATGAAGTGGAATGTAAACTGTTGTAGTTTTCTAAGGATTTTGTATTTACAATCACATCAACATTTAGTACACAACACATCAATCACATCATGGCATTTAGTAGCAATAGCAAAATAATACAACCCGGAATAACCCACAGGTTAACTCCTGTGTAGGGTGAAACTCACAAAATTTTCACATCAAATTCAAAGAAAATTAGGCCTTTTTGTGATACTTTTATAACAATTAATCGCATTTACCTTAATATTTATAATGAAAATAATGCCACAATGCAAAAGAAATCATTGATCCTAAAAAAAAAAAAAAAAAAAAAAGTTTTTCTGCATAATATGTCTTCTTTTATCTATATATAAATTTATATGATCTCTTTATAATATATAGTTTTTGTGCCAGTACCAGGTATTTCCTGTAGATTTCTCTCCAATTCATTGATTGCTTGTTGAATTGCTGGGCAAATCTTAAAAAGGAATACAAATTATTATTATTAATAATAATAATAATAATAATAATAATGGCAGTGGCTTAATAACAAGCAGCAGATAATGGTGTTGGTTAATTTGGTGACTTTGTTTTGAATAAATGACAAACCTTCTCACGTATCATGCCTGATATTTGTCCTCTGAAATGGCTTACAAATGGCTGGAAAATAAAGCTGCAGCAAAACACATAAATTATACTTCTTGAAGTTGATGGGACCAGTGAGCCTTTCTGTATACAGTGTTCTTTTAAATACATTCATTTCATTTTAAGGACCGAAAACATTCAAAAATATGTCACTGTGACTATCATTAGCAGCTCCAATAGTGTTAGTCATAAGAGATATTCACTATTGTTGCGTGTATCTTCACTCTCAGACTTTCATGCTTTGTTAACACTGGTCTTACCTAGCACCTCCATGGAACTGAATGTCCACACCTCCTACGCCAGCACTGCAGGAAACGGTGGTGATGGAGAGACGGCCAGCATCATCCCCTAACTGCAGGAGGGTGTCGATTTTGATATTGTACACAGCCAGCTCAAATGAGCCGCCATCATGGCTGCAATCATAGAACAAAAGACAATTGCTCCAGCTCATCCAAATTACATTTTCAAACATGGACCTTAAGCTTGAGCTCCAGTCATAGATACTTAATTTGATTTTGATCTGGGCTCTCAGTGGGCCACCCAGGCCCTTGATTGTCCCTCAAAAAAATTTGGACATTTGGATGTGTGCTTTGGGTTTTCTTGCTGGAAGACCTAGTAGCGACCTAAAGCTGGCAGATTTGTCTGTTGATAATTTTTCATTTTTGCAATAAAATGCTGTTATTTATGAACATAGTGACATATTGTTACTGAAACATGGTACGCGTGTCATCGCCAACATGCCTAAGGGTGTACTCACGATCTGAACCGTGTTCGGACGCGCTTTGACCCCAAAGTCTGGTTGGGGCGGTTGACTAGTATGAGTGCTAGCCAGCCCTGGCCCACTTGGATGAGGTGGAGTGGGGAGAGGGAGTAGGGAGTGGGGACAATCGCGCTCGGGCATGATACAAGACAACCATGCCTAGTGTGAGTACACCCTAAGAAGCTTGGGGCCAATGCCACCAAGTTGTCAACATTTTTTATTAGAAAGATACCAAACATGTCAGGGCTTGCCCTACAACCTGACCTCCACTTTGATTTAGCACATAAACTTTAACAAATGTCTTCTAGGCCACTCATTCGATCGAAATGAAACCACTAAAACAATAACTTGAATGGACGACTTCTGTAATGTTTTGGGAAAATATTGCAATTTTGGTTCTACATGCCTAATGAACACTTTCAGAAGTAAAGAGTCTTTATTTATTTGGCTATATAAACCAATCATTATTTTGGGGGGCAGGGCCAACTAATAACTAATTGTAGACCTGTATATTTTGACTGCATTACCATGTTTTGTCACACAGAAGAACAAACTGAAGAAACCAAAAATGTTGTCATTTTTAGATGCAAGACTCACTTCAAATCTTTGCAATCAAGAGTTGACAGCATAACAAATATGCTGTTTTCTTTTAGATTTGAGCTTGAATCCCAATTATCCAGACTTTGTGGTTAAGTTCTTTATTTATTCTTAATATTTCTGGGGACTAAGGGCCAGATTTACTAATAGCTTGCATCAGCTCAAACTCTCTTTTGGCGTTAAAAAAACTACTGTCAGGATTTACTAAAGACACACACTGATAAATTAGCGTTGAAAAGGTGTGGACAATGTTATTTTTGCGGTTGGCCTTATTGTATATGCATTAGTAGGAGTTTCCTTTTAGGCGCAAAATGTATGGGAGGAGAGTATTTAAATGAATCAAGCAAGGTGATTTACAAAGATTTGCGCTCTCGTCAATTTACTGGTGTTTGCACCACTATAAAAGCATGTCTTAAACCAGGCGCTAACTGGTAAATTGCACTGGTCATTATGGAAATGATACGGCTGCGCCTGTGTGCTTTAATTTACGTGTTGTTAGTTGCGTTCTGTGCACGTGCAGAACTTAACATTCCCATCGGAGCTTTTATGGAATTGCGCTCTCACGCTAATTTGCTGTGTTTAGTCAATCTGGCCCTAAGGGACCAAGATACTCTCAGAAAAATGTTTTTAAGAGAAAAATTCTAAGGATGCCAACCAAATTGCATTATGTACAGACCATGCTGGAGATGTGATTATTTTATTAACCTCAATCCTGAGGCACTGCACATCCACTCACATTTCCAAATGTTTTATCCAAATCCAACCAATTAGAATTGAGAGTGAGCTGTTCACTATTGTTGGAGTTTTAAATAATAATAATAATACAAAATATTTAAAAACTTGACTATTTTAGGAAGTACAAACCATTAATCATTCCTTGCCATTGCAACAGAATCTCATCACAAAAAGGGATATAACAATGTTCATGTATTTGGTCTTGATAGAATTGCTGCAGAACAAGTAAAGACACTTGCTACTGCCAATACATTCACAAAAACAGATCCACTGGTGTGAGTATGTAAGACATGCTGCTGCTGCACAAATACCATATGAAATGACATGTAGCAGATCCATACAGGTGGAGCTGGGGAAGGTGGTTTCAGAGGAACTGCTCTGAATCTGCTGCAAACTGCTACAGCAAACACTAACCAACTATTTAAATGTTTAGAAGAAAGCTCATTGGCTGCAGATGCAACAGGAACCAATCAGCATGTGTAAACAATATACAGTGCATCTGGAAAGTATTCACAGCGCTTCACTTTTTCCACATTTTGTTATGTTATAGCCTTAATAAATGGATTAAATTCATATTTACATTTTTCCTTAATTCTACAAACAATAACTCATAATGACAACATGAAATAGACAGATATCTTCCTAGAGCTGGCTGCCCGGCCAAACTATGTGATCGGGGAAGAAGGGCCTTAGTCAGGGAGGTGACCAAAAACCCAAAAACCTGATGGTCACTCTGACAGAGCTCCAGCATTTCTCTGTGGAGAGAGGAGAACCTTCCAAAAGAACAACCATCTCTGCAGCACTCCACCAATCAGGTCTTGAACCCGATTGAACATCTCTGGAGAGATCTGAAAATGACTGTGCACTGACATTCCCCATCCAACCTGATGGAGCTTGGGAGTGTCCTGCAAAGAGGAATGGGAGAAACTGCCCAAAAAAAGGTGTGCCAAGCTTGTAGCATCAAACTCAAAAAGAATTGAGGCTGTAATTGGTGCCAAAGGTGCTTCAACAAAGTATTGAGCAAAGGCTGTGAATACTTATGTACATGTGATTTTTTGCATTTTTTATTTTTAATACATTTGCAAAGGTTTCAAACAAACTTCTTTCACATTGTCATTATGGGGTATTGTTTGTAGAATTGAGGAAAAAATAATGAATTTAATACATTTTGGAATAAGGCTGAACAAAATGTGGAAAAAGTGAAGCGCTGTGAATACTTTCCGAATGCACTTTAGTTGTCAGCCAATTGCAAGGACCCATGAGTCTGTGCCTTCATGACATTTTCATGACAGAACTTGGTATTTACCCTATTTTAGATGCATTTTTGCATTTTCAGTTTTTACACATATTGAACTAATGAGAATAAGCGGGATGACTACATTATTTTTTACAAATTTTCAACTCTAATCAGTCCCCAATCATTTACTTATGCAGCAAATTGCTTTGTGTTAAGCAGGATATAAATAAATCACTGGTTGTTACCACTTTATGTTGGGTTCTGGATCACCCTTGTTGGGGTTTATTTGCCCAAAGAGACATCAGTGTGTGCAAGGTTTATAGAAAATGTTATTTGTTACCAAGTTCACCTTGGGTGAAACTCGATTGATTGCAGGGCCCTATCATTCAGCCGGTGCAATGTGACACCAGGTGCAACGCAAGTGTTTTTTGCTAGTTTCAGCCCGACGCAGTTATAATTTTCACGTCCAGCTCCACGTTGTTTAAATAGCAAATGCACTTGCGCCCATCTGTTCACCCATTGGCATCTGGTCTGAAAACCAGGTGTGTTCAGGGCATTGTTGGCGTGCTGCTATTTTGAGGAACTGAAAACGACTGTGCCATTGACCAACAAAAACCTGGTCTAAAGTCAATAGCGCAGTATTTTTTGTGTTATTTAATGGGTGCGTTAGTAATATGTGCCTATAGGCGAGTGCACAATGTGCGTACACTCTGCTTATTATACACACAGGGATGCACAGCAGCACCCATGACTCAAGAGACTAGGTACAAACTTTTTAGATCATGTACCTGGCACGCCGACCATTTTTCCCGTCGTTAAACTAGCAAACGTGGATTTGGACATGCCCTAAGTGCACTTGCGCCGTGCGCTTTAGACCATGCACTCAGATCGTTAAAGGTACCCTAGAATGAGTTGAAACAATATTTTAAATTGTTCTCTGATATCTACATAGAGGGTATGTGACTTATTTAAGGTCAAAAACTGTCCAGATACAGTTTTACATGTCCATTTACAACCCTAGAAATGTTCTGTAAACCCTGTTTTTGCCTTATTTGGAAGGGCCATGAATAATAATGTTGAGCTCTACTCTGATTAGCTCATTTCAGCAGGTCACACAAGTGCAGTTATTCACCAAACACAATCGCAAACAGCACACAGACCGACTGAATGACACTTTAAGCAGAAAATCTCAAATGGAGATGCTGAAATGCAGCTTACTTGTTTATTGGTGTTTTCCAATCATCTGCACGTGCGAGAGAGAGCTCTCTTGCCAGATTGCACGTTTAAGTAAAGCTCCGGATATAATACATGTTCTTTTAACAGAAAAGCTCTGATTGGGGAATTTAAATGACTGAAATCTGGCAACCATCAGACAAGCATGAACACTCGAATGCTCCACTTCGAGGCTATGAAAAGTACTCACATCCCCTGCACAGCCTGGAACATAACATTTATATCCATGATCTGCCGCTTTCACTATATTGTCCTCATCCTCACAATACCTGCAGAATTTCTGTTGATTCAGTGCAGGTCCATGTTAAAACTGCCAGCCTTGAACATGGGCTGGTTATATGCAAATTTGGGGAGGCGTAAATATTAATGATCCTGAGGGTTGCATCACAGTCGGTGTCATGTTGTAAATTGCCCGTTTTTCAGTGATCTTTTTCTAGCACAAGATTTACATATGAAGGAGGAAACAATGGTGTTTGAGACTCACGGTATGTTAGTTCCATGTACTGAACTCTTATTATTCAGCTATAACTCTTATTATTCAGTCTCCTTCCCCATGAGTCACTGGTGCACTTACATTATGCCGAACTTTGTTCCCCAGCTGCCTGCGATGCCTAATGCAAGTTGACTGACTTCCACAGAGACACCTGTTCCCTCGACAAACACCAGTGATGGGTCTGGCATGCTGCACTCCATAACCTGCATGCTGGAAAGACAAAAACACATCTGCTCACCATTTATGGAATATATTCAAGTTAAAGGATTAGTTCACTTTAAAATGAAAATTTCCTGATATTTTACTCACCCCCATCTCATCCAAGATATTCATGTCTTTTTTTCTTCAGTCGAAAAGAAATTAAGTTTTTTGAGGAAAACATTCCAGGATTTTTCTCCACATAATAGACTTCAATGGGAACCAACGGCTGAAGGTCCAAATCAATGCAGTTTCAAAGAAAGGACTTCAGAGGCTCTGACCGATCCCAGATGAGGAATAGGGTCTTATCCAGCCAAACTATTGGCCATTTTCTAAAAAAAAAAAAAAGTACGTACTTTTAAACCATGAATGCTTGACTTCGGTGTTGTTCTTCTTCACGGCATATGACGCCATTACGCCAGAAAGGTCACACGTGATATAGGTGGAAGTACCAATCCAGTGCCGAAAAACTATTGGGCGTTTGATTTAGTCTTTGCACGTTCGTTTTAACACTGGGCCGGTACTTCCACGTACGTCACGTGTGACCTTTCTAACGCAATGACGTCACACGCCATGAAGAATCACAATTACAAGTCGAGCATTCATGGTTTAAAAGTACATTAAAATGTTTTTACTGAAAATGACCTATCGTTCCACTAGATAAGACCCTGTTCCTCAGCTGGGATCATGCAGAGCCTCTGAAGCCCTTCCCTTGAAACTGCATTGATTTGGACCGTCACTATTTGGTTGCCATTGAAATACATTATATTGAGAAATATCTTGGAATGTTTTCCTCAAAAAACTTAATTTCTTTTTGACTGAAGAAAGGAAGACATGAACATCTCGGATGCGATGGGGGTGAGTAAAATATCAAGATATTTTAAAGTGAACTAATCCTTTAACCCAGTAATTTTTTGTAAGTAAAAATAACTGTTTATTACATGTGATGCATAGTAGAACTACTGACTGAATTGTGTTTGAATAAATGCATTTAGTATCTTTGTCAATTCTAAGAACATTTTATTTAGTTCACTTGGTTTGATTGTTTGTTAGTGTACTGACTTTGATAAGGTGTACTCTACAGTGCCGATCCCAATGTCCACCCCACCCTGGACCTCTGGGATTGCAGTAGTCTTCAGTTTGCTTTGTATCCGGACAGACATCATCTGAGACACTGAAACAGATACAACAGCACGTCTTTAGCATCATCAAGACTAAAATATACAAGATTTCATGTACAGTATTTTGAAATTATTAATTCACCGCTGGCCATGTGGGTTTTTAATAAAACTTGGCTGCTTATGCAGGAGAAAGGTGAATTTTATTATTTTATTTTTTTATAAAATTTGTTACATGACTAGATAAATCAGAGAAATGGGACTTTGGGCTTTTCTCTCTTTTTCAAAAAATATTTGAGGGTTAATATTACATATACAGGATGAGCTAATGTATTAAATTTTCGTGTGTATTATTTAATAAATTTTTCTTTGAAATTATGCTATCTTGAGGGATCATTCCCATTCCGCTTTGAAAAATTGCTCCAGCTCATCCAAATTACATGATTTTCAAGCATGGACCTTAAGCTTGAGCTCCAGTCATAGATACTTAATTTGATTTTGATCTGGGCTCTCAGTGGGCCACTCCAGGCCCTTGATTGTCCCTCAAAAACATCTGGACCAACTTTCATGTGTGCTTTGGGTTGTTGTCTTGCCAGAAGACCCAGTGGCGACCTAAAGTTGACAGATTTGTCTGTTGATCATTTAAAATTTTTGCAATAAAATGCTGTTATTTACGAACATAGTGACATATTGTTACGAAACATGGTACATGTCATCGCCAACATGCCTAATGGTGTACTCACACTAGGCGATCTGAACCCCGGTTGTGGCGGTTGACTAGTGTGAGTGCTCCGTACCGTGCCCGGGCAGAGTGGGGAGGGGGCACAATCGCGCTCAGGCACGATACAAGACAACCGTGCCTAATGTGAGTACACCCTAAGAGGGTTGGGGCCAATGCCACCAAGTTGTCAAAAAATGTAGTTAGAAAGATACCAAACATGTCAGGGCTTGCCCTACAACCTGACCTCCACTTTGATTTAGCACATAAACTTTAACAAATGTCTTCTAGGCCACTCATTCGATCGAAATGAAACCACTAAAACAATAACTTGAATGGACGACTTCTGTAATGTTTTGGGAAAATATTGCAATTTTGGTTCTACATGCCTAATGAACACTTTCAGAAGTAAAGAGTCTTTATTTATTTGGCTATATAAACCAATCATTATTTTGGGGGGCAGGGCCAACTAATAACTAATTGTAGACCTGTATATTTTGACTGCATTACCATGTTTTGTCACACAGAAAAACAAACAGAAGAAACCTAAATATGTTGAAATTTTTAGATGCAAGACTCACTTCAAATTTTTGCAATCAAGAAAATTTAAATTTGCCACCAAAACAAATATATGCTGTTTTCTTTTAGATTTGTGCTTGAATCCCAATGATCCCATTCTTTATTTATGTTTCTTGAAGGATTAGTTCACTTCAAAATGAAAATTTCCTGATATTTTACTCACACCCATCTCATCCAAGATGTTTGTATCTTTCTTTCTTCAGTCGAAAAGAAATGAAGTTTTTTTGAGGAAAACATTCCAGGATTTTTCTGCACATAATGGACTTCAATGGGAACCAACGGCTGAAGGTCCAAATCAATGCAGTTTCAAAGAAAGGACTTCAGAGGCTCTACATGTTCCCAAATGAGGAACAGGGTCTTACCTAGCCAAACCATCTGTCATTTTCAAGAAAAAAATAAACATTTATTCACTTTTTAACCTAAATTGCTCATCTTGCACTGCTCTGCGCAACAAAAATGTCAACAAGGTGCCAACAAATTTGCATTAAGTACAGACCATGTGTTGGAGAATTAAATTGATTATATGAAATAGAACTAGGTTATGTATCAATAAAATAACAACTGGGCCTTCTGCAAGAAGAGGGTCCTGAAAGAACATAGAAAACTACTGGAAGATTACATCACTTGATATATGGGCACAGATATGAGGCGCTAGGAGACCAGTAGAGTGCTAAAAGGATGGTACATAAGATGTAATGAGACTGATGGAGCATGGTACATAAGATGTTTTGTTAAAAAAGAGAAGCTCTGAGGATTTTCCGCTAGTAAATCTAAAAGATGCAGAGGTTTGCATTTCAATGTTGCGATATCACAAGGTGGAGCTAGAAAAGAAAAGATGGTTGGAAAGGTGCCCATTAGATGAGGGGAGATAAGAAAACATAACAAATGATGAAGTTTTACTTTGGAAAATTCAGATGTTCAGCTGGCATCTCACTTTGTTGTTCTTACAATGAACTTACAAATCCGATTCCAAAAAAGTTGGGACACTGTACAAATTGTGAATAAAAACAGAATGCAATGATGTGGAAGTTTCAAATGTCAATATTTTATTCAGAATACAACATAGATGACATATCAAATGTTTAAACTGAGAAAATGTATCATTTTAAGGGAAAAATAAGTTGTTTTTAAATTTCATGGCATCAACACATCTCAAAAAAGTTGGGACAAGGCCATGTTTCCCACTGTGTGGCATCCCCTCTTCTTTTTCTAACAGTCTGCAAACGTCTGGGGACTGAGGAGACAAGTTGCTCAAGTTTAGGAATAGGAATGTTGTCCCATTCTTGTCTAATACAGGCTTCTAGTTGCTCAACTGTCTTAGGTCTTCTTTGTGGCATCTTCCTCTTTATGATGCTCAAATGTTTTCTATGGGTGAAAGATCTGGACTGCAGGCTGGCCATTTCAGTCCCCGGATCCTTCTTCTACGCAGCCATGATGTTGTAATTGATGCAGTATGTGGTCTGGCATTGTCATGTTGGAAAATGCAAGGTCTTCCCTGAAAGAGACGACGTCTGGATGGGAGCATATGTTGTTCTAGAACTTGGATATACCTTTCAGCATTGATGTTGCCTTTCCAGATGTGTAAGCTGCCCATGCCACACTCACTCATGCAACCCCATCCCATCAGAGATGCAGGCTTCTGAACTGAGCGCTGAGAACAACTTGGGTTGTCCTTGTCCTCTTTAGTCTGGATGACATGGTGTCCCAGTTTTCCAAAAAGAATATAAAATTTTGATTGGTCTGACCACAGAACAGTTTTCCACTTTGCCACAGTCCATTTTAAATGAGCCTTGGCCCAGAGAAAATGCCTGCGCTTCTGGATCATGTTTAGATATGGCTTATTTTTTGACCTATAGAGTTTTAGCCAGCAATGGCGAATGGCACGGTGGATTGTGTTCACGACAATGTTTTCTGGAAGTATTCCTGAGCCCATGTTGTGATTTCCATTACAGTAGCATTCCTGTATGTGATGCAGTGCCGTCTAAGGGCCGAAGATCATGGGCATCCAGTATGGTTTTCCGGCCTTGACCCTTACACACGGAGATTGTTCCAGATTCTCTGAATCTTTGGATGATATTATGCACTGTAGATGATGATAACTTCAAACTCTTTGCAGTGTTTCTCTGAGAAACTCCTTTCTGATATTGCTCCAGTATGTTTGGCCGCAGCATTGGGGGAATTGGTGATCCTCTGCCCATCTTGACTTCTGAGAGACACTGCAACTCTGAGAGGCTCTTTTTATACCCAATCATGTTGCCAATTGACCTAATAAGTTGCAAATTGGTCCTCCAGCTGTTCCTTATATGTACATTTAACTTTTCCGGCCTCTTATTGCTACCTGTCCCAACTATTTTGGAATGTGTAGCTCTCATGAAATCCAAAATGAGGCAATATTTGGCATGATATTTAAAAATGTCTCACTTTCAACGTTTGATATGTTATCTATATTCTATTGTGAATAAAATATAAGTTTATGAGATTTGTAAATTATTACATTCCTTTCCCATTCAGTCGGTCACTCTTGACGCCACGTCGGAGTACCGACGAATAGGAATCTCGCCCGCGAGAGCCAATCTACTTCGAGTGTAACTAAAACTAGCCAATGCACATTGGCATGCAATGATTGCACCAGGTGCTCATGCCACGCCGTGCGGGTCAAAATGAGACACAGGTGATTGCATCAAATCAGCATTTTCAGAGTGGTAGATGGTTACGACAGATATCACTCCTTACTTCGCAGTCCTTACTGAAGACGGAAGCTGCCTTTCGGAAGCGATCTCTTCTCTCGGTGTTGGTGTGACGGCACAGCAGCGGGTCGTGTGGTTTTCCGATCATCTCTCTTTGTTGTTTGTCAGAACGATCACAAGCCGTTTCTCACAGCCGGTTTGGTGCGCTAGGTGGAGAGCGCTAAAAAGCCGTTCCTACGGCTGGTAAGAGAGCGCCTTCATGTGAGAGAGCGTGCACGTCAGGCTGTACTATCCCCTGATGGTGTCGCCGCGACCCCTCCCCCTGCATGCTTCAGCACCAAGGAGAGCGTCCTTCTGAAAGAGCTTACACAGATAGAGCTTGCATCTTTTTCAAGATGACATTCTATCATGTTTCTGATGTTTCTGGATGCGGTGGTTTCCTGTCACCGAGGGATGGTCATCAGCGCTGTATCTCGTGTTTGGGCGTTCAGCACGCTGAGGCAGCGCTGGTGGATGAATCATGTTCTCACTGCGGGAACATGAACATCTTGGAGTTGCGAATGAGGCTCTGTCTCGATCTAGCCCTTCACAGAGGGTTACTTCAGGTGGTGGCCCGGCTGATTTGAGCCATCCATGAGGTGTGCATCATCCATATCCTGGGGCTCCTCTTGAGGACCAGATGTCCATCGCTGCATCGGAGGGAGGGTCAGAACTCTCTGGAGAGGACGTGTCAGCGCAGGGGGCTCCTCCGGGAAGACCCGCTGTGCCCGATACTGATCCGGAGATGATGGCTATGCTTTCCCGGGCTGCCGAGAGAGTCGGGCTCGTATGGAACCCTCCACCGTGTCCCGAACCCTCAAGGCTGGATGATTGGTTTCTCGGGGTGGCCCGTGCTGGTTCTCAGCGCCCCACCCCGGTCCCTTTTTTCCCGGAGGTGCACAAGGAGCTCACTAGTTCATGGACGGCACCTTTTACTGCCCGAAACCGGCCCAGTGGATCCTCCTCCCTCACCACCCTCGATGGCGGACCTGCAAAAGGATACACGCAGGTTCCTCCCGTGGAATGGGCCATTGCTATGCAACTGTGCCCTAACTCCACTTCCAGGGGTTACCCGTGTCTTCCGTCCAGGGCCTGTGGGTACTCATCCGATCTGATCGGGAAGGCCTACCAGGCTTGTGGAGAGGCAGGCTCCGTTTTACACACTACGGCGTTGTTGCAGGTCCATCAGGCTCTGAAGACCTTGCACGAGGGTGGTCACGATCCCACAGTTCTCCAGGAACTGAGAACCGCAACGGACCTCGCGCTCGCGGCAACGGTTCTTACGCGCGCAGGCAGTGGGTCGTGCGATGTCCACTATGGTGGTCCAGGAACGCCATCTCTGGCTGTGTCTGGCGGACATGAGGGGACATGATCCTCCCCCTTCACCAGCGGGCAGCAGTGGACAACCCCCTCATGTTCCTGCTGCCCACCTGTGGAATCTGGTAAGTGTTGCACCACACACTCTCTCACCTCGCTGCGGGCTGCCTCCATGAGACAGCCGCCCCAGTCTGGTACCTGCATTCCACCTCGCCGCCCCACGGTGGGTACGCCGGTGGTCCCTATGGGACCAGGGCTTTGCAGTCATGACTGGTGCTGTTCCCATACCACGCTGTGATGCACTGAGTTAATACACTTTCTATCGCCCCTAAATAGAACGTTTTCAGGATAGCTGGTGAAACCCTGAATTTGGTGCAGGTGGTACAGTCTTTGCCTGGGTTTTTTTGGAGCAGTCCAGGTCAGGTCCTCGGAGATGTTTACACCCAGGTACTTGAAGCTGCTCACTCTCTCTACTGGTGACCCGCTGATCATGAGGGGGGAGTATGTCCATTGCTGTCTCTTCCTGAAGTCCACAATCATTTCTTTGGTCTTGCCAACATTCAGAGAGAGACAGTTGTCCTGGCACCATGATGTTAGATGCTCCACCTCGTCCAAGTATGCCGTCTCATTGTTGTTGGAGATGAGGCCCAGGACAACAGTATCATCAGCAAATTTGATGATAGAGGTGGAGCTGTGTGTGGACAAACAGTCATGTGTGTAGAGAGAGTAGAGCAGGGGACTCAGGACACAGCCCTGTGGAGCTCCCACACTCAGGGGGATGGAGGTGGAGGTGAACTGGCCTATTCTCACCACCTGAGGCCTGCCAGTGAGGAAGTCCTCAATCCAGTGGCAGAGAGAAGGATTCAGGCCGAGATCCAGGAGTTTGGAGGTTAGCTTGATGGGAACTATGGTGTTAAAGGCTGAGCTATAGTCAATAAATAGCAGCCTTACGTAGTTCCCACTTTTGCTGTCGATGTGAGTGAGGGAGGAGTGGAGGACATGAGAGATGGCATCTTCAGTCGATCTACTGGGACGATAGGCAAACTGAAGAGGGTCCAAAGTGTCAGGAATGTAGGCGCAAATGGTGCTTTTAATGAGTCTCTCAAAGACCTTCATGACTATAGACGTGAGAGCCACTGGACGATAGTCATTTAGGCAAGAGGGTTTACTGTTCTTAGGGACAGGGATGATGGTGGATTTTTTGAAGGAGGTGGGGACCACAGATGTAGCGAGGGACTCATTAAAGATAGATGTAAACAACCCGGCGAGCTGATCAGCACAGGACCGTAGAACACGACCTGAAATACCATCCGGCCCGGCAGCTTTCCTGACGTCCACATGCTTGAGTGCTCTCCGAACTTCATCCTCTGAGACAGAGATCACGTGGTTGTTGCTGCTCTGAGTAATTTCCTCTAACGCGCCACTTAGCGGAGTCGCGTTGCCGCGGTTACAGTCAAAGCGAGCGTAGAAAGAGTTTAACTCATTCACAAGCGATGGATCAGCGCTCACCTCTGCAGAGGATTTAGATCCAAACGAGCAGATGGACCTCAGACCTTGCCACATGCGCCGCGAGTCGTTGAGTTGGAAATGAGACTCCACTCTGTCTTTATATCGGAGCTTTGCGGCTTTAACTGCATGCCGCAGAGCATAACAGGATGATTTGTATTCATTCATATTCCCTGAATGGAGACTGGCGTTGTAAGCAGCAGTGCGTGCTTTCACTGCCGCGCGGACTGAATTGTCCACCCACGGTTTCTGATTTGAGAAGGACGTTATTGTTATTGTTTGTGTGGCTTGCTCTGTAAGCGTGTTGATGAAGCAAAGCGCCACGTCTGTGAACTCATTTACGTCGACTGAACTCGCCGAACATGTCCCAGTCAACATCATCCAGAGCTGCCTGTAGCGCGTCTCTGAGTGGGGTGACCAGCGCTTAACTTCCCGCCTCACCGGGGGTTCCTGAACGAGCTTTTGTTTGTATTCGGGAGTGAGGAAAATGGCGGCATGATCCGATTTGCCAAACGCTGGAAGTGACCGCGCTTTATAGGCGTTCTTGAACGGAGAGTAGCAATGATCGAGCGTGTTTGCTCCTCGTGTAGGACAGGAGACGTGCTGGTGAAAGTTTGGCAGGACTTTCTTTAGGTTTGCTTTGTTAAAATCGCCCGCGACAATGAATGCCGCGTCGGGATGTTGGTTTATGATGCCGCTGGCAACATCACGAAGGCCAGATAAAGCCAGCGCTGTGTCTGCCTGCGGTGGAATGTAAACAGCGGTCGCGACAACCGCAGAAAACTCCCTCGGCAGATAGAATGGATGGCAAACGATTGTTAAATGTTCCAGATGAGGCGAGCAGGACCGCGAGAGAATGGTGATGTTCCTGGGATTGCACCATTTCTTGTTGATCATGAAGCATACTCCACCGCCTTTAGATTTACTGGCCTCAGCTGTTCTGTCCATCCGAAAAACAGAGAAGTTCTCCGACGGCGTCACAGCTGTGTTCCGGATCGCGGGCGTGAGCCATGTTTCAGACAAACAATAGATGTTACAGTCTCTCATGTCCTGTTGAAAACTTATCCTGGCTCTAAGATCGTCCATCTTATTATCCAAGGATTGAACATTTGCTAGAAGAATGCTCGGGAGAGGAGGACTGAATGCCCTTTTCCTCAGTCTGTTACGGATACCAGCGCGTTTCCCACGGTGTTTCTTGGTTCTACGCCGCCGGCTCTGTCCATTGTTCAACTCGGCGTTCCGAAGAATCTCAGATGGCCACAGAGTATCGGCGAAAGTGTCCTGAAACAGTCCAGTGTAGAGGTAACCAATGTCCAAAAGAGTTTTGCTGTCATAGTAGATCAATGCAGATGATAAGTTTGTAAAAATTGAGAGTAAAAGAAAGTAAAATAGTAAATAAAAGCACAGTCTTCGCAGAGCAACCTGAACGGCGACCAAACACGGCGGCGCCATTTAGGTATTCAGATGATCACGATATATCGATATATCCGCCTATCATGACCACATAGAAGGTAAGTCGGTTGGGAAGCACGACCTGGTTGTCAGGTTCCTTAGGGGGGCGAGACGGTTAAATCCTCCTCTTGGGATCTTGCTCTGGTGCTCCGAGCACTCCAGAATGCCCCATTCGAGCCTTTGCAGTCAGCAGAGCTAAAGATTCTGTCTATGAAGACTTTGCTGTTGGCTGCATTGGCCTCCATCAAGAGGGTAGGGGACCTGCAGGCATTTTCGGTCGATGAATCGTGCCTAGAGTTTGGGCCGGGTAATACCCACATGGTACTAAGACCCTGGCCTGGCTATGTGCCCAAGGTTCCTACCACTCCCTTCAGGGACCAGGTGGTGAACCTGCAAGCGCTGCCCCCGGAGGAGGCAGACCCAGCCCTAACTTTGCTCTGACCCGTCTGCGCTCTGCGGATCTACGTGGATAGAACTCAAAGCTTCAGAACCTCAGATCAGCTCTTTGTCTGTCACGGAGGCCAGCAGAAGGGAAAGGCTGTCTCCAAGCAGAGGATGGCCCACTGGATAGTGGATGCCATCACCTTGGCTTACCAAGCTCAAGGTGTGCCCTGTCCGCTCAGGGTGCGAGCACACTCTACTAGAAGTGTTGCATCCTCCTGGGTGCTGGCACATGGCGCCTTGCTGTCAGACATCTGTAGAGTTGCGGGCTGGGCGACACCCAACACGTTCGCTAGATTCTATAGCCTACGTGTAGAGCCGGTCTCCTCCTGTGTTCTCACCTCAAACGGGTAGAAGCACTGAGAGGCCCCGGCTCTTGTTGGCTTGCTGCGCTCCGGCGCTCTTATTCTCCAGAAGCAAACTCTGTGAGTCCTTCATCACCCTCGGTGCCGGACGTCGCGGAACGTCGGGCATCAGGCCCCTTGCCGCTGAATCCTTGAGAACCGGTAATGGGCTGGGGTTATATGAGTGACCCTGCGGGGATCCCATATTTTCAGGACTTCCTGGTGTGAGCCCCGTCTCATCAGGTAAGAGAGCTCAGGCGGCTCACACTGGGCACTGGAAGGGGGCAGAGGCCATGGCACTTTGGTAGGGATTCCTATTCGTCGGTACTCCGACGTGGCGTCGAGAGTGACCGATTGAATGGGAACGTCTCGGTTACGTATGTAACCCTTGTTCCCTGAAGGAGGGAACGGAGATGCCACGTCCAGTCGCCATGTCCTCTGTACCCTCCTGGGGTGCCTGTCTACCTACTTGGCTCCTCAGCAAAAGGCTGATTTGATGCAATCACCTGTGTCTCATTTATACCCGCACGGCGTGGCATGAGCACCTGGTGCAATCATTGCATGCCAATGTGCATTGGCTCGTTTTAGTTACACTCGAAGTAGATTGGCTCTCGCAAGCGAGATTCTTATTCGTCGGTACACCGACGTGGCGTCTCCGTTCCCTCCTTCAGGGAACGAGGGTTACATATGTAACCGAGACGTTTTCATTCACAATTTGTACAGTGTCCCAACTTTTTTGGAATCGGGATTGTAGAATATTCATAATTTGGCGAAGCCGAGCCAGGAGAGGAAAGGGCTGAGCGGGTTCCGCCGGTGGGTGTGCTGGAAGAGGCCTCACAAAATAAAAGGCGAGCCATATTTGCTTAGCAAATTTGCTTATATTTTGTTTCATGTGGTCCTTTGTGAGCTGCTTGCCTAAGGTAACTGCCTAAAAAGCCTTACCAAATGAACCACAATTGATTATGACCAAGTAAAATGCTTAAATGTATAATTATATTTAAACACAAATAGAGATGTCATTTCCAGGTCTCAGTGGATGGCGCATGCGTAGTCTATATCACGCAAGAAGTGCTGCATGTTTAGAAGTAGAAACGCAAGAAGTGCATTTACACACAAGAGGAGCTGCGTGTTTGCCTATATATATATATATATATAAAATATATATATATATATATATATATATATATATATAAAAAAAAACTGTATTAAAATAGTTTTATACATATAAACTAGTTTGATAAATGTCTGAAAGAGTCAGTGCATTGTGGAAAAGAGTTGTTCCAATTAGAGTGGAAGAGTAAATGATATAAATGATCATAAATGATCAACGGACCAATACTTTGATTATTTATAATGACTCAAACAAGACCGGCGCCGTGAAGTCTACAGACCGACAGGTTAATGGTGCTAAAAGGACACAAAGCAGGCCTTGTGCAGCCCACGAGGCACCGTCATAAACAACAGCCCCCACCTCCACACATACCAAAGGACATCCGAATAGATTATATGACTTTTAACTTAGTTATTCTTCATTTTAGGTGTACTGTTCCCTGTATGTATGCATGCTTTTTGTTATAACCATTTTAGATGTGTTTTGATAGGGTATAAACTTATAGCCAGTGAATGCTTAAGGAAGAATGACGTCAATCCTCGCTGCCTTTTTAATTCTTAAGTTAAACTCCCCATTCTTGGTCTCGAAATCTTTGTCTCGCAATTTGTAGGCCGGCTAGGTGCGTTGTGTGGTACTATGATGCATCAAACTCTTTCTTTCATGCCAAAACCCCAAAGTCTGCATACCAAAACCCCCAAGTCTGCTTATCTAAGAGAGCCATAAAACATGTTAATGAGGCGAGACCCAAGACAAAGGGAGATTTCCCGCTTCTGAGTTCCTTCGCTCTGAGTGGCTGTTCCGACAAAAGAGGCGTGCCCCGTCACGTCCCTTTAAGATGGGCCACAAACGCTTCTCGCTCTCTCTTCATTTTGCTTCCTGTTGCCAGCTCTCTTCTTCTTTTGGCTTTCCTCCTTCCTCTTCTTCTTTGCCATCTTCCAACGGATCTCATCGCACAAAGGAACCAAAGTTGAATTTCCCGCGGACTCCAAGGACACACCCTGCAAGTTTGAAACACGGACCGGATCGCGGAATTTCCACACACACACAAACGCGCGACCAAGGAAACATATGCAAGTATCCCTTAAGCTGTCGTTATAAAGTCTTGAGCTTATACCAATAAGTTGGACGGATTTCTGGCTTGTGCTCAATAGGTTGTGTCGATAGTATCACCGTTGCCTTCTGTCTCTCCCTCTCTCTCTCTCACACTCTCTCTCTCTCTCCTTCCTTCTTTCAGTTAATTTGTGTATGTTTGTTTATTGTTTGTTGATTTATTAAAATATATATATTCACACGTGATTGTGCTTGAGTTGCTCATACATAGGTCACTTTTACGTTGAACCGACCCTGTTACAAATTAAAAGAAAGATACTTCTCGTGGCCAGAGAGGTGTTGTTTAAGAGTTATTAAAAGGGAGATATTTGGTGGACAATTATCCGTCCTTTGAACTCAATTCTAGAATCAAAGAAATTTCTAAAAGTTGAATCAAGCCCTAGATATTAATAATTGTTATAATCCGTTATAATCAACTGTTAATATCCAAATTCCCCTCTGTGCCAATTTATGCACGTTTGATCGTAACACGATTAAACGCATGCATAAATCCCGCACCATTTCCCCTGGGGCTAGATATTAGCTACAGGGGTCAGTGAATATTTTGTGGAATAAAGTATAGTTGTTTGCTCCAGTAGGAGCACGTTATTGTTTAAGGCTTTTAGGAAGGCAAGAAGGGAGACAAATTGCTGTTAACAGATCCAGCTATATTATCAGTAATTGCAACCGCTAGCGGAAGGTCACCATTGGATAACGGACAGACAATATTGGCTTTTAGTGTCCTTCACTGGAGATCTTGTTTGAACAGAGAGACGGGAAAAATCAGCCTAATGCCATATTAACATTGGCATTATGTCACTGACAATGTTCATATGAATTACTCACTGAATAAATAAAACCCAAAGTGAGACGCAAAAAGAAATACATTTTGTAATAATTGCTGCAGGAACTAAAAATATTCCAAAAAGCTGGTTCTTCCTTTTATTTGGACATTTTCCAGGTTGCAAATGCTGTGATTAAGACAGAGAGACAAATCCTAAACCAACAAGAGAGGAAAACTTTGGTTGAAGTGTTTGAGCCATTGGATTTTATTATCTGTACAAAAAGTGAATTGCATGTCTCAATCACTATACCAACACCTGTGCCACAAAATGTAACACCAGCCAATGGGCAGCAACCCAATGCACCAGTGGTCATATATATGCCAGAACAAAAGAAACAATGGAAGCAACCAACAACAACAAAGAGGAAGACAATATAAAAACTATCAGCAAAGGATGAATGATCGTCAAGGAATTTGCTGGGGATGCAATCAACCTGGACATACTAAGAGAGACTGTCCCACCAACCCATGGCCACAGGAAATGCAACAGACAAACCAAGCACAGAGGATATGGCACCAGAACCCACAAGCTCAGATCCAAGGACCAGTCAATCCATTGCGTGGTCCTGATATGGGTTACTAGGGATGCCCAGAGAATCCTACGGGGAGAAGTCAGCTACCAATAATATCTTACAATGCTGACCAAGAACTTTAAATTTTGATGATCTGTCTTTTGCTTTCTCTGAAATCCCTTTTTGCCAGCTCTTTTCTCAGGGCTAACTCCCCTTTCTTTATCCATTCATCACTCCTTCCTAAGTCTTACTCTAACACCATTATATCTGGAAAACTTTAATTAGATGTCTCTCTTTTCTTTCTTCAGATTTTTTAGCTTGAATGTAACATTTGTATCCAAAACAATGTCAGAAAATGTGTGTACATGGCAAAACAGACAAACGTTAAATTGGTCATTCGCAGGAGAAGGGAGGTGTTTGTGTAATATTTGAAACAATAGCAAAGATAGCAAATTCCACCATGTAAATAGTGAATCCGCCATGGCGTGAGCACAATTGGCTTTTAAAGGGAATGGGAGATGAGACTCTGATTGGTTTATTACACATTATGCCCAAAACACACCCATGACACATTAAGAGACTAGGGACAACCCTTTTTAGATCATGTACCTGGCACGCCGACCATTTTTCCTGTCGTTAAACAACCAAACGTGGATTCGGATACGCCCTAAGTGCACTTGCGCCGTGCGCTTTAGACCATGCACTCAGATTGTTACAATAGGGCCCGAAGTCTCCTTCCCCATGAGTCACTGGTGCACTTACATTATGCCAAACTTCGTTCCCCAGCTGCCTGTGATGCCTAATGCGAGTTGACTGACTTCCACAGAGACACCTGTTCCCTCGACAAACACCAGTGATGGGTCTGGCATGCTGCACTCCATAACCTGCATGCTGGAAAGACAAAAACACATCTGCTCACCATTTATGGAATATTTAACACAGGCATCAAGTTAAAATAACTGTTTATTACATGTGATGCATATAAGAACTACTGACTGAACTTCATGTAATTGCGTTTGAATAAATGCATTTTGCATCTTTGTCAATTCTAAAAACATTTTATTTAGTTCACTTGGTTTGATTGTTTGTTAGTGTACTGACTTTGATAAGGTGTACTCTACAGTGCCGATCTTGATGTCCACTCCACCCCGGACCTCTGGGATTGCAGTTGTCTTCAGTTTGCTTTGTATCCGGACAGACATCATCTGAGACACTGAATACACGTACAGAAACAGATACAAGCTAAAGATGATGTCTTTAGCATCATCATGACTAACATATACAAGATTTCATGTATTTTAAAGGAACATGCCGGCTTTTTGGGACTTTAGCTTATTCACCGTATCCCCAGAGTTAGATAAGTCCATACATACCATTCTCATCTGCGTGACATAACTCTGTCTGATGCACCCACCGCTAGCCTAATTTAGCACAAAGACTGGAGGTAAACGGCTCCAGCTAGCCTACTGCTCAATAAGTGACAAAATAACGCCAACATTTTCCTATTTACATGTTGTGACGTGTATAGTTACATTGTGTACTAAGACGGAAAATGAAAAGTTGTGATTTTCTAGACCGATATGGCTAGGAACTATACTCTCATTGCTGCATAATAATCAAGGAACTTTGCTGCTGTACCATGAGTGCAGCGGCGCAATGTTATTACGCAGCGCCTGAAAATAGGCTAACGTCCATCAACATAACCAACTTGACAACCTGCTTGCACAGGGAGCGTGCTGGGAAATATTTTCAGGCGCTGTGTAATATCATTGCGCTGCTGCACCCATGGTACGGCAGTGAAGTTCCTTGATCATTACGCAGGAATGAGAGAATAGTTCCTAGACATATCAATGACAACTTTGTCCTGTGTTGGCCAGCATAGCTTCTCTATGTGCTTCGAAAGGGAGGGGAAAGCGGTGGGTGATTGCAATTCACAACCTCACCACTAGATGCCGCTAAAACTCACTCACTGCACCTTTAAAGCGGCACTCCTTGACGCAAAGGCATAATTTAACTCACCATATTGCGTTTTTAGTTTTGGTAGAATGATTATTCAAAGCATTCTGGATTGTATATTCTTATGTAAGTGCATTAATCTGTGCGGGTGGCTTGTCTGTGTAAAAGAGATTCAACGAATGCCTGCATTGAAAGTGTTTTATTAATGGATTGTATATTGTGTATAATTAATGTATAAAGCAGGACTGGGCTGAGAGCCTGTGAGCAGAACGAGGCCAGAGAAGCGAATGCTAATGAGAGACGCCTGCACGACACACTGGAGCGAGAGAGGACCAGGACATTTTACATTGCTGTTTTTATTATGCTTATATGTCACAGTAAGTTTCTGCCGCTCCATTTGTCTTGTTTATGTATATTTCATGATTAAAGTTACATTTAACATCCTCCTTCTTCTTTCCTGAACTTGAACTTTGTTACTCATACAGGTCAGTTTACAAAAGATTTAAACAAAAAGACTAACAATGTTGAGCTCTGTAACAATGATTATTTTTCTGTCGATAAAGGTATTCAAACAGTTGCTCACCTCTCTAACAAAACACATCAAAAAATAAAGTGTCTATGGTGTTTCCATGGTTTCAAAAAAACATTTAAAAAAAAACAGAAATCGAGGGTAACGTCGATATGATATCATTGACAGGAGATGTGATGACATGGGTTGTTACACTGGTTAAAATTGTTGATTTCTCTGGATTTAAACATTGTTGGAAACATTTGGGATAATGTAAGTACACAAGTCAACAAAATATAACACTGTTCTAGTGGTTTTCGATATTTTAATCCAAAAATCAGGTATCGGTCATGTCAAACTGAAACTCACAATAATGAATGTTGTTAGATGTCATTTCAGATCAATGCAGTGAAGAACTTACCACCTCTGAGACCCTTCTCGGACAGAAGAGCTTTTAATGCAGGATAATCTGCATATGTGTATGTGAATATCATCAGGAAATAAATGACCCGCTGCATCCTTCAACTCCTGCTGGGTACGACAAAATATATCACACATGAGATGAATCTGTCTTTCAGCTTCTGACAGGCATTTACACTGCAATTAAGCTTAAAACATATCACGTCTGGTACATCAATTTATTATTGAAATTACTGATTGTACATTTAGTTCCAATTTTGGTGTTAACTCTCACATCATTTTTTTTTTTTTTTGTCAAGATGAAAATACTCTAACCAAACATCACATCAACTGTAATATGATAAAATAATCTGATGTGTATGTATGGTTAATGTATGCTGTGTATTAAGTGCATTGGTGAAGTATAAAATAAATATTCTTTATTTTAATCTTTATTTAAATGGCTCCAGCAGCAGATAACACGTCTGAGATGTTAGTCTGTACTTATACTGTATGTATGCCCCCGCATCCCAATGCCTCTTCAGACGATTTGTCATTTATCAGTAAGTGTGTTCCTGTAAAGGAACCCATGACCTTTGCATTGCTAAAAGAGTGTATATTTTATCGTTGCAAATCAAGTCTAATGTCAGTCATGATCCTCTGTTCAGCTGCATTAAAGTCACTTCCTTAAATTATACAGAACTGATACTCAAAACACATTTGCTTATTTAAGGATCCTGATCAGAAACACACACACACACACTTTATATATAGCAGTGTGTTTAAGATCACAGTTTAACAGTTGACCACATTATTTATTTTGTTCTACTGTAAGCAGTAAATGTTTTTAATTAAGAAAACTATTTTCATTTCTCTTTTCTAGTAGTCATTATTTTTTTATCTCAAAGCTAACAACAAATGCCTTTAAGACTGCTGATCAATTTTAGCTAAGTAAATGCATAGGCATGCATGGCAGGGGTTTGATTTCCTCACATTTTGACAGTGTGAGCAGTGATCTGTGTGCTGAGATTCATCCCTCAGAACGTTAGAGGCACAGCAATCTTTTACAGCCTTGCGCCTTATGAGTAGCACAGCAGAGAAGAAAGCAGCTATTTCTAATTTATATTTAGCCGGACAGCACATTTATATTTATCAATTGGGAAGATGCTTTTATCTAAAGTGACTAATGGTGGTTTTAAGTTTTACATCTGATAAGCATGTATATTTCTTGACAATCAGACCTTGGCATTCCATTCTACCAGTTGAGCTTCAACAGTTTGGTATGCTTATATTTATAACTAACATGAATCCCTTGTAGGGAAAAACAAGTTAAAAAAGTATAAAATATTTAATAATCACTTTCTTATTCAAATTTGACATCTGAAATTGTAAGAACATACCTCAAAACGCACAGCACAGCCAGGTGTCTGAAGGGAAAGTGAGTATTTCTCTGTGAGTGTTTCCTCAAAAGCTGCTTTGAAAGAACACCATTCACACGGGAGGGGTGAGTGTTCAGTTCCTGCTTTGGGTGTCTTTAAATATTAAAGGATAATTACTAGGGCTGTCAATCGATTAAAAATAAAACATTTAATTAATCACACATACTTGTATAACTAGTCATCATAGTCAATTTATAATTGTTTAGAAAGCTGTTGTCAGCAAAAAAAAAAAAAAAAAAAAAAAAAAAAAAAAAGCTGCTCCGATTACTTCAAGCAGACACACTGAAAATGTCAGAACCTGTTCAGCCTTATGTTCAAACCGGAGTTGGACAATGATGGCGAGATTCATGAACTGACAGCATTTGAAATAAGACAGGACGTTTCTGAATGGTTAGTTGATGAAGTTATGAGTTAACTATCTTCAAGTCATTGATTAGCATATTCTGTCATGATAATCTATAAATCGCCAGTGTGGGAATTGTTGTGAGATGCACAGAGCCAGAGAATATCTGCTGCATGAAAATATAACAGGTATAGTTTAGTTTAATTGTGGTTATAACTTATGTTGTCATCTTGCTTTTATGACATGCTATTGCATTTGTATTCGTACTGTATTGTAATAAATTTGAAAAGACGGACAGCTTGAGCAACTCCCAAATGTACTCAACTAATGAGTGGAAGTATGCGTCCTTTAGATCTATCGTGACAAACCAGTTCTCGGATCTGATTTGAGTCACGATCTGTTTTAAAGTTAACATCTTGAATTTGCGTTTCTTGACTGCATGCTTCAGATGATGAAGATCTAAAATAGGACGTAACCCTCCATCCTTCTTTGGCCTGACTCCCTGTTAGGTGGAGGGACCCGTTCTATAGCCTCCTTTGCTAAGAGTGTTTTTACTTCTTGTTCAATCACCAGAGCCTGCTCGGGATGCACTAATGTTAGCAACACAATGAATTGAGGTGGACATGAACCAAACTGGATTCTGGAACTCTTCTCTACAATATGCAGGACCCACTGAGATACATTCTTGAGAAGTTTCCATTCTGTTAGAAAATTTACTAAGGGAACCAGCCACTCGAGGCTGGCCTCTGGTGTACTGGTATCCTCAACCTTGGGGGCCTGAAACATTCTGGCAGGACACACCCGATTTAGCTGCTTTTTGAACCTCCTTAGAGGGTGCATGCTCGACATGACCGAGGCACAGAGGATAGCGGGGTTGGCTGACCGGCCTCTAGAGGGCGACGAAGTGGAACGGCACTGTATACTGAGGTGTACACCACTCCACCCCATGGCTGGTAGAGTCAGGGCTCTTTTGAGTTGAAGCCTTCTTAGCGAGAAGAACTGTCCTCAGATCAGGCTTCTACTTCGAAGGCTTCGACTGAAAGTATCACCTCTGCCCCCATGATTGATTCTATCAAGAGAGAACGCCTCCGCCTGCTTTTTAGTCTCCTGGAACCTCTCGACGACGTTGCTTACTGCGTCGCCAAAGAGGCCAGAGGGAGACAGGATGGCGTCAAGCAAAAAGGCTTTGTCCTTCTCCTTTATATCTGACAAATTAAACCATAAATGCCTCTCTGTGGCCACCAGGGCTGCTATAGACGGCCCTGTTGCTCTGGCGGTCTCCTTGGTGGCCCAAGGAGAAAAAAAAATCTGTGGCCCGACGCAGCTCTCAAATTGCGTCGGACCTCACCTCACTGCCACCCAAATCCATCAGCAGATCAGCCTGATATGCCTGCAGTAATGACATCATGTGCAGACATGCACCAGTTTTGTAGTGTATATTACACTTGTGTGAGGAACTGTTTGGAGTGGCATTGCAGCAAACATATTGTCAACATTATTCTTTTGTGTTATCATATTTTTTTACTTTAGATTTACTAGGAATTGAATTGATATTGAAACTTTGTAGAAGAAAAGTAAAATCATATAGATCCATGAAACATGTACCTGTATGTATTCACACTGATAAAGAACAGTTTGGAAGACACAATTTGAAATGTTATAGATTCACTCAGTTGAAATATGCTGTTTTGTGAATAACGATTTAAACGAATGACTACCTTGTCTTTAACACCCTGAAAAATCGTTGGGGCCAAAGGGCATTCTCCCTGCTAGCATCATCAGCTCTCTCCAAAGTCTGTTCATGCTGGCCAATGCTGTCTCATCAACATATGGTTACATTTTTTTAAATTCTACGTGTTTTTTGAGTAGATAACCGATAGTATATTTTCTGGTCTGTAATATCTGTATATAACATCTGGTCTGTAAATCGCCTGAAGCAATCAATCGTTAATGCTTGTTGAGGACCTGTGTGGTGATTTTCTTAACAAAAAAATTATACTTCAGGTTGAATTTAAGCTAAATCATTACTACCGGGGCATCAGATGTTATCTTTATACATCAATCTTCTGGGAAGATAAAAAAGATACAAATTTATTAAAACATTACAGATTTTATTTAGATCTAATTTAAACTTATTTTCGACTCTGGAAAGGCGTTAGCAGACTAACTTTACATGTGCTGTGACATGATGCACAGAGGTTCATCTGGTGACTCCTCCTGTCTCTGTGTGGATCTGAAGCATTCATTTCATAGTGGAGTTTGCTGGGAGGATCTGGGGCTGTTTCGTAAACCATTGGCTGTTTTATCATTTCATAAAGAACTACTTCAACTCTCAAAATGTAAGGTGATTTTAATATTTACAATTAGATTTAGCTAAAAGTATAACTAAAAGTGTTCAAATAATGTTTAATATCATATTTGTTAATATACATTGTGTATTATACACTCACCTAAAGGATTATTAGGAATGTCAGAATGGGAAAGAAAGGTGATTTAAGCAATTTTGAGCGTGGCATGTTTGTTGGTGCCAGACGGGCCAGTCTGAGTATTTCACAATCTGATCAGTTACTGGGATTTTCACGCACAACCATTTCTAGGGTTTACAAAGAATGGTGTGAAAAGGGAAAAACATTCAGTATGCGGCAGTCCTGTGGGCGAAAATGCCTTGTTGATGCTAGAGGTCAGAGGAGAATGGGCCGACTGATTCAAGCTGATAGAAGAGCAACTTTGACTGAAATAGCCACTCGTTACCACCGAGGTATGCAGCAAAGCATTTGTGAAGCCACAACACGCACAACCTTGAGGCGGATGGGCTACAACAGCAGAAGACCCCACCGGGTACCACTCATCTCCACTACAAATAGGAAAAAGAGGCTACAATTTGCACAAGCTCACCAAAATTGGACAGTTGAAGACTGGAAAAATGTTGCCTGGTCTGATGGGTCTCGATTTCTGCTGAGACACTCAGATGGTAGAGTCAGAATTTGGCGTAAACAAAATGAGAACATGGATCCATCATGCCTTGTTACCACTGTGCAGGCTGGTGGTGGTGGTGTAATGGTGTGGGGGATGTTTTCTTTGCACAATTTAGGCCCCTTAGTGCCAATTGGGCATCGTTTAACTGACACGGCCTACCTGAGCATTGTTTCTGACCATGTCCATCCCTTTATGACCACCATGTACCCATTCTCTGATGGCTACTTCCAGCAGGATAATGCATCATGTCATAAAGCTAGAATCATTTCAAATTGGTTTCAATGAACATGAAAATGAGTTCACTGTACTAAAATGGCCCCCACAGTCACCAGATCTCAACCCAATAGAGCATCTTTGGGATGTGGTGGAACGGGAGCTTTGTGCCCTGGATGTGCATCCCACAAATCTCCATCAACTGCAAGATGCTATCCTATCAATTTGGGCCAACATTTCTAAAGAATGCTTTCAGCACCTTGTTGAATCAATGCTATGTAGAATTAAGGCAGTTCTGAAGGTGAAAAGGGGTCAAACACAGTATTAGTATGGTGTTCCTAATAATCCTTTAGGTGAGTGTATTTTGTATTCGCTTAATTTAAAATAGAGATAAGTTCCTTTTATAGAACTGTGTGTGTGTGTGTGTGTGTGTGTGTGACGTGCAGGTAGAAGCACACTACGAAGGAGTTAAGGAAAACAAAAGTCTTTAATCCAATTCACAAGTGTAGAAGGGACAGAACACGTACACACAACCATGTGTAGACTAACAATAACCAACGAAGGACTGGACAACACAGGGAGTATAAATACACAGGGTGAAGGAGGGGACTAATTAGACACAGGTGGAGATGATAAACTATTCAGGGATAAATGAGAACAGGTGCAGACATGACAAAACATAATTGTGACATTACTCCCCCCTCGGAAAGGCACGTCATCGCGCCATGAAAAAGACAACGTAGCAAGTAACAATGAGGTAGAGGTTTTGGTGGAGGGCATGGAGCTGGTGACAGACAGGTGCCTGGGGTAGGCGGGCACCGGTACCATATATATATATAATTTTATAACACTATTAAAACTACAGATGTTGTATTTTGTGTGGTTTGCTAGTTATTCTGACTAGACCACTAGTTATAGTACGCTCTCTGACCATCCAATCAAAGGACAGGAAAATGCCAATGTTATTTTATGCCTGCTAGATGGCCCAGTGAACGCCATCTCAAAATCTGATTGGCTGTTTAAATCTGAGTGATCATCTGATTGGTTAAAGCACACAGTTTCATTGCCATTCATTTTAAGCTAGAGGCTCCCGCAATACCGATTCTGAAGGCCTCAAGGAAGATTTATTTGACCCTGGCAACACATGATGCCTGAAATATGATTGGATAAAAGCTCTAACATACATAAACACTACTGGAAGCAGCAACCAAGAGAAAAGCAATGCAATTAAGAAAATAGACTACTGGGAATAATTTAACACACATTCATGGAAAAAAAAATATAAAAATTCTGACAGTGATTAGGCCAGCAGAGAAGGCCTTGCTGGCCCTGATGGCCCACCACTGATATTCACCATAGCCTTGGTCATATTCACCATAGCCTTGGCTTCAAAATATTTAAGGATTTAATTTAAAATATTTTTTATATATATATATATATGTGTGTGTGTGTATGTAATCGCATCACACCAGCCTTCCATGCAAGCCAGATTATTTATGAAAATTTACTCAAATTAATACAGTTATTAGTTATTAGTTATGTTGTGCAGTTCATGTTGATGTATCTTAGAGGCTTGTCAGGGAGTCCTTGACATCAGTAAAAATGGCCACAAAGCCCTGAAAAAGTCACAAACAAATTCAGATTGTTCCACTGTGTTTCTCAACAATTTTGCAGTAATCAAACAAAATCCAAACCCTATACATTACAGAACACTAATATTCATTAACAGTACTCACATCTTTTATAAGTAATTGAGAATTGATCAAACTAAAGCCCGGCAGTGCGGGTAAGAGAAAGCCAATCTTCAGCGCTGCTAAAATACAAAGTAGAATGAGGTGTTAATTATCAGCAGACTTTCTAAAAACAGTTTGAATTTATGAATACTGTAAATCAGAGGTCTTCAACCCTGCTCTTGGGGACCCACTGTTCTGCAGAGTTTAGCTCCAGCTATAATTAAAGACAGGTGAAGCTAATCAAGATCTTCAGGATCACTTGTTGAAAATACACAGGCAGGTGTGCTGAAGCAGGTTGGAAATAAACTTTGCAGGACAGTGGGTCCCCAGGAGCAGGGTTGAAGACCTCTGCTTTAAATAATGGACAAACATATCATTAAAAGATGTTTACCGTTTAGTTTAGGAAGTGCAAACATCTTCACTGCCAGCACTAACATTTGCTTGAGTTTGTCAGTCTGTACATTGAAAGATTACACAGAGATAAACATCTTATAATGCTGATCTACCAAACTGAATATTTCATGAAACATCACTGTCTGGTCTCACCTTGAAATCTCCAATCTCAGATGATCCGAGAGTCAGCGTTAAACTTCATGCAGCATTCAGGGCAAAAGACCATGTAGAGTTTCAGAAAATATACACTTTTTTTTATATATATATATATATATATATATACACACTCACCTAAAGGATTATTAGGAGCACCATACTAATACTGTGTTTGACCCCCTTTCGCCTTCAGAACTGCCTTAATTCTACGTGGCATTGATTCAACAAGGTGGTGAAAGCATTCTTTAGAAATGTTGGCCCAGGATAGCATCTTGCAGTTGATGGAGATTTGTGGGATGCACATCCAGGGCACGAAGCTCCCGTTCCACCACATCCCAAAGATGCTCTATTGGGTTGAGATCTGGTGACTGTGGGGGCCATTTTAGTACAGTGAACTCATTGTCATGTTCAAGAAACCAATTTGAAATGATTCAAGCTTTGTGACATGGTGCATTATCCTGCTGGAACTAGCCATCAGAGAATGGGTACATGGTGGTCATAAAGGGATGGACATGGTCAGAAACAATGCTCAGGTAGGCCGTGTCAGTTAAACGATGCCCAATTGGCCCTAAGGGGCCTAAAGTGTGCCAAGAAAACATCCCCCACACCATTACACCACCAGCCTGCACAGTGGTAACAAGGCATGATGGATCCATGTTCTCATTCTGTTTACGCCAAATTCTGACTCTACCATCTGAATGCCCAGGCAACATTTTTCCAGTCTTCAACTGTCCAATTTTGGTGAGCTTGTGCAAATTGTAGCCTCTTTTTCCTATTTGTAGTGGAGATGAGTGTAGGTACCCGGTGGGGTCTTCTGCTGTTGTAGCCCATCCGCCTCAAGGTTGTGCGTGTTGTGGCTTCACAAATGCTTTGCTGCATACCTCGATATATATATATATATATATATATATATATATATATATATATATATACACACACACACACGTTGTGCTTACTAGGATATATGCATAAAGGAATCTGTGGAAACTCATCATCACAGTCTGTGTAAAAGGTCCACTGTGTAAGGGTGAAATAAACATCAATGATGCTTTGCCACAAGCAACTACTGATGAAATATATTCTTTGTTGGCAGCATGGTCAGAGCGCTGGTATTATTGAATATCCCTCAGCATCTTCAGCAGGTTTTTCAGGCTCATTAGCATTTCGCTCCTTAACCTGAACGCTTCACTTGAGTGGGGCAGTGAAGATCAGATCAGCCTTCACCTGCAGAGGGATTCCAACTGCGATCTTTCATTAACCACAACCACCTTGAGCTAGTCTCCGCTGCTGCTGCTATCTCCCCAATGGCCTTTCTCAGTCATTTAGGTTCCAACCCAAGCTTCTGTAAGAAACAGCGCACAGATGTAGCTTGGGAAGCCACGGCAGCTGACTTCGATAAGAAGTAAGGCTGCATGCCATCCTTTAATAGAAGCCTCGTTAATCAGATCTTGATATTTAGCCTTCTTCAACTCATGAGAGATGGCTAGCCTATCCTCCCAGGGTATAGTCAGCTCCACTACCAAGATGGTTTCTGTGCTTGTGGATAGAAGAACCATATCTGGTCGAAGTGTAGACACCGCCACCTCTTCTGGAAAGAAAAGCTTCATTTTAAGATCAACTTGCATTTCCCAGTTAGAAGCTTGATACAAGATAGAAGGTGGGGCCTTGTCAAGGCAACCTTGTCTCCTTGCCTTAGGAAACTGACTACTCTGGGCGACGGTGCCTGATATTTATTGGCTTTAACCCTCTGTAAGTCTGTCCAATTGACAATTGCAACAAGGACCTTGTCATGTCTCCATTCATAGCATCCTCCTAGCCTTGGGACATCCTGTCAAAATGTGGTTCAGGGTGCACAGGGCTGCTCCACACTGCTTGCAGGATGGATCCTCGTCTTTGCCCCAAATCTTCAGGTTGTTTGGAGTTGGTAATAGGTCAATTACTGCATGCAAGAGGATGGTGAACTTGCACTGGTCAGCACTTCAGAGGTCCTTCCAGGTCAATGAACGCTTGAGTGCCTGATCCCATTGCATCCACTGACTTTGAGAGGTGAGCCCTACAGCTTTTACAAGCCAGTTTTCTTCTACAGCCTCTCTGACCCTTTGCACCACAAGTGATATCCTACCTTTGGCATTGGCCTTACTCCAGATCTTGGCTTTGTAGTTTCCCAGTCCCAATCTTCCTTGGCAGACCATGGCGATAATTTTCTGATGTTTCCAATACGATTCCGCTTCCCTCACTGCCTGTTGTGGCTTCCACTTTCTGCCACACTTGACAGTTTCTCATCCTTAGACAGTAGCAGTGTGCTGACTTAGGACCCACTGAGTTCCCTGGATCGACAGAGTCATTACAGTAATATCGTCCATAAAGGCTCTACAAGCTGGAAGTCTTGCGTCATCATAGGCTATTTTAATACTTATTTCATATGTAAAGATGCAGTGGGCATTTAGATTGAAGTCTTAAACGAGACAACGTTTAATAAACTGAGTTTTTTTTTTAAATTCAGGGCCAAAAATAGGGTAGATAATGGCCAGTTATTTCTAAAATATGAGTGGTTTTGCAAAGTGGACCTCAGAGAACTTAATAAAAAGAAAAGAAAAAAGCAATGCATGACCTCCAATGAAAACACAATTAAATATGGATCTCGTTTGACTGCGACTTCAACTGAACAAATATCAATGAAACTCACTTTTTCATTGCGAAAGCTCCAGTCAGGTTTTTCTCAATCCGAGCACTTCCATTGAAGCTGCCGTCCTGTAGGTGGAGTGAGAAAGTCAATTATAAGCTGAATTGCTGTTTCCTTTTACATAAATTACATATTAATAAAACATGTAACCAAAACGAATGGGTTAAGTGGTGGTGACTGACATTTGTGAGCACCTATCAGCGAGAAGTGGCATTAATGTTTCAATGTTGCATTCTAGCTTGTCTTTTCACCTCTTTGTGTTTCCTTCGACTTGCTTCATTAGTGGATTCTAAGACTGCTCACCTCTCAGGAATGTGTGTTAACTGTTCTGTGGAAAGCAGATTGTTTAGCTTCGCTCTGGGCTTAGGGATTGGCTGATGTTTTGAGTTATATGCATTCGTATGTGGCACAGGATTCTCCCTCATTCTTGACAATTGTTTTCTCTGCTGTCACTATATGTGAATATTGTTTGTGTTTGTGTTTTTGCTTTGTGATTGTTTAGTCATTATTATTTTCTTCTTCATGACTGTACTGACACCATCAAACTGTGGTTTAATTGAACTGTTTTGAAGTTATTTTTTTAATAAAAATAAATAAATAAATAAATAAATACATTGTACAAGATGCTGTCTTGTACAATGTATGCTATTTTAATGTGATTTTCTTCAATCTTTAAATTAAACTTATTAACATATATATATATATATATATATATATATATATATATATATATATATATATATATATATATATATTTTTTTTTTTTTTTTTTTTTTTTTTTTTTTTTTTTTTACTTTTTATACGATACCCACGTTTTCTGCCTACCTTGCTAAATAAGAGTCGAACCTGTGTGACCTATTAACAATCTTTTAGGTGTCATTTATATTTCCCTGGGTGAAATTCCATGGGTGGCATAGTCAAAATGTCTTGTGTCTGAAACCTGTACCATTCCATCACAAACAGATTATATAAAAGTATATATTATATCACTGTTTGCAGTTTCTGCATTACAGCTTATAGAGGTTTTGCCAACATGTTTTGTACAATTTTGATATTATCCTTTATTGTGAAAGTGTGAGTTCCTCTTACTTTTTTTTTTTTTTTTTTTTTTATTACATTATACACAAATGTAATACATAATGCATTTTCATAATTTTTGTATCCAAACACAAAACTCACCACATCCAATGTGAAGAGGCACCAGCATACCATCAGGTTTAACAGCGGAGAACTTTGCTGTAGCCGGTACATGAATGTCTATCACCCCTGAACTGAAGGAGAATAGAGGCGTATCACTGGCGTATAACAGCACCTGCATCTCCATGTTGGGATATAATGTACGTAGCTGTAAAGAAACACATTATTCATCTGAATAACAACTTGATTTTACTTGAAAACTACATGGAACAGACACATGAGATGGTGTTACATTAGTATATTCAAAGATAGTCATATTCTCTAGTTATTTAATGGTTGGCATTAAACAAAATATTTTATAAATTAATTTTTTTTTTTCCTTACAAAGTCACGACCTGTGCATACACTAACCTGTGGAATGAAGGCACCAAACTGGCTAGTGTTCAGATGGATTGGAGAACTCTTTGGTATCTATGATTGACACATTAAATGAGATGACTGAATGAGTGATCTATATTTTAATTCTATAAGAGGTCATGATTCATTGTAAGTCTATAATGAGAGTAAGATACAGAGCTCTTCCCACACAAATGCTGTATAGTTTCATTGGATATGGTAATTGTTATTTCATCACCATGCCGTCTCTGATGTTGATTTGGAGAACCCGGAGCTGAGGAATGCATAAGCTGCTGAATTTATGAAGAAGTCAGAGGCAGCCATTGAAAGCATGTAGTTATCTGCATACTTTACTTCAAACGCGCCCCCGCAGAGAAAGGCGGTTCAGATGGAGAACTGCGGCTGTAAACTCACCCTGTCACAGGAACAACATCCAAACGTCATTACAGGTTACAGTAAAAATTCTAAATCTATCAAACAAAATCTGGAACACTGTACAAATCGGGATATATATTTGAATGCTAAATATATTCAGAAAGATAACCCTAATAATAGTTGTAAGTCAGGAGTGTCCAATCCTGCTCCTGGAGGGCCACTTTGAATTTGATTTATAGCAATACAATGTTAAACCGGGCATACACTGTGCAATTTTCATCTGAATTTAAGCTGTATGACTCTTTTGTTTCAGTCAGGCTGAATTTCAGCTTTATCTTGCATCGTTTGTCATGCAGAGCTACAAACCGATTGCCGTAAACTATTTTTTTTCCCCTCACTGCACCTTCCTGAAAACAGAGATTAAACCATGGCGACATGAAATAGCTATATATCAAGTCGCATCTCGAAGATCGGACCATATAGATCATGAACTTTGGGGCTTTACATCACATGTGATTTACTTAAACAGTGAGAGCTGGTATTTATCAAAAACATTGATGAAATCATCTCGGTTACTCAATGTAACCTCGGTTTCCTGAGAGAAGGGAATGAGTTTTGCATAAGTTAGCTTACGCTATGGGAAAAACTCCTTTACGCGAGAATATTGAAGTCAAAATTATCCTTATAATTTTATATATGTAAAACGCAGTGCAGCTGCACAGCAGAGCTTACTAGTGCGCTGATTGGCTGTGCTGCGGCAACTGCATGAACCTATAGCTGAGACGCGCAAACCAATCAGGTTGTGTCGCGAAGTAACATGTCAGAGCCCACCAAAATGGGCAAGGCCTTGGCTATAAAAGCCGCCCTTACGCCATAGGATTCAGGTTAAATCGACTGAAGCGATCGCCTGATCCAAACACAATAGCACGGTGGGTTACACAATACTCGTTCCCTTCTCTCAGGGAACTAAGGTTACGTTTAGTAACCAAGATGTTGCCTTTCGAGAGTACTCTCGTATTATGGGAACCCAATTTAAAATGCTGTGCATGCTTATAAACTTCACCCCATACTATGGCTTGGGGTGAGAGCCCTAAATAAACTCTAAGAGCCCTGACAGGACAGAGTAGATTTGCATCTCTTTCATCCTCAGACAAGGGAAGAGCTGATATCAAAATTATCTGTGCTCTGAATGGAGTGGAGAGCACTTTGGGTACATACCCGTGTCTTGGTTTGAGGACAACTCTGGAGTCATTAAGCCTAAATTTAAGGCAGGAAGCGTTCACCGAGAGCGCATGTAAATCAGCAACTCACTTGACTGAAGCTAGTGCAAGCAAGAGAGCAGTTGAGCAAAAGGTCCTTCAGGCTTACAGACTGAAGCGGCTCAAATGGGGCACGTTTCATGGCCTCTAGGACCGTGGAAAAGTCCCAAATAGGAACGATGGAGTTCGACACGATTCAGCCTCCTAGCTCCTCTGAGGAAGTGCACGATTAAGTTTCTCCCCAGTGACTGTCCGGCCACATGAGCGTGGAACACTGCTATGGCCGCCACATATACTTTTAGCGTGGAAGGGGATCGACCTGCGTCCAAAAGCTCTTGAAGAAAGGAGAGCACTTCCGTCACTCCACATGAGTGTGGGTCCAGATTCTGTGCTTTACTGGTTGAAGGTGATCTTGCTTCAGAAACAGTATTCAGCACACCTTTTGGGACGTTCCCGGGTATCTGTTGATGGGCCATACATGAAGGGCCCACAAATCGGGATGGGGATGCCAGATCATCCCCTTCCCCTGCGTGCGGAGGTCTCTCCTCAGCGGTATCGTCCATGGGGCTGTTCCTAGCAGCTGAGTCAACTCGGAGAACCAAAGTTGGTTCTTCCAGAAAGGGGCTATTAAAAGCTCACCCTAATCAATTTGATGACCTGAGGTAACATCGCAACTGGAGGGAATGCATACAGTGTGCAATGTTGAGCAATGAGTTTTGTCTTCTAGGGGTGTCGAAATTAATAGTTTCTTCGATGCATCGTGATGCAGACGAGGACGATTCGGTATCGGTTCAGCAATATACCATAACCGAGTATAATGTACTGATTCTTTTCTGACGTCGCGGTAGCATACAATAGCAGAGGGAGGCGAATGTGAGTAATTAAAATCGTCCATGCTCCAACACATAAATGTATCTCTGCAAAACGGATATAAATCCGATTTTCAATTCCTGCACTATATGCAGATACAATGGAGTTCATGTCACCGAAAACAACAGATATGAGCTGCATTTTATTGATCATCAGCTAATTTAAAAATCAAAGACCACAAAAGGAGAGAGCGCGGCAACAGCACTGGTAAGATTATTCAGTTTCTTTACTTTTAATGAATGTGATTGTATGTTGAGCACCTACGTCTTTAGTTTGTGTGTTGGCTTGCTGAAGAAAAATGCAGCTGCTCATCTGCGGCGATGCATGCTTCAGTAGCGCTGTCATATCTGGCTATAGCATGACATATAGCCTACACACTGTCACACATTTATTTTTTAGCATTGTTGCGAGGAGTAAAATTTACAAATGTGGTTTCAACAACCAGATGCATTTAGACTTTAGTTTTGATTGTAATGCGGGCGGCCCAGATCACCTCCTGAACTGGCTTTTAGTATTTTGTGTATTTGTTCTAAATGCTCCTGTTGTCTTCTGTGCCCAGACTTGATTTTTGTTTGATACATTCAAGAAGCGTGTTTTCTTTGAGCAGGTAAAATTGAAGGTTCAGTTCACATAACTGACTGACAAAATTGTATACATAAGGATGCAGTGCATCGTCAATGCATCACAGATATCGAACTGAACCGAATCGATGGCATGATAATCGTGATCGAACCAAACCATGAGACCAGTGTAGGTTTAAACCCTTATTGTCTTCTGAGGCGAAGAGATCGACCTCTGCCTTGCCGAAGACCAAATTAACTGAACTGTTTGTGGGTGAAAAGACCGGTCCCCTGGGGAAATTTTGTCTCTGGATAACATAACCCTGGTTCAGAATGCTTGGCACATGCGCTACCCTTAGCGAGTGCAAGTTGTGCTGAGTCCATAAAAGGAGACGTTTGTCCATAGTGTGCAGTGTTGCTTGACCTGAGTCCACCCTAGCAATTTATATAGGATGCCACTGACATGTTGTCCGTTTGGAGGAAAGCTTTTAGCAACAGATCAACCGCTCTCATCTCTAGACAGTTTATGTGCAGCCACCTCTCCGAGGTTGACTAAAGGCCGGAGATGGGCCTACCTTTGTGCAGGGCACCCCAACCTAGGTTGGATGCATCTGTCAAGATCACTTTCCACTTCACCCATATTCACGCCAGAATATGGTACCAGTCAGCTGCTTTCCAAGGAGCCAGGGCTTTGATACAGCCGTGGTTCACTTTGATGCGTAAGTGGCCTGAAAAAAAAACACAGCACTGGAGGGGATGCATATTTAGTAGGCCCAGTTTGAGAACTGCTGATGCTGAGGCCATAAGACCTTAACATCCTCTGAAAACATTTGAGAGGAGTGTAAGTGCTAGCTTTGAACGATGCCGCTGGGCGATGGATGGCGAGTGCATGCTGTGACGTAAGCCATGCACATCCATGCCTGATGTGCTCTATATTTAGAACACGCCCGGCGCGAGCCGGTGAGCGAGACAATGGGATATTCTGTGTGATTTTGTCACCGTTAAGATGGCGTTTGTCTATAGGCATGCATGCTTTATAACAGGCTCGTTGACTGCAATGTTGACATCTCCAGCTGCCTGAATAGAGGGGACTGGGAGAAGAGTAAAGAGAGTGAAAATGGCGCATGGCTTGCGACGCCTTCTGTGCTTCGGTGAAGCGCTCAGCGAACCATTTCACCGCTAGACCAAACAGGCCAGTGGTGGAGATGGGGGAATCCAGGAAGGAGGCTTTATCTGCGTCCTTCATGTCCATAAGGGTCAGCCAGAGATGGTGCTCTAGCACATTCAGGTTCACCATGCTTCTACTTTTCACCTAGGTGGTGATTTTCGTTGAGCACAGGGCTAAGTCAGTGGCGCTGCGCAGGTCTTTGAATGCCTCAGGATCAAGGCCAGACTCATCCAGAGAACGGAGAAGTTTGACCTGAAACACTTTAAGGACAGCCATCGTGTGAAGAGCTGAAGCAGCCTGTCCGGTGGAGGCAGAGAGAGCTGATGTTGTGCGGCAGTAAAAAAGGCTGTCTTGAACAGAAGGTTCTCACTTCGGGATGCAGTGAGCGAAAGGCTGTCATCCTCGTCCTCCTCCGTTTCTGGTCCACCAAAGGACATAGGACCGGCCGCTAACTTAGACGGGCTTTGGTCATCCTGGGTGAACAAGTCCGGTGAAGGGGATTCTGAGAGTGAGACACGTGGGGAGTACTCTGGGGTGGGCTCGCTTGTCTGCTCTGGCATTCTCTGTCCGTGGCGGGGGGCTTCATTCTGCGTGGCCCGAGCAAAAGAAGAGGAAGAGCGGAGGGAATGGCATCCTCATTGAAGCTGGCGAGTCGAGCCCGCAGGGTCGACAGTGGCATTTCGGCACACTACGGGCAGCCACCCTTAGAGAGTGCAGCTTCAGCGTGGTCACGACCTAAGCACGCGGTGCAAAGGATGTGATGATCCCCGCCAAAGAGAGGGCCTCAGCTCTTTTGTGAGAGTGTGTTGCAGCGCCGAACACACACACACACACACACACACACACACACACACACACACAGCTTGTAAAGGGTATAGTGTGCCGGATGGTGGAGGAGAACAGTGGGCTGAAGGCACGTCCTCAGAACTGTAAGGCAGGTGGCTCGTTCTGCTGAAGGCCTTTTCGACTGCGGCGACTTCTCAATCCGGAGGTCAGCGAAGGTAAGTGAGCTGAAGGAGATTAAATCTTAATCCTATGGTGTAAGGAGTGCTTTTATAGCCAAGGCCATGCCCATTTTGGCGGGCTCTGACGTGCTAGGGCACGAAGCGGCCTGATTAGTTTGCGCGTCTCAGCTGCCTCGCCATATGTTCATGCAGTTGCCTCAGCGCAGCCTATCAGTGCACTAGTAAGCTCTGCTGGGGTCTGCTGTGCAGCTGCACTGCGCTTTACATATATGAAATTATGAGGATAATTTTGGCTTCAGTATTCTTGAGAAAAGGAGTTTTTCCCAAAGCGTAAGCTAACTTACGCAACACAAGAGTACTCTTGAAAGGGAACACACTGTGTATGCCTGGCTTTAAACATTATTATAAACACTGAAGTAAAAATCCTTGCCCTACCTTAATATCTAATTCAAAGCTTTGGCCTGTCACAGCCGGGGAGGAAGTGAGAGGGACGCTCAGATATATATACTGATCCACAGGTATGTTCACTAGAAATAAATCATTTGAGCATGATTACTGTAGTCATCTAATGAAGTGGAATGTAAACTGTTGTAGTTTTCTAAGGATTTTGTATTTACAATCACATCAACATTTAGTACACAACACATCAATCACATCATGGCATTTAGTAGCAATAGCAAAATAATACAACCTCGAATAACCCACAGGTTAACTCCTGTGTAGGGTGAAACTCACAAAATTTTCACATCAAATTCAAAGAAAATTAGGCCTTTTTGTGATACTTTTTATAACAATTAATCGCATTTACCTTAATATTTATAATGAAAATAATGCCACAATGCAAAAGAAATCATTGATCCTAAAAAAAAAAAAAAAGTTTTCTTTCTGCATAATATGTCTTCTTTTATCTATATATAAATTTATATGATCTCTTTATAATATATAGTTTTTGTGCCAGTACCAGGTATTTCCTGTAGATTTCTCTCCAATTCATTGATTGCTTGTTGAATTGCTGGGCAAATCTTAAAAAGGAATACAAATTATTATTATTAATAATAATAATAATAATAATAATAATAATGGCAGTGGCTTAATAACAAGCAGCAGATAATGGTGTTGGTTAATTTGGTGACTTTGTTTTGAATAAATGACAAACCTTCTCACGTATCATGCCTGATATTTGTCCTCTGAAATGGCTTACAAATGGCTGGAAAATAAAGCTGCAGCAAAACACATAAATTATACTTCTTGAAGTTGATGGGACCAGTGAGCCTTTCTGTATACAGTGTTCTTTTAATACATTCATTTCATTTTAAGGACCGAAAACATTCAAAAATATGTCACTGTGACTATCATTAGCAGCTCCAATAGTGTTAGTCATAAGAGATATTCACTATTGTTGCGTGTATCTTCACTCTCAGACTTTCATGCTTTGTTAACACTGGTCTTACCTAGCACCTCCATGGAACTGAATGTCCACACCTCCTACGTCAGCACTGCAGGAAACGGTGGTGATGGAGAGACGGCCAGCATCATCCCCTAACTGCAGGAGGGTGTCGATTTTGATATTGTACACAGCCAGCTCAAATGAGCCGCCATCATGGCTGCAATCATAGAACAAAAGACAATTGCTCCAGCTCATCCAAATTACATTTTCAAACATGGACCTTAAGCTTGAGCTCCAGTCATAGATACTTAATTTGATTTTGATCTGGGCTCTCAGTGGGCCACTCCAGGCCCTTGATTGTCCCTCAAAAAAATTTGGACATTTGGATGTGTGCTTTGGGTTTTCTTGCTGGAAGACCTAGTAGCGACCTAAAGCTGGCAGATTTGTCTGTTGATAATTTTTCATTTTTGCAATAAAATGCTGTTATTTATGAACATAGTGACATATTGTTACGAAACATGGTACGTGTCATCGCCAACATGCCTAAGGGTGTACTCACGATCTGAACCGTGCCCGGACGCGTTTGACCCCCAAAGTCTGGTTGGGGCGGTTGACTAGTATGAGTGCTAGCCAGCCCTGGCCCACTTGGATGAGGTGGAGTGGGGAGAGGGGAGTAGGGAGTGGGGACAATCGCGCTCGGGCATGATACAAGACAACCATGCCTAGTGTGAGTACACCCTAAGAAGCTTGGGGCCAATGCCACCAAGTTGTCAACATTTTTTATTAGAAAGATACCAAACATGTCAGGGCTTGCCCTACAACCTGACCTCCACTTTGATTTAGCACATAAACTTTAACAAATGTCTTCTAGGCCACTCATTCGATCGAAATGAAACCACTAAAACAATAACTTGAATGGACGACTTCTGTAATGTTTTGGGAAAATATTGCAATTTTGGTTCTACATGCCTAATGAACACTTTCAGAAGTAAAGAGTCTTTATTTATTTGGCTATATAAACCAATCATTATTTTGGGGGCAGGGCCAACTAATAACTAATTGTAGACCTGTATATTTTGACTGCATTACCATGTTTTGTCACACAGAAGAACAAACTGAAGAAACCAAAAAATGTTGTCATTTTTAGATGCAAGACTCACTTCAAATCTTTGCAATCAAGAAAGTTGACAGCATAACAAATATGCTGTTTTCTTTTAGATTTGAGCTTGAATCCCAATTATCCAGACTTTGTGGTTAAGTTCTTTATTTATTCTTAATATTTCTGGGGACTAAGGGCCAGATTTACTAATAGCTTGCATCAGCTCAAACTCTCTTTTGGCGTTAAAAAAACTACTGTCAGGATTTACTAAAGACACACACTGATAAATTAGCGTTGAAAAGGTGTGGACAATGTTATTTTTGCGGTTGGCCTTATTGTATATGCATTAGTAGGAGTTTCCCTTTAAGGCGCAAAATGTATGGGAGGAGAGTATTTAAATGAATCAAGCAAGGTGATTTACAAAGATTTGCGCTCGTCAATTTACTGGTGTTTGCACCACTATAAAAGCATGTCTTAAACCAGGCGCTAACTGGTAAATTGCACTGGTCATTATGGAAATGATACGGCTGCGCCTGTGTGCTTTAATTTACGTGTTGTTAGTTGCGTTCTGTGCACGTGCAGAACTTAACATTCCCATCGGAGCTTTTATGGAATTGCGCTCTCACGCTAATTTGCTGTGTTTAGTCAATCTGGCCCTAAGGGACCAAGATACTCTCAGAAAAATGTTTTTAAGAGAAAAATTCTAAGGATGCCAACCAAATTGCATTATGTACAGACCATGCTGGAGATGTGATTATTTTATTAACCTCAATCCTGAGGCACTGCACATCCACTCACATTTCCAAATGTTTTATCCAAATCCAACCAATTAGAATTGAGAGTGAGCTGTTCACTATTGTTGGAGTTTTAAATAATAATAATAATACAAAATATTTAAAAACTTGACTATTTTAGGAAGTACAAACCATTAATCATTCCTTGCCATTGCAACAGAATCTCATCACAAAAAGGGATATAACAATGTTCATGTATTTGGTCTTGATAGAATTGCTGCAGAACAAGTAAAGACACTTGCTACTGCCAATACATTCACAAAAACAGATCCACTGGTGTGAGTATGTAAGACATGCTGCTGCTGCACAAATACCATATGAAATGACATGTAGCAGATCCATACAGGTGGAGCTGGGGAAGGTGGTTTCAGAGGAACTGCTCTGAATCTGCTGCAAACTGCTACAGCAAACACTAACCAACTATTTAAATGTTTAGAAGAAAGCTCATTGGCTGCAGATGCAACAGGAACCAATCAGCATGTGTAAACAATATACAGTGCATCTGGAAAGTATTCACAGCGCTTCACTTTTTCCACATTTTGTTATGTTATAGCCTTAATAAATGGATTAAATTCATATTTACATTTTTCCTTAATTCTACAAACAATAACTCATAATGACAACATGAAATAGACAGATATCTTCCTAGAGCTGGCTGCCCGGCCAAACTATGTGATCGGGGAAGAAGGGCCTTAGTCAGGGAGGTGACCAAAAACCCAAAAACCTGATGGTCACTCTGACAGAGCTCCAGCATTTCTCTGTGGAGAGAGGAGAACCTTCCAAAGAACAACCATCTCTGCAGCACTCCACCAATCAGGTCTTGAACCCGATTGAACATCTCTGGAGAGATCTGAAAATGACTGTGCACTGACATTCCCCATCCAACCTGATGGAGCTTGGGAGTGTCCTGCAAAGAGGAATGGGAGAAACTGCCCAAAAAGGTGTGCCAAGCTTGTAGCATCAAACTCAAAAAGAATTGAGGCTGTAATTGGTGCCAAAGGTGCTTCAACAAAGTATTGAGCAAAGGCTGTGAATACTTATGTACATGTGATTTTTGCATTTTTATTTTTAATACATTTGCAAAGGTTTCAAACAAACTTCTTTCACATTGTCATTATGGGGTATTGTTTGTAGAATTGAGGAAAAAAATAATGAATTTAATACATTTTGGAATAAGGCTGAACAAAATGTGGAAAAAGTGAAGCGCTGTGAATACTTTCCGAATGCACTTTAGTTGTCAGCCAATTGCAAGGACCCATGAGTCTGTGCCTTCATGACATTTTCATGACAGAACTTGGTATTTACCCTATTTTAGATGCATTTTTGCATTTTCAGTTTTTACACATATTGAACTAATGAGAATAAGCGGGATGACTACATTATTTTTACAAATTTTCAACTCTAATCAGTCCCCAATCATTTACTTATGCAGCAAATTGCTTTGTGTTAAGCAGGATATAAATAAATCACTGGTTGTTACCACTTTATGTTGGGTTCTGGATCACCCTTGTTGGGGTTTATTTGCCCAAAGAGACATCAGTGTGTGCAAGGTTTATAGAAAATGTTATTTGTTACCAAGTTCACCTTGGGTGAAACTCGATTGATTGCAGGGCCCTATCATTCAGCCGGTGCAATGTGACACCAGGTGCAACGCAAGTGTTTTTTGCTAGTTTCAGCCCGACGCAGTTATAATTTTCACGTCCAGCTCCACGTTGTTTAAATAGCAAATGCACTTGCGCCCATCTGTTCACCCATTGGCATCTGGTCTGAAAACCAGGTGTGTTCAGGGGCATTGTTGGCGTGCTGCTATTTTGAGGAACTGAAAACGACTGTGCCATTGACCAACAAAAACCTGGTCTAAAGTCAATAGCGCAGTATTTTTTGTGTTATTTAATGGGTGCGTTAGTAATATGTGCCTATAGGCGAGTGCACAATGTGCGTACACTCTGCTTATTATACACACAGGGATGCACAGCAGCACCCATGACTCAAGAGACTAGGTACAAACTTTTTAGATCATGTACCTGGCACGCCGACCATTTTTCCCGTCGTTAAACTAGCAAACGTGGATTTGGACATGCCCTAAGTGCACTTGCGCCGTGCGCTTTAGACCATGCACTCAGATCGTTAAAGGTACCCTAGAATGAGTTGAAACAATATTTTAAATTGTTCTCTGATATCTACATAGAGGGTATGTGACTTATTTAAGGTCAAAAACTGTCCAGATACAGTTTTACATGTCCATTTACAACCCTAGAAATGTTCTGTAAACCCTGTTTTTGCCTTATTTGGAAGGGCCATGAATAATAATGTTGAGCTCTACTCTGATTAGCTCATTTCAGCAGGTCACACAAGTGCAGTTATTCACCAAACACAATCGCAAACAGCACACAGACCGACTGAATGACACTTTAAGCAGAAAATCTCAAATGGAGATGCTGAAATGCAGCTTACTTGTTTATTGGTGTTTTCCAATCATCTGCACGTGCGAGAGAGAGCTCTCTTGCCAGATTGCACGTTTAAGTAAAGCTCCGGATATAATACATGTTCTTTTAACAGAAAAGCTCTGATTGGGGAATTTAAATGACTGAAATCTGGCAACCATCAGACAAGCATGAACACTCGAATGCTCCACTTCGAGGCTATGAAAAGTACTCACATCCCCTGCACAGCCTGGAACATAACATTTATATCCATGATCTGCCGTTTTCACTATATTGTCCTCATCCTCACAATACCTGCAGAATTTCTGTTGATTCAGTGCAGGTCCATGTTAAAACTGCCAGCCTTGAACATGGGCTGGTTATATGCAAATTTGGGGAGGCGTAAATATTAATGATCCTGAGGGTTGCATCACAGTCGGTGTCATGTTGTAAATTGCCCGTTTTTCAGTGATCTTTTTCTAGCACAAGATTTACATATGAAGGAGGAAACAATGGTGTTTGAGACTCACGGTATGTTAGTTCCATGTACTGAACTCTTATTATTCAGCTATAACTCTTATTATTCAGTCTCCTTCCCCATGAGTCACTGGTGCACTTACATTATGCCGAACTTTGTTCCCCAGCTGCCTGCGATGCCTAATGCAAGTTGACTGACTTCCACAGAGACACCTGTTCCCTCGACAAACACCAGTGATGGGTCTGGCATGCTGCACTCCATAACCTGCATGCTGGAAAGACAAAAACACATCTGCTCACCATTTATGGAATATATTCAAGTTAAAGGATTAGTTCACTTTAAAATGAAAATTTCCTGATATTTTACTCACCCCATCTCATCCAAGATATTCATGTCTTTTTCTTCAGTCGAAAAGAAATTAAGTTTTTGAGGAAAACATTCCAGGATTTTCTCCACATAATAGACTTCAATGGGAACCAACGGCTGAAGGTCCAAATCAATGCAGTTTCAAAGAAAGGACTTCAGAGGCTCTGACCGATCCCAGATGAGAATAGGGTCTTATCCAGCCAAACTATTGGCCATTTTCTAAAAAAAAAAAGTCGTGCTTTTAAACCATGAATGCTTGACTTCGGTGTTGTTCTTCTTCTTCACGGCATATGACGCCATTACGCCAGAAAGGTCACACGTGATATAGGTGGAAGTACCAATCCAGTGCCGAAAAACTATTGGGCGTTTGATTTAGTCTTTGCACGTTCGTTTTAACACTGGGCCGGTACTTCCACGTACGTCACGTGTGACCTTTCTAACGCAATGACGTCACACGCCATGAAGAATCACAATTACAAGTCGAGCATTCATGGTTTAAAAGTACATTAAAATGTTTTTACTGAAAATGACCTATCGTTCCACTAGATAAGACCCTGTTCCTCAGCTGGGATCATGCAGAGCCTCTGAAGCCCTTCCCTTGAAACTGCATTGATTTGGACCGTCACTATTTGGTTGCCATTGAAATACATTATATTGAGAAATATCTTGGAATGTTTTCCTCAAAAACTTAATTTCTTTTGACTGAAGAAAGGAAGACATGAACATCTCGATGCGATGGGGGTGAGTAAAATATCAAGATATTTTAAAGTGAACTAATCCTTTAACCCAGTAATTTTTTGTAAGTAAAAATAACTGTTTATTACATGTGATGCATAGTAGAACTACTGACTGAATTGTGTTTGAATAAATGCATTTAGTATCTTTGTCAATTCTAAGAACATTTTATTTAGTTCACTTGGTTTGATTGTTTGTTAGTGTACTGACTTTGATAAGGTGTACTCTACAGTGCCGATCCCAATGTCCACCCCACCCTGGACCTCTGGGATTGCAGTAGTCTTCAGTTTGCTTTGTATCCGGACAGACATCATCTGAGACACTGAAACAGATACAACAGCACGTCTTTAGCATCATCAAGACTAAAATATACAAGATTTCATGTACAGTATTTTGAAATTATTAATTCACCGCTGGCCATGTGGGTTTTTAATAAAACTTGGCTGCTTATGCAGGAGAAAGGTGAATTTTTATTATTTTATTTTTTTTATAAAATTTGTTACATGACTAGATAAATCAGAGAAATGGGACTTTGGGCTTTTCTCTCTTTTTCAAAAAATATTTGAGGGTTAATATTACATATACAGGATGAGCTAATGTATTAAATTTTCGCTTTCGTCACTGTGGTATGAAACAGGGCGAGGCCGAGAGCTGTGGGAGCAGAACGAAGGCTAATGAGAAGCACCTGCACGATACACCGGTGTCACGTCCAGTGGAAGAGCTCCGCAAGGATAAAAGAAGGAATGACGACAGTAAAGGGCAAGAGAGGACCAGGACATTTTACATTTTACATTGCTGTTTACATTACAGCTGTCAGGTGATTGATTTTTTAAATCTAATTAATTAGTCGGGTCAGGGTGTATTAAATGTTTTAATAATTTGAACGCAATAATTTCCCCCATAACTAATTCATTAAATGAACGTGTTAAATCAACAGCCCTAGTTTTTATTATGCTTATATGTCGCAGTAAGTTGCTGCCGCTCCATTTGTCTTGTTTATGTATATTTCATGATTAAAGTTACATTTAACATCTTCCTTCTTCTTCCCTGAACTTGAACTTTGTTACTCATACAGGTCAGTTTATTTGAGGAATTGAAATTGTGGGATAATGCAGTGCTGTTTTACTTGGTCAAAACAATCATGTTAAAAATACCTTTGAGTGTGTTGAAGGTTATGTTATAATGTTCGCTCGGTGGCTGTTATGAGAGACTTGTTGCACACTGCAGTAAAGATTGATATTAGAATATCATACTAATAAAAGCTGGATAACCTGTGTTGCTAAATGGCATGCAATGTAACAATGTAACAAAAAAAAAAACAGAAATCGAGGGTAACGTGGATATGATGTCATTGACAGGTTTCTCTCTTTCTCATCTCTGTTACAAACATCAGTGAAAAGAGTTCAAGTTGAAAGAAATCTAATCAGTTGAAAATTTGTCAGCAGAGTAAACGCTGTGTCCCTCCATGTTCTCTTCCAATGCTAGAGCTGGATACACACGATTACTGCTTTGTGTGTTTGGGGGAAGAGAATGCAGTCGCTGCATTGAGTCCGGTGTTTCTTCTGCTCGCACAGTGAATGATAATGAATCTCTGGGTCTCCGGACTTCGAGCAGCTGGTCTGCGATCGTTCCTTACATGATAATAAATCCATGACGAGGAATTTATCGAGGTGGTTGTTCGTGTGGTGGCCAGGTTACAGTTTGACTGGCACTGTGAACATGAGATCCCCAAATGCAGTGAGCTTAAGGTTAGGTTTCTGTCCGTTGGCAAAGTCATGGAGAAAACATTGACATTTTTGACTATCGTGGGTGCGAAATTGCATGGGTATGTAGAGATGCCCCAGGTGGAAGAGACTCTCGCCTGGGAAGTGGGCAGCGGTTTCCAGTGAAATGTTAGAAGTTCTGAGTTTAAATCCTGCTATCATCCAGGACATAGAACATCTAACATCCCCTCAACAGGAAGTGTTAAAACTTTCATCACTCTCAGAGTCTAGCAGTGTGGAAACTTCTTCCAGGGGTTTTTGCATGGGTGTTAAACACAGTAAAATTAGTAAACTAATTTATTTGTTGTCCTCCGTGTTTTAACGGCATGGTCTCCACTTCCGTGAAGCCGGAGTTGGCGTTCGTACTGTTACAAGATCTACAAACTATACTCAACAAAGAGGCCATAGAACATGCTCCTCTTCTGGAGAGTGAGTTGGGCAATTACAGCAGTTACTTCCTGATTCCCAAGAAGGGTGGGGGTTGTGTCCAATCTTAGATCTTCGAGGTTTAAACCGTACAGTTAAAGCACTCAAGTTCAAGATGTTAATCGTAAAGACGGTCGTGTTGCAAATTCAACATTGCGATTGGTTCGGCACGATCGATCTGAAGGACGCATGTGTTCACATATACAAACCTGATTCCAAAAAGTTGGGAAACTGTACAAATTGTGAATAAAAACAGAATGCAATAATGTGGAAGTTTCAAATTTCAATATTTTATTCAGAATACAACATAGGTGACATATCAAATGTTTAAACTGAGAAAATGTATAATTATAAGGGAAAAATAAATTGATTTTAAATTTCATGGCATCAACACATCTCAAAAAAGTTGGGACAAGGCCATGTTTCCCACTGTGTGGCATCCCCTCTTCTTTTTATAACAGTCGGCAAACGTCTGGGGACTGAGGAGACAAGTTGCTCAAGTTTAGGAATAGGAATGTTGTCCCATTCTTGTCTAATACAGGCTTCTAGTTGCTCAACTGTCTTAGGTCTTCTTTGTGGCATCTTCCTCTTTATGATGCGCCAAATGTTTTCTATGGGTGAAAGATCTGGACTGCAGGCTGGCCATTTCAGTACCTGGATCCTTCTACACAGCCATGATGTTGTAATTAATGCAGTATGTGTTCTGGCATTGTCATGTTGGAAAATGTAAGGTATTCCCTGAAAGAGACGACGTCTGGATGGGAGCATATGTTGTTCTAGAACTTGGATATACCTTTCAGCATTGATGGTGTCTTTCCAGATGTGTAAGCTGCCCGTGCCACACGCACTCATGCAACCCCATACCATCAGAAATGCAGGCTTCTGAACTGAGCGCTGAGAACAACTTGGGTTGTCCTTGTCCTCTTTAGTCCGGATGACATGGCGTCCCAGTTTTCCAAAAAGAACTTCAAATTTTGATTGGTCTGACCACAGAACAGTTTTCCACTTTGCCACAGTCCATTTTAAATGAGCCTTGGCCCAGAGAAAACGCCTGCGCTTCTGGATCATGTTTAGATATGGCTTCTTTTTTGACCTATAGAGTTTTAGCCAGCAACAGCGAATGGCACGGTGGATTGTGCTCACCGACAATGTTTTCTGGAAGTATTCCTGAGCCCATGTTGTGATTTCCATTACAGTAGCATTCCTGTATGTGATGCAGTGCCGTCTAAGGGCCCAAAGATCACGGCATCCAGTATGGTTTTTCGGCCTTGACCCTTACACACAGAGATTGTTCCAGATACTCTGAATCTTTGGATGATATTATGCACTTAGATGATGATAACTTCAAAGTCTTTGCAATTCTTCTCTGAGAAACTCCTTTCTGATATTGCTCCACTATTTTTGGCCACAGCATTGGGGGAACTGGTGATCCTCTGCCCATCTTGACTTCTGAGAGACACTGCCAATTGACCTAATAAGTTGCAAATTGGTCCTCCAGCTGTTCCTTATATGTACATTTAACTTTTCCGGCCTCTTATATCTACCTGTCCCAACTTTTTTGGAATGTGTAGCTCTCATGACATCCAAAATGAGGCAATATTTGGCATGACACTTCCAACATTTAATATGTTATCTATATTCTATTGTGAATAAAATATAAGTTTATGAGATTTGTAAATTATTGCATTCCTTTTTTATTCACAATTTGTACAGTGTCCCAACCTTTTTGGAATTGGGTTTGTAAATACTGCCACAACAGGAAGTTCCTGAGGTTCACTCTTGGGGGCAAAAGCTTGCCAATTTCAGGGTCTTCCATTCAGCTAGCCTTGTAACCGCACATATACAAAATGCATGGATGCAGTACTGGCTCCATTAGGATTCCGGGACATTCACATTTTGAATTACATAGGCGATTGCTAATATTAGCACAGTCACGATAGATGGTGCTTCAAGACAGAGACAGTGTGTTCCCTTTCATTCAGTCACTCCGAGTAACATCAGTGACTGACGAATGGGGGTTTCACCTAGAAGCCTATCATCTTCGAGATCTAGAAAACACCCAATGGCAGTGCCAGTGCCATGGGCATTGCCCCACAGCATGGGTATATAAGGAAGTACACTGGCACATTGCATTAAGTTTCTGCTTCAGAGCCAAAAGCATCTCTTCACTCCTGCAAGCCCGAATTCTGAGTTTTCCCTCAGTTCTTCGAGACGAGCAGTTCTCCAGGGTGTTGGTGTGACAGCGCGTTCCAGCGAACTCACATTGCCTGCCTGCTGATCTATGCAGTGATCTGCAACGGCAGTGTGTTTCCCCTGGGAAGCTTTCTTCTCACAAAAAGAGCTTGTGTGTGGCACGTCTTTTTAAAGACGGTGTGCATGTTTTTCATTGCGGGAACATGTCCATCGCAATCTCTGTAAAGGAGAGAGAGCCCTCTCTGCCACACCATAACTTACCGTCTCCAAGAGAGATGGTACTTTGGCTGGTGGACAGGGTGACCTGAGGGCTGTGCTGTGGTATTAAGAACCCCGACGATCATTCCTCGTGCCACGTCCCCCTCTCGCACATCGCTACCCACGAGTGCATGGACTGAAGTGGCGGGACCGTCTGCTGGCACCCCATTCATTTCGTTCACACTCCAGCGACGAGATGTTGATTGCTGCATCCCAAGGTGGGCTAGATTCCTTTGGGGATGAAGATTCGGCTGTGCTCCACCTTCAGGCGTGTCAGCACTGCTCCGGTCCGACACAGAGTTGACAGCCATGTTATCTCGGGCAGCCACAAACCTCGGGCTGGTGTGGTACTTCCCGCCCTGTCACGAGTGCTCGCGGTTGAATGATCGGTTTTGGGGCAGCGTCCCCAATGCCTTTCGCCCTGAGGTACATGAGGAGCTCACATGGTCCTGGAAGTCCCCATGTCTTCCCGTGACTGTTCGGTGGCCTCCTCCACCTTCTCTGCCCTTGATGGGGCCGCGGCCTTAGGGTACACTGGGGTCCCCCCCGTTGGACACTCTGTTGCACACTCCAGTGTCCACGGAGTGCGTCGATGTGGCTATCCTAAGCACCCCGCGCCCCTAGCCTGTGGGCTCTCATCTACTTCGTGGCAAAGTCCTGCTGAGCTACGGGCCAGGCTGCCACCCCTTTGCACATGCACGAGGGTAGAGCTGAACCAGGGCTCCTCAATGAGCTGCGTGCCACCACCGACCTCGCCTTCCCGGCAACGGCGGTGACCACATGCACCCTGGGTCGGCCGATGTCCACAGCTATGGTCCGAGAGAGACACCTGGCCTTACCTGGTTGATGTGCGAGGGCTGAGCGGGCCCACCTCCTCAATTCTCCCATATCCCAGGCTGGCCTCTTCGGCGGTGCGGTCAGGGACTGCACCCAACAGTTCCCGACCGCCCAGAAGCAGACTGAGGTCCTTAAACACATACTGCCCTGGCACAGTTGCCTCAGTCTGTTCGCCACCGAGGGCGCCCTCCTGTGGCTCCACCCTTCCCACCCAGCCCATGCAGCAGCCTTCACCCGGGCCGTGCCATGGAGGTGGTCACAGGAAGGCGCCCCAGTCCGCTCCAGCCCCACAGCCTGCCTAATGTCCTGCCTAAAGTCCAATACACGCCCAACGCCCCATCATGCGTGAGGAGATTGCCACCCTGCTGGATGTCTGTTAGTGAAGTGATCGAGCGATAGTGGTGCGATCGAACCTGTCCCTCCAGCCGAAATTAAGTCCGGCTTCCACAGCCCTTACTTCATTGTACCCTAGAAAATCGGTGGGTTATGACCAATCCTGGACCTGCACGTCCTGAACCGATCCCTTCACAGGCTTCCGTTCAGGATGTTGACAGCCAAACGCCTTTTGAATGCGTTCTTCCAGCAGATTGGTGGATCGACCTGAAGGGCGCTACTCCCATGTCTCCTTCCTTCCTCACAGAGTGTTCCTACGTTTGCTTCAAGCGCCGGGCATATCAGTATGCACCTCCCATTTGGGCTAGCTCTCCCCTCGCGTCTTTTTACGAAGATGGTCGAGGCAGCCCTTGTGCCACTCAGGCAGCACGGGGTTCACATCCTCAACTACCTTAACGACTGGCTCATACTGAGTCACTCAAGAGCAGGGGTGCAAACATAGAGATCTATTGCTCCAGCTCTTAGCCCGTCTGGCCCTTCGGGTCAACCGGGAGGAGAACAAACTCTGCCCCGTGCAAGGGATCTCTTTTCTCGGTATATAAATCAACTCGGTCGCCATGTGCGCGCAGCTTACAAGTGAGTGTGCGCAGTCACTGCTGATTTGCCTGACTTGCTGACTTCGACTTCACCCCGTGGTCGAACCTCAGCTTCTATGGGCCGGCATGTCCTTAGAACGAGCTTCCAGGCATATTGTTGTATCAACAGATGCCTCTACCTCGGGCTGGGGTTCCATGTGCAATGGACATGCTGCCGCGGGCTCCTGGACAGGACCCCAGCGCAGCCTGCATGTCAATTGCCTCGAGTTGCTAGCATGGTTCGCCCTGCACCGCTTCAGAGTGCTGCTCAAGGGTCAACATGTACTAGTCCGGTCAGCTCTCTCGGTTTCAGCCACTTCCGGGGGAATGGCAACTCCATCCCCAGATGGTCCAGCTGATTTGGGAACAGTTTGGCGACACGCAGGTAGACCTGTTTGCCTCCCATGACTCTTCCTATTGCCACCTGTATTATTCCCTGACAGAGGGCACGCTCCCCAGTGAGCCTTCTCGCACAGACACTGTGCAAGATCAGGAGGACAAGGACCAGGTCCTTTTGGTCGCCCCGCACTGGCATGGCCAGACCTGGTTTCCGAACTGGTACTCCTTGCGACAGCCCCTCCTGGCCAATTCCTCTGAGGAAGGACCTCCTCTCTCAGAGACGGGCACCCTATGGCACCCGAATGCCGATCTCTGGAACCTCAACGTGTGGCTCCTGGATGGGACAAGGCAGGTTTGAGTACCCTACCACCTCCGGTGGTGGCTACCATCACTTCCGCTAGGGCAGAGTCTACTAGACATGCCTATGCGTTGAAGTGGAACCTCTTCATCACCTGGTGCTCTTCTCGCTATGAAGACCCCTGGAAATGCTTGATCGGGTCCGTGCTCTCGTCTCGTTTCTCATGTCTCCTTCTACCCTCAAGGTATACGTGGCCGCTATATCTGCCTACCACGACCTCTTGGAGAACAAAAGGTAAGTCAGCATGACCTGGTCATCAGGTTCCTGAGGGGCGCCAGGAGACTACATCCTCCTTGCGCTCCCCTCGTACCCTCTTGGGACCTCTCAGTAGTTTTGGGTTCTCTGCAGAGGCTTCCCTTCGAGCCTTTGCGATCAGTCGAGCTTAAGTTCCTGTCAATGAAGACAGCGCTCCTGGTCACTTTGGCCTCCATCAAGAGGGTAGGGGACCTGCAGGCATTTTCGGTTGACAAAGCGTGCCTGGAATTTGGGCAGGCCAACTCTCACATGATCCTGAGACCCCGGCCTGGATATGTGCCCAAGGTTCCCACCACACCGTTCAGAGACCAGGTGGTGAACCTGCAAGTGCTGCTTTTGGAGGGGGCAGACCCAGCCTTGGCACTGCTTTGTCCAGTACGTGCCCTCCGCACCTACGTAGACAGAACACAGTGTTTCAGGACCTCAGACCAGCTCTTTATCTGTTATGGTGGGAAGCTGAAGGGAAAGGCTCTCTCAAAGCAAAGGTTGTCCCACTGGATAGTGGATGCCATTGTTTTGGTTGGATACCAGATGCAGGGGTGTCCATGGACTTTAACGCATGGCGCTTCACTAACAGACATCTCAGAGCTGCAGGCTGGGTGACACCTAACACACTTGCCAGATTGTACAATCTCTGAGTGGAGCCTGTTTCCGTCTATGTACTCACCTCTACTAGTGGCCGGTAATGGATTAGGCTCAGGTGTCTTTGCTTGCTCACCATTCCACTCCTCGGACTGGATATGTGCGATTATTTTCTCAGGTTAGCTTCCCGGAAGCCCTGAGCTCCTGCATTACTGTTGAAGCCGACACCAGTAAGTCTGCCCACTCGCCCAGACCCTCGTGTCAGGCCAGGTGCCTCTGTGTGCATGGTCCCCCCTCCGGGCAACCCCACATGTGTATTTCCACCGTAAGCCTCTTCGAGCAGGTGTTTCCCTTGGCAACCTTGCCACCCCTGGGGTTAAAAGTCCACCTTCGGCTGGTTCCCCAGAATTTTCCATATGCTATATCTACCTGTCCCAACTTTTTTGGAATGTGTAGCTCTCATGACATCCAAAATGAGGCAATATTTGGCATGACACTTCCAACATTTAATATGTTATCTATATTCTATTGTGAATAAAATATAAGTTTATGAGATTTGTAAATTATTGCATTCCTTTTTTATTCACAATTTGTACAGTGTCCCAACCTTTTTGGAATTGGGTTTGTAAATACTGCCACAACAGGAAGTTCCTGAGGTTCACTCTTGGGGGCAAAAGCTTGCCAATTTCAGGGTCTTCCATTCAGCTAGCCTTGTAACCGCACATATACAAAATGCATGGATGCAGTACTGGCTCCATTAGGATTCCGGGACATTCACATTTTGAATTACATAGGCGATTGCTAATATTAGCACAGTCACGATAGATGGTGCTTCAAGACAGAGACAGTGTGTTCCCTTTCATTCAGTCACTCCGAGTAACATCAGTGACTGACGAATGGGGGTTTCACCTAGAAGCCTATCATCTTCGAGATCTAGAAAACACCCAATGGCAGTGCCAGTGCCATGGGCATTGCCCCACAGCATGGGTATATAAGGAAGTACACTGGCACATTGCATTAAGTTTCTGCTTCAGAGCCAAAAGCATCTCTTCACTCCTGCAAGCCCGAATTCTGAGTTTTCCCTCAGTTCTTCGAGACGAGCAGTTCTCCAGGGTGTTGGTGTGACAGCACGCCCAGCGAACTCACATTGCCTGCCTGCTGATCTATGCAGTGATCTGCAACAGCAGTGTGTTTCCCCTGGGAAGCTTTCTTCTCAAAAAAGAGCTTGTGTGTGTGGCACGTCTTTTTAAAGACGGTGTGCATGTTTTTCATTGCGGGAACATGTCCATCGCAATCTCTGTAAAGGAGAGAGAGCCCTCTCTGCCACACCATAACTTACCGTCTCCAAGAGAGATGGTACTTTGGCTGGTGGACAGGGTGACCTGAGGGCTGTGCTGTGGTATTAAGAACCCCGACGATCATTCCTCGTGCCACGTCCCCCTCTCGCACATCGCTACCCACGAGTGCATGGACTGAAGTGGCGGGACCGTCTGCTGGCACCCCATTCATTTCGTTCACACTCCAGCGACGAGATGTTGATTGCTGCATCCCAAGGTGGGCTAGATTCCTTTGGGGATGAAGATTCGGCTGTGCTCCACCTTCAGGCGTGTCAGCACTGCTCCGGTCCGACACAGAGTTGACAGCCATGTTATCTCGGGCAGCCACAAACCTCGGGCTGGTGTGGTACTTCCCGCCCTGTCACGAGTGCTCGCGGTTGAATGATCGGTTTTGGGGCAGCGTCCCCAATGCCTTTCGCCCTGAGGTACATGAGGAGCTCACATGGTCCTGGAAGTCCCCATGTCTTCCCGTGACTGTTCGGTGGCCTCCTCCACCTTCTCTGCCCTTGATGGGGCCGCGGCCTTAGGGTACACTGGGGTCCCCCCCGTTGGACACTCTGTTGCACACTCCAGTGTCCACGGAGTGCGTCGATGTGGCTATCCTAAGCACCCCTCGCCCTAGCCTGTGGGCTCTCATCTACTTCGGTGGCAAAGTCCTGCTGAGCTACGGGCCAGGCTGCCACCCCTTTGCACATGCACGAGGGTAGAGCTGAACCAGGGCTCCTCAATGAGCTGCGTGCCACCACCGACCTCGCCTTCCCGGCAACGAAGGTGACCACATGCACCCTGGGTCGGCCGATGTCCACAGCTATGGTCCGAGAGAGACACCTGGCCTTACCTGGTTGATGTGCGAGGGCTGAGCGGGCCCACCTCCTCAATTCTCCCATATCCCAGGCTGGCCTCTTCGGCGGTGCGGTCAGGGACTGCACCCAACAGTTCCCGACCGCCCAGAAGCAGACTGAGGTCCTTAAACACATACTGCCCTGGCACAGTTGCCTCAGTTTGTTCGCCACCGAGGGCGCCCTCCTGTGGCTCCACCCTTCCCACCCAGCCCATGCAGCAGCCTTCACCCGGGCCGTGCCATGGAGGTGGTCACAGGAAGGCGCCCCAGTCCGCTCCAGCCCCACAGCCTGCCTAATGTCCTGCCTAAAGTCCAATACACGCCCAACGCCCCATCATGCGTGAGGAGATTGCCACCCTGCTGGATGTCTGTTAGTGAAGTGATCGAGCGATAGTGGTGCGATCGAACCTGTCCCTCCAGCCGAAATTAAGTCCGGCTTCCACAGCCCTTACTTCATTGTACCCTAGAAAATCGGTGGGTTATGACCAATCCTGGACCTGCACGTCCTGAACCGATCCCTTCACAGGCTTCCGTTCAGGATGTTGACAGCCAAACGCCTTTTGAATGCGTTCTTCCAGCAGATTGGTGGATCGACCTGAAGGGCGCCTACTCCCATGTCTCCTTCCTTCCTCACAGAGTGTTCCTACGGTTTGCTTCAAGCGCCGGGCATATCAGTATGCACCTCCCATTTGGGCTAGCTCTGTCCCCTCGCGTCTTTACGAAGATGGTCGAGGCAGCCCTTGTGCCACTCAGGCAGCATGGGGTTCACATCCTCAACTACCTTAACGACTGGCTCATACTGAGTCACTCAAGAGCAGGGGTGCAAACATAGAGATCTATTGCTCCAGCTCTTAGCCCGTCTGGCCCTTCGGGTCAACCGGGAGGAGAACAAACTCTGCCCCGTGCAAGGGATCTCTTTTCTCGGTATATAAATCAACTCGGTCGCCATGTGCGCGCAGCTTACAAGTGAGTGTGCGCAGTCACTGCTGATTTGCCTGACTTGCTGACTTCGACTTCACCCCGTGGTCGAACCTCAGCTTCCATGTCCTTAGAACGAGCTTCCAGGCATATTGTTGTATCAACAGATGCCTCTACCTCGGGCTGGGGTTCCATGTGCAATGGACATGCTGCCGCGGGCTCCTGGACAGGACCCCAGCGCAGCCTGCATGTCAATTGCCTCGAGTTGCTAGCATGGTTCGCCCTGCACCGCTTCAGAGTGCTGCTCAAGGGTCAACATGTACTAGTCCGGTCAGCTCTCTCGGTTTCAGCCACTTCCGGGGGAATGGCAACTCCATCCCCAGATGGTCCAGCTGATTTGGGAACAGTTTGGCGACACGCAGGTAGACCTGTTTGCCTCCCATGACTCTTCCTATTGCCACCTGTATTATTCCCTGACAGAGGGCACGCTCCCCCAGTGAGCCTTCTCGCACAGACACTGTGCAAGATCAGGGAGGACAAGGACCAGGTCCTTTTGGTCGCCCCGTACTGGCATGGCCAGACCTGGTTTCCGGAACTGGTACTCCTTGCGACAGCCCCTCCCTGGCCAATTCCTCTGAGGAAGGACCTCCTCTCTCAGAGACGGGGCACCCTATGGCACCCGAATGCCGATCTCTGGAACCTCAACGTGTGGCTCCTGGATGGGACAAGGCAGGTTTGAGTACCCTACCACCTCCGGTGGTGGCTACCATCACTTCCGCTAGGGCAGAGTCTACTAGACATGCCTATGCGTTGAAGTGGAACCTCTTCATCACCTGGTGCTCTTCTCGCTATGAAGACCCCTGGAAATGCTTGATCGGGTCCGTGCTCTCGTCTCGTTTCTCATGTCTCCTTCTACCCTCAAGGTATACGTGGCCGCTATATCTGCCTACCACGACCTCTTGGAGAACAAAAGGTAAGTCAGCATGACCTGGTCATCAGGTTCCTGAGGGGCGCCAGGAGACTACATCCTCCTTGCGCTCCCCTCGTACCCTCTTGGGACCTCTCAGTAGTTTTGGGTTCTCTGCAGAGGCTTCCCTTCGAGCCTTTGCGATCAGTCGAGCTTAAGTTCCTGTCAATGAAGACAGCGCTCCTGGTCACTTTGGCCTCCATCAAGAGGGTAGGGGACCTGCAGGCATTTTCGGTTGACAAAGCGTGCCTGGAATTTGGGCAGGCCAACTCTCACATGATCCTGAGACCCCGGCCTGGATATGTGCCCAAGGTTCCCACCACACCGTTCAGAGACCAGGTGGTGAACCTGCAAGTGCTGCTTTTGGAGGGGGCAGACCCAGCCTTGGCACTGCTTTGTCCAGTACGTGCCCTCCGCACCTACGTAGACAGAACACAGTGTTTCAGGACCTCAGACCAGCTCTTTATCTGTTATGGTGGGAAGCTGAAGGGAAAGGCTCTCTCAAAGCAAAGGTTGTCCCACTGGATAGTGGATGCCATTGTTTTGGTTGGATACCAGATGCAGGGGTGTCCATGGACTTTAACGCATGGCGCTTCACTAACAGACATCTCAGAGCTGCAGGCTGGGTGACACCTAACACACTTGCCAGATTGTACAATCTCTGAGTGGAGCCTGTTTCCGTCTATGTACTCACCTCTACTAGTGGCCGGTAATGGATTAGGCTCAGGTGTCTTTGCTTGCTCACCATTCCACTCCTCGGACTGGATATGTGCGATTATTTTCTCAGGTTAGCTTCCCGGAAGCCCTGAGCTCCTGCATTACTGTTGAAGCCGACACCAGTAAGTCTGCCCACTCGCCCAGACCCTCGTGTCAGGCCAGGTGCCTCTGTGTGCATGGTCCCCCCTCCGGGCAACCCCACATGTGTATTTCCACCGTAAGCCTCTTCGAGCAGGTGTTTCCCTTGGCAACCTTGCCACCCCTGGGGTTAAAAGTCCACCTTCGGCTGGTTCCCCAGAATTTTCCATATGCAGTCCTCAGCGGGTCATATGTGTTTTACTAAGTCCTCCGTATGGGTAGGCATCTTGGTGCATGTTCCACCTGGAGTATGCTTCCCAGTGTACCTTGGTATTCCTGTGATAAGTGGGAGTCCTTAGTTTTTTCAGCTTGGATGCTCATGCCACTCTGGGTTGTCTTGTCTTTGAGTCGACATCGCAAGCTAATGTCTGAGGCCTCTTGCATCTTTGTGCACACCTACACAACCGTAGGGGGTCCAGACACCATTAAGCACGGTGGTGTGGGTATTCTCATTCCCTTATGCACTTTGTGCAGCATTGAGTGAAGCTTTTGAAAGGGAACTCTCGGGGTTACTTGACTGTAACCCTGTTCCCTGATAAAGCAGAACGAGATGCTGCACTGCAGTGCTGTGCTGATGATGTCCCAGGACTGCTCTTCAAACAAAAAAGACCTGAGGGCTTGCAGCTGGGGCTCATCTATTTATAGCCTCGTGCAGCAAGTGTGCGTGTGACGTCACTGACTGAAGCTATAATACCATCAAGACAATTTCATTGACGTGTTAAACACACTTTTCACAGCCGGTCACAATAAAGACGGTCCCCATATGCACTTCGTGCAGCATCTCGTTCCGTTTTTATCAGGGAACAGGGTTACAGTCAAGTAACCCTGAGAGTTTTCCTTTTTACAAAAATGTTTCTTTTTGGAGGTAAAAGTTTATAAAGTCTATGAAAGGAATCAGTGCATAAATGTATAATATTTTAGAAAACAAAGTTCAATACAGTCAATTTCCTGTGATACATTAAGCAGCAGAGAAGTCCGTTACCGAGCATTTCCCTGATGGACAGGTATCTATCATGTCAAACTGAAACTCACAATAATGAATGTTGTTAGATGTCATTTCAGATCAATGCAGTGAAGAACTTACCACCTCTGAGACCCTTCTCGGACAGAAGAGCTTTTAATGCAGGATAATCTGCATATGTGTATGTGAATATCATCAGGAAATAAATGACCCGCTGCATCCTTCAACTCCTGCTGGGTATGACAAAATATATCACACATGAGATGAATCTGTCTTTCAGCTTCTGACAGGCATTTACACTGCAATTAAGCTTAAAACATATCACATCTGGTACATCAATTTATTATTGAAATTACTGATTGTACATTTAGTTCCAATTTTGGTGTTAACTCTCACACATACATTTTTTTTTTTTTTTTTCAAGATGAAAATACTCTAACCAAACATCACATCAACTGTAATATGATAAAATAATCTGATGTGTATGTATGGTTAATGTATGCTGTGTATTAAGTGCATTGGTGAAGTATAAAATAAATATTCTTTATTTTAATCTTTATTTAAATGGCTCCAGCAGCAGATAACACGTCTGAGATGTTAGTCTGTACTTATACTGTATGTATGCCCCCGCATCCCAATGCCTCTTCAGACGATTTGTCATTTATCAGTAAGTGTGTTCCCTGTAAAGGAACCCATGACCTTTGCATTGCTAAAAGAGTGTATATTTTATCGTGCAAATCAAGTCTAATGTCAGTCATGATCCCTCTGTTCAGCTGCATTAAAGTCACTTCCTTAAATTATACAGAACTGATACTCAAAACACATTTGCTTATTTAAGGATCCTGATCAGAAACGCACACGCCCACGCGCACACACACACACACACACACACACACACACACACGTTATATATAGCAGTGTGTTTAAGATCACAGTTGAACAGTTGATCACATTATTAATTTTGCTCTACTGTAAGTAAATGTTTTTTTAATTAAGGAGAATATTTTCTTTGCTCTTTTCTAAAGTCTGGTGGTTTTAAGTTTTACATCTGATAAGCATGTATATTTCTTGGCAATCAGACTTTGGCATTCCATTCTACCAGTTGAGCTTCAACAGTTTGGTATGCTTATATTTATAACCAACATGAATCCCTTGTGCGGGAAAAAAAGTTTGTATAAAAAAAGTATAAAATATTTAATAAACACTATTCAAATTTGACATCTGAAATTGTAAGAACATACCTCAAAACGCACAGCACAGCCAGGTGTCTGAAGGGAAAGTGAGTATTTCTCTGTGAGTGTTTCCTCAAAAGCTGCTTTGAAAGAACACCATTCACATGGGAGGGGTGAGTGTTCAGTTCCTGCTTTGGGTGTCTTTAAATATTAAAGGATAATTACTAGGGCTGTCAATCGATTAAAAATAAAATGTAATTAATCACACATAACTAGTCATCATAGTCAATTTATAATTGTTTAGAAAGCTGTTGTCAGCAAAAAATAAGCTTTAAAGGGGTCCTATTATGCCCTTTTTATAGGATGTAAAATAAGTCTCAGCTAATATCCATGAACTAATAAGTTTTAGCTCAAAATACCCCCCAGATCATTTTTATAGCAAATTAAAATCGTCACTCTTTTTAGGGTGAGAAAAAACACGCCATTTTTGTGTGTGTCCCTTTAAATGCAAAAGAGCTGGTGTTCCCACCCCCTTTCAGGAAGAGGGCGGAGCTTCAAGAGAGCAGCTGTTAGCATGTTAGCATGTTAGCAGCTCTGATTACCTCACACAGACATGGACTGAACATGTGAGAACCTGTTCAGCCTTTTATGTTCAAACTGGAGTCGGACAATGATAGAGAGACTCAAGAAAAAGTGACAACAGGTAGAATGAGACAGGATGTTTCTGAATGTATAGTTGATGAATTTATGAGTTAACTTCAAGTCATTGATTAGCATATTCTGTTATGATAATCTATAACTCACCGGTGTGGGAACTGTTGTGAGATGCACAGAGAGAGCCAGAGAATATCTGCTGATGAAGAGAGAACAGGTATAGTTTAGTTTAATTACGGTTATAACTTGACTATGTTGTCATCTTACTTTTATGGCTTGCTATTGCATTTAATGTGTTGCAATAAATGTGAAAGACGGATGAGAGCTTGAGCGACTCCCAGCGTCGTAACTTTGATGTTGTTTATGCTCATTTGCTCACATGCGCAAGTATTGCAATACTAATTACTTTCTAAATCCCATATCACCCTCCAGCAGTTGAACAAAGCAAGGATAGACTTGAAACGGCTCTTTTAATTTTTTTCAAATAAATATTAAAATTGCATGAACTAACATACTGAACAAACATGCATTAAACATTAGATATTACATTTTGATGTTAAATCCACTATTGTTTTATATAAAATTGTCCCATAGTTTATACAGTATTTAATGCAATTAATCAGAATTAACTGTAATTAATGTAGTAATCCCATACTATACTTTTTGAAGTTAAAAATAATTAAATTACAGTAATAATTATTTACTTAGTACGCTTTACACCCAACACTGATAAAATAACCCAAAGCACCTGGCTAATAAAATAATCATATTGGCATTGGCACTGGCCTGTATTTTACATCAATAAAAACCTGCAAATTAATGACAGGACATGCTATTTTGTGCATCTAAAAGATCCAATCCACAGTAGACTACATAGATCAGCTGGGACATGAAATGTGTAAAGTTTGGTAAATCAAGGCCTAAGTGTAAAAGAAGCTACATGTATGCTGCTGCAATACAATAGTCACATCCTAGAAGTGCTTTCCCACATATATTCTAACAGCCTTGGCCAACAAAGTTTCCCATTTGCAGCCAAGAATAATAGACAGGTTCTGACTTAGTCTACCTTAGAATGTGAACCGGCTTCATGGCATAAAGCCATTAGGGGAAATCTAGGGACTTTATGTGAGGTTTCCCACTGTGGGGTTTTTTTGTTTAGTTTTTGTTTTGAATTGAATTTGAGTGTAAATTGGGTGTGGTGTGTCATAATGTCGATCTGAAAATATGTGTTGACTGATGGGATACAGTAATAGAGCTTGCACACACAGGAACACATTGATTGAGTTACTCAGATGTGCCCACATGACATTTTAAATGTTTCTAATTACCAAATTCGTCTAATATACAGTGCTAAAAATAAAGTGTTTCATCATTGCCATCTCTCTCATGATGCTATTTCAAGGTAAGCAAACATATATTTTGCTTTGAGTTAAACCATAATAACGGTGTCAATGACTAAAAGTGAAAAATCATCTCAGAATTAAACATCTGAAAAATCATCACATGATAAATAACTGAAAGTGAAAGAAATACTAATCTACATGAACAAAGGCAGAGAGTAAAACAAGTAGTAACAGACAAAGGATGCAAGTCATAACATGCTTTCATAATATGAGGAAGAAACTCAAACACTGCCAACCTGACATGCAGTTAATCTACAAAAATAGTTTCTACTTTTATTGGATTATTTGAATCCTGGGACTTCGTCATTCACAATTAAATGACTCTCTAACTTTGTTCCTAGCAGGTTTACCGGAGTCCAAAGTAAGGAGTAAATCATTCGACACCTTGAGCATTGCAGATGTGGTGCTGTGATGGGCTCTAAAACCAGACTGACATTTATCTCAAATATTGTTTTGTGAGATAAATAAGGATACTGGTTAAAAACTATTTTCTTTAAAATTGACAAGAGTGGCAACTTAGACATAAGCCGGAAATTATTAAGATTGGACATATCTAAATTTTGCTTCTTAAGAAGATTCAAGATTCAAGATTCAAGAGTTTTATTTGTCAGTTATATACAGAATATACAACCGGCACAGGTCCGCTCCATGGACAGTCTAAAAACACAAGGAAGAAATTATAATAGAAATAGGATATAAAAAAAGTACTTCTATATATATATATATATATGTCCATATCTGTAGAATTATAAATAATCAAGTCAAAGATAACAAATAAGGATAAAGTGGAATAAAATAATTGAAGTAGACTTTGCTTGTAGACTTATAAATATGTGGTTAACAAATGTATAAAGAGTATAATGTGCAAACAGGTTTATGACAGGTTGTTACACAGTAACAAATGAGAACAGAAAGTGCAGTGCAATGTCAGTGTATCGATGTTTATCCTGAAGTGAAGTCACGTGATGTTAAGTGACTGAGTTCAGGAGTCTGATGGCCTGGGGAAGAAGCTCCTCCTGAGTCTCTCAGTTTTGGCCATCAGGCTTGAAGCGCTACCAGACAGCGTGAAATGAGGGTTTGCAGGGTGATTAGAGTCCTTGATGATCTTGGTAGCTCTACCTTTGCAGCGTTTGGTGTAGACGTCCTGCAGAGACGGGAGAGCTGACCTGAGATACGCTCGGATAAGCGCACGACGACTTTTGCAGGGCTTTGGTGGTCATGACTGGTGCTGTTCCCATACCACGCTGTGATGCACTGAGTTAAAACACTTTCTATCGCCCCTAAATAGAAAGTTTTCAGGATAGCTGGTGAAACCCTGAATTTCCTCAGCTGGCGCAGGTGGTACAGTCTTTGCCTGGCTTTTTCACCTGTGTCTGAATGTGAGCAGTCCAGGTCAGGTCCTCGGAGATGTTTACTCCCAGGTACTTGAAGCTGCTCACTCTCTCTACTGGTGACCCGCTGATCATGAGGGGGAGTATGTCCGTTGCTGTCTCTTCCTGAAGTCCACAATCATTTCTTTGGTCTTGCCAACATTCAGAGAGAGAGAGTTGTCCTGGCACCATGCTGTTAGATGCTCCACCTCGCCAAGTATGCCGTCTCATTGTTGTTGGAAATGAGGCTATCATCAGCAAATATGATAGAGGTGGAGCTGTGTGTGGACAAACAGTCATGCGTGTAGAGAAGTAGAGCAGGGGCTCAGGACACAGCCCTGTGGAGCTCCCACACTCAGGGTGATGGAGGTGGAGGTGGACTGGCCTATTCTCACCACCTGAGGCCTGCCAGTGAGGAAGTCCTCAATCCAGTGGCAGAGAGAAGGATTCAGGCCGAGATCCAGGAGTTTGGAGGTTAGCTTGGTGGGAACTATGGTGTTAAAGGCTGAGCTATAGTCAATAAATAGCAGTCTTACGTAGTTCCCACTTTTTGCTGTCGATGTGAGTGAGGGAGGAGTAGGACATGAGAGATGGCATCTTCAGTCGATCTATTGGGACGATAGGCAAACTGAAGAGGGTCAAAGTGTCAGGAATGAAGAGCGCAAATGGTGTTTTTAATGAGTCTCTCAAAGACCTTCATGACTATAGACGTGAGAGCCACTGGACGATAGTCATTTAGGCAAGAAGAGGCCTGATCACTGCTTGTTTGAGGCACATAGGACCACAGCACTGTCCAAGGATCTGTTTATAATAGCCAATGCACTAGGGCTGACAGTATCATATATATTAAACCTCCCTAAAGAGACAGGTGGGGATAACATCAACAGAAGAAGTGGTAGGCTTAATCTTATGAACTATAATCACAAGCTCAGAAAGGGATATTGGTTCAAACTGTTCAAATAAAGCATGGCAAGTGAGTGGTTCAGAGACTGCGCATTGTAACAACAATGCCTTAGAGCATCCATCTTTCCCATAAAATAATGTAGGACTCTGTCCAGACCAAGGGCCTCATTTATAAAAGTTCATATATGGAGCTTACAACCTAGTTTTACAATGCATAAACTCATCTGCATATAATTTGCATATGCATATTCATCTTCTTGAGCCCGACAACTCAGAGTTTGCTCAAACTAAATGCAAGCTTAATAAAGAGGTGAGTCTTCCCTCACTGCACTTACTAGATAACAAAAAATGTGAACTGAAAATAAATCCATTACCCGTAACTGATAAAAGGTAAATATAAATAGTAAATATAAAATTACTCAAAAGATCAAAGTCCAAAATAAAACTATAACGAAAAGCTGTATCGCTCCAGCAAAGGGGGAGAGAGACGCCCGCTTACATCAGCGATCCCACCATGAGGATCTAACAAAGAGAGAAACGCCATTGTTGCCGTTGAAGCCATTATAATCACCAATGACATCACTCAGATCCTGTGGATTGGGGTTTCCCTCTGTCAACCATCTATGGACTCAATAAGTATTACACAGACACACATAACACCAGCTCAGAAAAGGATTTTTAGATCTAGTTTGAAACTAGATGTATCATGGCTTGTAGACTAAAATTCACTCATGAACTGTTAAAATCAGCCACAAAACCTTTGACAAATGAGTTACTTGCCTTGTATTAAATTAACCCGAGCAGCTGAGTCTTTAGCCATTTTCACGAAACATCTAAAGATGCATCTTTTTTTTTTTTCATCAATACTTGACACATTAATACTCACACTTCTAATCTTTCTATTTATTTCTGTAATTTAAAAAACATGCTACGTGGACTGTGCTGGACTAAATGGGACCCCTTTAAAGTGTATGTTTTGCTGACAACAGCTTTCTAAACAATTATAAATTGACTATGATGACTAGTTACAGAAGTATGTGTGATTAAGCACTTTGATTGGCTTTTGCTGTTCTCCAAATTTATAAGTCACTTTGGACAAAAGTGTCTGCTAAACGATTAAATGTAAATGTGTATCAAACGGCACAAGGATACAAACACTGGCAATCTGTCCGCGAAACACTACTCCTCACGGAAAACTGTGATTTTGTTCCTCATATTTTTGTCTTGTTGACTCTGAGGCAAAGTTAAAAATGTTTTGGCACACACTAAAGAAAAAGCTTACCTTTCCACTGGAGTTAAACTTGTTGACAGCCACTGATTTTCTCTAAGTTGTTATTTCCTTGATTCAATAATGTAGCAGTACTGAACATCATTCTGACAGTGAACCAGGTTTTATTAGGGTGGCCATTTCCATGACACCAAAAAGGAGGACACTTTGCGGCATTTAGTGAGGAAAGAATAATTGCATAAGACTCTGGTGTGCTCGGAACTACAGTACAATTTTGTCCATCATATCGATGCCATCTTGATACAGTGATTCTGAAATAGCCTACTCTATTCATTGCCAGACAATTTGATCTACTATATATCTTGATGTAGACCTGTGTGTAACAGAAGAGGCAATACTGTGTTTGTTCACAGTATTTGTATGACGTTGTGATGTCTGTTTCAAAAACTGACCACTGAGATGAACCTGTCTTGTAAAGTGCACAGTGCCTGAAAACAAAACATTTCTGGACTTCTGGAAATAACAGAAATGCATAAACAAATAATGAATGCGAGAAATAATAAATAAATACACATTTCAGTTCTTAACACAGAAGTTCACCCTCTGCGGCAGCTCTTAATAACTGAAATCTATATTTATTTTCGCATGCATTATTTGTTTATTTATGTATTTCTGTTATACAGTATGACTGGTGATGCTTGACTGCATGATAGACTTTGCAAAGCTCTGCCTCAGAGATTTTGTCATCCTGAGGTGATGTTGCTTCTTGGAAAAATGACTGTGGCGGAGGGGACGTGGTTTATCGAGATCTGCACGAAGACGGAGAGTTGGAGGAAGATTGCTGTGAACAAGTTATATTGAACCGAGCTGAGAGCGCTGTGAGCGCGACTTTATTTTGTTTGTTCCCACGAGAGTTCTGAATTAACACGAGTCCCAGGCACGCTGACCCTGTCTTCCTCCTTATTCTATGAACTTTGTTACAGTGACCTAAGGGAAGACGTACCTGCGGCTCGTCGTTACTTTTATGTTTTTCCGTGCTGGCATGTCGGTCAGTGGCGGCTTTCCCTTGACTACTAACATCCACTTCACAGTGACACAGTGTGCTTTTTGATATAAATTCATGCTCTTTTGTCCATTCCGGATTAAATGAGGTCTGATGTTTCGGCATGTTAACGTTATGATATGACATAGCCAGCACGCCGTGGAGGCTTGTTTACATTTTTAACCAATGATATATCAGATATTTATTTGATTGACACCGCTTTCAGCCAATCATTTGTCCCAATAAAGATTCTAGAGCGGGTTTTTTTAGGCCGATTCAGTGCAACTCCAAAAAGGAGCTTGAGGCAGTGCTGGACAGGGGGCTTAAAATACAGACTGTCCGGCCAAAATCCAGATGTATAGCCATCCTAGGTTTTATGCTGCTATTCGTAAAAGCTAAAACCCAACTGGCCAGCAACAATGTTCAATTAGTTGATCAAAGCTTTATAAAAATTATTATTAGTTGTTTCTTCCCCTGCACTCCTTATCAGGTCACCGTTATGCTAAGTTGTGTTGTGCTAGTACCTGTCTGCCTGTTTTTGGAGTATTTCTAATTAAACTATGTTTGGGATCTTCCTCCCTGCACACACCGGTGATAATTATATTATACATTTATATATTGTATTTTTTGTTGTTGTTGTTGTTATAATTAGAAATCATTATAACATAAAGCAATGTTATTTTACTCTTATTTATTGTATTCTCATCCTCACTGTGCATTTTTTTTTTTTTATGAAAATGGGACCTTTTCTATAGAATGTATTTCTAGAATAAAATTCACATGTGATACAGACTGTTTTCTTTTTAGTTCAGTCAGTTTTTTGTTTTAAATGTTATAACTGTCCCAGCTATTTCAAAGCAGGCCTGCTACAGAAGAATGAGGGGGAAATCAATCTTGCACTCTACCCTACTGGATAGTCAGGGTATGCATGAATCAACAAAAGACAACAAAAAGGAAAATCCTTTTCCAGCATATATTGAATTTTTACATAAAACAATTCCCCTAAACCCCAAACAAACAAATGCAAACATTAAATAATCACACAACAAGTAATGGTGTGGGTGGATGCGTGTGAAATGTCCCATACAGCTGTTGAAGAATAATGGGGCTTGATAAAGTGAGCAGTCTTTAGAAGGAACACATTCTTCTTACCTGCACATGGTAGGAATTGATGAAAGGAAGTATTTGTCCTGGTTGTAACCCGGGAGTCTTTGAATAATAAACTAGAATCAACATGATGAACTGTTTTTACCTCAACAGAGCTAAGTCTGAAAGTTTAAAGATTTTTAAGTGACAGAGAACAGAGACGTGATGCGTTACAGGATTCAGAGGGAAGCGCAGCACTGAGTTTATTTACACACGTGCAGCTCATGAACAGCATCTCAGAACAGCTCGGCTCGTTTACTGTACAGAAACAGAAAACACAGAATTATAAGCTGCCTGCATGTAAAACAACAGTACTCAAACCATCAGCACATATATTAGCAGTAAGGGTGTGAGATATTGACAGCAGACAATCAGAGGAAATAAAAAATTGATGGTGTAACATTTAAATAAATGAAGAAATTAAGCTGCAAATATTAGTAATACAATTTAATAATTTCAGGAATAATAGGAATACACATTTTTTTGTGTTTAGTGTTTTTATTTGAAGATGATTCATCTCAAATTTTGTTTTCTACAATATAGTGTTATCCAATCACTGCACTCAGACTGGGAGGATAATAACCATTTGGCAATCAGTATTGACCATGCGATGTGCACATCCATCATAGTTACACTGCAGTGATCCATACACACCAGGGCCCTCATTTATCAACAGTGCATGGAAAAAGTTCTATATTTTGTCCTATGAATGTTATTTAGTATTGAAATTTTAAGTACAAGAAAATCTGTATTTATCAAACGTGCGTACACAGTTCTTACGCACATTAGCAGTCATTGTTGATAAATCCCATGTGCGTAAGTACCATGCTCATTCATGTTCATTAGCATTCAGAAACGCCTCCAATGAACCATAAATGGTGACAACACATCCCTTTAAAAATCACGTGATTGTGTTTTTTCCTCAACGCAATAATGGCAAAGAAGAGGAACTTCACAAACATAGAATGAGTTGTGCAACGATGTTTAACAACAACAAATTTGCATCACAAATGATTTGTACGTTAACAGAATGAAACCCTTTTCTATTTATGTCATTAAATTTGTTGGTTGATGGTGCTTTTATGGCGATCTGGGTGCAGTCTATGGCTCCAATTATGTTCGGGAATCTGACGATAGCATGAAAGCCCCATTTTATTTTGGCTTGTTGAGGATTTCGGTAAGGGAACTGGATGTAGGTTGGGGTCCATGGAAATAACTGCATCCAACATTTGTCACAGCTGTCTTTTATAGGATTTGACACCAATTGCACATCATTTAAAACTACAAAAATTATAAATTGAGTGTTTTGTAATGAAAGGAAACACAGGACATATATGATTTGCTTAATGCATACAGTCTTAAATGCTTTTTATGTGTAGTGTCACTATTCTACCACTAGATTCTCTGCATAAGCATGCTCAGAGGTGTGCTTATATTTACACACATTTCTGCGTATAAGTACAAGTTGGTAGATCCCACACTTTGCGTGAAACTGTTCTTATGCACTCATTACGCACAAATGGGCGTACACACCGTTGATAAATGAGGGCTCAGGACCCACAGTTCAGAACACATGTGATTTGTGGATTAATTGCAAAGTTTGCAAAGAGAAAATCACTTTTGTAGCTGTAACAGATCAATTGTGATGCGAAAATCTTCTACCAATTCTAATCAATTCACAAATGTCGTCAATTTTTGAAAGGTCTGTTAAAAGCTTGTCAAAAAAAAAGGTGGCAGCAGTCAACTGTGAGGGCAAAAAACTGAGAAAAAGTTCATTACCTGAAGTTCAACACAACTAGGGTTGGGTACCGAACTTTTAAGGGCATCGATCAAATTACGTCGTACTGCTGAGTACCGATTCACACTAAATCAATAGGTGTCACATTACGGTACCTGAGAACGCATCTGGTGATATAGACTAGTGTCTGTGAATATTAAACTGTGGTTTAATTTACCTCACACACTGAATCGCGCGTGTTGGCTATATATGTATATGTGTATGTGTATGTGTATATATCTATATATGTATATGTATATGTGTATGTGTATGTGTATATATATATATATATATATATATATATATATATATATATATATATATATATATATATATATATATAATATATGTGTATATATATATATATATATATATATATATATATATATATATATATATATATATATATATATATATACGATCACCTAAAGAATTATTAGGAACACCTGTTCAATTTCTCATTAATGCAATTATCTAATCAACCAATCACATGGTAGTTGCTTCAATGCATTTAGGGGTGTGGTCCTGGTCAAGACAATCTCCTGAACTCCAAACTGAATGTCAGAATGGGAAAGAAAGGTGATTTAAGCAATTTTGAGCGTGGCATGGTTGTTGGTGCCAGACGGGCTGGTCTGAGTATTTCACAATCTGCTCAGTTACTGGGATTTTTACGCACAACCATTTCTAGGGTTTACAAAGAATGGTGTAAAAAGGGAAAAACATTCAGTATGCGGCAGTCCTGTGGGCGGAAATGCCTTGTTGATGCTAGAGGTCAGAGGAGAATGGACCGACTGATTCAAGCTGATAGAAGAGCAACTTTGACTAAAATAACCACTCGTTACAACCGAGGTATGCAACAAAGCATTTGTGAAGCCACAACACACACAACCTTGAGGCGGATGGGCTACAACAGCAGAAGACCCCACCGGGTACCACTCATCTCCACTACAAAAAGGAAAAAGAGGCTACAATTTGCACAAGCTCACCAAAATTGGACAGTTGAAGTCTGGAAAAATGTTGCCTGGTCTGATGAGTCTCGATTTCTGTTGAGACATTCAGATGGTAGAGTCAGAATTTGGCATAAACAGAATGAGAACATGGATCCATCATGCCTTGTTCAAGATTCAAGATTCAAGAGTTTTATTTGTCACATACACAGTTATATACAGAATATACAACCGGCAGTGAAATGTAAACAGGTCCGATCCATGGACAGTGCAAATTCACAGTTAAAAAACACAAGGAGGAAATTATAATAGAAATAGGATAAAAAAGTACTATCCATATATATATATATATATATATCTGTAGAATTATAAATAATCAAGTCAAGTAGAAGAAAAAAAAAAAGTAAAAAATAAGAATAAAGAAGTGGAATAAAATAATTGAAGTAGACTGTGCAGTGAGTAAACTGTAGACTTATAAGTATGTGGTTAACAAATGTATAAAGAGTATAATGTGCAAACAGGTTTATAACAGGTTGTTACACGGTAACAACGAGAACAGAAAGTGCAGTGCAATGTCAGTATGTTTATCCTGAAGTGAAGTCACGTGGTGTTAAGTGACTGAGTTCAGGAGTCTGATGGCCTGGGGGAAGAAGCTCCTCCTGAGTCTCTCAGTTTTGGCCATCAGGCTTCGGAAGCGCTTACCAGATGGCAGCAGCGTGAAATGAGGGTTTGCAGGGTGATTAGAGTCCTTGATGATCTTAGTAGCTCTACCTTTGCAGCGTTTGGTGTAGACGTCCTGCAGAGACAGGAGAGCTGACCCTGAGATACTCTCGGATAAGCGCACAACTCTTTGCAGGGCTTTGCGGTCATGACTGGTGCTGTTCCCATACCACGCTGTGATGAACTGAGTTAATACACTTTCTATCGCCCCTAAATAGAAAGTTTTCAGGATAGCTGGTGAAACCCTGAATTTCCTCAGCTGGCGCAGGTGGTACAGTCTTTGCCTGGCTTTTTTCACCTGTGTCTGAATGTGAGCAGTCCAGGTCAGGTCCTCTGAAATGTTTACACCCAGGTACTTGAAGCTGCTCACTCTCTCTACTGGTGACCCACTGATCATGAGAGGGGAGTATGTCCGTTGCTGTCTCTTCCTGAAGTCCACAATCATTTATTTGGTCTTGCCAACATTCAGAGAGAGACAGTTATCCTGGCACCATGATGTTAGATGCTCCACCTCGTCCAAGTATGCCGTCTCATTGTTGTTGGAAATGAGGCCCAGGACAACAGTATCATCAGCAAATTTGATGATAGAGGTGGAGCTGTGTGTGGACAAACAGTCATGCGTGTAGAGCGAGCAGAGCAGGGGACTCAGGACACAGCCCTGTGGAGCTCCAACACTCAGGGAGATGGAGGTGGACTGGCCTATTCTCACCACCTGAGGCCTGCCAGTGAGGAAGTCCTCAATCCAGTGGCAGAGAGAAGGATTCAGGCCGAGATCCAGGAGTTTGGAGGTTAGTTTGATGGGAACTATGGTGTTAAAGGCTGAGCTATAGTCAATAAATAGCAGCCTTACGTAGTTCCCACTTTTGCTGTCGATGTGAGTGAGGGAGGAGTGGAGGACATGAGAGATGGCATCTTCAGTTGATCTATTGGGACGATAGGCAAACTGAAGAGAGTCTAAAGTGTCAGGAATGAGTCTCTCAAAGACCTTCATGACTATAGATGTGAGGGCCACTGGACGATAGTCATTTAGGCAAGAGGGTTTACTGTTCTTAGGGACAGGGGTGATGGTGGATTTTTTGAAGGAGGTGGGGACCACAGATGTAGCGAGGGACTCATTAAAGATAGATGTAAACAACCCGGCGAGCTGATCAGCACAGGACCGCAGAACACGACCTGAAATACCATCCGGCCCGGCAGCTTTCCTGACGTCCACACGCTTGAGTGCTCTCCGAACTTCATCCTCTGAGACAGAGATCATGTGGTTGTTGCTGCTCTGAGTAATTCCCTCTGATGCGCCACTTGGTGGAGTCGCGTTGCCGCGATTACAGTCAAAGCGAGCGTAGAAAGAGTTTAACTCGTTCACAAGCAACGGGTCAGCGCTCACCTCTGCAGAGGATTTAGATCCAAACGAGCAGATGGACCTCAGACCTTGCCACATGCGCCGCGAGTCGTTGAGTTGGAAATGAGACTCCACTCGGTCTTTGTAACGGAGTTTTGCGGCTTTAACTGCTCCTCTGAGAGCATAGCAGGACGATCTGTATTCAGTCATATTCCCTGAAAGGAGACCGGCGTTGTAAGCGGCAGTGCGTGTGTTCACTGCAGCGCGGATTGAATTGTCCACCCACGGTTTCTGATTTGAGAAGGACGTTATTGTTATTATTTGCGTGGCTTGCTCTGTAAGCGTGTTGATGAAGCAAAGCCCCACTTCTGTGAACTCGCTTACGTCGGCTGAACTCGCTCGGAACATGTCCCAATCCACATCGTCCAGAGCTGCCTGAAGCGCGGCCTCTGAGTGGGGCGACCAATGCTTAACTTTCCGGCCTCACCGGGGGTTCCTGAACGAACCTTTGTTTGTATTCGGGAGTAAGGAAAATGGCGGCATGATCCGATTTGCCAAACGCTGGAAGTGACCAAGCTTTATAGGCGTTCTTGAACGGAGAGTAGCAATGATCCAGCGTGTTTGCTCCTCGTGTAGGACAGGAGACGTGCTGTTGAAAGTTTGGCAGGACTTTCTTTAGGTTTGCTTTGTTAAAATCGCCCGCGACAATGAATGCCGCATCGGGGTGTTTGTTTATGATGCCGCTGGCGTTCCGAAGGATCTCAGATGGCCACAGAGTATTGGCGAAAGTGTCCTGAAACAGTCCAGTGTAGAGGTAACCAATGTCCAAAAGAGTTTTGCTGTCATAGTAGATCAATGCAGATGATAAGTTTGTAAAAACTGAGAGTAAAAGAAAGTAAAATAGTAAATAAAAGCACAGTCTTCGCGTAGTGACCTGAACGGCGACCGAACACGGAGGGCGCCATTTTGTTTAAGACCACTGTGCAGGCTGGTGGTGATGATGTAATGGTGTGGGGGATATTTTCTTGGCACACTTTAGGCCCCTTAGTGCCAATTGGGCATTGTTTAAATGCCACGACCTACCTGAGCATTGTTTCTGACCATGTCCATCCCTTTATGACCACCATGTACCCATTCTCTGATGGCTACTTCCAGCAGGATAATGCACTATATCACAAAGCTCGAATCCTTTCAAATTGGTTTCTTGAACATGACAATGAGTTCACTGTACTAAAATGGCCCCCAGTGTCACCAGATCTCAACCCAATAGAGCATCTTTGGGATGTGGTGGAACGGGAGCTTCGTGCCCTGGATGTGCATCCCACAAATCTCCATCAACTGCAAGATGCTATCCTATCAATATGGGCCAACATTTTTAAAGAATGCTTTCAGCACCTTGTTGAATCAATGCCACGTAGAATTAAGGCAGTTCTGAAGGTGAAAGGGGGTCAAACACAGTAATAGTATGGTGTTCCTAATAATCCTTTAGGTGAGTGTATAGTAGGCTATATAATATTCCCATATAACATGAATCATCAACTAGAGATGAAGCAGAGATTCTTTGCTATTACAAACCTGCTCAACGTCATCAGTGCAATTGACTGCACACCCATTCGCATCAAGGCTCCAATCAAATGATGCATTTGCATTCTTGAAAAGGAAAAACTATCATTCCATCAATGTGCATCTGATTTGTGATGCCAAATGCGCACTTCTTAATGTAGTGGCCCACTGGCCGGGTGGAACCCACGATAGCTTCATCCTTCAGAGCAGCTCAGTTTGAGCTCAGTTTTGGACAGTGGTGCAGTTACAGAAGGCTGGTTAATTGGTATGGAAATGGCGTTTTTTTTTAAATTAAAGTCTCAACAGATGACTGTCATAACAAGGCCATTGGCAACATAAAACTGTTTTCAGATAGGCTCTAGCAGCTTTAGAAAGTCACGTCCCCACATGTGACATATTTTTCATATGTACCAATTTTTCACAAATATGTGTGTGTGTGTGGACCCCCGAAAGTAGCACCCCAAGTATAAAACTCTAGTTCCGCCACTGGCCAATACCCTTTATTGCTAGCCAAATGGAGTAAAAGTAAAAAAGTAAATGCTTGTCTATTTACAACATGCCCAAAATAAGCTTGCATTACAATGAAAGGGGAAAACAGCATATTTATTATTTATTGTATAACTTTTGCTGATGCAGCAGTACTGCTGCTTTTAGTCTTCATAAGCAAGCATTTAAACCTCCAACTCAGTTTCACTGAAATATGAAATATCGGTCGCTTTTTTCTCCCTGGGTGTCCATGGTAACTCCTGAAATCGGCGATCCATTGAAAATGTCTTCTCACAGGTGTTTTGGAACCGTCATGCCCAGAGTAAGCAAGTTTTAATCAACCGAGAGTTCAGGGTATATGTGACGGTAAGTTAACCTTGAATGTAAAATAATGAAAAATAAATACTAAACATGCACAAAATAAATTAGAATTTCTACTTTTATTTCAATGTATAATTGTAGTTTATTTCGCATTTCTTAAAAATAAATAAAAAACATTTCTCATTTCTCTATTTCTTCAGTAGAAAATCAACCAATCAGATTGTACATGGTCTGTGTTGATTTAGTTTTGGCAACTGCAAGTTCAATTAGTTTTCAATGGGAGCGACGAGGCAGGCGTGCCAAGCTAGGATAAGAATCCTGTGCTTATAAAAAAAAAATGTTGTGGTTGCTGCTTGTCATTGACAAATCAGAGATTTTGTTAATAAACAAATAAAATAGCATTTGGCTTATGTGGCCATTTTTTTTATTTATTTTTTTTATATACATTTCTTTCTATATTAATTCTTTTGGCAGCTTTGGCATTTCATATACCTGATGCATACTGTATGGAGCACAAGTGTATTTAAGAAGTGCGCCTGCAAGATGCTGTGATTCAACCGAGGCACTTGAGGTGCAGACCAAACGTTGAAACCATTTTTCCATTCTCAGCAAACTCATTCTGAATGACAGCTGATTTTTCCTCCTCAATAACTACATTATATAAATTAAATATGTATATGCTATTCGTGAACATCAGAACAGCATGTGAACAGAGATTTCTCACACACACCAATCAGGCATAACATTATGACCACTGACAGGTGAAGTGAATAACACTGATGATCTCTTCATCACGGCTCCTGTTAGTGGGTGGGATATATTAGGCAGCAAGTGAACATTTTGTCCTCGAAGTTGATGTGTTAGAAGCAGGAAAAATGGGCAAGTGTAAGGATTTGAGGAAGGAAGGAACAGTGGTGAACCGGCCACAGGGTCATGGGCAGGCAAGGCTCATTTGTGCACGTGGGGAGCGAAGGCTGGCCCGTGTGGTCCGATCAAACAGACGAGCTACTGGAGCTCAAACTGCTCAAGAAGTTAATGCTGGTTCTGATAGAAAGGTGTCAGAATACACAGAGCATCTCAGTTTGACCGCTGACCAGTCAGGGTGCCCATGCTGACCCCTGTCCAGCGCCAAAAGCACCAACAGTGGCACGTGAGCATCAGAACTGGACCATGGCGCAATGGAAGAAGGTGACCTGGTCTGATGAATCACATTTTCTTTTACATTACATGGATGGCCGGGTGCGTGTGCATGGCTTACCTGGGGAACACATGGCACCAGGATGCACTATGGGAAGAAGGCAAGCCGGAGGCAGTGTGATGCTTTGGGCAATGTTCTGCTGGGAAACCTTGGGTCCTGGCATCCATGTGGATGTTACTTTGACACGTACCACCTACCCAAGCATTGTTGCAGACCATGTACACCCTTTCATGGAGACGGTATTCCCTGGTGGCTATGGCTCTTCCAGCAGGATAATGCTCCTGACACAAAGCACAAATGCTTCAGGAATGGTTTGAGGAGCACAACAACGAGTTTGAGGTGTTGACTTGGCCTCCAAATTCCCCAGGTATCAATCCAATCGAGCATCTGTGGGATGTGCTGAACAAACAAGTCCGATCCATGGAGGCCCCACCTCACAACTTACAGGACTTAAAAGGATCTGCTGCTAACATCTTGGTGCCAGACACCACAGCACACCTTAAGGGGTCTAATGGAGTCCATGCCCCAACGGGTTAGGGTTGTTTTGCCAGCAAAAGGGGGACCAACACAATATTAGGAAGATAGTCATAATGTTATGCCTGGTCGGTGTATACACTCACTGGCCACCTTATTATACCTTGCTAGTACCAGGTTGGATGCCCTTATGAACTGCCTTAATTCTTCATGTCAGATTCAACAAGCTGCTGGAAACATTCCTTTGGTCCATATTGACATGATACACATGCAGTTGCTGCAGATTTGTTGGCTGCGAATCTCCCATTCCAGCACATCCCAAAGCTGCTCTATTGGATTGAGATCTGGTGAGAAACTAATTTGAGATGATTTGAGCTTTATGACATGTGGGCTACTCATGTAGGCTGTGGCGTTTAAACAATGCTCAGTTGGTACTAGGGGACCAAAGTCCATTACACCAGCACCTGAACCGTTGATAGCAGGATGATCCATGCTTTTATGTTGTTCACCTCAATACACCTCAAGAGTGTATATTTAAAGTTCAGAACCCTACCATCTGAATGTCACAGCAGAAATCCAGACTAATCAGAGCAGGCAACTTTTTCAGATCTTTTATTGTCCAGATTTGGTAAGCCAGTGGGAATTGTAGCTTCAGTTTGGCACCGGTGTGTCTTCTGCTGCTGTTTGTAGCTCGTCTGCTTCAAGGTTGGATGTGTCGAGTGTTCAGAGATGCTCTTCTGCAGACCCCTGGTGTAACGAGTGCTTATTTGAATTACTATTGTCTTGCTGATATCAGAGGAGAATGGCCAGACACATTGACAAGGCATTTTCACTCACTGGATATTTCCTCTTTTTCAAACCATTCTCTGTAAACCCTAGAGTTGGTTGTGCATGAAAATCCCAGTAGATCAGCAGTTTCTGAAATATTCAACAACCACATTCAAAGTCACTTAAAATCACCCTTAAATCCCCATTCTCTACGCGCAGTCTACAGTTGCTGCCATGGGATTGGCTGATTAAACATTGCATTAATGAGCTGTTAACAGGTGTACCTAATAAAGTGGCCAGTGAGTGTATATTTAAAGGTCTTTAGAACATACACATCATCATCAACAGTATTTCACATTTTCTCTTAAGCACAAATGCACACTGTACGACGCACAGCTGCTTCCTGATATTACATGCGCAAACACATATAATTATATATAACCGCTAGGTCCGGTCGAATGATTTATTAATTAAATTCTGATTGGATTCTGTTGGTAATAGGCACATAAAGCTAAAAGAAGTTTTGTACCTCTAACAAGTTTTAATCTGAATGGCAAGCAGAAAACACTTGAGGTTTGCCACAGACTTGTACCACTGAATGCAACTGAATGCTTTTTCAAGCACCTCCATATTTGAAAAACTGTGGAAAACTAAGTTTAAACAGGCAATGATGGAATATTTACAGCGGGTCTAATCGCACAGGATTAGCATTACCTGAGGTAATTTTTCCGGTCCTTTTTTTCAGAAGGTAAACGTCGCCGTAATCTTTACTGACTATAGCCCTATTCAGACGGTAATTGTTTCTCACATGGAAGTCCGTAAAATGAAATGCACATGCCACTTCAGTGATAAAACATTCGGATGGTGATTTATTCATGGCGGAGGAGCGAGTTTTACATGGGTGGTGGGAGAAAAACACTTACATTCTGGATTCAGACAGCAATAAAATAACAGGCTAGCCCCTGCCAATGATGAAAACACCTTATGACCCCACGAGAAACAATTACCGTCCGAATAGGGCTATTGTCCATAATGATTACTGAGATGGCACATTTGGACAGGACTAAAATCACTGAGAAGCTCTGGTAATAATTACCCCACCTCTCAATCTTAAACTAAACCTGTCCGAATGGACATTAAAAATGGATGCATGCAAAAAGACTTGCATCATCAATCCATGACGTGTTTGGTGACAGTGAGTGGCAGTACATGCGGGATTGAAATGGTGGCTAGCAAACAAATACAATCTCTAGCTGATCAAAGCTCATCTTGAAAAGAAAATAAGTTGCTGCTGCACTAATTGCGGTATAAGATTCTGCACTCATTCGTTTTTTTGATTTGACGGCTGTTGTAGGAGAATTAACACCTTAGGACTGTGCATCAAAACTTCTGACACTGGCAAAATTTTATCAGAGAAGAGATTTGATCACAACGGTCATCAATCTGCTGTCGGTGAACATGTCAAACTCATCTCATGAACAAAGGCTACAGATTTTGGTCTGGGATCAGAGGAATCTTCTAGGATTCTCAACACTTCTCTCAGAGAGCCAAAATCATACAGTGTGAACCCAGCTTTAATCTGTACACTTACACACTAAAAAAAAACAAATGAATTTGGTCACTGATAGCATTTGTCAAATATATACATGTACAACTGTACAAACTGATATGTAAAAATGTTGTGAATGCAGCAGGATCAACAGTCCAGTCTGTCATCAATCGAGACTACACACATCAGACTAAGTCAGGGAGATGTCGTTGTCGTTGTCATTGCTGATGGTGTCAGGAAGGCTCGAGTCTGTCGCCAGTTTTCCCATCAGTGTGTGTTTTGTGGCTGCTGTCGGTTTATGGAGTTTCATGGGAATGAAGGTGTTTGAAGCACAGTGTTCTCTCAGATATTCCCCTCCGTTCTCCTCATAATCCTGCCGACTGATCCAGCCCTGATCTTCAGCAGGGTTCCTGAGTGCCCACTCACAAGCCCCAAACCAAGCGTCCAGAGCCGGCCGGCTCGCCAGAGACACCTGCCAGACACCAGACACGCTCACATCAGCCATTAATGTTCTTATCACTCCTTCTCCGTGATGAACACTGTCCCAGAGTATTCGAATTTGGAATGGAATTATACTTTTTCTTTTTTTATTAACTAATTTATGTTCATATTTTCATTTAAAATTAAAATAAAAAATGGTATGGTATTCCCCAATGACCTCATATTTCCATTGCCCAATGTTATGTAGAATGATTGAAGCGGTTGTGACTGTGTTAATCAGACCTTAAAGTGTGACTGGAAGGGTCTGATGGCGAGCAGGTCTCTCTGCACCCGTTCTTTCAGTCCAGGATACTGCAGGTTTCCTCCAGTCAAAAACACATTCCTCACCAGCGCCTCCTGCTGTTCTGGAGGGTACCTACACACAGACATATCTTTTTAAGATTCCCCAAACAATGAAATTGCTCACGAGATGAGAGTTTTGAATCGAATCAGAGAATTCAGAGCCATTACGGAGTTCACAACTGACTACATCACTGAACTTAAAATTGTTCAGTTATGTTTGATTCAAACTGAACTGGCAAGCTTTACTGTGATATATTAAGGGTTCGAGAGACGTGCATCATTTACTGACACACTGTTCATGACAACATGTAAATCAAAGACACATTCACAACCAAGTTTTATTATAATTCATGAATATGTAAACATGTGCTGCACGCTTTCCTCTCAATAATAAAATCAGTTGCATGTAGAGCTGGGTATGGTTTACCGGTACCTGAAATTTGGTGCCGGTACCCAACGGTACCTTTTTTTCTGTACTTTAGGGATGTTTTCCTCAATAACTGTGCAGAAACTAAGTAATTTCTAGAAGTGTTACTGTCTCTGTCTGCCATCGTCTGTGATGTTTGTTCACTGTAATATTTACCAGTAAATAGTAGGCTACTAGCTACTTAACTGAATTCATAAAAATAACCATTTTAATATATATAATTTATTTATTGTCAAACATTTATTGTCACAATTGGGAAAATTGTGATTTATTACTTTTAAACAGTTTTGATAATTTATTATTATTATATTAGTGTTAGTATTATTATTACATTAAGACATCTAAATTCTACTGTACAACAATGATATATGTGTCAAGTTAAACCAAACTTTTATTTTGACTGGTTGCCGTGAAGAGCTTTGAGTTTCTGTGTGTTTATGATGATAGTTTTTCTCAAACGAAACGGTAAAATGCTCATGAAGTGACTCTCAGAGCGGCTCTGGAGATGAAGTTCATGTCCTCGTATGAGATGGAAACACGCAACCGTCACACATAATTCTCTGTGTGTGAGGTAAATTAAACCGCGCATCTGCGCCATTCATTCACATAGACACATAGGATTCGTATTTAAATAGTCTTTCTGTGGTTTAATATTCACAGACACTAGTCTATATCACCAGATGCAATCTCAGGTGGCAAAATGTGGCACCGATTGATTTAATTCAGTCTGTGCCCTCAAAAGTACAGAGTTCAATACCCAACCCTAGTTGCATGTAAATATGTATCATTTACTGTTATAGCTACAGTAAGTAAAACAAAGTGTTAGTTTTTGATCACTCACTGTTCCAGAACAAACTGCAGGGTCTCCATCAGGCCCATCTGCTCCTCTCCGATCAGGGACGGCTGGAATAAGATCTCCGGCACACGCAGACGCTCCGTGCCCACAAACAGCTGATGATACTCAGCCAGGTTAAACATTGGCTATCACAAAGAAAATAAAGAGTGAAATTAAGAGCAGAGGATATTAGAATACAAGTGCCATGAGATGCGTTCATGAAGAACAGTAGACTGTGAAAGACGCCATTCATTGATTTTCCTCATGATTACCTGGTTGGCACTGGGAGTTTTGCTGGGTTCATCGCTCTCTTCGTTTAAATCTGGCTCCATCTCATTCCCTTCATCAGCGGGCGGCTCCACCTCTGCCGTCTGATTCAGTAACTAAAGTGCAAAAGGCCATTTTCATCTTTAAAAGGGGTCATGGCATGCCTTTCTAATTCCTTGCACATTTTCTTTGATGCTAATATATAATGTTACTTTTGCACAAAAAAAAAAAAAAATTCATATCTTTGCAAAACATGATTCCCCCCTCACACCAATGGTTTTGGTGCTAAATAAAAGAAAGTAATTTTCTCATGTCACAACCCTTTTTTTAATGGTTTTCTAAATTATCCCAATAGTTGTCGTCATACCAAAGTCAAAAGAAAGCAATAAGAAATGTATTATACTTATTACATTATGTGTCATGACAGTATTTCTCAACCTAAAACTTAACATCAAGAACATCCAGGTAAACAGACACCTGAACTAGGTGGAGGATTATTTTTGTTATTTTAATTAATCTTTGTTATTAAAAATAAGAACTAAAAACTGTAGTCTTCACAGTAATTAAATATACACATACATAATAAAGCTACAAATGTTATTCAGCCAATGAGCGATTTTCTCTTGTTCTTTTATTGTATGACAGACATCAGCAGGGTCACTGCATCGGCAGGGTTACTGACATTTGACATAACTGTGTGTGTATTTGAGAGTTCAAGTGTGTGTCAAGGCACAAAACAGAACTGAAGGGATCACACGCTTTCAGAGAAGCGGCTTGTGTGCACGTTTCTGTGTGTGTGTGTGTCAGACAGCAGACAGAACGAGACTGCAAGTTAAGCAAGTCCACTTTTAACGTTAAGCAAGTCACACAAGTATATTCTCTGCTATATGCGTCGGACTAAATGTACACTTTTCACAATGTTGACGTAGCCTGTTAAAATCTTTCAGATATCACGTGCTGTATATCACGATATGTACATTTGTGATATTTCGATAATTTCAATAGTGTGCAGCCCTAATGTATACAATTTTTACATTGACGCTGTTGTTTGAAATGTTCATTTGCTCTTATTTTATTACCGTCTTATTACTTATTAATAAGAAGTAGATAAAAGTAGATTTTTTCATCTATGCTGTCAATTATAGTTCTTTGAAAGAAAATCAGAATCGGCAAAAATCGGTATTGGCAGGTCACAAAAAAAAAAAATGGAAATCAGAATCAGCCAAGAAAAGTGCAATCGGTGCATCCGCTTCGTGTTGTGGCAATACCACCTCAGAATAATTGTTTTAATAATTTAACGGCCCATAATTAATTATTCCTTACTTATTAATCAAAGGTGAGATTATAAAAACATGCCTGCGCCCACACACCTCGGCCTTCATGAGCCTGTGCTGCTCCACACTCATGCTGAGTTTATGGATGTACGACTGAAGCTCCTCAGCCGAGTCCATGTTGAGCTCCACCAGACTCCTGTGAAACAGCTCCAGAGATCCGTCCTCCAGCAGCTCCTGACAGGGACAGGACAGTTACTGTGAGCCGGCTGGAGTGCAGCGGTTCCTCTCTCTGCATGTAGACGTGTGTACCTGCACAGACAGCAGCGTTTCCAGTCGTTTCTGGTCTTCCTGCAGTTTTTCTTCTCTGCGGCGGCTGTTGATCTCCTGCAGTCGGCGGAGCTGCTGTGCTTTCCTCTCGTTCCTCTCCTCGGCGCTCACGCAAACGCCCACCGCCCGCCCTGAGAACGGCAGCTGCACGCGGTGGACTTCCCTCTCGTAAAAGTTAGGACTGCGCCAGTTGTCCAGCTCTGATAATCAAGTAATCAAATTCATTTAACAATCAACACTCCAATAAAAACTTTGGACACAAGAGTTGTATGCAAACATTTGATATTGTTTGTACTCCAATTTGTTATTCAAATGTTAACATGTGCCTTGGTTGTGTCCTGTAACACACTAAACGGTCCATGTCTGTGATGGCGGTGTGTGTTTTACCCTGCTGGTAGTCCAGAGCGATGTAGCTGTGCTGGTGCAGAAGCTCCTCCATGCGGCTCAGAGTGATGGCGGTCTGGTTGGCGGGGTATTTCAGCTGCAGCAGTCGCTGAAGATATGACGCGGCCTGACCTCCACCCAGATTCACACGCTTACAATTCACAGCATCCAGCCTGCAATTCAAAACAACGGAAGAATCATTTCAAAATCATTAAGGCATCTGTTCAGACTACACAAACATTTACGTGCCATCAATGTGACGTTAAAGAGAGACGTTACCACACTGCAAATAAAGCTGCCCAACCAATAAGACTTGTGCATGTGGTCACATGCCAAGAGCCAGTGAATATCAGAGGAAGAATCCAGAACATGTAATTACTATTTGGCCTCATTTCTAGGACTGCAACTAAAGATTATTTTGATAAATTGATTAGTTGGTCGATTATCTCTTTAATTAATTTGGATTAAAAAAAAGAAAGAAAATAAATTATTTTATTGACAAAACCATTCCACATCCCGCCCAATGCTGTCCTTCAAACAAACATTGATGATTTATTTATGAATTAATGCCATATCAGCAGCAATGGCTATATTCATGGTAATCAACAGTTCATGATGATTACAATCACTTCAATACATTTAGAATCATTTAAAAAATTGAGAAGAGAAAAAACAAAACCAATATACAAAACCAGACATAACCTAGAACCATAACCATAATGGTTCCATAACCGTTTCCCTTCCCCTTTCAATAAATATGAATGAGTGAGTCTTGAAGGTCAAATTCAGCATCTTGTATATACATCCTGGTTATATCTTTTTTCAAAATGAGTAAGGGATAATGTACACCCAGCCGGTTGTTATCGCAGAATAAACCCCGACAGAGTGATCAGGACCCTGACGTGTAATAAGCGGGATAATGCTTATCCCAAGTAAATTAGACAATATTGTCTTGAGTTTAAATATTTTATTAGCTCTTATGCAAAGCTTCCGCAAAGAAAAACAGTTCCAAACTGCTATAAGCCTTTATCTATTGCTGAAAAGATTAGATTTTACCATATATGTTGAAATGAATGCTGAAAGGGATCGTTCACCCAGAAATGAAAATTAGCCCATGATTTACTCAGCCTCAAGTCATCCTCGGTGTGTATGACATTCTTCTTTCAGACAAATACAATTGGAGTTATATTGAAAAAGTCCTGGCTAATCCAAGCTTTATAATGACAGTAGCTGTAGCTCTGGTTTAGAAGTCCATAAAAATGCAGCTGTCCGTCAAATAACGTGCTCCGCACGGCTCTGGGAGGTTATTAAAGGCCTTCTGAAGCAAAGAGATGCGTTTGTGTGAGAAAAATATCCACATTTAAAACTTTATAAAGTAAAGTTCCGTCCGAACTTCAATAGTAGTCTCAAAAGTATTTCACAATCTGCACTTTTATTATAGCCATTGCTTTAAAACATCTATTTCACAGCTATATGAGGGATAAAAGATACTTCATCAAAATTAAGTCCTAGGGATAGTGTCTCTTTTATAGGTTCTCTCCAAAAAAAAAAAAAAGAAGCTCTGGATCTAAGTGCATAGAGTGCAAAAGACAAAAATGCACACATTCGGTTTTTGATTTAAAAAATGTAAAGCCGTTTTGTACTGACCAGTCATGCATTTTATTTATGCACCTTTGTATTTGTGCTCAATTACGTTTGCCTTTATAACAAATACACACATCAACTACAGAATATTAGACCCTATAACTCCTACAATACCATTCATTTTAATACCAAAAAGCGTTACAGAAAGTATACTTTCTTGAGGCACTCCTGATTCTTGTACATGCAAGTCTGATAATACATTTCTTACTCGAACACGAAAAACTGTATTGGATAAACATTTTTACATAAAAATGAGTAAATATCCCTTAAAGCCCATATCGTACAAATCTTATAAAATGCCATACCTCCATGTAATATCATAAGCCTTTTCTAAATAAAAAAATACAGCTACTAATAAAACCCTCTCATACAAAAGATTGGGGATGAAAGATTCTGAAATCGATATACATTGCAGCCTCTTGCGATAACGATATATAAATTATAATAGAACCATTTCAGAACAGGCTATATAGACCCTAAGGAAAGCCAAACAAAGACAGAAAGAAACGTTGTATGTAGTTTTGAGAACATTTATTGTGCAAAACTGTATCTATGCTCTGCTCTGAACAGGTTAGTCGTGTTACCAGAGTATAGTTTACTGCTGCTCATCGGACGGCTTCAATCCAAACCAAGCCCAAATAACGGATGTTGCACTGGCCTTTTTCACCAGCTCCTCTGATTGGCTTTCAGCCATGTTTACTCAAGATGACGAATACGAAGATGTGCTGCAGCTCTAAATTTCACGGGTAGATTGCGTCATCAACATGCATTAAAATCTCTACCGTAAGCTAATTTTGTATCATTTATATTGCATATTGTTTCCATCGCCCATTACTATATAAGATGATCAAGAGCACTTTTTCCTCGTCTAAATCCACACTGATATTTACCGATCTTTTGTTTTTTTTCCAATGATTTATTGATTTCATTGATCATTCCTTCCATGGTTTTGCATAAGCAGCTGGTTAGGGCTACTGGATGATAATGATTTGAGTCGGTAAGGTCTTTTCCAGGTTTAGGTATTGGTATAACCATTGCTTCTTTCCAGGAAGCAGGTAATTCCCCTAATTTCCAGAGGTTGTTGAAATTTCCCAGTAGAATCAATAATGCATTATGGGGTAAATGTTTGAAAAACTGATGGTGAATTTCATCAGGTCCAACAGCAGTGTCATTGGCGTTAAGGGCTTCCTAAAGTTCCTCCATTGTAAAAGGCTGGTTATAAAAGTTATTTTTGGTATTATTTTTCTTTGTAATTCTTTAAATCTGGGAAGACCGTGTTCTAATGACGAATTTCTACCGAATGCAATGAAAACATATACAGTGAATATGTCTATGATGCACGCAAAAGAGCTATAAAGTAAAGGACAGTTAAAATCCCTACATTAAAAATGAGACAAAGAAAAACAAACTCAAAAAGAGGAATGTTCTACAGGAACACACACATTTGCTATGGACACAGTAACTGTTACTACCATTTCTTTATCCTTCTTTTACCCTTTTTTTAATTGCACGCTGTTATTCCTTTACAGTTACTACTCTCATAAAATACTCAAATTTCTTGTTTGACTTTTAAACCTAAATTTAGCATCCAACAGCAGATATTTCAGCTAAACGAATGTTTTCGTATTTAATATTAATTATCTCCCTCTCGACTGCGGTCGTTCAGTAGAGTCTGAAGCTTAACACAGGACGAGCCCTCATGCAAAATTGAAATGCTTGCGTGAATTTGTAACACAGATAAAGATATAACCTGCAAAATGAACGTTTTGCGCTGAGGAAACATATCTGTCATCTGTCAAAGCCATGTTAAGCATAACGCTAATGCATACGCTTGAAGCTTAAACTTCAAGCATCCTTGTGTTTTGGGCGCTTGAATCGCGCATCTTTCCCACAGCAGCTCACTCTGTTTCCTCCACTATTTCTATATGCATTTTATCCATAGAAATGTGTTATTCAGTGCTGTAATTTGACCTTCATTATCGATTAGTTCCCTACTCATTTCTTCTCCCTGACAAGTGAGAGTCAGAAACATAAAGTTGCACACTTTTCCAGTTTGAAAGCGGAGGCTGTTTGTTATCATCAGATACTTTTACGTGTGACAGTGATGTGCTGTGATACCTGCCGTTGATGACGGGCAGCACGTGTGAGCAGTGATACCCTGATGACACCACCAGACCTGTGGAGGGCGGATCTGCTCCATCACGGACACTGTTACAGTAGAAGCTGAACAGACTGTCCACGCCGTACGCCACCCGCGGGACACCGTAGCACTCGAAGAGCAGCTCCGACATCATCTGTCTGCAGTGGAGCGGGTTACAGGGCGGCTCCGTGACGACCATGGGGTGATCCACCTGACCCTGAGGACACAGAGGTGACGCGAGTCATTTACTAATCCTGCAGCGAACAGACAACGCAATCCCATCCTCTTGGATTTTTCTTCTGTGTTCCCGCTTTCGGCTCAGCGCTCCGGCTTGGTGTTTGAGTTCACGGTCCAAACCTTCCAATGGTTCCAGTATTTAAGGGGTTAACTCAGATTTTAACAGAGATGTGTGTATTGCACATCTTACAAGACAACTTAAGCAGGCGTTTATTTTAATTTTACTTGAAAACATTATTCGTTTGGGCTTTTCACCTTTTCACTTATTTTTGTAAACTATACCAGGAACCTATGGCAAGCCGTTTTTGATATCAGTCATTGTATTTTCACTAGTGAAAGGTCACCATAGCCCCCAATTCAAATTCAATTCCTGATATCAATATAATTTCAGAAATCTAAAATGGCTTTTACCAATAACAATCATACTCATGCTATCAGAAATTAACATTGTCACTAGTGGAAACTGAATTGTTGATATCAAGAATTTATATCCTGGGAAAGAAAAGTCAAAAGAGCTTGCCATAGACCTCGACTAAAGAATTTTCTAGAAGTCGTTAATTTATGCCATTAGTCGACTAATTGCGCGTTTACATTAATAAGCCATAAATCATAATAATGAGCCTTTAATTGCCTGTATATAATACATAGCCCAATCAGCGCTCAAACGCATCATGAGACGTGTCATGAAAAACAGAAGGAGATTACCAACACATTATTCAAATGTTTAGACGATGTTTTCGGCTGCACAGATGAAGTCGACGATCCGGACTCATCTCCGCGGTTTCATACGTATTACATAATCTGGGAATTGGTTCATCCAAAGGTATCTTTCTATAGATGTATTGTAGGCAAGTATACGGTTCATTTTTGTGACGTGGTCAAGTAGACATTTTTACAGTTTGCATTCCTCCTGTATGACCAAAGAGTACTTGAAGTTAAATGCAAGTGATCGCGCCTGCGACTTACCGTCCAATACAATTTTGGTCGACCAAGCCTTTTCTAGAGGGGCAGCCAAATTGATACATTACCATAATATTACAGATTACAATTAACACATGATTTTTGTTTGTGATATTCAGCATGCAACGAAATGTTTTGCAAAAAAAAAAAAAACCTGAGGAACACAAAGTACTAATGCACAGACATCTCTGATAAATCTCACCTGCTTTTAATGACAAGATCTGGGGAAGGAAACAAGCCAAGGCCACGTTTGGCTCTGGGGATAGGTCGGATGTGTCTCGACCTGCTTGTCCAGTGGGGCATTTCAAGAGAAAGAGTAGAGCTTGTGCTCATGGTCAATGGTGGAGAGTAGCTGGGGATATCAATGCTAAATTGAAGTCATGTGCAACACACTTTATTCCCTCCATAACAGCCAAACAATTGTGAGCCATACAAGAAGAGCTTTGCATTGGTCAAGCTGTGCCTTCCTGAACTCAACTCTGCACATGATGCAGGCATACATAACATCATTACCTGGCTGTTTATTCCGAGGTGCATGAAGATGTAGTCAAAGATGAGCTCCTGAATGTCAAAGTTCACCACGGAGTTGCGGTCAAACGCGCTTTTGAGGGTCCAGCGCAGCGGCTCCAGGCTCGGGATGTCGTTCCCCACGTGTGCGTCACTGCGCGCGGCTCCTCTGCTCCGCGCCGCCGCCGATCTGAACACGAGCCGCGGCTGATCCAGCTGTGAAACCCCGCTCGCCCAGCCCGCGCGGCACTGGAACGAGCCGTTATCCACCACTATCGGCACCGGAGACGGTTCGAGACAATCCCTCTCCACCGCGAACACAGGGTCGGGCGTGCATTTATAATCCTCAAACGTGTAAACATTGCGTTTATTACTCATGGCGTTGAACGACACACACGTGACTTCTTCGTCACCATTGATGGTTGTTTGTGTTGTGACTCTGCTCACCATCGCCACCTGTCGCTGGGAATGACAAACAGAAGCGGCTTCTCTCCTCAACATGAGGCTCATTCTACGGAAACGTCCATTTTCCTGAGATACTGAATTTGGGATTTTCCTTAGTTGTCAGTTATAATCATCAAAATTAAAAGAAACAAACATTTGCAATATATCAGTCTGTGTGTAATGAATGAATATAATATACAAGTTTCACTTTTTGAATGGAATTAGGAAATAAATCAACTTTTTGATGATATTCTAATTATATGACCAGCACCTGTATTACACGTGAAAAACACTTTAGGTTTACAATTTCTTTATATTTAAAAAAAGAAACCATATGTTATTTGAACAATTACACCTTCTTGAGCCATCAATGTGGCAATATTTGTTTGTTTTTTTAATTAATTAAATACACTCAAAAAAATTATTCAGGCCCTTCATAGATATGACACATTTCAGTTTTGTTCACTTTACTTAAACATATCTAATTTTGTCACAACTTAATTTAATTGTGTTCAATCAACCTAATATATTTAAAACTGAAGTTTACTTAATTAAGTTGTGTTAAAACTACATGAAATATTTGTGTTGACATAACTAACTGGGCAGTGGATCTGTAGTTCCCAGCATGCTTTGCAAGGGACTCCATTAGGAGAGTAAATTTAGGGATTAAAGTGTTATTTTATGTGTTTTTCTGTAAAAGGAAAGATGTTGTTAGTTAATGTTAGTGTTTAATGGTCAGTTATGTTGGACATTTAGAGGAGTTTCTGTAATGTGTTTTAATTTTGTGGTTACAAGAGCATTTTTATCTCTTCATGCATTGTGTATGATGATGAACGGAACTGCTTATAGTTGATTTTCCAATTAAATGCTTTAATTTAAGTTTGACAAGTGTAAAAAAGTCATGTTATAAGTATATAAAAATAATTTAAACTGCATTTAATAAAATTGACTTGGACCAACTCAATTACATTTCATTGCATGAATTAGTTTTTTTATGAGTTGAGGCTACACATATTTATTGGATGGAAAACTTGCCCTCAATTAAATTGAGTTTGTCCAATGAGTTATTTTTTTGAGTGTAGGATGCCAAGCACCACAGAAGTGCTCGTCCCCACAGTCATGTACAGAGGGAAAGTGCTTTATTTTAAATGGTAGAAAAAGCTGTTTTTGATCAGAATGTGATAATGTATACATAACTATCAATGATGTAAATGACAAACTAAATGCCAAATAAATATTATAAAATATATAATGAAAGTAGTGGTCCCCTGGAGTTGTGTTACTGGTGTTACTGTTTAACAAAAAAAAAAAAAAAGTTATTTTAAAATAAACCTCACACTGATGACATCACTTGACTTCCTTCTTCCTATTTCCTGAAGATCTATGAAGAAAGGCCCATGGAAAGTCCAGTGTCTTTTTTCAGTTATCAGAATTCTTCTCATTTATCTCATGATTTCATATGAAGCTTTTAGCTGAACTCACTGGTATGACCAACTTTATTGTTAGGGAGTTGTAAAAAAAACTAGAATACAAATGGATTAAACTACTTAATTTAGTGAGTATACCATGATTGACAGCATGTGGTTTGATTCCTTGCAGCAGCCATTTTGTAAAATGCATTTTTCATGAAAATTGTCACTGGTGTCACCTTCCTTATGGGTAACACCAGTGAAGACCAGTAACACCAGTGACTACCATTTACACACTTTATTCAAAGCTATTCCTTCAGTTTATTTGTATAGGTATTTGACACACATAGCTAAGATTTAGTGATTCTATATCATTGTTAATCCTCCTTTGGTCAGGTATGGCTAAACTGAGCGCAGCTGAGAAGTAGCGGATTTACAGACAGCGTAGGGATGCTGATCCTGAACGCAGAGCAGAATACTTGCAGAAAAGGAAACAGAGCAATGCCAGAGACATTGACACACACACACACACACACACACACACACACACACACACTGTCACATGCCTGTCCTGTCTCGTGTAGCACATGTGGTGTTTTGTTATTTTGGGCCATGTGCTCCATGCCCCCCTCCCCTCTCCCTTGTTATCTCTTTATAACTCGTTTCCCTGCTTGATTTGTCCCCTTTATAAGCTCCTTGTGTTTGTTAGTCTTTGTCAGATCGTTGTATTGTCTACATCTCCTGGGTCCTTGCAATTGCTGTTAAGATTGTAGTTTGTTATTTTTGATTATGTGTTTTTTTGATTTCTGGTTATGTTGATTTTGTTAATAAAGCCCATCTCTTCCATTCATACGAGTCCTCACCTTAGTTTTCTTTAAGACACACACTCACACACTCACTCACACACACACACACACACACACCACCACCACCATTTACATTTAGACAATGTACTCTGTTGTACATTTTAGTTGAGTTAAAATTAAAACTTGAAAAATTAAACCAAAAATAAAGTTTATAAAAGTTTATTTTATTTATTATTTTGTTTGTTTTTGATATGACTTTATTTAAAAGTAGAGTACCAAGTATTTTCAGTCAATTTTGGTGCTATGTGGAAAAAACCCCACCCCTGTACATTTGGGGCCCTGCCTTGCGGTGAATAGTGGAGTATTGCCACTGCAAACCAGCGACTGTATACAATCTAACCCTTACACATTTTATCTGTGCCTCTTTTAACATGATTGCCCACAATTACTTTACTGCTCATAAATTACACTCACTGAAACAATCAAAGTAACTATTTTCTACTTCTACTTTATTACTCTCTGAGTGCTTTGTACATTTTAAAACATCACTAAGTTTTTGTCCACTAGGTGGCTTCAAATCTTTAGTATTAAAAAAATCTTCAATAAAGTTGTTGCATATAGAGGAGAGCGGGGCACAACCTAACGCTTTTTGACTTTCTCAGTTTGTGTAAATCCACTTGGGGTTCAGATTATTTATTTTTTCCCCACATTAATTTCCCACATGTCTAGTACAAATATGTGGTTTTGTTTCATTAACACAGTGTATACTTTTCTCTTGATTTACCCCGAAAGAATGGAAGTGAAATGTGACAACATGCCCCATAGGTGGGACACACTGTAACATGACCAATGACAGCTTAAAATGATACCTGATATAATCAAAAACATATCCAAACTAAAATATTGTGTCAATGAAATACAATTATTAATAAATATGGCATAAAATAAAATAATGGCATTTTTTAATAATTAAAAATAAACTAATTTTTGAGTTTGACCTCAAACTCATGGCTAAACACAGCTCTACAGCAGAGCTCAAAACATAATAATAATGAATCATTTCTGCACATTGACTCTCAGTCAGTATTCAGCCTTTTCTCATGGTTTCTCAGCAGAATTCATGAAAGTATAGAATATAATAGTGTAGTTCTAATAGGGGCTCATCGTGACAACATGCCCCGCCCGCTCCACTGGGATTTAAACCCCGGCTCGTGTCTTCTGCTATCAGATCAGCATTAAAGAACATCTCAACTGATAAATAACAGATATAAGATTACAATAATATCAGATTTGTCTTATTTTAAATAAACACAAAATACAGAGATGAAAAATAAACTTAAGTAAAAATGTACTTTTGCTATGGTTAAATAAATGTTCAGTGATATCTTCCAAAGATTTCTTAGTTTTGGTGCGATTTTTTTCTCTAAATAGTGTTGATATAGCAGCTAGTAAATACACTAGGCTCAGTGGCAGAGGTGGTGATCTGGCTGTGATCTTTAAAACAATTACAAAGTGACTAAAATTGATGTTCTTGATGTTTCCAGTTTTGAATGCATGTCACTTAAACTTGTTGGTCCTGCTCCACTTCTGATTATGTTGATTTATAGGCCCCATAGATATAACACAAATTTTCTCTCTGAATTGACTCAACTTCTTACTCTTGCCTGTGCCCAGCATGATAGAATCATGATGCTGGGTGACTTTAACATACATGTTGATTCTGATTGTACCTCTTCAAAAGACTTTATGTCTGTTTTGGATTACTTTGGAATATCCCAGTACATTGCTTTTCCTACACATTCCCACTCTCACACTCTTGACTTGCTTTGTACTGTTGGTATTGACAAAGTGCACGTGCAGGGTCATGATTTAGGCATTTCTGATCATAAACTAATAGTCTTTGATTTCTGACTTCCTTTTGTCAAACGAAACAACAAAACTATGATCTCTTACCGTAATCTGAGATCTATAACCGTTGACAATTTCTCTGCCACTATTGCTGTCTCTGCTCTTCCTTCTTCACTCAACCTATTAAATCCAGACAAGATAGTTTCGACCTATAATGAATCTATTTGTAATGTTTTGGATGATCTTGCTCCATCAAAAACTAGAATTGTCCCGTCTACTCACTCCTCTCCTTGGTTTACTCCTGAACTAAGATTTCTGAAAGCAAAATGTAGGCGTCTTGAAAGACTTTACAAAAAATCTTCCCTTCTAGTGCATTCCATGGCTTTTTCAGATTCAGTAGTGGAATATAAAGAAGCACTTAACATCGCTCGTTCTGAATATCTGCTGTCATTAACAAAGCTAAATGCAAACCGAAGGCTCTTTTTTCTGAAATAAATAAACTGGTTAAACCCTCATCCGTAGCTATCACTGGCACTGTTGATCTTTTTTCTACAAAAAATTGATAACATTTATCTAACGTTTTCTCCAACTTCTTCTACCAATTCAACTCCATGTCTGATAGGTCGTGCACTCGACACTTTTTCACTCACGAATACAGTTGTGGTTGAACAACTAATTATCAAATCTAATTCTACCACCTGCACTCTTGATCCTATTCCAACATACCTTCTAAAAACCCTTCTACCCTCACTTATTCAACCCATTACTCATATTATAAATAGATCTCTTGCCACTGGCTATGTTCCGCAGGATCTAAAAGTAGCAGTTGTCACTCCAATTCTAAAAAAGTCTGGCCTTGATAACACCATTAAGAACAACTACAGACCAATATCAAACCTCCCATTTGTTGCCAAATTGCTTGAGAAGGTTGTCGTAACACAACTGCAATCGTATCTAGAGCAAAATAGTCTTTTTGAACCACTTCAATCAGGTTTTCGCCCCAATCACAGTACAGAAACAGCACTTTTAAAAGTGCTTAACAATCTCCTTCTGGTTTCTGATTCTGGTGCACACAGTATCCTAGTTCTGCTTGATCTCAGTGCAGCCTTTGACACTGTGTGCCACTCCACGCTGCTTTCACGAATATCTTCGATAGGCATCACTGGTGCTGCTCTTCAGTGGTTGACCTCATATTTATCAGATCGACAGCAGTTTGTTAGGATAGGCAAGGATCGATCAGGTACCGTTACTATCTCTCATGGTGTGCCTCAAGGTTCTGTACTTAGTCCTCTCTTATTTCTCATCTATGTGTTACCACTTGGTCAGATAATCAGACAGCATGGTCTTAACTTTCATAGTTATGCTGATGATCCTCAAATTTATTTCACGGTTAAACCCAATTCAGCTTGTCTACCAGTTTCTGTTAACTCTTGCCTTCAGGAACTTAAAACCTGGATGAATGATAACTTCTTAAAGCTAAATACTGATAAAACAGAAATCCTGTTGATTGGTCCTAAATCAAAAAATCTGACACATGATGACTTTTTCATTGATATTGATGGCATCCAGATTAGACCGTCAAAAACTGTGCGAAATCTGGGAGTACTGTTTGACTCCACATTATCCCTCGAATCACATATTGGTATGACAGTAAAATCTTGCTTTTTCCATTTGCGAAATTTTGTTCGTATCCGCCGTTCCCTTAACTTTAGTGATGCTGAGACTGTTATTCATGCTTTTGTGACCTCTAGATTGGACTACTATAACGCCTTATATAGCGGCTTACCTACTAAATCAATACACCGTCTCCAATTGGTGCAAAACTCTGCTGCTCGAGCCCTAACATTTTAATAAAAAATCAGCACACATCACTCCCATCCTCAACCAACTTCACTGGCTTCCTGTTGCCAGTCATATCCAGTTTAAACTCTTGGTTTTAGTCTATAAAGCCAGTCATGGCCCTGCACCAAAATACCTAACTGAATTAGTCCAGCCATATGTTCCTGCCCGGACCCTCAGATCTAGCAGCGAAAACCTGCTTGTCATCCCCAAGGTTAAATGCTCTACTGTGGGTGGAAGGGCTTTTAGTGTTACTGGCCCCAAACTATGGAATAAGCTGCTCCTGAATGTCCGTAACGCACCTACTCTCCAGACTTTTAAGTCCCAACTTAAAACTCATCTTTTTGCTCAGTAAGTAATCTGCTTTCTTTCACCTTCTCTTCCTTCATGTTATCTCACACTTCCTATGTTTTGCTTTATGACCACTTATTGTATTAATGTTCTTTTGATTTTATGACATTGTTGTTGTCTATCTGTAGTTATTTGTTGTACACCCACTGATTGTACTTTTGTACTCCATTGTGAAGCGACCTTGGGTTCTTGAAAGGCGCTATATAAAATAAACATATTATTATTATTATTACACTAAGTTTCGTCATCCTGGCATGTGTGGAAAGTTTTAAACCATGTGTGTTACAACTGACGCCGCGTTAGGCTGTGCCCCGCGCTCCCCTACTACAGGTGTTGCTGGAGTCTTTCCACACTTTAAAAAGAGGGTGAAGTTGGACCAGTGCTCCCTTCTAAAGTGATTAAAACTTATTCTATTGATGTAGCAAAGAGATTAAAGGGCATATTGCAGGTTAGAGACCCCAGTGAGCCAATATTTAGAAAAATAATGTAGGAACTAGATTTTCTTTAAAATATACTTATAAATATGCTACTAAGGCTTCTGGAATTGTTTTTGTGAGAATTTTAAAATGCCAAAAATGGAAGTGACGTAACGGGAAGGAGAGCTGTCAATTTCAACAATAGGAAAACAATGGATCGCAATGACAGTTCGGACGCTGGGGAAATTGTAAATGTTTATTCATACTCATATCATGGACCACAGCCATACAATTATGACAGACAATTAGGGACAGGCCAGGATTAGACAGATCAACGTTCAGAGGAGACAAATTGAGTTGTGGTGTGAGGAGAACGAATAAGCTTTGATCAGGCATAAGTCACACTCGTTAATATCAGTTAACACTAAACGTTAAGCCCAATTTATACTTCTGCGTCGAGTGTACACTGTAGCGACGTTGTAGGTTGTGTGTTGCATGTGTAGCCTACGATGTACCCTGACATGCACCTCTCCAAAAATGTAACAACGCGTCAATTATATGCGGACCACAAGCACTGTGATTGGTCTGCCAGAACCATTCCCTCAGGTCAATAAATTAATTTAAAAAATCTGCGATAGGAGTTTGTGAGTGTGTCCAGAAAGGGATGATAGTTTAATCCTTACATCTACTATAACACAGTATTTTGTAGTCCAGAGATACTTTATGTTATAGTTAATAAATACATAGATCCGCTGTGAGGGTGTGTGAGCTCTTGATGGTCTAGTGGTATAATTTTTGTTAAGCGTACCAGAGGTTCTGGGTTCTCCCTTACAAAAAATAACTGCAGTACATTGAAGTAAAACTGTTGGCATCATTATTTTCATTTTTATCACTGTAAAGCCGCTTTGAAACAATCTGTAATGTTTAAAGTGCTATAAATAATAATGACTTAAAAGGGACCTATTATGTCCAATTTCAGGTGTCCCCAGAATGTGTATGTGAAGTTTCAGCTTAAAATACCTCACAGATAATTTATAAATCCATGTTGTAAATACTCATTTCAGACTACAGTCAAGAACAGGCTGTTTTCGTGCATGTGCATTTAAATGCAAATGAGCTGCTGTGTGCTGCCCCCACCTGCTTGTGATTATCATTTTCTGAGCGCACACACACACAGACAACTGGCTGTCAGACGGCAAGTCTCGCGAGTAACTTCTCTTTTACATTTTTTTTTCTTTTTTTTTTCTTTAACTGTCAAATACACACAAGGTTCTTGTTTTTTGAAAACAGTGCAGAGGGGGTAATACAAGATCCTCTTCCTATGTCAGAAGGAGTTGAGAAATCGGAAAGGCTCATTTTTCACCGTGCTTGCAGAGAAAAGCTTACCAAAACAAAGTTACTGGCCTTGGGTTGTCCTTTTTCACATTTTCTGGATTGGTGTATTCACCGGGGACCTGATTATAGCACTTAAACAGTCAGATTTTCATGATGTGTCCCCACTGGTTCAGATCTAATTTTTATGAAAATTAACCATGGTTTTATTATAGTAAAAGTGTAGTAACCATGGTTTTATTATAGTAAAAGTGTAGTAACCATGGTTTTATTATAGTAAAAGTGTAGTAACCATGGTTTTTGGGCTAATTGATGACCATTTATATAACCACAGTTTTACCACACATACCATGGTTAAACTATGGTTGGAGTAAGTCAAATCAAGTCAAGTCACCTTTATTTATACAGCGCTTTTTACAAGTCTGATTGTTTCAAAGCAGCTTCACATTGTTAACAGGAAAATAATGCAACAGAATTTGTACAGCCGCTCTGGTGAAACGGTGACGTTATCCAGCTAATTTCAGTATCATATAGCGTCAATGCGGGCAGATCGGTAATATAGATGAGATTTAGGTGTCCCCAACTGAGCAAGCCAAAAGCCAGAGGCAACGGTGGCAAGGAACCAAAACTCCTTCAGGGTCAGAATGAAGAAAAAAACCTTGGGAGAAACCAGGCTCAGTCGGGGTGCCCGTTCTCCTCTGGACGACGAACAAACAGTGTATGATTATGATTCTGGCAACATTGCAGGTAGTAATTCATATTAGGTAAATAGATAGTCGTAAGATTATTTGAAAGAGTCGTCACACAGAAGACATATTTAACGAGGATGTTGTGTCGATGCAGCATTTACGGGGGGAGTTTATTTGACACGCTCTCTGCAGATTTCAGGGCTGCGTTGGTCATGTGCAGGCCCAGGTCCACCATCCGATCTGGATACGGCCCGGATCCGGCTGACTGCAGTAAACCTTGGGATAAACAGAGAGACTAACATTGGCGTAGATGCCATTCTTCTTATGATGTAACGAGTACATCAGGTGTTATGGGAAGTGTTCCCGGTTTCGGCTGACCTAGTTAATGCAGCCTAACAATCATTTACTTATCATTTACATTTTATATTTGAATAATAGAAATTGATAATGGTTTATGTGTAAGCCATAGTAAAGAGATGCGTTTTTAGTCTAGATTTAAACTGACAGAGTGTGTCTGCTTCCTGAACAATGCTAGGAAGACTGTTCCAGAATTTAGGTGCTAAATAGGAAAAGGATCGACTGCCTGCAGTTGATTTTGATATTCTAGGGATTATCAACTGGCCAGAGTTTTGAGAGCGCAATAGACGTGATGGAGTATAATGCGTTAAGAGCTCGCTCAAGTACTGGGGAGCTAAGCCATTTAGTGCTTTGTAAGTAATAAGCAAGATTTTAAAATGTATACAATGTTTAATAGGGAGCCAGTGCAGTGTTGACAGAACCGGGCTAATATGGTCATACTTCCTGGTTCTAGTAAGAGCTCGAGCTGCTGCGTTTTGGACCAGCTGGAGTTTGTTTATTAAGCGAGCAGGGCAACCACCCAGTAAAGCATTACAATAATCTAGCCTTGAGGTCATGAACGCATGAATTAACTGTTCAGCATTCTGCATTGAAAGGATGTGCCGTAATTTAGATATATTTTTAAGATGGTAGAATGCAGTTTTACAGATGTTAGAAACGTGGCTTTCAAATGAAAGTTGGTATCAAAGAGCACACCCAGGTTCCTCACTGACGACAAGGACTTGACAGAGCAGCCATCGAGTGTTAGACAGTATTCTAGGTTACTACTTGCAGAGTTTTTTTGTCCAATAATTAAAAATTCTTTTAAAATTTAAAATTCATAGTAAAGTAGTAAAGCCATGGTTAATTTGTGGTTACCATGGTTTGAGTGAAGCTTTGTTTTACAGCAGCCATTATCTTCTGTTGAATTACTTTTCAACTTTTTTTTTTTTTTTCGTAAGGGTTGCCTTTGTTTTATGTTAAATATCTTTGGAATATCTGGAATATCTGTTCAATAGTTTGACATTAATGTGCAGAAAAGGATGTTTTACAGGAATACTTTTTATTGTGAGATTGCTATTTTCAGGAAAAAAGGATATATGCATGATTGTATGATTTGTAAATAAACACTTTAAATACATTGTCTAACTCCAAGTCTGTTATTTGAAGTAAAAAAGAAAAGAAAGTAAAATCACATTTATTGTCACGTTGCTGTTTGACACATTCACTGTTGTTTTGTACCTTATTTTGTTATGTTGCAGATTATTCTGGATATGCTGGATGTATTTCAATGGTATTGCACAGCATTTTATTCGTATTGCACTTTGGTAGCATTGTAATTGTGCTTTAGTTCTATTATGTATTGCAGTACTACTGCAGTTATATTGCAGTATTATTATAGTAATACTTCAGCTGTATCACAGTAATACCGCAGTTATATTGCAGTTTATTGTAGTAATACTTCAGCTGTACTGCAGTAATACTTTAGATGTAAAGTAATACTTTATTGCAGTTTTTTTGTGTCCAAAAATCTGCATTTTTCTACATAAACATCCAAAATGGCACTGTCATCCAAAATGGCGCCGCCGTGTTCGGTCGCCGTTCAGGTCGCTCCGCGAAGACTGTGCTTTTATTTACTATTTTACTTTCTTTTACTCTCAATTTTTACAAACTTATCAACTGCATTGATCTGCTATGACAGCAAAACTCTTTTGGACATTGGTTACCTCTACACTGGACTGTTTCAGGACACTTACGGCGATCCTCTGTGGCCATCTGAGATTCTTCGGAACGCTGAGTTGAACAATGGACAGATGGGTCAACGGCGAAGTATCAAGAAACACCGTGGGAAACGCGCGGAGATCTGCAACAGACTGAGGAAAAGGGCATTCAGCCCTCCTCTCCCGAGCATTCTGCTCGCAAATGTCCAATCCTTGGAGAATAAGATGGACGATCTTAGAGCCAGGATAAGTTTTCAACGGGACATGAGAGACTGTAACATCTTTTGTTTGTCCGAAACATGGCTCACGCCCGCGGTCCCGGACACAGCTGTGACGCCGTCAGAGAACTTCTCTGTTTCAGCCGAGGCCGGTAAATCCAAAGGCGGTGGAGTATGCTTCATAATCAACAAGAAATGGTGCGATCCCAGGAACATCACCATTCTCTCGCGGTCCTGCTCGCCTCATCTGGAACATTTAACAATCATCTGCTGCCCATTCTATCTGCCAAGGGAGTTTACTGCGGTCGTCGCGACCGCCATTTACATTCCACCACAGGCAGACACAGGGCTGGCTTTATCTGGCCTTCATGATGTTGCCAGCGGCGTCATAAACAAACACTCTGATGCTGCTTTCATCGTTGCAGGCGATTTTAACAAAGCAAACCTAAAGAAAGTCTTGCCAAACTTTCACCAGCACGTCTCCTGTCCTACACGAGGAGCAAACACACTGGATCATTGCTACTCTCCATTTAAGAACGCCTATAAAGCGCGGTCACTTCCAGCTTTTGGCAAATCGGATCATGCCGCCATTTTCCTCACACCTGAATACAAACAAAGGCTCGTTCAGGAACCCCCGGTGAGGCGGGAAGTTAAATGCTGGTCAGCCCACTCAGAGACTGCGCTACAGGCAGCTCTGGATGATGTTGACTGGGACATGTTCTGGGCGAGTTCAGCTGACGTCAGCGAGTTCACGGATGTGGCGCCTTGCTTCATCAACATGCTTACAGAGCAAGCCACGCAAACAATAACAATAACGTCCTTCTCAAATCAGAAACCGTGGGTGGACAATTCAATCCGTGCTGCAGTGAACACACGCACTGCCGCATACAACGCCGGTCTCCTGTCGGGGAACATGACTGAATACAGATCGTCCTGCTATGCTCTCAGACGCGCAGTTAAAGCTGCAAAGCTCCGTTATAAGGATCGAGTGGAGTCTCATTTCCAACTCAACGACTCGCAGCGCATGTGGCAGGGTCTGAGGTCCATCTGCTCTTTTGGATCTAAATCCTCTGCAGAGGTGAGCGCTGATCCGTCGCTTGTGAATGAGTTAAACTCTTTCTATGCTCACTTTGACTGTAACCGCGGCAACACGACTCCGCCAAGTGGCGCGTCAGAGGGAATTACTCAGGGCAGCAACAACCACGTGATCTCTGTCTCGGAGGATGAAGTTCGGAGAGCACTCAAGCGTGTGGACGTCAGGAAAGCTGCTGGGCCAGATGGTATTTCAGGTCGTGTTCTGCGGTCCTGTGCTGATCAGCTCGCTGGGTTGTTTACATCTATCTTTAATGAGTCCCTCGCTACATCTGTGGTCCCCACCTCCTTCAAAAAATCCACCATCATCCCTGTCCCTAAGAACAGTAAACCCTCTTGCCTAAATGACTATCATCCAGTGGCTCTCACGTCTATAGTCATGAAGGTCTTTGAGAGACTAAAAACATTAAAAACATTTGCTCCTTCATTCCTGACACTTTGGACCCTCTTCAGTTTGCCTATCGTCCCAATAGATCGACTGAAGATGCCATCTATCATGTCCTCCACTCCTCCCTCACTCACATCGACAGCAAAAGTGGGAACTACGTAAGGCTGCTATTTATTGACTATAGCTCAGCCTTTAACACCATAGTTCCCACCAAGCTAACCTCCAAACTCCTGGATCTCGGCCTGAATCCTTCTCTCTGCCACTGGATTGAGGACTTCCTCACTGGCAGGCCTCAGGTGGTGAGAGTAGGCCAGTACACCTCCACCTCCATCACCCTGAGTGTGGGAGCTCCACAGGGCTGTGTCCTGAGTCCCCTGCTCTACTCGCTCTACACACATGACTGTTTGTCCACACACAGCTCCACCTCTATCATCAAATTTGCTGATGATACTGTTGTCCTGGGCCTCATTTCCAACAACAATGAGACGGCATACTTGGACGAGGTGGAGCATCTAACATCATGGTGCCAGGACAACTGTCTCTCTCTGAATGTTGGCAAGACCAAAGAAATGATTGTGGACTTCAGGAAGAGAGAGCAATGGACATACTCCCCCCTCATGATCAGCGGGTCACCAGTAGAGAGAGTGAGCAGCTTCAAGTACCTGGGTGTAAACATCTCCGAGGACCTGACCTGGACTGCTCACATTCAGATACAGGTGAAAAAAGCCAGGCAAAGACTGTACCACCTGCGCCAGCTGAGGAAATTCAGGGTTTCACCAGCTATCCTGAAAACTTTCTATTTAGGGGCGATAGAAAGTGTATTAACTCAGTGCATCACAGTGTGGTATGGGAACAGCACCAGTCATGACTGCAAAGCCCTGCAAAGAGTTGTGCGCTTATCCGAGCGTATCTCAGGGTCAGCTATCCCGTCTCTGCAGGACGTCTACACCAAACGCTGCAAAGGTAGAGCTACTAAGCTCATCAAGGACTCTAATCACCCTGCAAACCCTCATTTCACGCTGCTGCCATCTGGTAAGCGCTTCCGAAGCCTGATGGCCAAAACTGAGAGACTCAGGAGGAGCTTCTTCCCCCAGGCCATCAGACTCCTGAACTCAGTCACTTAACATCACGTGACCATCGACATACTGACATTGCACTGCACTTTCTGTTCTCGTTGTTACTGTGTAACAACCTGTTATAAACCTGTTTGCACATTATACTTCTTTATACATTTGTTAACCACATATTTATAAGTCTACAGTTTACTCACTGCACAGTTTACTTCACTTATTTTATTCCACTTCTTTATTTTTATTTTTATTTTTACTTTTTCTTCTACTTGACTTGATTATTTATAATTCTACACACACACATATATATATATATATATATATATATATATATATATATATATATATATATATATATATATATATATATATATATATACTTTTTTTTACTCTATTTCTATTATAATTTCCTCCTTGTGTTTTTAACTGTGAATTTGCACTGTCCATGGAGCGGACCTGTTTACATGCCGGTTGTATATTCTGTATATAACTGTGTATGTGACAAATAAAACTCTTCAATCTTGAATCTTGATAAACAAAAACTGCAGTATTACTTAAAAAAAACTGCAGTATTTTTTGTAAGGGCTAATCCACCATTGTATCGTTTATTTATTTTCTCATTAAAACCAAAGATGTTAATCAGTGATTGTATATCAAGAACAGGGACACATTTGTGTGCATTTCGTTTTGTGATTTCAACGGAACGAATAGAGTCTCCACAACAGCAATCGATTGAAGTGCTTGTCTGTGCACGAGCCACCGATACTGAAAACAGCGGCCACAAGCACTCATGATTTAGAAAATGCATTCCAGCACCAGATCACCTCATATTTACCTCTACTAATCAACTAGAGATGCTTAATTTGTATTAGATACAACAACTCAAGCTGCAAGTTTAACTGTGAATTTGCACTGTCCATGGAGCGGACCTGTTTACATTTCACTGCCGGTTGTATATTCTGTATATAACTGTGTATGTGACAAATAAAACTCTTGAATCTTGAATCTTGAATCTTGAAGAAAAGTCGCTATCTATTTGCCGCCATCACTGCTGCGGCTATTCGACAATGTACACAATAAGTTGCTTCTTCTTCTGCTTTTTCCTTGATACTGCGGCTTACACCATCAACATGCCTGTGGACACTGCCTACTAGCAGTCTGCATGTGTAATTGCACATTGAGGCAGACAATAACGCAAAAGTATATTTGAAAACTGACTCGTGACTTGCGAGATAGAGGATACAGCATAGGTCTGACACAGAAATATAAATTAGCCTTTACGACATATAACACTAGCGGTTTCTCGTCAAGACTGATGATTTGGTATTTAGCATGTTTAAAAAACAAGAGAACCAAGTTTTCTTTAAACTGCATCTCTGACTGATCTGTGATGTATATGAGGCCATGAGTATGCAGTTGAGTGAACTTGAATGTACAGAAAACTTTGTGTGTAAGCCCTGTTTAAATGCTTCATTGACTAAGCCACCTGAATGAGATGGAGAATTAGTAGGGCAAACGTGGCGCAGCGGAAGCGTGCTGGGCCCTTAACCCAGAGGTCAATGGATCGAAACCATCCTCTGCTAAGACTTTCTTTTACTTATCCAATGCTCTGTTCCTACCTGAAGAAAAGCTGCCTCTGCTCAAAGCTAAAAGCCCTTTGTTGCTTTCACCTGATCTCATTAATGACTTTTCTGACAGAGGCACTTCATGTGTTACTTCATGTTTAATTCATGTGTGCATAAAGGCAAGTCATTTTGAAAACATTTGTGAATGGGAGTTTTTCCTGTGGCAAGCAGAGTGGCGCAGCGGAAGGGTGCTGGGCCCATAACCCAGAGGTCGATGGATCGAAACCATCCTCTGCTAAGACTTTCTTTTACTTATCCATTGCTCTGTTCCTACCTGAAGAAAAGCTGCCTCTGCTCAAAGCTAAAAACCCTTTGTTGCTTTCACCTGATCTGACAGAGGCACTTCATGTGTTACTTCATGTTTAATTCATGTGTGCATAATGGCAAGTCGTTTTGAAAACACTTGTGAATGGGAGCTTTTCCTGTGGCAAGCAGAGTGGCGCAGCGGAAGCGTGCTGGGCCCATAACCCAGAGGTCGATGGATCGAAACCATCCTCTGCTAAGGCTTCTTCACTCATTTACATGCTTTATCCCAAATTAAGAGCAACTTCCACATCCCGCTTGTGAAAACTTGGAGCCTCTTGTTCCTGGCACTATAACAATACTGCACAATGTTCTGGAAAGCTGGTGTATTAGTCGTCCATTCAGAAAACTTTGTGTGTAGGCCCTGTTTAAATGCCTCATTGACTAAGCCACCTGAATGAGATGGAGAATTAGTAGGGCAAACGAGTCATGCCCCAGTGGCCTGTCGTTCAGTGGATCACTTTGTGTGCTGGCCATGTTTAAATGCCATGCCTTTTGTTGTCACTGAAGCAGAAGTAATGGGGGCACACGAGGACTGGTTTTTAACAGCCCCAGTGGCTTAATGGATAAGGCACTGGCTTCCTAAGCCAGGGATTGTGGGTTCAAGTCCCATCTGGGGTGGGTTTACTTCTGTATACATTTGGGATGGGCTATGGTGGCCCATCAAATGAATTGTTCATCCAGATTACTTTGTGTGCTGGCCTTAATTAAATATCAATCCTATTGTTGTCACTGAAGCAGAAGTAATGGGGGCACACAAGGGCTGGTTTTTAACAGCCCCAGTGGCCTAATGGATAAGGCACTGGCCTCCTAAGCCAGGGATTGTGGGTTCGAGTCCCATCTGGGGTGGGCTTAGAGCAGAGTGGCGCAGCAGAAGCGTGCTGGGCCCATAACCCAGAGGTCGATGGATCGAAACCATCCTCTGCTAAGACCCCTTTACTTTACTATACATGTCCTGTTCCTATTTGAAGAAGAGCTAATGCAGTTCTGTGCTGAAACCATAATAATTTTCACCAGATATCATCTGTGTCGGAGGCCCGCTTCATGTGTTCCTAAACGCAAGTCCTATTGTAAACACCTGTGAATTGGAGCTATTCTATGGCGAGCAGAGTGGCCCGGTGGCCCATCAAATGAATTGTTCATCCAGATTACTTTGTGTGCTGGCCTTAATTAAATATCAATCCTATTGTTGTCACTGAAGCAGAAGTAATGGGGGCACACGAGGGCTGGGTTTTAACAGCCCCAGTGGCATAATGGATAAGGCACTGGCCTCCTAAGCCTGGGGTGGGTTTAGAGCAGAGTGGCGCAGCGGAAGCGTGCTGGGCCCATAACCCAGAGGTCGATGGATCGAAACCATCCTCTGCTAAGACCCCTTTACTTATATACATGTCCTGTTCCTATTTGAAGAAGAGCTAATGCAGTTCTGTGCTGAAACCATAATAATTTTCACCAGATATCATCTGTGTCGGAGGACCGCTTCATGTGTTCCTAAACGCAAGTCCTATTGAAAACACTTGTGAATTGGAGCTATTCTATGGCAAGCAGAGTGGCCCGGTGGCCCATCAAATGAATTGTTCATCCAGATTACTTTGTGTGCTGGCCTTAATTAAATATCAATCCTATTGTTGTCACTGAAGCAGAAGTAATGGGGGCACACAAGGACTGATTTTTAACAGCTATCAATGGATAAGTCACTGGCCTCCTAAGCCAGGGTTTGTGGGTCCGAGTCTCATCTAGGGAGGCTTTCAGCAGAGTGGCGCAGAGGTAGTGTGCTGGGCCCATAACCCAGAGGTCGATGGATCGATGCCATCCTCTGCTAAGACTTCTTTACTTATGCACATTCTCTGTCCCCACTTGAAGAAAAGCTGCCACAGGTCTATGCTAAAGCCCTTTGTTGTTTTCATCTGTTCTCATTTATGACAGAGGAGCACTTCATGTGTGCCTAAACACAAGTCCTTTTGAAAGCATCTGGGAATGGCACACCTTTTGCCAGGAGCAGAGTGGCGCAGCGGAAGCGTGCTGGGCCCATAACCCAGAGGTCGATGGATCGAAACCATCCTCTGCTAAGACCCCTTTACTTATATACATGTCCTGTTCCTATTTGAAGAAGAGCTAATGCAGTTCTGTGCTGAAACCATAATAATTTTCACCAGATATCATCTGTGTCGGAGGACCGCTTCATGTGTTCCTAAACGCAAGTCCTATTGAAAACACCTGTGAATTGGAGCTATTCTATGGCGAGCAGAGTGGCCCGGTGGCCCATCAAATGAATTGTTCATCCAGATTACTTTGTGTGCTGGCCTTAATTAAATATCAATCCTATTGTTGTCACTGAAGCAGAAGTAATGGGGGCACACAAGGGCTGGTTTTTAACAGCCCCAGTGGCCTAATGGATAAGGCACTGGCCTCCTAAGCCTGGGGTGGGTTTAGAGCAGAGTGGCGCAGCGGAAGCGTGCTGGGCCCATAACCCAGAGGTCGATGGATCGAAACCATCCTCTGCTAAGACCCCTTTACTTATATACATGTCCTGTTCCTATTTGAAGAAGAGCTAATGCAGTTCTGTGCTGAAACCATAATAATTTTCACCAGATATCATCTGTGTCGGAGGACCGCTTCATGTGTTCCTAAACGCAAGTCCTATTGTAAACACCTGTGAATTGGAGCTATTCTATGGCGAGCAGAGTGGCCCGGTGGCCCATCAAATGAATTGTTCATCCAGATTACTTTGTGTGCTGGCCTTAATTAAATATCAATCCTATTGTTGTCACTGAAGCAGAAGTAATGGGGGCACACAAGGACTGATTTTTAACAGCTATCAATGGATAAGTCACTGGCCTCCTAAGCCAGGGTTTGTGGGTCCGAGTCTCATCTAGGGAGGCTTTCAGCAGAGTGGCGCAGAGGTAGTGTGCTGGGCCCATAACCCAGAGGTCGATAGATCGATGCCATCCTCTGCTAAGACTTCTTTACTTATGCACATTCTCTGTCCCCACTTGAAGAAAAGCTGCCACAGGTCTATGCTAAAGCCCTTTGTTGTTTTCATCTGTTCTCATTTATGACAGAGGAGCACTTCATGTGTGCCTAAACACAAGTCCTTTTGAAAGCATCTGGGAATGGCACACTTTTCGCCAGGAGCAGAGTGGCGCAGCGGAAGCGTGCTGGGCCCATAACCCAGAGGTCGATGGATCGAAACCATCCTCTGCTAAGACTTTCTTTTACTTATCCAACGCTCTGTTCCTACCTGAAGAAAAGCTGCCTCTGCTCAAAGCTAAACGCCCTTTGTTGCTTTCACCTGATCTCATTAATGACTTTTCTGACAGAGGCACTTCATGTGTTACTTCATGTTTAATTCATGTGTGCATAAAGGCAAGTCGTTTTGAAAACACTTGTGAATGGGAGCTTTTCCTGTGGCAAGCAGAGTGGCGCAGCGGAAGCGTGCTGGGCCCATAACCCAGAGGTCGCTGGATCGAAACCATCCTCTGCTAAGACTTTCTTTTACTTATCCATTGCTCTGTTCCTACCTGAAGAAAAGCTGCCTCTGCTCAAAGCTAAAAACCCTTTGTTGCTTTCACCTGATCTGACAGAGGCACTTCATGTGTTACTTCATGTTTAATTCATGTGTGCATAATGGCAAGTCGTTTTGAAAACACTTGTGAATGGGAGCTTTTCCTGTGGCAAGCAGAGTGGCGCAGCGGAAGCGTGCTGGGCCCATAACCCAGAAGTCGATGGATCGAAACCATCCTCTGCTAAGGCTTCTTCACTCATTAACATGCTTTATCCCAAATTAAGAGCAACTTCCACATCCCGCTTGTGAAAACTTGGAGCCTCTTGTTCCTGGCACTATAACAATACTGCACAATGTTCTGGAAAGCTGGTGTATTAGTCGTCCATTCAGAAATCTTTGTGTAGGCCCTGTTTAAATGCCTCATTGACTAAGCCACCTGAATGAGATGGAGAATTAGAAGGGCAAACGAGTCATGCCCCAGTGGCCTGTCGTTCAGTGGATCACTTTGTGTGCTGGCCTTAATTAAATATCAATCCTATTGTTGTCACTGAAGCAGAAGTAATGGGGGCACACAAGGGCTGGTTTTTAACAGCCCCAGTGGCCTAATGGATAAGGCACTGGCCTCCTAAGCCAGGGATTGTGGGTTCAAGTCCCATCTGGGGTGGGTTTAGAGCAGAGTGGTGCAGCAGAAGCGTGCTGGGCCCATAACCCAGAGGTTGATGGATCGAAACCATCCTCTGCTAAGACCCCTTTACTTGTATACATGTCCTGTTCCTATTTGAAGAAGAGCTAATGCAGTTCTGTGCTGAAACCATAATTATTTTCACCAGATATCATCTGTGTCGGAGGACCGCTTCATGTGTTCCTAAACGCAAGTCCTATTGAAAACACCTGTGAATTGGAGCTATTCTATGGCGAGCAGAGTGGCCCGGTGGCCCATCAAATGAATTGTTCATCCAGATTACTTTGTGTGCTGGCCTTAATTAAATATCAATCCTATTGTTGTCACTGAAGCAGAAGTAATGGGGACACACAAGGACTGATTTTTAACAGCTATCAATGGATAAGTCACTGGCCTCCTAAGCCAGGGATTGTGGGTTCAAGTCCCATCTGGGGTGGGTTTAGAGCAGAGTGGCGCAGCAGAAGCGTGCTGGGCCCATAACCCAGAGGTTGATGGATCGAAACCATCCTCTGCTAAGACCCCTTTACTTGTATACATGTCCTGTTCCTATTTGAAGAAGAGCTAATGCAGTTCTGTGCTGAAACCATAATTATTTTCACCAGATATCATCTGTGTCGGAGGACCGCTTCATGTGTTCCTAAACGCAAGTCCTATTGAAAACACCTGTGAATTGGAGCTATTCTATGGCGAGCAGAGTGGCCCGGTGGCCCATCAAATGAATTGTTCATCCAGATTACTTTGTGTGCTGGCCTTAATTAAATATCAATCCTATTGTTGTCACTGAAGCAGAAGTAATGGGGACACACAAGGACTGATTTTTAACAGCTATCAATGGATAAGTCACTGGCCTCCTAAGCCAGGGTTTGTGGGTCCAAGTCTCATCTAGGGAGGCTTTCAGAGGTAGTGTGCTGGGCCCATAACCCAGAGATCGATGGATCGATGCCATCCTCTGCTAAGACTACTTTACTTATGCACATTCTCTGTCCCCACTTGAAGAAAAGCTGCCACAGGTCTATGCTAAAGCCCTTTGTTGTTTTCATCTGTTCTCATTTATGACAGAGGAGCACTTCATGTGTGCCTAAACACAAGTCCTTTTGAAAGCATCTGGGAATGGCACACCTTTCGCCAGGAGCAGAGTGGCGCAGCGGAAGCGTGCTGGGCCCATAACCCAGCGGTCAAGGATCGAAACCATCCTCTGCTAAGACTTTCTTTTACTTATCCAACGCTCTGTTCCTACCTGAAGAAAAGCTGCCTCTGCTCAAAGCTAAACGCCCTTTGTTGCTTTCACCTGATCTCATTAATGACTTTTCTGACAGAGGCACTTCATGTGTTACTTCATGTTTAATTCAGTGTGCATAAAGGCAAGTCGTTTTGAAAACACTTGTGAATGGGAGCTTTTCCTGTGGCAAGCAGAGTGGCGCAGCGGAAGCGTGCTGGGCCCATAACCCAGAGGTCGATGGATCGAAACCATCCTCTGCTAAGACTTTCTTTTACTTATCCAACGCTCTGTTCCTACCTGAAGAAAAGCTGCCTCTGCTCAAAGCTAAACGCCCTTTGTTGCTTTCACCTGATCTCATTAATGACTTTTCTGACAGAGGCACTTCATGTGTTACTTCATGTTTAATTCATGTGTGCATAAAGGCAAGTCGTTTTGAAAACACTTGTGAATGGGAGCTTTTCCTGTGGCAAGCAGAGTGGCGCAGCGGAGCGTGCTGGGCCCATAACCCAGAGGTCGATGGATCGAAACCATCCTCTGCTAAGACTTTCTTTTACTTATCCAACGCTCTGTTCCTACCTGAAGAAAAGCTGCCTCTGCTCAAAGCTAAACGCCCTTTGTTGCTTTCACCTGATCTGACAGAGGCACTTCATGTGTTACTTCATGTTTAATTCATGTGTGCATAATGGCAAGTCGTTTTGAAAACACTTGTGAATGGGAGCTTTTCCTGTGGCAAGCAAAGTGGCGCAGCGGAAGCGAGGTGGGCCCATAACCCAGAGGTCGATGGATCGAAACCATCCTCTGCTAAGACTTTCTTTTACTTATCCAATGCTCTGTTCCTACCTGAAGAAAAGCTGCCTCTGCTCAAAGCTAAACGCCCTTTGTTGCTTTCACCTGATCTCATTAATGACTTTTCTGACAGAGGCACTTCATGTGTTACTTCATGTTTGATTCATGTGTGCATAAAGGCAAGTCGTTTTGAAAACACTTGTGAATGGGAGCTTTTCCTGTGGCAAGCAGAGTGGCGCAGCGGAAGCGTGCTGGGCCCATAACCCAGAGGTCGATGGATCGAAACCATCCTCTGCTAAGGCTTCTTCACTCATTAACATGCTTTATCCCAAATTAAGAGCAACTTCCACATCCCGCTTGTGAAAACTTGGAGCCTCTTGTTCCTGGCACTATAACAATACTGCACAATGTTCTGGAAAGCTGGTGTATTAGTCGTCCATTCAGAAATCTTTGTGTAGGCCCTGTTTAAATGCCTCATTGACTAAGCCACCTGAATGAGATGGAGAATTAGAAGGGCAAACGAGTCATGCCCCAGTGGCCTGTCGTTCAGTGGATCACTTTGTGTGCTGGCCTTAATTAAATATCAATCCTATTGTTGTCACTGAAGCAGAAGTAATGGGGGCACACAAGGGCTGGTTTTTAACAGCCCCAGTGGCCTAATGGATAAGGCAATGGCCTCCTAAGCCAGGGATTGTGGGTTCGAGTCCCATCTGGGGTGGGTTTAGAGCAGAGTGGCGCAGCGGAAGCGTGCTGGGCCCATAACCCAGAGGTCGATGGATCGAAACCATCCTCTGCTAAGACTTCTTTACTTATGCACATTCTCTGTCCCCACTTGAAGAAAAGCTGCCACAGGTCTATGCTAAAGCCCTTTGTTGTTTTCATCTGTTCTCATTTATGACAGAGGAGCACTTCATGTGTGCCTAAACACAAGTCCTTTTGAAAGCATCTGGGAATGGCACACCTTTCTTCCAGGAGCAGAGTGGCGCAGCGGAAGTGCTGGGCCCATAACCCAGAGGTCGATGGATCAAAACATCCTCTGCTAAGACTTTCTTTTACTTATCCAACGCTCTGTTCCTACCTGAAGAAAAGCTGCCTCTGCTCAAAGCTAAACGCCCTTTGTTGCTTTCACCTGATCTCATTAATGACTTTTCTGACAGAGGCACTTCATGTGTTACTTCATGTTTAATTCATGTGTGCATAAAGGCAAGTCGTTTTGAAAACACTTGTGAATGGGAGCTTTTCCTGTGGCAAGCAGAGTGGCGCAGCGGAAGCGTGCTGGGCCCATAACCCAGAGGTCGATGGATCGAAACCATCCTCTGCTAAGACTTTCTTTTACTTATCCATTGCTCTGTTCCTACCTGAAGAAAAGCTGCCTCTGCTCAAAGCTAAAAACCCTTTGTTGCTTTCACCTGATCTGACAGAGGCACTTCATGTGTTACTTCATGTTTAATTCATGTGTGCATAATGGCAAGTCGTTTTGAAAACACTTGTGAATGGGAGCTTTTCCTGTGGCAAGCAGAGTGGCGCAGCGGAAGCGTGCTGGGCCCATAACCCAGAGGTTGATGGATCGAAACCATCCTCTGCTAATACCCCTTTACTTGTATACATGTCCTGTTCCTATTTGAAGAAGAGCTAATGCAGTTCTGTGCTGAAACCATAATAATTTTCACCAGATATCATCTGTGTCGGAGGACCGCTTCATGTGTTCCTAAACGCAAGTCCTATTGAAAACACCTGTGAATTGGAGCTATTCTATGGCGAGCAGAGTGGCCCGGTGGCCCATCAAATGAATTGTTCATCCAGATTACTTTGTGTGCTGGCCTTAATTAAATATCAATCCTATTGTTGTCACTGAAGCAGAAGTAATGGGGACACACAAGGACTGATTTTTAACAGCTATCAATGGATAAGTCACTGGCCTCCTAAGCCAGGGTTTGTGGGTCCGAGTCTCATCTAGGGAGGCTTTCAGAGGTAGTGTGCTGGGCCCATAACCCAGAGGTCGATGGATCGATGCCATCCTCTGCTAAGACTTCTTTACTTATGCACATTCTCTGTCCCCACTTGAAGAAAAGCTGCCACAGGTCTATGCTAAAGCCCTTTGTTGTTTTCATCTGTTCTCATTTATGACAGAGGAGCACTTCATGTGTGCCTAAACACAAGTCCTTTTGAAAGCATCTGGGAATGGCACACCTTTCGCCAGGAGCAGAGTGGCGCAGCGGAAGCGTGCTGGGCCCATAACCCAGAGGTCGATGGATCAAAACCATCCTCTGCTAAGACTTTCTTTTACTTATCCAACGCTCTGTTCCTACCTGAAGAAAAGCTGCCTCTGCTCAAAGCTAAACGCCCTTTGTTGCTTTCACCTGATCTCATTAATGACTTTTCTGACAGAGGCACTTCATGTGTTACTTCATGTTTAATTCATGTGTGCATAAAGGCAAGTCGTTTTGAAAACACTTGTGAATGGGAGCTTTTCCTGTGGCAAGCAGAGTGGCGCAGCGGAAGCGTGCTGGGCCCATAACCCAGAGGTCGATGGATCAAAACCATCCTCTGCTAAGACCCCTTTACTTATATACATGTCCTGTTCCTATTTGAAGAAGAGCTAATGCAGTTCTGTGCTGAAACCATAATAATTTTCACCAGATATCATCTGTGTCGGAGGACCGCTTCATATGTTCCTAAACGCAAGTCCTATTGAAAACACCTGTGAATTGGAGCTATTCTATGGCGAGCAGAGTGGCCCAGTGGCCCATCAAATGAATTGTTCATCCAGATTACTTTGTGTGCTGGCCTTAATTAAATATCAATCCTATTGTTGTCACTGAAGCAGAAGTAATGGGGACACACAAGGACTGATTTTTAACAGCTATCAATGGATAAGTCACTGGCCTCCTAAGCCAGGGTTTGTGGGTCTGTAAGAATGGATTTCACCTGAGAGCAAACTCAAGAGATCTAAGCTGCACTAAGACAATAAAACTTCACTCATCTGAATAAGAAAAAACAAGACTCAATCTTATCTCCCCCTGCCGAGTTCTGACCCTCTCACTCTTCCTGCCTCGGAGACCACACAATCATGCAAATCTCACAGATACTGCCACAAGGTGTTTCTTTGACTTTTGGTGTTTCTGGTAAACAGGTTTCATTCCCACATCAGAGGAACAGGTCATAATAAAGACAACAGAGCTTGTTCCCCTGGTGTGGGAGATGCTCAGAAAGATCTTTTGATAAACATTTGCTGTCATCCCCAAAGATAGGTGTGACCATTTGGTCACGAGAAAGTTTCAACCAAAAGCTGCATAAATATTTGGGTGCTAAATGTTTATTGTTCTTTTGTTCTGGTTGAGTATTTAAAGGAAATGGGGAGACCACTCATGGAAGCATCTGTAATCAGAACTTCCCACGCTGTTGAAGTGTGTCTCTATTGCCAGGTAACAATGACTCTTGGAAACTATTTTTTATGTTTTTAGAATGATGTTTTATATTGTATGCTGATCAGTTGTGTATTATGGATTCTTTCTAAATTCTTTTATTTGATATGTTTACCTGGCTATAATAAACATTAATCTTGATTTATCTTGTATAAGTCTAAATTCCTTTATTTAAGTAGTGTCGTATGCGGAGTTTTGTAGGAGTTTCCGTAAATCTTTCTGTCAGGGCAGATTCATACCGAGGACCCCATGACCGGAGCATGGCGCTAAGCATGAGGGGCAATCTGATTTCTGGCTGTCACTGGTATTAACAAGTTACAGCTCTCGTGACTATTGCTAAAATTACACTTTCTGTTATGAGTGAGCATGTGCAACTCACTTAAAGGTAAAATAGTTCACTCTGTAATCCTCTGTAATCTCAGAACTGACTAATTTGCGTCCGTGAGGTAATGTAATTATAATCGCGAGCATTATCCTCTGAGCGACTCCGGGTCCCATGGAGGAACGAATATTTGCAATTAAGAGATACTAAGAAAATCAATGATCTAAATTAAATCACAACTAAACTTATGATCAGCTGTTAAATTACAAATGCAACAAAATTACAAATAATTGAGTCAGATAAAATTATTCATGGAGTCAGATTTTTAATTGGATCTTCACATTTTAATAAATTAAAGTGATTTTTCTAGAAGCGCCAGAAAAGACATACACGCAGAAGTCCTTCGACCAGCTGCTGGATTCCTACGTTGGGCCAATCAGCTGGACCTTACAAAGTGGTGACTGCCCTCCGTGATCTCCCAGTCTCAGGAGAAGTGACGTCTTTTTGGTGCGACAATTCAGATCCAAGCCGAGTGAGCATGAGGTTTGAGGTTCTACTTTTCTGTCTACAAATGTCCTGGTAAGTTCATTTTTGTTTACCTGTTAGAAAGTGTTGAGGGAAAACCTAGGCACACCCAATATAAACACATTTGTAGAACGGGTCGGTATACCCACATTAGACCGGAGACCGTAGAAATCCGGTGGTGTTTAAGATTATTAGAAAACAACATGGCTTGTCAGGGAAATGGTAGTTCGAGTGTAGATAAGGAGGTAATGGACACTCTTGGAGTACAAATTAAAGATCTTCTCTTTAAACTTGCGTAACAAGGGAGTAGATTTTGAGTGGAGCAATGATCAAATTTTAGCCTGGTATAATACAGAGGGCCGAAAATTAGAAACTAAAGCTCCTTTTAAGAAAATTCTGGTCGCGATCGTCTATATATGTTACGTCGAAACGATTTGACAACTATTACAGAAAACGAACGCGTAATAGCAAACATAAAAAGAGCTAGAAACGCAGCGATCAGACGAGCTAAAAAAGCTAAGAGCACAGGTCGAAGCATCTGTATATGATAAACAAACTTGGGCAAGACAGGGCAACGCGATGGAATCGAAAATGAAAAAGCTTGAAAAGAAGTTTCGATTAGATAAAGAATACACATCTGCGCTCGAAGAATGTTGCGAATCAGCAGGATTTCCTGTATCTGCGGTAAAAGTCGCGGCGATAAACAGTAAAATTGGTAGCGAGATATATAGCGACAGCGATGATGACATTGCAGCTTTATCAAGCAGTAGGCAAGGCCATCTGGACCTGAGAGAGCGTGAGTTTTCCGCGAATGAGGAAAATAGGCCCGAAAAGCCGAAACAACGTAGTCCCATAATGACTCGAATTAAATCAGGCTCGGTTCACCGAAAACCAGTGAACATTGCTGTGCTTAAAACAATGAAAAATGCAGATGATGAAGTCACTACCATTAGCCGCCCTTTAACTTGCGAAGAATGCACCAAACACAAAGAAGTTGTGGGAATGATGCCCCGAAAAGGCCCGTTCCAACCCTACTGGGACAACTTAATGTTACAGGCATCAGTGTACAAATTAGAGATCAGGGATGTTTGGCAAGTAGCTCTCCTTACTATTCCAGACGAGTTAAAACCAAAAATGCCCGTGAATTGAGAAGTGGAGAAATTGTAGTCAAACAGGAAGATGAGGACGAAACGATGTGTATGAAAGATTGAGGGGGACTCTATTAGAGTTAAGGGGACCAACGCACGCTGAGTGGAGTAGAATTTTAGAAATAAAACAGGCAAATAAAGAACCGTTTGAAATTTATGCTGAGCGCCTATGGGTGACCTACAAAGAGCATTCAGGGTTAGAAGATGCACAGCGCGATCAGGAAGTTTTACTACAACTCCTGAAAAATAACGCCGGTTCCCATATACAGCAGGCGTTAGCTCACGGAGCCGATCCACCAGAGAATACCTACCGGTCATTGGTGGATTGGGCTTCCAAAATAGAGGCCAGACTAAAACAAAACAAAGCTCGTTCCATTGCAACAACACAATGGTTGGCCGAAGGAAAAGGTGTTGGAGATCCTAATCCTAAACCTCAGATACCGCCTCGTTGTAAGTATTGCAAGAAAATCAATCATACCGTTCAGAACTGTCTTAGATTGAAAGCAGCGCAAAACAATCAAACCATGCATTCTAAAAATGACAGTGACATTCTCAGGCGTTTAGGGAATTTGATTGCAGGAAGGATAATTCAGAAAACAGCTTAAAGCAAACTGAAGAAAAAACAACGAGCCAAGAGAGCCCGTATAATAAATTGCAGACAGAGCTCGCAGCCCTGTTAGCGAAATTTAGCGAACCCCAATAGGGGTGCGTGGCCTCCGTCGCTATAGGAAGCGTTGTCACCAGCGGTAACCGCATCAAAATACGAGCTAATCTTGGAGGCCGGTTAGTTAATATTCTCGTTGATTCCTGAGCCGCCTGCTCTTGTACGAACCTTCCGGTACCCTAAGTGCGAGAACAATTCAAATTAAAGGTATAGGCGATACTTTGATGACCGCAACACAAACAAAACCAGTGAGACTCGATTTGGGCATGGTAGTGCTAACAGAACATTTCTGGTATTTACCAGAGAATAGTGAAGGAACTGTGCTGGGAATGGACATTATGAGAAAGCATGGATTTGTCATTCATTGCTTTGAAAAACAAATTGAACTACAAACAAATAAAACCACAAAGAGATGCTTGCCTAAAGGCAATGCAAGCATTATGTCCATCTCCAGTTCAGATCCAATTCAACTTCTCATCAGCAAACACAGCAATGTTTGGGCTGATCATGAACACGACTGCGGCCTTGTTGACTTTGAGGTATGCATCGAGGGAGAGCCCCCTCCCCCGCAAAAGCAATACCGCATCAAGCCAGAGGCAGAGGTCGCGGTTCATGAGATAGTACAACAGCTTGAGAAAAGAGGAATAGTTCGGCGATGCAGTTCAACCACAAACTCCCCGTGTCTGCCAGTGCCAAAACCTAATGGTAAATGGCGTCTGTGCATTGATTATCAGCGTCTCAACAAAGTTTTACCCAAAGCGACACCAATAGTAGCAAATCCAGCTACTATTTTATCACAAGTCTCAACCAATGCTTCGTGGTTCACAGTGCTTGACATCAAAAATGGTTTCTGGTCTCTTAAAGTTAAACGAGAAGACCAATGGAAACTAGCATTTACTGTAAACCAAATGCAGTATACATGGGAACAAATGCCACAGGGCCTTCACAACAGCCCAGCCATTTTTCACAGAGCTGTGGCAGATGTGCTCAGTCCCTTACTAGGGAATGGCAAGGTCGTTCACTATGTAGACGACATTCTGATAGCTACAGAAGAACCACTTGAGAACCACTTGCAGCTGGTTGATGACGTTTTGCATAGGTTGGGTGACGCAGGCTTTAAAATGAACAAAGAAAAAGCCCAAATTGCACTAAAAGAGGTACACTATTTAGGTACACTCTGACGCAAAGCCACAGAGCCTTAACAGACGATAGAAAGAAATGCATTGCCGAACTGCCTCGACCTCATACTTTAAACTCGCTGCAAAAGTATTAGGAACAGCAAACTATCTTCGAGAGTTTATCCTGATTTTGCAAACACCGCTGCGCTCGCTGTATTCTCTTCTAAAAGGAAAAACAAAACCAAATGAGGTCCTTGAATGGACTGACGAACACGAACAAGCTTTTAGCGATTTGAAACAGCGTTTGTGCTCCGCGCCTGCCCTGGGACTGCCCAACGTATCCAAAGCTTTCCACATTCAGGTAGACACGCATGAAATAACATTAAGCGGAGTCTTAGCTCAGGAACATGGGGGAAGACTGCGTCCAATCGCATATTACAGCCGTAAGAAATCTCTGGTCGAGCAAGGATTCGACCCATGTACACAGCATGTGCTAGCGGTGCATTGGATGCTAAAAATAACAGAACCCATTGTCGGTTTTCAACCTGTTGTTGTACATACCATGCACACGCCTGTACGAATGCTGCTACAGGGGCCGAATAAAGGAGTTTCCTCCCAACGTTTAGCGAGATGGATAGCAGACATTCAAGCGCGTGAAATTACAATAAAAACACACGAATTTTGCCGCATCTGCTCGGGGATGTTGAGGGAAATCCACACACATGTCAGCCTGTCAAAGAGGCACAAAGCCTTGTGCATGACCAGCCATTACCAGGCCAAGCACCTGTGTACATAGATGGTTCCCGATTCTGTCAGAATGGTCATTTTTATGCTGGATGTGCTGTGTGGGCTCCCCATCTTCCCGAAACGGATGCGAGACAACAATTGTTGTTTAAATTACCATCTAGCATATCCGCGCAAGAAGCCGAACTCATTGCATTGCTAGAAGCGATTAAGGCACACCCTGAACCACTTTGCGTGTATACAGACAGTCGGTATGCGTTCGGTGTTGTAACTGATTTTATGGCCCAATGGCAGTTGCGAAAATTCTCACCTCCGCCGAACGCCTATAAAACATTTCAGCACTATAACGTCAATATGGCAAGCAATACAAGCGCGAAACCCCATGTCTGTTGTGAAAGTGCGCGCACACATCAACAAAAACCCTGATGTGCATGAGGGAAACAATAACGTTGTTGACCAATTGGCTAAGCTGGCCGCAGTAAACGGCGACCAGTGGGAAAAAGAGACACCCTCTGCTTCTGTGGCAAGTGCTGTCCAAGTCACCCCCATTGACCTCAAACAGTATCAACAAGATCTGTGGGTCTCTAATGGAGAGCTTGTACCGCGCCTGAAGCAGGATCAGATGGTGAATGTAATTGAAGGCATAGTAATTCGAGATGGAAAATTTGTCGTTCCAGAAGCTCTTCAAAAACCAATAATCAAATTATACCATGAGTATGCGCATGTATCGGCGACAAGAACCACGCAGTTGATAAAAAAATCAGTTTTGGTGGCAGGGAATGACAGCTGACATTGAAAGATGGTGCAACACCTGCGTGGTGTGTGCTACCATCAACCAAGGAAAACACGGCCGAACAAACCTCGTGAGGCCAGAACCACCGAAAGGACCCTGGGAGTCCTTACAAATGGATTTCATTGGTCCACTATCCAGTGCCAAAGGGGGGTATCGATATTGCCTTGTGATAATTGATAAATTCTCAAAATGGGTTGAAGCAATTCCCACTCGAATAACACGGCAAATACTGTGGCACGTGTGATGGCGAACCAAATCATCCCTCTTTGGGGGGCACCAATTCAAATTGAATCCGATCAGGGGACTCATTTTACTGGACAAGTGATGAAAAACATGTGCAAAATGCTAAACATCAAGCAAAGATTCCATATTCCATATAGGCCACAAAGTTCAGGGAATGTTGAACGATCTAACCGCACCATAAAAGAAAATATTGCAAAACAGATAGCACAACACCAAAACAGGTGGATTGATGCCTTACCCACAGCTCTGACTGTGTTGCGAGCAACCCCATCAAAAGCTACAGGCATTAGCCCATATGAGCTTATGACTGGAAGGGTGATGAAGTTGCCCATTGATCCAGAAATTTCCCCAGCAGACCTGGGGCCTCTCATGCTTGCAACTCAGCAAACTGTGTTGGTGAAACTGCAAGAAAGATTGAAGGTGTTGCACACACAGGCTGTACTGAAACAACAACAGTCAGACCTGTCAAATGATGCGCATTTAACCCAATCTCTGAAACAAAATTTTCAGAAGGAGATGTGGTTATGGTACGCGTCTTTGTGAAACAAAATGCATTTTCCCCTAGATGGCACGGGCCCTATGAAATTAACGCTGTTTGTAACAGTTGTGTGGCCGTGAAAATCAGAGGAAAATTGAAATGGTACCACATGTCCCAGTGTAAACCATTCAAAGGTTCAGTGAGTTAAATATGATCTTCTTTCTTCTCAGGAGGATCACTGCAATTCCATGGAGGCCGGATGCCAGGGTGGTATCCGGACCAACCTGCATCGAATTGGGACAACGCATCACACTCACACACACCCTAGGATGCGAGAGATGGGTATGGAAATATACCAAGGGACCATTCACATCTTACACTCCAATTACATACAAAGAAATAGTCACATGGCCCCGGATTAGCACCGGAACCAAATTGCACCACAAAAATCTGCTGTAATACAGGTTCTACCCATCTCCCATACCAAAACCTTACCGGATACACACATGCACCACAAATTCACCATAATCTTACGGCCTGGGACCAACTTAAATGTACCCAGATTCAGAAATTGGTAGGATGTACACATTTTATGAGAAGAACAATTATGGCACAGATCCAAAAAAATGTTACTTCATTAAAGATCTTGAATCTACCACATATAGGTGCACACACACAACAACACATAACCATACACATTTAAAGTTTACTGAGCTTCTTTTTGATCTAACAAAGAGGGCATCTAATAACAATGTAAAACATTTGTTTGGACTAGTCGGAAAGAAGGAACATACTGTGTGGGAAAATGTGAAGCAAATATGGACAATTTTACTAGCCCTCACAATTGCTCATGGACTTTACACCATTGCTTTAATTTGACTACCTGTGGATACGAGAAACCCACACAGTGTCCAAAATTACATCCCACCCCTCCAGGTGGTCTGATCAAAGGAAATGTAAATAAGACATTGCTTCATGATGTCAACCTTGTGATAACACATGTGACGTATAACATCTCTAATATTTTGTCTGCTTATGTAAAACACTGTAACATTAATGACAAAACATACACATGGCTACAGTCACGCGTCGATGATTTAGTTTCTGATTACAAAAATAGACTTGCAGTCCAAATTCCACCTGCTCAGTACTAAACGAGACCTGCTTGGAAATATAGCAGGCCTTTTTGGTTCAGTCAATTCTATATCCAACACCTACAAAATAACAGGTCAATCTCAATTTTCAACATGGTTGGCAAATCAGGTGGCCACTGGTTTCCAACACATCACTAATAGTAACGAGAATATTATCAAAGCGGTCAGATCCGAAGCGCAGGCGCTTCTGACGACCAGCCAGACAATTTTCAATCAGACCCGTACCATCGAGCATGACTTAGCCTGTAGGTTGTATGCACAAGATTTGTTTGCTGCAGCAAGACAGGAGATTTTAGATCTTCGTCTCCATAAAACACCTAGGCATGTTTTAATTGATCTTATTGAAATTTTAGACCTGCATAGATGGCTTGCATCAGAGAAAATGAAGAATATTAATTACTCTGAATTATTATCAACGTTAATGATGTATACTGGAAATGAATGTACTGGCTGTATTGGGTTCTTTGCCACTTTCCCTTTAATCCACCCAGATCAGGTTTACCTAGATTCCACCGCCATACGCTCTATTGGTGTTGTAGTAAAGGATCAGATCATTAAATGGGACCATCTTACGGGGTATATGACTTTGAAGGGCACTGAAACCTTGTTTACCACACGCACCTGTTGTCATGAAACATCAAGTTATATTATTTGCACTTGCAACACGTTACAACCTTTTTCTCCTAATGACTCTAAGCTGGTTAACGTCCAGTCATTGCATGGTCATTCTGATGCTGTTCAAGTGTCTCACACACAGTGGTGCGTCGTCAGCGAGATGAATTCCTTCACCTCACGGAGGTCTGACCTGCTCTGCAAACCACACCTTCTGTTTAGAAGTGAAAGAGGACTTTACGATGGGTCAGACAAACATCCTGGGAAGGGTGCCCATGGACTCAGACATTTCTCCCTGGTGGGAGGACACTTTCTATGAACAAAGCACACAGGACTTGGTAAAAACAATGGACTTAGTACAAGAAATTATCTTGCAGACGGAATACCATCTCAACCAAGCACAAGTGGAAGCAAATCTGGTGAAAAAGACTGCAGAGATCCTGTCCAGTTCCTCTACCCGCTCAGCACGTTATGCTTACACATGGTGGGACTGGATGTTCCGTGGATGTGCCATCGCCAGCGTGCTCATCTTCTTCTTCACACTCTGCCAGTGCTGTTACTTTAGATGTCTTCTTCAAACGATGTGCACATCAACCAACATGGCCATCGCACTCAGCCCATTACAGGTAACAGCTCTACGGAAAGTGCAGTTGTAAAGCAAACTTCAAGAAATCCCTGAAGATGGCCCCTCGGAGACTGCTCTGAATCTGCTCCAAGGGACCAAGGGCGGAACTGTAAGAATGGATTTCACCTGAGAGCAAACTCAAGAGATCTAAGCTGCACTAAGACAATAAAACTTCACTCATCTGAATAAGAAAAACAAGACTCAATCTTATCTCCTCCCCTGCCGAGTTCTGACCCTCTCACTCTTCCTGCCTCGGAGACCACACAATCATGCAAATCTCACAGATACTGCCACAAGGTGTTTCTTTGACTTTTGGTGTTTCTGGTAAACAGGTTTCATTCCCACATCAGAGGAACAGGTCATAATAAAGACAACAGAGCTTGTTCCCCTGGTGTGGGAGATGCTCAGAAAGATCTTTTGATAAACATTTGCTGTCATCCCCAAAGATAGGTGTGACCATTTGGTCACGAGAAAGTTTCAACCAAAAGCTGCATAAATATTTGGGTGCTAAATGTTTATTGTTCTTTTGTTCTGGTTGAGTATTTAAAGGGAATGGGAGACCACTCATGGAAGCATCTGTAATCAGAACTTCCCACGCTGTTGAAGTGTGTCTCTATTGCCAGGTAACAATGACTCTTGGAAACTATTTTTATGTTTTTTAGAATGATGTTTTATATTGTATGCTGATCAGTTGTGTATTATGGATTCTTTCTAAATTCTTTTATTTGATATGTTTACCTGGCTATAATAAACATTAATCTTGATTTATCTTGTATAAGTCTAAATTCCTTTATTTAAGTAGTGTCGTATGCGGAGTTTTGTAGGAGTTTCCGTAAATCTTTCTGTCAGGGCAGATTCATACCGAGGACCCCATGACCGGAGCATGGCGCTAAGCATGAGGGGCAATCTGATTTCTGGCTGTCACTGGTATTAACAAGTTACAGCTCTCGTGACTATTGCTAAAATTACACTTTCTGTTATGAGTGAGCATGTGCAACTCACTTAAAGGTAAAATAGTTCACTCTGTAATCCTCTGTAATCTCAGAACTGACTAATTTGGCGTCCGTGAGGTAATGTAATTATAATCGCGAGCATTATCCTCTGAGCGACTCCGGGTCCCATGGAGGAACGAATATTTGCAATTAAGAGATACTAAGAAAATCAATGATCTAAATTAAATCACAACTAAACTTATGATCAGCTGTTAAATTACAAATGCAACAAAATTACAAATAATTGGAGTCAGATAAAATTATTCATGGAGTCAGATTTTTAATTGGATCTTCACATTTTAATAAATTAAAGTGATTTTTCTAGAAGCGCCAGAAAAGACATACACGCAGAAGTCCTTCGACCAGCTGCTGGATTCCTACGTTGGGCCAATCAGCTGGACCTTACAGGTCCGAGTCTCATCTAGGGAGGCTTTCAGAGGTAGTGTGCTGGGCCCATAACCCAGAGGTCGATGGATCGATGCCATCCTCTGCTAAGACTTCTTTACTTATGCACATTATCTGTCCCCACTTGAAGAAAAGCTGCCACAGGTCTATGCTAAAGCCCTTTGTTGTTTTCATCTGTTCTCATTTATGACAGAGGAGCACTTCATGTGTGCCTAAACACAAGTCCTTTTGAAAGCATCTGGGAATGGCACACCTTTCGCCAGGAGCAGAGTGGCGCAGCGGAAGCGTGCTGGGCCCATAACCCAGAGGTCGATGGATCGAAACCATCCTCTGCTAAGACTTTCTTTTACTTATCCAACGCTCTGTTCCTACCTGAAGAAAAGCTGCCTCTGCTCAAAGCTAAACGCCCTTTGTTGCTTTCACCTGATCTGACAGAGGCACTTCATGTGTTACTTCATGTTTGATTCATGTGTGCATAAAGGCAAGTCCTTTTGAAAACACTTGTGAATGGGAGCTTTTCCTGTGGCAAGCAAAGTGGCGCAGCGAAGCGAAGCTGGGCCCATAACCCAGAGGTCGATGGATCGAAACCATCCTCTGCTAAGACTTTCTTTACTTATCCAATGCTCTGTTCCTACCTGAAGAAAAGCTGCCTCTGCTCAAAGCTAAACGCCCTTTGTTGCTTTCACCTGATCTCATTAATGACTTTTCTGACAGAGGCACTTCATGTGTTACTTCATGTTTGATTCATGTGTGCATAAAGGCAAGTCGTTTTGAAAACACTTGTGAATGGGAGCTTTTCCTGTGGCAAGCAGAGTGGCGCAGCGGAAGCGTGCTGGGCCCATAACCCAGAGGTCGATGGATCGAAACCATCCTCTGCTAAGGCTTCTTCACTCATTAACATGCTTTATCCCAAATTAAGAGCAACTTCCACATCCCGCTTGAGAAAACTTGGAGCCTCTTGTTCCTGGCACTATAACAATACTGCACAATGTTCTGGAAAGCTGGTGTATTAGTCGTCCATTCAGAAATCTTTGTGTAGGCCCTGTTTAAATGCCTCATTGACTAAGCCACCTGAATGAGATGGAGAATTAGAAGGGCAAACGAGTCATGCCCCAGTGGATCACTTTGTGTGCTGGCCTTAATTAAATATCAATCCTATTGTTGTCACTGAAGCAGAAGTAATGGGGGCACACAAGGGCTGGTTTTTAACAGCCCCAGTGGCCTAATGGATAAGGCACTGGCCTCCTAAGCCAGGGATTGTGGGTTCGAGTCCCATCTGGGGTGGGTTTAGAGCAGAGTGGCGCAGCGGAAACGTGCTGGGCCCATAACCCAGAGGTCGATGGATCGAAACCATCCTCTGCTAAGACTTCTTTACTTATGCACATTCTCTGTCCCCACTTGAAGAAAAGCTGCCACAGGTCTATGCTAAAGCCCTTTGTTGTTTTCATCTGTTCTCATTTATGACAGAGGAGCACTTCATGTGTGCCTAAACACAAGTCCTTTTGAAAGCATCTGGGAATGGCACACCTTTCGCCAGGAGCAGAGTGGCGCAGCGGAAGCGTGCTGGGCCCATAACCCAGAGGTCGATGGATCGAAACCATCCTCTGCTAAGACTTTCTTTTACTTATCCAACGCTCTGTTCCTACCTGAAGAAAAGCTGCCTCTGCTCAAAGCTAAACGCCCTTTGTTGCTTTCACCTGATCTCATTAATGACTTTTCTGACAGAGGCACTTCATGTGTTACTTCATGTTTAATTCATGTGTGCATAAAGGCAAGTCGTTTTGAAAACACTTGTGAATGGGAGCTTTTCCTGTGGCAAGCAGAGTGGCGCAGCGGAAGCGTGCTGGGCCCATAACCCAGAGGTCGATGGATCGAAACCATCCTCTGCTAAGACTTTCTTTTACTTATCCATTGCTCTGTTCCTACCTGAAGAAAAGCTGCCTCTGCTCAAAGCTAAAAACCCTTTGTTGCTTTCACCTGATCTGACAGAGGCACTTCATGTGTTACTTCATGTTTAATTCATGTGTGCATAATGGCAAGTCGTTTTGAAAACACTTGTGAATGGGAGCTTTTCCTGTGGCAAGCAGAGTGGCGCAGCGGAAGCGTGCTGGGCCCATAACCCAGAGGTCGATGGATCGAAACCATCCTCTGCTAAGGCTTCTTCACTCATTAACATGCTTTATCCCAAATTAAGAGCAACTTCCACATCCCGCTTGTGAAAACTTGGAGCCTCTTGTTCATGGCACTATAACAATACTGTACAATGTTCTGGAAAGCTGGTGTATTAGTCGTCCATTCAGAAATCTTTGTGTAGGCCCTGTTTAAATGCCTCATTGACTAAGCCACCTGAATGAGATGGAGAATTAGAAGGGCAAACGAGTCATGCCCCAGTGGCCTGTCATTCAGTGGATCACTTTGTGTGCTGGCCTTAATTAAATATCAATCCTATTGTTGTCACTGAAGCAGAAGTAATGGGGGCACACAAGGGCTGGTTTTTAACAGCCCCAGTGGCCTAATGGATAAGGCACTGGCCTCCTAAGCCAGGGATTGTGTGTTCGAGTCCCATCTGGGGTGGGTTTAGAGCAGAGTGGTGCAGCGGAAGCGTGCTGGGCCCATAACCCAGAGGTCGATGGATCGAAACCATCCTCTGCTAAGACTTTCTTTTACTTATCCATTGCTCTGTTCCTACCTGAAGAAAAGCTGCCTCTGCTCAAAGCTAAAAACCCTTTGTTGCTTTCACCTGATCTGACAGAGGCACTTCATGTGTTACTTCATGTTTAATTCATGTGTGCATAATGGCAAGTCGTTTTGAAAACACTTGTGAATGGGAGCTTTTCCTGTGGCAAGCAGAGTGGCGCAGCGGAAGCGTGCTGGGCCCATAACCCAGAGGTCGATGGATCGAAACCATCCTCTGCTAAGACCCCTTTACTTATATACATGTCCTGTTCCTATTTGAAGAAGAGCTAATGCAGTTCTGTGCTGAAACCATAATAATTTTCACCAGATATCATCTGTGTCGGAGGACCGCTTCATGTGTTCCTAAACGCAAGTCCTATTGAAAACACCTGTGAATTGGAGCTATTCTATGGCGAGCAGAGTGGCCCGGTGGCCCATCAAATGAATTGTTCATCCAGATTACTTTGTGTGCTGGCCTTAATTAAATATCAATCCTATTGTTGTCACTGAAGCAGAAGTAATGGGGACACACAAGGACTGATTTTTAACAGCTATCAATGGATAAGTCACTGGCCTCCTAAGCCAGGGTTTGTGGGTCCGAGTCTCATCTAGGAAGGCTTTCAGAGGTAGTGTGCTGGGCCCATAACCCAGAGGTCGATGGATCGATGCCATCCTCTGCTAAGACTTCTTTACTTATGCACATTCTCTGTCCCCACTTGAAGAAAAGCTGCCACAGGTCTATGCTAAAGCCCTTTGTTGTTTTCATCTGTTCTCATTTATGACAGAGGAGCACTTCATGTGTGCCTAAACACAAGTCCTTTTGAAAGCATCTGGGAATGGCACACCTTTCGCCAGGAGCAGAGTGGCGCAGCGAAGCGTGCTGGGCCCATAACCCAGAGGTCGATGGATCGAAACCATCCTCTGCTAAGACTTTCTTTTACTTATCCAACGCTCTGTTCCTACCTGAAGAAAAGCTGCCTCTGCTCAAAGCTAAACGCCTTTGTTGCTTTCACCTGATCTCATTAATGACTTTTCTGACAGAGGCACTTCATGTGTTACTTCATGTTTAATTCATGTGTGCATAAAGGCAAGTCGTTTTGAAAACACTTGTGAATGGGAGCTTTTCCTGTGGCAAGCAGAGTGGCGCAGCGGAGCGGCTGGGCCCATAACCCAGAGGTCGATGGATCGAAACCATCCTCTGCTAAGACTTTCTTTTACTTATCCATTGCTCTGTTCCTACCTGAAGAAAAGCTGCCTCTGCTCAAAGCTAAAAACCCTTTGTTGCTTTCACCTGATCTGACTTTTCTGACAGAGGCACTTCATGTGTTACTTCATGTTTAATTCATGTGTGCATAAAGGCAAGTCGTTTTGAAAACACTTGTGAATGGGAGCTTTTCCTGTGGCAAGCAGAGTGGCGCAGCGAAGCGTGCTGGGCCCATAACCCAGAGGTCGATGGATCGAAACCATCCTCTGCTAAGGCTTCTTCACTCATTAACATGCTTTATCCCAAATTAAGAGCAACTTCCACATCCCGCTTGTGAAAACTTGGAGCCTCTTGTTCCTGGCACTATAACAATACTGCACAATGTTCTGGAAAGCTGGTGTATTAGTCATCCATTCAGAAATCTTTGTGTAGGCCCTGTTTAAATGCCTCATTGACTAAGCCACCTGAATGAGATGGAGAATTAGAAGGGCAAACGAGTCATGCCCCAGTGGCCTGTCATTCAGTGGATCACTTTGTGTGCTGGCCTTAATTAAATATCAATCCTATTGTTGTCACTGAAGCAGAAGTAATGGGGGCACACAAGGGCTGGTTTTTAACAGCCCCAGTGGCCTAATGGATAAGGCACTGGCCTCCTAAGCCAGGGATTGTGGGTTCGAGTCCCATCTGGGGTGGGTTTAGAGCAGAGTGGCGCAGCGAGCGTGCTGGGCCCATAACCCAGAGGTCGATGGATCGAAACCATCCTCTGCTAAGACCCCTTTACTTATATACATGTCCTGTTCCTATTTGAAGAAGAGCTAATGCAGTTCTGTGCTGAAACCATAATAATTTTCACCAGATATCATCTGTGTCGGAGGACCGCTTCATGTGTTCCTAAACGCAAGTCCTATTGAAAACACCTGTGAATTGGAGCTATTCTATGGCGAGCAGAGTGGCCCAGTGGCCCATCAAATGAATTGTTCATCCAGATTACTTTGTGTGCTGGCCTTAATTAAATATCAATCCTATTGTTGTCACTGAAGCAGAAGTAATGGGGACACACAAGGACTGATTTTTAACAGCTATCAATGGATAAGTCACTGGCCTCCTAAGCCAGGGTTTGTGGGTCCGAGTCTCATCTAGGAGGCTTTCAGAGAGTGGCGCAGTGTGTGCTGGGCCCATAACCCAGAGGTCGATGGATCGATGCCATCCTCTGCTAAGACTTCTTTACTTATGCACATTCTCTGTCCCCACTTGAAGAAAAGCTGCCACAGGTCTATGCTAAAGCCCTTTGTTGTTTTCATCTGTTCTCATTTATGACAGAGGAGCACTTCATGTGTGCCTAAACACAAGTCCTTTTGAAAGCATCTGGGAATGGCACACCTTTCGCCAGGAGCAGAGTGGCGCAGCGAGCGTGCTGGGCCCATAACCCAGAGGTCGATGGATCGAAACCATCCTCTGCTAAGACTTTCTTTTACTTATCCAACGCTCTGTTCCTACCTGAAGAAAAGCTGCCTCTGCTCAAAGCTAAACGCCCTTTGTTGCTTTCACCTGATCTCATTAATGACTTTTCTGACAGAGGCACTTCATGTGTTACTTCATGTTTAATTCATGTGTGCATAAAGGCAAGTCGTTTTGAAAACACTTGTGAATGGGAGCTTTTCCTGTGGCAAGCAGAGTGGCGCAGCGCGAGCGCGTGCTGGGCCCATAACCCAGAGGTCGATGGATCGAAACCATCCTCTGCTAAGACTTTCTTTTACTTATCCAACGCTCTGTTCCTACCTGAAGAAAAGCTGCCTCTGCTCAAAGCTAAAAACGCCTTTTGTTGCTTTCACCTGATCTCATTAATGACTTTTCTGACAGAGGCACTTCATGTGTTACTTCATGTTTAATTCATGTGTGCATAAAGGCAAGTCGTTTTGAAAACACTTGTGAATGGGAGCTTTTCCTGTGGCAAGCAGAGTGGCGCAGCGGAAGCGTGCTGGGCCCATAACCCAGAGGTCGATGGATCGAAACCATCCTCTGCTAAGACTTTCTTTTACTTATCCATTGCTCTGTTCCTACCTGAAGAAAAGCTGCCTCTGCTCAAAGCTAAACGCCCTTTGTTGCTTTCACCTGATCTCATTAATGACTTTTCTGACAGAGGCACTTCATGTGTTACTTCATGTTTAATTCATGTGTGCATAAAGGCAAGTCGTTTTGAAAACACTTGTGAATGGGAGCTTTTCCTGTGGCAAGCAGAGTGGCGCAGCGGAAGCGTGCTGGGCCCATAACCCAGAGGTCGATGGATCGAAACCATCCTCTGCTAAGGCTTCTTCACTCATTAACATGCTTTATCCCAAATTAAGAGCAACTTCCACATCCCGCTTGTGAAAACTTGGAGCCTCTTGTTCCTGGCACTATAACAATACTGCACAATGTTCTGGAAAGCTGGTGTATTAGTCATCCATTCAGAAATCTTTGTGTAGGCCCTGTTTAAATGCCTCATTGACTAAGCCACCTGAATGAGATGGAGAATTAGAAGGGCAAACGAGTCATGCCCCAGTGGCCTGTCGTTCAGTGGATCACTTTGTGTGCTGGCCATCCTATTGTTGTCACTGAAGCAGAAGTAATGGGGGCACACGAGGACTGGTTTTTAACAGCCCCAGTGGCCTAATGGATAAGGCACTGGCCTCCTAAGCCAGGGATTGTGGGTTCGAGTCCCATCTGGGGTGGGTTTAGAGCAGAGTGGCGCAGCGGAAGCGTGCTGGGCCCATAACCCAGAGGTCGATGGATCGAAACCATCCTCTGCTAAGACCCCTTTACTTATATACATGTCCTGTTCCTATTTGAAGAAGAGCTAATGCAGTTCTGTGCTGAAACCATAATAATTTTCACCAGATATCATCTGTGTCGGAGGACCGCTTCATGTGTTCCTAAACGCAAGTCCTATTGAAAACACCTGTGAATTGGAGCTATTCTATGGCGAGCAGAGTGGCCCGTGGCCCATCAAATGAATTGTTCATCCAGATTACTTTGTGTGCTGGCCTTAATTAAATATCAATCCTATTGTTGTCACTGAAGCAGAAGTAATGGGGACACACAAGGACTGATTTTTAACAGCTATCAATGGATAAGTCACTGGCCTCCTAAGCCAGGGTTTGTGGGTCCGAGTCTCATCTAGGAGGCTTTCAGAGGTAGTGTAGTGTGCTGGGCCCATAACCCAGAGGTCGATGGATCGATGCCATCCTCTGCTAAGACTTCTTTACTTATGCACATTCTCTGTCCCCACTTGAAGAAAAGCTGCCACAGGTCTATGCTAAAGCCCTTTGTTGTTTTCATCTGTTCTCATTTATGACAGAGGAGCACTTCATGTGTGCCTAAACACAAGTCCTTTTGAAAGCATCTGGGAATGGCACACCTTTCGCCAGGAGCAGAGTGGCGCAGCGGAAGCGTGCTGGGCCCATAACCCAGAGGTCGATGGATCGAAACCATCCTCTGCTAAGACTTTCTTTTACTTATCCAACGCTCTGTTCCTACCTGAAGAAAAGCTGCCTCTGCTCAAAGCTAAACGCCCTTTGTTGCTTTCACCTGATCTCATTAATGACTTTTCTGACAGAGGCACTTCATGTGTTACTTCATGTTTAATTCATGTGTGCATAAAGGCAAGTCGTTTTGAAAACACTTGTGAATGGGAGCTTTTCCTGTGGCAAGCAGAGTGGCGCGCAGCGGAGCGCGTGCTGGGCCCATAACCCAGAGGTCGATGGATCGAAACCATCCTCTGCTAAGGCTTCTTCACTCATTAACATGCTTTATCCCAAATTAAGAGCAACTTCCACATCCCGCTTGTGAAAACTTGGAGCCTCTTGTTCCTGGCACTATAACAATACTGCACAATGTTCTGGAAAGCTGGTGTATTAGTCATCCATTCAGAAATCTTTGTGTAGGCCCTGTTTAAATGCCTCATTGACTAAGCCACCTGAATGAGATGGAGAATTAGAAGGGCAAACGAGTCATGCCCCAGTGGCCTGTCATTCAGTGGATCACTTTGTGTGCTGGCCTTAATTAAATATCAATCCTATTGTTGTCACTGAAGCAGAAGTAATGGGGGCACACAAGGGCTGGTTTTTAACAGCCCCAGTGGCCTAATGGATAAGGCACTGGCCTCCTAAGCCAGGGATTGTGGGTTCGAGTCCCATCTGGGGTGGGTTTAGAGCAGAGTGGCAGCAGCGAGCGTGCTGGGCCCATAACCCAGAGGTCGATGGATCGAAACCATCCTCTGCTAAGACCCCTTTACTTATATACATGTCCTGTTCCTATTTGAAGAAGAGCTAATGCAGTTCTGTGCTGAAACCATAATAATTTTCACCAGATATCATCTGTGTCGGAGGACCGCTTCATGTGTTCCTAAACGCAAGTCCTATTGAAAACACCTGTGAATTGGAGCTATTCTATGGCGAGCAGAGTGGCCCGGTGGCCCATCAAATGAATTGTTCATCCAGATTACTTTGTGTGCTGGCCTTAATTAAATATCAATCCTATTGTTGTCACTGAAGCAGAAGTAATGGGGACACACAAGGACTGATTTTTAACAGCTATCAATGGATAAGTCACTGGCCTCCTAAGCCAGGGTTTGTGGGTCCGAGTCTCATCTAGGGAGGCTTTCAGAGGTAGTGTGCTGGGCCCATAACCCAGAGGTCGATGGATCGATGCCATCCTCTGCTAAGACTTCTTTACTTATGCACATTCTCTGTCCCCACTTGAAGAAAAGCTGCCACAGGTCTATGCTAAAGCCCTTTGTTGTTTTCATCTGTTCTCATTTATGACAGAGGAGCACTTCATGTGTGCCTAAACACAAGTCCTTTTGAAAGCATCTGGGAATGGCACACCTTTCGCCAGGAGCAGAGTGGCGCAGCGCGAAGCGTGCTGGGCCCATAACCCAGAGGTCGATGGATCGAAACCATCCTCTGCTAAGACTTTCTTTTACTTATCCAACGCTCTGTTCCTACCTGAAGAAAAGCTGCCTCTGCTCAAAGCTAAACGCCCTTTGTTGCTTTCACCTGATCTCATTAATGACTTTTCTGACAGAGGCACTTCATGTGTTACTTCATGTTTAATTCATGTGTGCATAAAGGCAAGTCGTTTTGAAAACACTTGTGAATGGGAGCTTTTCCTGTGGCAAGCAGAGTGGCGCAGCGGAGAGCGTGCTGGGCCCATAACCCAGAGGTCGATGGATCGAAACCATCCTCTGCTAAGACTTTCTTTTACTTATCCAACGCTCTGTTCCTACCTGAAGAAAAGCTGCCTCTGCTCAAAGCTAAACGCCCTTTGTTGCTTTCACCTGATCTCATTAATGACTTTTCTGACAGAGGCACTTCATGTGTTACTTCATGTTTAATTCATGTGTGCATAAAGGCAAGTCGTTTTGAAAACACTTGTGAATGGGAGCTTTTCCTGTGGCAAGCAGAGTGGCGCAGCGGAAGCGTGCTGGGCCCATAACCCAGAGGTCGATGGATCGAAACCATCCTCTGCTAAGGCTTCTTCACTCATTAACATGCTTTATCCCAAATTAAGAGCAACTTCCACATCCCGCTTGTGAAAACTTGGAGCCTCTTGTTCCTGGCACTATAACAATACTGCACAATGTTCTGGAAAGCTGGTGTATTAGTCATCCATTCAGAAATCTTTGTGTAGGCCCTGTTTAAATGCCTCATTGACTAAGCCACCTGAATGAGATGGAGAATTAGAAGGGCAAACGAGTCATGCCCCAGTGGCCTGTCATTCAGTGGATCACTTTGTGTGCTGGCCTTAATTAAATATCAATCCTATTGTTGTCACTGAAGCAGAAGTAATGGGGGCACACAGGGGCTGGTTTTTAACAGCCCCAGTGGCCTAATGGATAAGGCACTGGCCTCCTAAGCCAGGGATTGTGGGTTCGAGTCCCATCTGGGGTGGGTTTAGAGCAGAGTGGCGCAGCGAGCGTGCTGGGCCCATAACCCAGAGGTCGATGGATCGAAACCATCCTCTGCTAAGACCCCTTTACTTATATACATGTCCTGTTCCTATTTGAAGAAGAGCTAATGCAGTTCTGTGCTGAAACCATAATAATTTTCACCAGATATCATCTGTGTCGGAGGACCGCTTCATGTGTTCCTAAACGCAAGTCCTATTGAAAACACCTGTGAATTGGAGCTATTCTATGGCGAGCAGAGTGGCCCGTGGCCCATCAAATGAATTGTTCATCCAGATTACTTTGTGTGCTGGCCTTAATTAAATATCAATCCTATTGTTGTCACTGAAGCAGAAGTAATGGGGACACACAAGGACTGATTTTTAACAGCTATCAATGGATAAGTCACTGGCCTCCTAAGCCAGGGTTTGTGGGTCCGAGTCTCATCTAGGGAGGCTTTCAGAGGCGCAGAGGTGTGTGCTGGGCCCATAACCCAGAGGTCGATGGATCGATGCCATCCTCTGCTAAGACTTCTTTACTTATGCACATTCTCTGTCCCCACTTGAAGAAAAGCTGCCACAGGTCTATGCTAAAGCCCTTTGTTGTTTTCATCTGTTCTCATTTATGACAGAGGAGCACTTCATGTGTGCCTAAACACAAGTCCTTTTGAAAGCATCTGGGAATGGCACACCTTTCGCCAGGAGCAGAGTGGCGCAGCGGAGCGTGCTGGGCCCATAACCCAGAGGTCGATGGATCGAAACCATCCTCTGCTAAGACTTTCTTTTACTTATCCAACGCTCTGTTCCCTACCTGAAGAAAAGCTGCCTCTGCTCAAAGCTAAACGCCCTTTGTTGCTTTCACCTGATCTCATTAATGACTTTTCTGACAGAGGCACTTCATGTGTTACTTCATGTTTAATTCATGTGTGCATAAAGGCAAGTCGTTTTGAAAACACTTGTGAATGGGAGCTTTTCCTGTGGCAAGCAGAGTGGCGCAGCGGAAGCGTGCTGGGCCCATAACCCAGAGGTCGATGGATCGAAACCATCCTCTGCTAAGACTTTCTTTTACTTATCCAATGCTCTGTTCCTACCTGAAGAAAAGCTGCCTCTGCTCAAAGCTAAACGCCCTTTGTTGCTTTCACCTGATCTCATTAATGACTTTTCTGACAGAGGCACTTCATGTGTTACTTCATGTTTAATTCATGTGTGCATAAAGGCAAGTCGTTTTGAAAACACTTGTGAATGGGAGCTTTTCCTGTGGCAAGCAGAGTGGCGCAGCGGAAGCGTGCTGGGCCCATAACCCAGAGGTCGAGATCGAAACCATCCTCTGCTAAGGCTTCTTCACTCATTAACATGCTTTATCCCAAATTAAGAGCAACTTCCACATCCACATCTGCTGAAAACTTGGAGCCTCTTGTTCCTGGCACTATAACAATACTGCACAATGTTCTGGAAAGCTGGTGTATTAGTCAATTCAGAAATCTTTGTGTAGGCCCTGTTTAAATGCCTCATTGACTAAGCCACCTGAATGAGATGGAGAATTAGAAGGGCAAGCGAGTCATGCCCCAGTGGCCTGTCATTCAGTGGATCACTTTGTGTGCTGGCCTTAATTAAATATCAATCCTATTGTTGTCACTGAAGCAGAAGTAATGGGGGCACACAAGGGCTGGTTTTTAACCGCCCCAGTGGCCTAATGGATAAAGCACTGGCCTCCTAAGCCAGGGATTGTGGGTTCGAGTCCCATCTGGGGTGGGTTTAGAGCAGAGTGGCGCAGCGGAAGCGTGCTGGGCCCATAACCCAGAGGTCGATGGATCGAAACCATCCTCTGCTAAGACTTTCTTTTACTTATCCATTGCTCTGTTCCTACCTGAAGAAAAGCTGCCTGCAGTTCTGTGCTAAAACCCCTTGTTGTTTTTCACCTGATCTCATTTATGACAGAGGGAGGATGTGTTACTTCATGTGTTTCCTAAACATAATGGCAAGTCCTTTTGAAAACACTTGTGAATGGGAGCTTTTCTGTGGCAAGCAGAGTGGCGCAGCGGCGTGCTGGGCCCATAACCCAGAGGTCGATGGATCGAAACCATCCTCTGCTAAGACTTTCTTTTACTTATCCAATGCTCTGTTCCTACCTGAAGAAAAGCTGCCTCTGCTCAAAGCTAAACGCCCTTTGTTGCTTTCACCTGATCTCATTAATGACTTTTCTGACAGAGGCACTTCATGTGTTACTTCATGTTTAATTCATGTGTGCATAAAGGCAAGTCGTTTTGAAAACACTTGTGAATGGGAGCTTTTCCTGTGGCAAGCAGAGTGGCGCAGCGGAAGCGTGCTGGGCCCATAACCCAGAGGTCGATGGATCGATGCCATCCTCTGCTAAGACTTCTTTACTTATGCACATTCTCTGTCCCCACTTGAAGAAAAGCTGCCACAGGTCTATGCTAAAGCCCTTTGTTGTTTTCATCTGTTCTCATTTATGACAGAGGAGCACTTCATGTGTGCCTAAACACAAGTCCTTTTGAAAGCATCTGGGAATGGCACACCTTTTGCCAGGAGCAGAGTGGCGCAGCGGAAGCGTGCTGGGCCCATAACCCAGAGGTCGATGGATCGAAACCATCCTCTGCTAAGACTTTCTTTTACTTATCCAACGCTCTGTTCCTACCTGAAGAAAAGCTGCCTCTGCTCAAAGCTAAACGCCCCTTTGTTGCTTTCACCTGATCTCATTAATGACTTTTCTGACAGAGGCACTTCATGTGTTACTTCATGTTTAATTCATGTGTGCATAAAGGCAAGTCGTTTTGAAAACACTTGTGAATGGGAGCTTTTCCTGTGGCAAGCAGAGTGGCGCAGCGGAAGCGTGCTGGGCCCATAACCCAGAGGTCGATGGATCGAAACCATCCTCTGCTAAGACTTTCTTTACTTATCCAATGCTCTGTTCCTACCTGAAGAAAAGCTGCCTCTGCTCAAAGCTAAACGCCCTTTGTTGCTTTCACCTGATCTCATTAATGACTTTTCTGACAGAGGCACTTCATGTGTTACTTCATGTTTAATTCATGTGTGCATAAAGGCAAGTCGTTTTGAAAACACTTGTGAATGGGAGCTTTTCCTGTGGCAAGCAGAGTGGCGCAGCGGAAGCGTGCTGGGCCCATAACCCAGAGGTCGATGGATCGAAACCATCCTCTGCTAAGGCTTCTTCACTCATTAACATGCTTTATCCCAAATTAAGAGCAACTTCCACATCCCGCTTGTGAAAACTTGGAGCCTCTTGTTCCTGGCACTATAACAATACTGCACAATGTTCTGGAAAGCTGGTGTATTAGTCATCCATTCAGAAATCTTTGTGTAGGCCCTGTTTAAATGCCTCATTGACTAAGCCACCTGAATGAGATGGAGAATTAGAAGGGCAAACGAGTCATGCCCCAGTGGCCTGTCATTCAGTGGATCACTTTGTGTGCTGGCCTTAATTAAATATCAATCCTATTGTTGTCACTGAAGCAGAAGTAATGGGGGCACACAAGGGCTGGTTTTTAACAGCCCCAGTGGCCTAATGGATAAGGCACTGGCCTCCTAAGCCAGGGATTGTGGGTTCGAGTCCCATCTGGGGTGGGTTTAGAGCAGAGTGGCGCAGCGCGAGCGCGTGCTGGGCCCATAACCCAGAGGTCGATGGATCGAAACCATCCTCTGCTAAGACCCCTTTACTTATATACATGTCCTGTTCCTATTTGAAGAAGAGCTAATGCAGTTCTGTGCTGAAACCATAATAATTTTCACCAGATATCATCTGTGTCGGAGGACCGCTTCATGTGTTCCTAAACGCAAGTCCTATTGAAAACACCTGTGAATTGGAGCTATTCTATGGCGAGCAGAGTGGCCCGGTGGCCCATCAAATGAATTGTTCATCCAGATTACTTTGTGTGCTGGCCTTAATTAAATATCAATCCTATTGTTGTCACTGAAGCAGAAGTAATGGGGACACACAAGGACTGATTTTTAACAGCTATCAATGGATAAGTCACTGGCCTCCTAAGCCAGGGTTTGTGGGTCCGAGTCTCATCTAGGGAGGCTTTCAGAGAGTAGAGGTAGTGTGCTGGGCCCATAACCCAGAGGTCGATGGATCGATGCCATCCTCTGCTAAGACTTCTTTACTTATGCACATTCTCTGTCCCCACTTGAAGAAAAGCTGCCACAGGTCTATGCTAAAGCCCTTTGTTGTTTTCATCTGTTCTCATTTATGACAGAGGAGCACTTCATGTGTGCCTAAACACAAGTCCTTTTGAAAGCATCTGGGAATGGCACACCTTTCGCCAGGAGCAGAGTGGCGCAGCGGAAGCGTGCTGGGCCCATAACCCAGAGGTCGATGGATCGAAACCATCCTCTGCTAAGACTTTCTTTTACTTATCCAACGCTCTGTTCCTACCTGAAGAAAAGCTGCCTCTGCTCAAAGCTAAACGCCCTTTGTTGCTTTCACCTGATCTCATTAATGACTTTTCTGACAGAGGCACTTCATGTGTTACTTCATGTTTAATTCATGTGTGCATAAAGGCAAGTCGTTTTGAAAACACTTGTGAATGGGAGCTTTTCCTGTGGCAAGCAGAGTGGCGCAGCGAGCGTGCTGGGCCCATAACCCAGAGGTCGATGGATCGAAACCATCCTCTGCTAAGACTTTCTTTTACTTATCCAACGCTCTGTTCCTACCTGAAGAAAAGCTGCCTCTGCTCAAAGCTAAACGCCCTTTGTTGCTTTCACCTGATCTCATTAATGACTTTTCTGACAGAGGCACTTCATGTGTTACTTCATGTTTAATTCATGTGTGCATAAAGGCAAGTCGTTTTGAAAACACTTGTGAATGGGAGCTTTTCCTGTGGCAAGCAGAGTGGCGCAGCGGAGCGTGCTGGGCCCATAACCCAGAGGTCGATGGATCGAAACCATCCTCTGCTAAGACTTTCTTTTACTTATCCAATGCTCTGTTCCTACCTGAAGAAAAGCTGCCTCTGCTCAAAGCTAAAAACCCTTTGTTGCTTTCACCTGATCTCATTAATGACTTTTCTGACAGAGGCACTTCATGTGTTACTTCATGTTTAATTCATGTGTGCATAAAGGCAAGTCGTTTTGAAAACACTTGTGAATGGGAGCTTTTCCTGTGGCAAGCAGAGTGGCGCAGCGAAGCGTGCTGGGCCCATAACCCAGAGGTCGATGGATCGAAACCATCCTCTGCTAAGGCTTCTTCACTCATTAACATGCTTTATCCCAAATTAAGAGCAACTTCCACATCCCGCTTGTGAAAACTTGGAGCCTCTTGTTCCTGGCACTATAACAATACTGCACAATGTTCTGGAAAGCTGGTGTGTATTAGTCATCCCATTCAGAAATCTTTGTGTAGGCCCTGTTTAAATGCCTCATTGACTAAGCCACCTGAATGAGATGGAGAATTAGAAGGGCAAACGAGTCATGCCCCAGTGGCCTGTCATTCAGTGGATCACTTTGTGTGCTGGCCTTAATTAAATATCAATCCTATTGTTGTCACTGAAGCAGAAGTAATGGGGGCACACAAGGGCTGGTTTAACAGCCCCAGTGGCCTAATGGATAAGGCACTGGCCTCCTAAGCCAGGGATTGTGGGTTCGAGTCCCATCTGGGGTGGGTTTAGAGCAGAGTGGCGCAGCGGCGCGTGCTGGGCCCATAACCCAGAGGTCGATGGATCGAAACCATCCTCTGCTAAGACCCCTTTACTTATATACATGTCCTGTTCCTATTTGAAGAAGAGCTAATGCAGTTCTGTGCTGAAACCATAATAATTTTCACCAGATATCATCTGTGTCGGAGGACCGCTTCATGTGTTCCTAAACGCAAGTCCTATTGAAAACACCTGTGAATTGGAGCTATTCTATGGCGAGCAGAGTGGCCCGTGGCCCATCAAATGAATTGTTCATCCAGATTACTTTGTGTGCTGGCCTTAATTAAATATCAATCCTATTGTTGTCACTGAAGCAGAAGTAATGGGGACACACAAGGACTGATTTTTAACAGCTATCAATGGATAAGTCACTGGCCTCCTAAGCCAGGGTTTGTGGGTCCGAGTCTCATCTAGGAGGCTTTCAGAGGTAGTGTGCTGGGCCCCATAACCCAGAGGTCGATGGATCGATGCCATCCTCTGCTAAGACTTCTTTACTTATGCACATTCTCTGTCCCCACTTGAAGAAAAGCTGCCACAGGTCTATGCTAAAGCCCTTTGTTGTTTTCATCTGTTCTCATTTATGACAGAGGAGCACTTCATGTGTGCCTAAACACAAGTCCTTTTGAAAGCATCTGGGAATGGCACACCTTTCGCCAGGAGCAGAGTGGCGCGCAGGGAAGCGTGCTGGGCCCATAACCCAGAGGTCGATGGATCGAAACCATCCTCTGCTAAGACTTTCTTTTACTTATCCAACGCTCTGTTCCTACCTGAAGAAAAGCTGCCTCTGCTCAAAGCTAAACGCCCTTTGTTGCTTTCACCTGATCTCATTAATGACTTTTCTGACAGAGGCACTTCATGTGTTACTTCATGTTTAATTCATGTGTGCATAAAGGCAAGTCGTTTTGAAAACACTTGTGAATGGGAGCTTTTCCTGTGGCAAGCAGAGTGGCGCAGCGGAAGCGTGCTGGGCCCATAACCCAGAGGTCGATGGATCGAAACCATCCTCTGCTAAGACTTTCTTTTACTTATCCAACGCTCTGTTCCTACCTGAAGAAAAGCTGCCTCTGCTCAAAGCTAAACGCCCTTTGTTGCTTTCACCTGATCTCATTAATGACTTTTCTGACAGAGGCACTTCATGTGTTACTTCATGTTTAATTCATGTGTGCATAAAGCATAAAGGCAAGTCGTTTTGAAAACACTTGTGAATGGGAGCTTTTCCTGTGGCAAGCAGAGTGGCGCAGCGGAGCGTGCTGGGCCCATAACCCAGAGGTCGATGGATCGAAACCATCCTCTGCTAAGGCTTCTTCACTCATTAACATGCTTTATCCCAAATTAAGAGCAACTTCCACATCCCGCTTGTGAAAACTTGGAGCCTCTTGTTCCTGGCACTATAACAATACTGCACAATGTTCTGGAAAGCTGGTGTATTAGTCGTCCATTCAGAAATCTTTGTGTAGGCCCTGTTTAAATGCCTCATTGACTAAGCCACCTGAATGAGATGGAGAATTAGAAGGGCAAACGAGTCATGCCCCAGTGGCCTGTCATTCAGTGGATCACTTTGTGTGCTGGCCTTAATTAAATATCAATCCTATTGTTGTCACTGAAGCAGAAGTAATGGGGGCACACAAGGGCTGGTTTTTAACAGCCCCAGTGGCCTAATGGATAAGGCACTGGCCTCCTCCTAAGCCAGGGATTGTGGGTTCTTTTCCCATCTGGGGTGGGTTTAGAGCAGAGTGGCGCAGCGGAAGCGTGCTGGGCCCATAACCCAGAGGTCGATGGATCGAAACCATCCTCTGCTAAGACTTTCTTTACTTATCCACATGCTCTGTTCCTACCTGAAGAAAAGCTGCCTCTGCTCTGTGCTAAAAACTTTGTTGCTTTCACATAATTTTGTGAGCCACTTCAGATTCTCATGTGTTATGTCATGGACCGCTTCATGTGTTCCTAAACAAGTCCTTTGAAAACACCTGTGAATGGGAGCTTTTCTGTGGCAAGCAGAGTGGCGCAGCGGAAGCGTGGGGCCCATAACCCAGAGGTCGATGGATCAGAAACCATCCTCTGCTAAGACTTTCTTTTACTTATCAATGCTCTGTTCCTACCTGAAGAAAAGCTGCCTCTGCTCAAAGCTAAACGCCCTTTGTTGCTTTCACCTGATCTCATTAATGACTTTTCTGACAGAGGCACCATGTGTTACTTCATGTTTCATTCATGTGTGCATAAAGGCAAGTCGTGTTGTGAATGGGAGCTTTTCCTGTGGCATCAGCAGAGGCTTGAGCTAATGCTGGGCCCATAACCCAGAGGTCGATGGATCGATGCCATCCTCTGCTGCTAAAGACTTCTTTACTTATGCACATGTCCCCACTTGAAGAAAAAGCTGCCACAGGTCTATGCTAAAGCCCTTTGTTGTTTTCATCTGTTCTCATTTATGACAGAGGAGCACTTCATGTGTGCCTAAACACAAGTCCTTTTGAAAGCATCTGGGAATGGCACACCTTTCGCCAGGAGCAGAGTGGCGCAGCGGAAGCGTGCTGGGCCCATAACCCAGAGGTCGATGGATCGAAACCATCCTCTGCTAAGACTTTCTTTTACTTATCCAACGCTCTGTTCCTACCTGAAGAAAAGCTGCCTCTGCTCAAAGCTAAACGCCCTTTGTTGCTTTCACCTGATCTCATTAATGACTTTTCTGACAGAGGCACTTCATGTGTTACTTCATGTTTAATTCATGTGTGCATAAAGGCAAGTCGTTTTGAAAACACTTGTGAATGGGAGCTTTTCCTGTGGCAAGCAGAGTGGCGCAGCGGAAGCGTGCTGGGCCCATAACCCAGAGGTCGATGGATCGAAACCATCCTCTGCTAAGACCCCTTTACTTATATACATGTCCTGTTCCTAAGCAGAGCTAATGCAGTTCTGTGCTGAAACCATAATAATTTTCACCAGATATCATCTGTGTTCTGGACCGCTTCATGTGTTCCTAAGACGCAAGTCCTATTCCTGTGAATTGGAGCTATTCTATGGCGAGCAGAGTGGCCCGGTGGCCCATCAAATGAATTGTTCATCCAGATTACTTTGTGTGCTGGCCTTAATTAAATATCAATCCTATTGTTGTCACTGAAGCAGAAGTAATGGGAGCACACAAGGACTGATTTTTAACAGCTATCAATGGATAAGTCACTGGCCTCCTAAGCCAGGGTTTGTGGGTCCGAGTCTCATCTAGGGAGGCTTTCAGAGAGTGGTGTGCTGGGCCCCATAACCCAGAGGTCGATGGATCGATGCCATCCTCTGCTAAGACTTCTTTACTTATGCACATTCTCTGTCCCCACTTGAAGAAAAGCTGCCACAGGTCTATGCTAAAGCCCTTTGTTGTTTTCATCTGTTCTCATTTATGACAGAGGAGCACTTCATGTGTGCCTAAACACAAGTCCTTTTGAAAGCATCTGGGAATGGCACACCTTTCGCCAGGAGCAGAGTGGCGCAGCGGAAGCGTGCTGGGCCCATAACCCAGAGGTCGATGGATCGAAACCATCCTCTGCTAAGACTTTCTTTTACTTATCCAACGCTCTGTTCCTACCTGAAGAAAAGCTGCCTCTGCTCAAAGCTAAACGCCCTTTGTTGCTTCACCTGATCTCATTAATGACTTTTCTGACAGAGGCACTTCATGTGTTACTTCATGTTTAATTCATGTGTGCATAAAGGCAAGTCGTTTTGAAAACACTTGTGAATGGGAGCTTTTCCTGTGGCAAGCAGAGTGGCGCAGCGCGAGCGTGCTGGGCCCATAACCCAGAGGTCGATGGATCGAAACCATCCTCTGCTAAGACTTTCTTTTACTTATCCAACGCTCTGTTCCTACCTGAAGAAAAGCTGCCTCTGCTCAAAGCTAAACGCCCTTTGTTGCTTTCACCTGATCTCATTAATGACTTTTCTGACAGAGGCACTTCATGTGTTACTTCATGTTTAATTCATGTGTGCATAAAGGCAAGTCGTTTTGAAAACACTTGTGAATGGGAGCTTTTCCTGTGGCAAGCAGAGTGGCGCAGCGGAAGCGTGCTGGGCCCATAACCCAGAGGTCGATGGATCGAAACCATCCTCTGCTAAGACTTTCTTTTACTTATCCAATGCTCTGTTCCTACCTGAAGAAAAGCTGCCTCTGCTCAAAGCCCTTTGTTGCTTTCACCTGATCTCATTAATGACTTTTCTGACAGAGGCACTTCATGTGTTACTTCATGTTTAATTCATGTGTGCATAAAGGCAAGTCGTTTTGAAAACACTTGTGAATGGGAGCTTTTCCTGTGGCAAGCAGAGTGGCGCAGCGGAAGCGTGCTGGGCCCATAACCCAGAGGTCGATGGATCGAAACCATCCTCTGCTAAGGCTTCTTCACTCATTAACATGCTTTATCCCAAATTAAGAGCAACTTCCACATCCCGCTTGTGAAAACTTGGAGCCTCTTGTTCCTGGCACTATAACAATACTGCACAATGTTCTGGAAAGCTGGTGTATTAGTCATCCATTCAGAAATCTTTGTGTAGGCCCTGTTTAAATGCCTCATTGACTAAGCCACCTGAATGAGATGGAGAATTAGAAGGGCAAACGAGTCATGCCCCAGTGGCCTGTCATTCAGTGGAAATCACTTTGTGTGCTGGCCTTAATTAAATATCAATCCTATTGTTGTCACTGAAGCAGAAGTAATGGGGGCACACAAGGGCTGGTTTTTAACAGCCCCAGTGGCCTAATGGATAAGGCACTGGCCTCCTAAGCCAGGGATTGTGGGTTCGAGTCCCATCTGGGGTGGGTTTAGAGCAGAGTGGCGCAGCGGAAGCGTGCTGGGCCCATAACCCAGAGGTCGATGGATCGAAACCATCCTCTGCTAAGACCCCTTTACTTATATACATGTCCTGTTCCTATTTGAAGAAGAGCTAATGCAGTTCTGTGCTGAAACCATAATAATTTTCACCAGATATCATCTGTGTCGGAGGACCGCTTCATGTGTTCCTAAACGCAAGTCCTATTGAAAACACCTGTGAATTGGAGCTATTCTATGGCGAGCAGAGTGGCCCGGTGGCCCATCAAATGAATTGTTCATCCAGATTACTTTGTGTGCTGGCCTTAATTAAATATCAATCCTATTGTTGTCACTGAAGCAGAAGTAATGGGGACACACAAGGACTGATTTTTAACAGCTATCAATGGATAAGTCACTGGCCTCCTAAGCCAGGGTTTGTGGGTCCGAGTCTCATCTAGGGAGGCTTTCAGAGGTAGTGTGCTGGGCCCATAACCCAGAGGTCGATGGATCGATGCCATCCTCTGCTAAGACTTCTTTACTTATGCACATTATCTGTCCCCACTTGAAGAAAAGCTGCCACAGGTCTATGCTAAAGCCCTTTGTTGTTTTCATCTGTTCTCATTTATGACAGAGGAGCACTTCATGTGTGCCTAAACACAAGTCCTTTTGAAAGCATCTGGGAATGGCACACCTTTCGCCAGGAGCAGAGTGGCGCAGCGGAAGCGTGCTGGGCCCATAACCCAGAGGTCGATGGATCGAAACCATCCTCTGCTAAGACTTTCTTTTACTTATCCAACGCTCTGTTCCTACCTGAAGAAAAGCTGCCTCTGCTCAAAGCTAAACGCCCTTTGTTGCTTTCACCTGATCTCATTAATGACTTTTCTGACAGAGGCACTTCATGTGTTACTTCATGTTTAATTCATGTGTGCATAAAGGCAAGTCGTTTTGAAAACACTTGTGAATGGGAGCTTTTCCTGTGGCAAGCAGAGTGGCGCAGCGGAAGCGTGCTGGGCCCATAACCCAGAGGTCGATGGATCGAAACCATCCTCTGCTAAGACTTTCTTTTACTTATCCAATGCTCTGTTCCTACCTGAAGAAAAGCTGCCTCTGCTCAAAGCTAAACGCCCTTTGTTGCTTTCACCTGATCTCATTAATGACTTTTCTGACAGAGGCACTTCATGTGTTACTTCATGTTTAATTCATGTGTGCATAAAGGCAAGTCGTTTTGAAAACACTTGTGAATGGGAGCTTTTCCTGTGGCAAGCAGAGTGGCGCAGCGAGCGTGCTGGGCCCATAACCCAGAGGTCGATGGATCGAAACCATCCTCTGCTAAGACTTTCTTTATCATTAACATGCTCTGTTCCTACCTGAAGAAGAGCTGCATCCTGTGCTGAAACCTTTTGTTGCTTTCACCTGATATCATCTGATTTCATGTGTTCCTATGTGTGACAGAAACACCATGTGAATTGGAGCTAATCCCCATCAAATGAATTGTTCATCAGATTACTTTGTGTGCTGGCCTTAATTAAATATCAATCCTATTGTTGTCACTGAAGCAGAAGTAATGGGGGCACACACAAGGACTGATTTTTAACAGCTATCAATGGATAAGTCACTGGCCTCCTAAGCCAGGGTTTGTGGGTCCGAGTCTCATCTGGGAGGCTTTCAGCAGAGTGGCAGCAGCGGCGGTGTGCTGGGCCCATAACCCAGAGGTCGATGGATCGATGCCATCCTCTGCTAAGACTTCTTTACTTATGCACATTCTCTGTCCCCACTTGAAGAAAAGCTGCCACAGGTCTATGCTTAAAGCCCTTTGTTGTTTTCATCTGTTCTCATTTATGACAGAGGAGCACTTCATGTGTGCCTAAACACAAGTCCTTTTGAAAGCATCTGGGAATGGGTTTAGAGCAGGAGCAGAGCGCAGCAGAAGCGTGCTGGGCCCATAACCCAGAGGTCGATGGATCGAAACCATCCTCTGCTAAGACTTTCTTTTACTTATCCATTGCTCTGTTCCTACCTGAAGAAAAGCTGCCTCTGCTCAAAGCTAAACGCCAGTTGCTTTCACCTGATCTCATTAATGATTTTCTGACAGAGGCACTTCATGTGTTACTTCATGTTTAATTCATGTGTGCATAAAGGCAAGTCGTTTTGAAAACACTTGTGAATGGGAGCTTTTCCTGTGGCAGCAGAGTGGCGCAGCGGAAGCGTGCTGGGCCCATAACCCAGAGGTCGATGGATCGAAACCATCCTCTGCTAAGACTTTCTTTTACTTATCCAATCGCTCTGTTCCTACCTGAAGAAAAAGCTGCCTCTGCTCAAAGCTAAACCCTTTGTTGCTTTCACCTGATCTCATTAATGACTTTTCTGACAGAGGCACTTCATGTGTTACTTCATGTTTAATTCATGTGTGCATAAAGGCAAGTCGTTTTGAAAACACTCTGTGAATGGGAGCTTTTCCTGTGGCAGCAGCAGAGTGGCGCAGCGGAGCGTGCTGGGCCCATAACCCAGAGGTCGATGGATCGAAACCATCCTCTGCTAAGACTTTCTTTACTTATCCAACGCTCTGTTCCTACCTGAAGAAAAAAGCTGCCTCTGCTCAAAGCTAAAGCCCCCTTTGTTGCTTTCACCTGATCTCATTAATGACTTTTCTGACAGAGGCACTTCATGTGTTACTTCATGTTTAATTCATGTGTGCATAAAGGCAAGTCGTTTTGAAAACACTTGTGAATGGGAGCTTTTCCTGTGGCAAGCAGAGTGGCGCAGCGGAAGCGTGCTGGGCCCATAACCCAGAGGTCGATGGATCGAAACCATCCTCTGCTAAGACTTTCTTTTACTTATCCATTGCTCTGTTCCTACCTGAAGAAAAGCTGCTGCTCTGCTCAAAGCTAAAAACCCTTTGTTGCTTTCACCTGATCTGATTAAGACTTTTCTGACAGAGGCACTTCATGTGTTACTTCATGTTTAATTCATGTGTGCATAAAGGCAAGTCGTTTTGAAAACACTTGTGAATGGGAGCTTTTCCTGTGGCAAGCAGAGTGGCGCAGCGAAGCGTGCTGGGCCCATAACCCAGAGGTCGATGGATCGAAACCATCCTCTGCTAAGACTTTCTTTTACTTATCCAATGCTCTGTTCCTACCTGAAGAAAAGCTGCCTCTGCTCAAAGCTAAACGCCCTTTTGTTGCTTTCACCTGATCTCATTAATGACTTTTCTGACAGAGGCACTTCATGTGTTACTTCATGTTTCATTCATGTGTGCATAAAGGCAAGTCGTTTTGAAAACACTTGTGAATGGGAGCTTTTCCTGTGGCAAGCAGAGTGGCGCAGCGGAAGCGTGCTGGGCCCATAACCCAGAGGTCGATGGATCGATGCCATCCTCTGCTAAGACTTCTTTACTTATGCACATTCTCTGTCCCCACTTGAAGAAAAGCTGCCACAGGTCTATGCTAAAGCCCTTTGTTGTTTTCATCTGTTCTCATTTATGAAAGAGGAGCACTTCATGTGTGCCTAAACACAAGTCCTTTTGAAAGCATCTGGGAATGGCCACCTTTCGCCAGGAGCAGAGTGGCGCAGCGAAGCGTGCTGGGCCCATAACCCAGAGGTCGATGGATCGAAACCATCCTCTGCTAAGACTTTCTTTTACTTATCCAACGCTCTGTTCCTACCTGAAGAAAAGCTGCCTCTGCTCAAAGCTAAACGCCCTTTGTTGCTTTCACCTGATCTCATTAATGACTTTTCTGACAGAGGCACTTCATGTGTTACTTCATGTTTAATTCATGTGTGCATAAAGGCAAGTCGTTTTGAAAACACTTGTGAATGGGAGCTTTTCCTGTGGCAAGCAGAGTGGCGCAGCGGAAGCGTGCTGGGCCCATAACCCAGAGGTCGATGGATCGAAACCATCCTCTGCTAAGGCTTCTTCACTCATTAACATGCTTTATCCCAAATTAAGAGCAACTTCCACATCCCGCTTGTGAAAACTTGGAGCCTCTTGTTCCTGGCACTATAACAATACTGCACAATGTTCTGGAAAGCTGGTGTATTAGTCATCCATTCAGAAATCTTTGTGTAGGCCCTGTTTAAATGCCTCATTGACTAAGCCACCTGAATGAGATGGAGAATTAGAAGGGCAAACGAGTCATGCCCCAGTGGCCTGTCATTCAGTGGATCACTTTGTGTGCTGGCCTTAATTAAATATCAATCCTATTGTTGTCACTGAAGCAGAAGTAATGGGGGCACACAAGGGCTGGTTTTTAACAGCCCCAGTGGCCTAATGGATAAGGCACTGGCCTCCTAAGCCAGGGATTGTGGGTTCGAGTCCCATCTGGGGTGGGTTTAGAGCAGAGTGGCGCAGCGGAGCGTGCTGGGCCCATAACCCAGAGGTCGATGGATCGAAACCATCCTCTGCTAAGACCCCTTTACTTATATACATGTCCTGTTCCTATTTGAAGAAGAGCTAATGCAGTTCTGTGCTGAAACCATAATAATTTTCACCAGATATCATCTGTGTCGGAGGACCGCTTCATGTGTTCCTAAACGCAAGTCCTATTGAAAACACCTGTGAATTGGAGCTATTCTATGGCGAGCAGAGTGGCCCGTGGCCCATCAAATGAATTGTTCATCCAGATTACTTTGTGTGCTGGCCTTAATTAAATATCAATCCTATTGTTGTCACTGAAGCAGAAGTAATGGGGACACACAAGGACTGATTTTTAACAGCTATCAATGGATAAGTCACTGGCCTCCTAAGCCAGGGTTTGTGGGTCCGAGTCTCATCTAGGGAGGCTTTCAGCAGAGTTCAGAGGTAGTGTGCTGGGCCCATAACCCAGAGGTCGATGGATCGATGCCATCCTCTGCTAAGACTTCTTTACTTATGCACATTCTCTGTCCCCACTTGAAGAAAAGCTGCCACAGGTCTATGCTAAAGCCCTTTGTTGTTTTCATCTGTTCTCATTTATGACAGAGGAGCACTTCATGTGTGCCTAAACACAAGTCCTTTTGAAAGCATCTGGGAATGGCACACCTTTCGCCAGGAGCAGAGTGGCGCAGCGGAAGCGTGCTGGGCCCATAACCCAGAGGTCGATGGATCGAAACCATCCTCTGCTAAGACTTTCTTTTACTTATCCAACGCTCTGTTCCTACCTGAAGAAAAGCTGCCTCTGCTCAAAGCTAAACGCCCTTTGTTGCTTTCACCTGATCTCATTAATGACTTTTCTGACAGAGGCACTTCATGTGTTACTTCATGTTTAATTCATGTGTGCATAAAGGCAAGTCGTTTTGAAAACACTTGTGAATGGGAGCTTTTCCTGTGGCAAGCAGAGTGGCGCAGCGGAAGCGTGCTGGGCCCATAACCCAGAGGTCGATGGATCGAAACCATCCTCTGCTAAGACTTTCTTTTACTTATCCAACGCTCTGTTCCTACCTGAAGAAAAGCTGCCTCTGCTCAAAGCTAAACGCCCTTTGTTGCTTTCACCTGATCTCATTAATGACTTTTCTGACAGAGGCACTTCATGTGTTACTTCATGTTTAATTCATGTGTGCATAAAGGCAAGTCGTTTTGAAAACACTTGTGAATGGGAGCTTTTCCTGTGGCAAGCAGAGTGGCGCAGCGAAGCGTGCTGGGCCCATAACCCAGAGGTCGATGGATCGAAACCATCCTCTGCTAAGACTTTCTTTTACTTATCCAACGCTCTGTTCCTACCTGAAGAAAAGCTGCCTCTGCTCAAAGCTAAACGCCCTTTGTTGCTTTCACCTGATCTCATTAATGACTTTTCTGACAGAGGCACTTCATGTGTTACTTCATGTTTAATCATGTGTGCATAAAGGCAAGTCGTTTTGAAAACACTTGTGAATGGGAGCTTTTCCTGTGGCAAGCAGAGTGGCGCAGCGGAGCGTGCTGGGCCCATAACCCAGAGGTCGATGGATCGAAACCATCCTCTGCTAAGACTTTCTTTTACTTATCCATTGCTCTGTTCCTACCTGAAGAAAAGCTGCCTCTGCTCAAAGCTAAAAACCCTTTGTTGCTTTCACCTGATCTGACAGAGGCACTTCATGTGTTACTTCATGTTTAATTCATGTGTGCATAATGGCAAGTCGTTTTGAAAACACTTGTGAATGGGAGCTTTTCCTGTGGCAAGCAGAGTGGCGCAGCGGAAGCGTGCTGGGCCCATAACCCAGAGGTCGATGGATCGAAACCATCCTCTGCTAAGACTTTCTTTTACTTATCCAATGCTCTGTTCCTACCTGAAGAAAAGCTGCCTCTGCTCAAAGCTAAACGCCCTTTGTTGCTTTCACCTGATCTCATTAATTTTTTTTTGTGACAGAGGCACTTCATGTGTTACTTCATGTTTGATTCATGTGTGCATAAAGGCAAGTCGTTTTGAAAACACTTGTGAATGGGAGCTTTTCCTGTGGCAAGCAGAGTGGCGCAGCGGAAGCGTGCTGGGCCCATAACCCAGAGGTCGATGGATCGAAACCATCCTCTGCTAAGGCTTCTTCACTCATTAACATGCTTTATCCCAAATTAAGAGCAACTTCCACATCCCGCTTGTGAAAACTTGGAGCCTCTTGTTCCTGGCACTATAACAATACTGCACAATGTTCTGGAAAGCTGGTGTATTAGTCGTCCATTCAGAAATCTTTGTGTAGGCCCTGTTTAAATGCCTCATTGACTAAGCCACCTGAATGAGATGGAGAATTAGAAGGGCAAACGAGTCATGCCCCAGTGGCCTGTCATTCAGTGGATCACTTTGTGTGCTGGCCTTAATTAAATATCAATCCTATTGTTGTCACTGAAGCAGAAGTAATAGGGGCACACAAGGGCTGGTTTTTAACAGCCCCAGTGGCCTAATGGATAAGGCACTGGCCTCCTAAGCCAGGGATTGTGTGTTCGAGTCCCATCTGGGGTGGGTTTAGAGCAGAGTGGCGCAGCGGAGCGTGCTGGGCCCATAACCCAGAGGTCGATGGATCGAAACCATCCTCTGCTAAGACTTTCTTTACTTATCCATTGCTCTGTTCCTACCTGAAGAAAAGCTGCCTCTGCTCAAAGCTAAAAACCCTTTGTTGCTTTCACCTGATCTGACAGAGCCACTTCATGTGTTACTTCATGTTTAATTCATGTGTGCATAATGGCAAGTCGTTTTGAAAACACTTGTGAATGGGAGCTTTTCCTGTGGCAAGCAGAGTGGCGCAGCGAAGCGTGCTGGGCCCATAACCCAGAGGTCGATGGATCAAACCATCCTCTGCTAAGACTTTCTTTTACTTATCCAATGCTCTGTTCCTACCTGAAGAAAAGCTGCCTCTGCTCAAAGCTAAACGCCCTTTGTTGCTTTCACCTGATCTCATTAATGACTTTTCTGACAGAGGCACTTCATGTGTTACTTCATGTTTCATTCATGTGTGCATAAAGGCAAGTCGTTTTGAAAACACTTGTGAATGGGAGCTTTTCCTGTGGCAAGCAGTGGCGCAGCGAAGCGCATGGGCCCATAACCCAGAGGTCGATGGATCGAATCCTCTGCTAAGACCATCAATCTCTGCTAAGGTCTACCCCTTTGTTGTTTTCATCTGTTCTCATTTATGAAGAGGAGCTTCATGTGTCCTAAACACAAGTCCTTTTGAAAGCATCTGTGGCCTTTTCCTGGCGCAGCGAAGCGTGCTGGGCCCATAACCCAGAGGTCGATGGATCGAAACCATCCTCTGCTAAGACCCCTTTACTTATATACATGCAGTTCCTATTTGAAGAAGAGCTAATGCAGTTCTGTGCTGAAACCATAAATTTTTTCACCAGATATCATCTGTGTCGGAGGACCGCTTCATGTGTTCCTAAACGCAAGTCCTATTGAAAACACCTGTGAATTGGAGCTATTCTATGGCGAGCAGAGTGGCCCGGTGGCCCATCAAATGAATTGTTCATCCAGATTACTTTGTGTGCTGGCCTTAATTAAATATCAATCCTATTGTTGTCACTGAAGCAGAAGTAATGGGGACACACAAGGACTGATTTTTAACAGCTATCAATGGATAAGTCACTGGCCTCCTAAGCCAGGGTTTGTGGGTCCGAGTCTCATCTAGGGAGGCTTTCAGAGGTAGTGTGCTGGGCCCATAACCCAGAGGTCGATGGATCGATGCCATCCTCTGCTAAGACTTCTTTACTTATGCACATTCTCTGTCCCCACTTGAAGAAAAGCTGCCACAGGTCTATGCTAAAGCCCTTTGTTGTTTTCATCTGTTCTCATTTATGACAGAGGAGCACTTCATGTGTGCCTAAACATGTGTGCCAAACAAGTCCTTTGAAAGCATCTGGGAATGGCACACCTTTCGCCAGGAGCAGAGTGGCGCAGCAGAAGCGTGCTGGGCCCATAACCCAGAGGTCGATGGATCGAAACCATCCTCTGCTAAGACTTTCTTTTACTTATCCAACGCTCTGTTCCTACCTGAAGAAAAGCTGCCTCTGCTCAAAGCTAAACGCCCTTTGTTGCTTTCACCTGATCTCATTAATGACTTTTCTGACAGAGGCACTTCATGTGTTACTTCATGTTTAATTCATGTGTGCATAAAGGCAAGTCGTTTTGAAAACACTTGTGAATGGGAGCTTTTCCTGTGGCAAGCAGAGTGGCGCAGCGGAGCGTGCTGGGCCCATAACCCAGAGGTCGATGGATCGAAACCATCCTCTGCTAAGACTTTCTTTTACTTATCCAACGCTCTGTTCCTACCTGAAGAAAAGCTGCCTCTGCTCAAAGCTAAACGCCCTTTGTTGCTTTCACCTGATCTCATTAATGACTTTTCTGACAGAGGCACTTCATGTGTTACTTCATGTTTAATTCATGTGTGCATAAAGGCAAGTCGTTTTGAAAACACTTGTGAATGGGAGCTTTTCCTGTGGCAAGCAGAGTGGCGCAGCGCGAAGCGTGCTGGGCCCATAACCCAGAGGTCGATGGATCGAAACCATCCTCTGCTAAGGCTTCTTCACTCATTAACATGCTTTATCCCAAATTAAGAGCAACTTCCACATCCCGCTTGTGAAAACTTGGAGCCTCTTGTTCCTGGCACTATAACAATACTGCACAATGTTCTGGAAAGCTGGTGTATTAGTCATCCATTCAGAAATCTTTGTGTAGGCCCTGTTTAAATGCCTCATTGACTAAGCCACCTGAATGAGATGGAGAATTAGAAGGGCAAACGAGTCATGCCCCAGTGGCCTGTCATTCAGTGGATCACTTTGTGTGCTGGCCTTAATTAAATATCAATCCTATTGTTGTCACTGAAGCAGAAGTAATGGGGGCACACAAGGGCTGGTTTTTAACAGCCCCAGTGGCCTAATGGATAAGGCACTGGCCTCCTAAGCCAGGGATTGTGGGTTCGAGTCCCATCTGGGGTGGGTTTAGAGCAGAGTGGCGCAGCGAGCGTGCTGGGCCCATAACCCAGAGGTCGATGGATCGAAACCATCCTCTGCTAAGACCCCTTTACTTATATACATGTCCTGTTCCTATTTGAAGAAGAGCTAATGCAGTTCTGTGCTGAAACCATAATAATTTTCACCAGATATCATCTGTGTCGGAGGACCGCTTCATGTGTTCCTAAACGCAAGTCCTATTGAAAACACCTGTGAATTGGAGCTATTCTATGGCGAGCAGAGTGGCCCGGTGGCCCATCAAATGAATTGTTCATCCAGATTACTTTGTGTGCTGGCCTTAATTAAATATCAATCCTATTGTTGTCACTGAAGCAGAAGTAATGGGGACACACAAGGACTGATTTTTAACAGCTATCAATGGATAAGTCACTGGCCTCCTAAGCCAGGGTTTGTGGGTCCGAGTCTCATCTAGGGAGGCTTTCAGCAGAGTGGCGCAGAGGTAGTGTGCTGGGCCCATAACCCAGAGGTCGATGGATCGATGCCATCCTCTGCTAAGACTTCTTTACTTATGCACATTCTCTGTCCCCACTTGAAGAAAAGCTGCCACAGGTCTATGCTAAAGCCCTTTGTTGTTTTCATCTGTTCTCATTTATGACAGAGGAGCACTTCATGTGTGCCTAAACACAAGTCCTTTTGAAAGCATCTGGGAATGGCACACCTTTCGCCAGGAGCAGAGTGGCGCAGCGGAAGCGTGCTGGGCCCATAACCCAGAGGTCGATGGATCGAAACCATCCTCTGCTAAGACTTTCTTTTACTTATCCAACGCTCTGTTCCTACCTGAAGAAAAGCTGCCTCTGCTCAAAGCTAAACGCCCTTTGTTGCTTTCACCTGATCTCATTAATGACTTTTCTGACAGAGGCACTTCATGTTTAATTCATGTGTGCATAAAGGCAAGTCGTTTTGAAAACACTTGTGAATGGGAGCTTTTCCTGTGGCAAGCAGAGTGGCGCAGCGGAGCGCGTGCTGGGCCCATAACCCAGAGGTCGATGGATCGAAACCATCCTCTGCTAAGACTTTCTTTTACTTATCCAACGCTCTGTTCCTACCTGAAGAAAAGCTGCCTCTGCTCAAAGCTAAACGCCCTTTGTTGCTTTCACCTGATCTCATTAATGACTTTTCTGACAGAGGCACTTCATGTTTAATTCATGTGTGCATAAAGGCAAGTCGTTTTGAAAACACTTGTGAATGGGAGCTGATGGCTCATTGAGTGGCGCAGCAGCTTCTGGGCCCATAACCCAGAGGTCGATGGATCAAACCATCCTCTGCTAAGACTTTCATTTATTATCATGCTCTGTTCCTACCTGAAGAAAAGCTCAATCTGCTCAAAGCTAACACTTTGTGCTTTCACCTGATCAGCTTTTCAAAGGCACTTCATGTGTTTCATGTGTGCATAAAGGCAAGTCGTTTTGAAAACACTTGTGAATGGGAGCTTTTCCTGTGGCAAGCAGAGTGGCGCAGCGGAGCGTGCTGGGCCCATAACCCAGAGGTCGATGGATCGAAACCATCCTCTGCTAAGACTTTCTTTTACTTATCCATTGCTCTGTTCCTACCTGAAGAAAAGCTGCCTCTGCTCAAAGCTAAAAACCCTTTGTTGCTTTCACCTGACCTGATCTGACAGAGGCACTTCATGTGTTACTTCATGTTTAATTCATGTGTGCATAATGGCAAGTCGTTTTGAAAACACTTGTGAATGGGAGCTTTTCCTGTGGCAAGCAGAGTGGCGCAGCGGAAGCGTGCTGGGCCCATAACCCAGAGGTCGATGGATCGAAACCATCCTCTGCTAAGACTTTCTTTTACTTATCCAATGCTCTGTTCCTACCTGAAGAAAAGCTGCCTCTGCTCAAAGCTAAACGCCCTTTGTTGCTTTCACCTGATCTCATTAATGACTTTTCTGACAGAGGCACTTCATGTGTTACTTCATGTTTAATTCATGTGTGCATAAAGGCAAGTCGTTTTGAAAACACTTGTGAATGGGAGCTTTTCCTGTGGCAAGCAGAGTGGCGCAGCGGAAGCGTGCTGGGCCCATAACCCAGAGGTCGATGGATCGATGCCATCCTCTGCTAAGACTTCTTTACTTATGCACATTCTCTGTCCCCACTTGAAGAAAAGCTGCCACAGGTCTATGCTAAAGCCCTTTGTTGTTTTCATCTGTTCTCATTTATGAAAGAGGAGCACTTCATGTGTGCCTAAACACAAGTCCTTTTGAAAGCATCTGGGAATGGCACACCTTTCGCCAGGAGCAGAGTGGCGCAGCGGAAGCGTGCTGGGCCCATAACCCAGAGGTCGATGGATCGAAACCATCCTCTGCTAAGACTTTCTTTTACTTATCCAACGCTCTGTTCCTACCTGAAGAAAAGCTGCCTCTGCTCAAAGCTAAACGCCCTTTGTTGCTTTCACCTGATCTCATTAATGACTTTTCTGACAGAGGCACTTCATGTGTTACTTCATGTTTAATTCATGTGTGCATAAAGGCAAGTCGTTTTGAAAACACTTGTGAATGGGAGCTTTTCCTGTGGCAAGCAGAGTGGCGCAGCGGAAGCGTGCTGGGCCCATAACCCAGAGGTCGATGGATCGAAACCATCCTCTGCTAAGGCTTCTTCACTCATTAACATGCTTTATCCCAAATTAAGAGCAACTTCCACATCCCGCTTGTGAAAACTTGGAGCCTCTTGTTCCTGGCACTATAACAATACTGCACAATGTTCTGGAAAGCTGGTGTATTAGTCATCCATTCAGAAATCTTTGTGTAGGCCCTGTTTAAATGCCTCATTGACTAAGCCACCTGAATGAGATGGAGAATTAGAAGGGCAAACGAGTCATGCCCCAGTGGCCTGTCATTCAGTGGATCACTTTGTGTGCTGGCCTTAATTAAATATCAATCCTATTGTTGTCACTGAAGCAGAAGTAATGGGGGCACACAAGGGCTGGTTTTTAACAGCCCCAGTGGCCTAATGGATAAGGCACTGGCCTCCTAAGCCAGGGATTGTGGGTTCGAGTCCCATCTGGGGTGGGTTTAGAGCAGAGTGGCGCAGCGGAGCGTGCTGGGCCCATAACCCAGAGGTCGATGGATCGAAACCATCCTCTGCTAAGACCCCTTTACTTATATACATGTCCTGTTCCTATTTGAAGAAGAGCTAATGCAGTTCTGTGCTGAAACCATAATAATTTTCACCAGATATCATCTGTGTCGGAGGACCGCTTCATGTGTTCCTAAACGCAAGTCCTATTGAAAACACCTGTGAATTGGAGCTATTCTATGGCGAGCAGAGTGGCCCGTGGCCCATCAAATGAATTGTTCATCCAGATTACTTTGTGTGCTGGCCTTAATTAAATATCAATCCTATTGTTGTCACTGAAGCAGAAGTAATGGGGACACACAAGGACTGATTTTTAACAGCTATCAATGGATAAGTCACTGGCCTCCTAAGCCAGGGTTTGTGGGTCCGAGTCTCATCTAGGAGGCTTTCAGAGGTAGTGTGTGCTGGGCCCATAACCCAGAGGTCGATGGATCGATGCCATCCTCTGCTAAGACTTCTTTACTTATGCACATTCTCTGTCCCCACTTGAAGAAAAGCTGCCACAGGTCTATGCTAAAGCCCTTTGTTGTTTTCATCTGTTCTCATTTATGACAGAGGAGCACTTCATGTGTGCCTAAACACAAGTCCTTTTGAAAGCATCTGGGAATGGCACACCTTTCGCCAGGAGCAGAGTGGCGCAGCGGAAGCGTGCTGGGCCCATAACCCAGAGGTCGATGGATCGAAACCATCCTCTGCTAAGACTTTCTTTTACTTATCCAACGCTCTGTTCCTACCTGAAGAAAAGCTGCCTCTGCTCAAAGCTAAACGCCCTTTGTTGCTTTCACCTGATCTCATTAATGACTTTTCTGACAGAGGCACTTCATGTGTTACTTCATGTTTAATTCATGTGTGCATAAAGGCAAGTCGTTTGAAAAAACACTTGTGAATGGGAGCTTTTCCTGTGGCAAGCAGAGTGGCGCAGCGAGCGTGCTGGGCCCCATAACCCAGAGGTCGATGGATCGAAACCATCCTCTGCTAAGACTTTCTTTTACTTATCCAACGCTCTGTTCCTACCTGAAGAAAAGCTGCCTCTGCTCAAAGCTAAACGCCCTTTGTTGCTTTCACCTGATCTCATTAATGACTTTTCTGACAGAGGCACTTCATGTGTTACTTCATGTTTAATTCATGTGTGCATAAAGGCAAGTCGTTTTGAAAACACTTGTGAATGGGAGCTTTTCCTGTGGCAAGCAGAGTGGCGCAGCGGAAGCGTGCTGGGCCCATAACCCAGAGGTCGATGGATCGAAACCATCCTCTGCTAAGACTTTCTTTTACTTATCCAACGCTCTGTTCCTACCTGAAGAAAAGCTGCCTCTGCTCAAAGCTAAACGCCCTTTGTTGCTTTCACCTGATCTCATTAATGACTTTTCTGACAGAGGCACTTCATGTGTTACTTCATGTTTAATTCATGTGTGCATAAAAGCAAGTCGTTTTGAAAACACTTGTGAATGGGAGCTTTTCCTGTGGCAAGCAGAGTGGCGCAGCGGAAGCGTGCTGGGCCCATAACCCAGAGGTCGATGGATCGAAACCATCCTCTGCTAAGACTTTCTTTTACTTATCCATTGCTCTGTTCCTACCTGAAGAAAAGCTGCCTCTGCTCAAAGCTAAAAACCCTTTGTTGCTTTCACCTGATCTGACAGAGGCACTTCATGTGTTACTTCATGTTTAATTCATGTGTGCATAATGGCAAGTCGTTTTGAAAACACTTGTGAATGGGAGCTTTTCCTGTGGCAAGCAGAGTGGCGCAGCGGAGCGTGGGGCCCATAACCCAGAGGTCGATGGATCGAAACCATCCTCTGCTAAGACTTTCTTTTACTTATCCAATGCTCTGTTCCTACCTGAAGAAAAGCTGCCTCTGCTCAAAGCTAAACGCCCTTTGTTGCTTTCACCTGATCTCATTAATGACTTTTCTGACAGAGGCACTTCATGTGTTACTTCATGTTTGATTCATGTGTGCATAAAGGCAAGTCGTTTTGAAAACACTTGTGAATGGGAGCTTTTCCTGTGGCAAGCAGAGTGGCGCAGCGAAGGCGTGCTGGGCCCATAACCCAGAGGTCGATGGATCGAAACCATCCTCTGCTAAGGCTTCTTCACTCATTAACATGCTTTATCCCAAATTAAGAGCAACTTCCACATCCCGCTTGTGAAAACTTGGAGCCTCTTGTTCCTGGCACTATAACAATACTGCACAATGTTCTGGAAAGCTGGTGTATTAGTCATCCATTCAGAAATCTTTGTGTAGGCCCCTGTTAAATGCCTCATTGACTAAGCCACCTGAATGAGATGGAGAATTAGAAGGGCAAACGAGTCATGCCCCAGTGGCCTGTCATTCAGTGGATCACTTTGTGTGCTGGCCTTAATTAAATATCAATCCTATTGTTGTCACTGAAGCAGAAGTAATAGGGGCACACAAGGGCTGGTTTTTAACAGCCCCAGTGGCCTAATGGATAAGGCACTGGCCTCCTAAGCCAGGGATTGTGTGTTCGAGTCCCATCTGGGGTGGGTTTAGAGCAGAGTGGCGCAGCGGAAGCGTGCTGGGCCCATAACCCAGAGGTCGATGGATCGAAACCATCCTCTGCTAAGACTTTCTTTTACTTATCCATTGCTCTGTTCCTACCTGAAGAAAAGCTGCCTCTGCTCAAAGCTAAAAACCCTTTGTTGCTTTCACCTGATCTGACAGAGCCACTTCATGTGTTACTTCATGTTTAATTCATGTGTGCATAATGGCAAGTCGTTTTGAAAACACTTGTGAATGGGAGCTTTTCCTGTGGCAAGCAGAGTGGCGCAGCGGAAGCGTGCTGGGCCCATAACCCAGAGGTCGATGGATCGAAACCATCCTCTGCTAAGACTTTCTTTTACTTATCCAATGCTCTGTTCCTACCTGAAGAAAAGCTGCCTCTGCTCAAAGCTAAACGCCCTTTGTTGCTTTCACCTGATCTCATTAATGACTTTTCTGACAGAGGCACTTCATGTGTTACTTCATGTTTCATTCATGTGTGCATAAAGGCAAGTCGTTTTGAAAACACTTGTGAATGGGAGCTTTTCCTGTGGCAAGCAGAGTGGCGCAGCGTGCAAACTGGGCCCATAACCCAGAGGTCGATGGATCGATGCCATCCTCTGCTAAGACTTCTTTACTTATGCACATTCTCTGTCCCCACTTGAAGAAAAGCTGCCACAGGTCTATGCTAAAGCCCTTTGTTGTTTTCATCTGTTCTCATTTATGACAGAGGAGCACTTCATGTGTGCCTAAACACAAGTCCTTTTGAAAGCATCTGGGAATGGCACACCTTTCGCCAGGAGCAGAGTGGCGCAGCGGAAGCGTGCTGGGCCCATAACCCAGAGGTCGATGGATCGAAACCATCCTCTGCTAAGACCCCTTTACTTATATACATGTCCTGTTCCTATTTGAAGAAGAGCTAATGCAGTTCTGTGCTGAAACCATAATAATTTTCACCAGATATCATCTGTGTCGGAGGACCGCTTCATGTGTTCCTAAACGCAAGTCCTATTGAAAACACCTGTGAATTGGAGCTATTCTATGGCGAGCAGAGTGGCCCGTGGCCCATCAAATGAATTGTTCATCCAGATTACTTTGTGTGCTGGCCTTAATTAAATATCAATCCTATTGTTGTCACTGAAGCAGAAGTAATGGGGACACACAAGGACTGATTTTTAACAGCTATCAATGGATAAGTCACTGGCCTCCTAAGCCAGGGTTTGTGGTCCGTCATCTAGGGAGTCTCATCTAGGGAGGCTTTCAGCAGAGGTAGTGTGCTGGGCCCATAACCCAGAGGTCGATGGATCGATGCCATCCTCTGCTAAGACTTCTTTACTTATGCACATTCTCTGTCCCCACTTGAAGAAAAGCTGCCACAGGTCTATGCTAAAGCCCTTTGTTGTTTTCATCTGTTCTCATTTATGACAGAGGAGCACTTCATGTGTGCCTAAACACAAGTCCTTTTGAAAGCATCTGGGAATGGCACACCTTTCGCCAGGAGCAGAGTGGCGCAGCGGAGCGTGCTGGGCCCATAACCCAGAGGTCGATGGATCGAAACCATCCTCTGCTAAGACTTTCTTTTACTTATCCAACGCTCTGTTCCTACCTGAAGAAAAGCTGCCTCTGCTCAAAGCTAAACGCCCTTTTGTTGCTTTCACCTGATCTCATTAATGACTTTTCTGACAGAGGCACTTCATGTGTTACTTCATGTTTAATTCATGTGTGCATAAAGGCAAGTCGTTTTGAAAACACTTGTGAATGGGAGCTTTTCCTGTGGCAAGCAGAGTGGCGCAGCGAGCGCAGGCGTGCTGGGCCCATAACCCAGAGGTCGATGGATCGAAACCATCCTCTGCTAAGACTTTCTTTTACTTATCCAACGCTCTGTTCCTACCTGAAGAAAAGCTGCCTCTGCTCAAAGCTAAACGCCCTTTGTTGCTTTCACCTGATCTCATTAATGACTTTTCTGACAGAGGCACTTCATGTGTTACTTCATGTTTAATTCATGTGTGCATAAAGGCAAGTCGTTTTGAAAACACTTGTGAATGGGAGCTTTTCCTGTGGCAAGCAGAGTGGCGCAGCGGAAGCGTGCTGGGCCCATAACCCAGAGGTCGATGGATCGAAACCATCCTCTGCTAAGGCTTCTTCACTCATTAACATGCTTTATCCCAAATTAAGAGCAACTTCCACATCCCGCTTGTGAAAACTTGGAGCCTCTTGTTCCTGGCACTATAACAATACTGCACAATGTTCTGGAAAGCTGGTGTATTAGTCATCCATTCAGAAATCTTTGTGTAGGCCCTGTTTAAATGCCTCATTGACTAAGCCACCTGAATGAGATGGAGAATTAGAAGGGCAAACGAGTCATGCCCCAGTGGCCTGTCATTCAGTGGATCACTTTGTGTGCTGGCCTTAATTAAATATCAATCCTATTGTTGTCACTGAAGCAGAAGTAATGGGGGCACACAAGGGCTGGTTTTTAACAGCCCCAGTGGCCTAATGGATAAGGCACTGGCCTCCTAAGCCAGGGATTGTGGGTTCGAGTCCCATCTGGGGTGGGTTTAGAGCAGAGTGGCGCAGCGAGCGCGTGCTGGGCCCATAACCCAGAGGTCGATGGATCGAAACCATCCTCTGCTAAGACCCCTTTACTTATATACATGTCCTGTTCCTATTTGAAGAAGAGCTAATGCAGTTCTGTGCTGAAACCATAATAATTTTCACCAGATATCATCTGTGTCGGAGGACCGCTTCATGTGTTCCTAAACGCAAGTCCTATTTGAAAACACCTGTGAATTGGAGCTATTCTATGGCGAGCAGAGTGGCCCGGTGGCCCATCAAATGAATTGTTCATCCAGATTACTTTGTGTGCTGGCCTTAATTAAATATCAATCCTATTGTTGTCACTGAAGCAGAAGTAATGGGGACACACAAGGACTGATTTTTAACAGCTATCAATGGATAAGTCACTGGCCTCCTAAGCCAGGGTTTGTGGGTCCGTCTCATCTAGGGGCTTTTTCAGAGGGCTTTCAGAGGTAGTGTGCTGGGCCCATAACCCAGAGGTCGATGGATCGATGCCATCCTCTGCTAAGACTTCTTTACTTATGCACATTCTCTGTCCCCACTTGAAGAAAAGCTGCCACAGGTCTATGCTAAAGCCCTTTGTTGTTTTCATCTGTTCTCATTTATGACAGAGGAGCACTTCATGTGTGCCTAAACACAAGTCCTTTTGAAAGCATCTGGGAATGGCACACCTTTCGCCAGGAGCAGAGTGGCGCAGCGGAGCGTGCTGGGCCCATAACCCAGAGGTCGATGGATCGAAACCATCCTCTGCTAAGACTTTCTTTTACTTATCCAACGCTCTGTTCCTACCTGAAGAAAAGCTGCCTCTGCTCAAAGCTAAACGCCCTTTGTTGCTTTCACCTGATCTCATTAATGACTTTTCTGACAGAGGCACTTCATGTGTTACTTCATGTTTAATTCATGTGTGCATAAAGGCAAGTCGTTTTGAAAACACTTGTGAATGGGAGCTTTTCCTGTGGCAAGCAGAGTGGCGCAGCGGAAGCGCGTGCTGGGCCCATAACCCAGAGGTCGATGGATCGAAACCATCCTCTGCTAAGACTTTCTTTTACTTATCCAACGCTCTGTTCCTACCTGAAGAAAAGCTGCCTCTGCTCAAAGCTAAACGCCCTTTGTTGCTTTCACCTGATCTCATTAATGACTTTTCTGACAGAGGCACTTCATGTGTTACTTCATGTTTAATTCATGTGTGCATAAAGGCAAGTCGTTTTGAAAACACTTGTGAATGGGAGCTTTTCCTGTGGCAAGCAGAGTGGCGCAGCGGAAGCGTGCTGGGCCCATAACCCAGAGGTCGATGGATCGAAACCATCCTCTGCTAAGACTTTCTTTTACTTATCCATTGCTCTGTTCCTACCTGAAGAAAAGCTGCCTCTGCTCAAAGCTAAAAACCCTTTGTTGCTTTCACCTGATCTCATTAATGACTTTTCTGACAGAGGCACTTCATGTGTTACTTCATGTTTAATTCATGTGTGCATAAAGGCAAGTCGTTTTGAAAACACTTGTGAATGGGAGCTTTTCCTGTGGCAAGCAGAGTGGCGCAGCGGAAGCGCGTGCTGGGCCCATAACCCAGAGGTCGATGGATCGAAACCATCCTCTGCTAAGACTTTCTTTTACTTATCCATTGCTCTGTTCCTACCTGAAGAAAAGCTGCCTCTGCTCAAAGCTAAAAACCCTTTGTTGCTTTCACCTGATCTGATGACACAGAGGCACTTCATGTGTTACTTCATGTTTAATTCATGTGTGCATAATGGCAAGTCGTTTTGAAAACACTTGTGAATGGGAGCTTTTCCTGTGGCAAGCAGAGTGTGGCGCAGCGAGCGTGCTGGGCCCATAACCCAGAGGTCGATGGATCATGAAACCATCCTCTGCTAAGACTTTCTTTTACTTATCCAATGCTCTGTTCCTACCTGAAGAAAAGCTGCCTCTGCTCAAAGCTAAACGCCCTTTGTTGCTTTCACCTGATCTCATTAATGACTTTTCTGACAGAGGCACTTCATGTGTTACTTCATGTTTGATTCATGTGTGCATAAAGGCAAGTCGTTTTGAAAACACTTGTGAATGGGAGCTTTTCCTGTGGCAAGCAGAGTGGCGCAGCGAGGCGTGCTGGGCCCATAACCCAGAGGTCGATGGATCGAAACCATCCTCTGCTAAGGCTTCTTCACTCATTAACATGCTTTATCCCAAATTAAGAGCAACTTCCACATCCCGCTTGTGAAAACTTGGAGCCTCTTGTTCCTGGCACTATAACAATACTGCACAATGTTCTGGAAAGCTGGTGTATTAGTCATCCATTCAGAAATCTTTGTGTAGGCCCTGTTTAAATGCCTCATTGACTAAGCCACCTGAATGAGATGGAGAATTAGAAGGGCAAACGAGTCATGCCCCAGTGGCCTGTCATTCAGTGGATCACTTTGTGTGCTGGCCTTAATTAAATATCAATCCTATTGTTGTCACTGAAGCAGAAGTAATGGGGGCACACAAGGGCTGGTTTTTAACAGCCCCAGTGGCCTAATGGATAAGGCACTGGCCTCCTAAGCCAGGGATTGTGGGTTCGAGTCCCATCTGGGGTGGGTTTAGAGCAGAGTGGCGCAGCGGAAGCGTGCTGGGCCCATAACCCAGAGGTCGATGGATCGAAACCATCCTCTGCTAAGACTTTCTTTTACTTATCCATTGCTCTGTTCCTACCTGAAGAAAAGCTGCCTCTGCTCAAAGCTAAAAACCCTTTGTTGCTTTCACCTGATCTGACAGAGCCACTTCATGTGTTACTTCATGTTTAATTCATGTGTGCATAATGGCAAGTCGTTTTGAAAACACTTGTGAATGGGAGCTTTTCCTGTGGCAAGCAGAGTGGCGCAGCGGAAGCGTGCTGGGCCCATAACCCAGAGGTCGATGGATCAAAACCATCCTCTGCTAAGACTTTCTTTACTTATCCAATGCTCTGTTCCTACCTGAAGAAAAGCTGCCTCTGCTCAAAGCTAAACGCCCTTTGTTGCTTTCACCTGATCTCATTAATGACTTTTCTGACAGAGGCACTTCATGTGTTACTTCATGTTTCATTCATGTGTGCATAAAGGCAAGTCGTTTTGAAAACACTTGTGAATGGGAGCTTTTCCTGTGGCAAGCAGAGTGGCGCAGCGGGAGCGTGCTGGGCCCATAACCCAGAGGTCGATGGATCGATGCCATCCTCTGCTAAGACTTCTTTACTTATGCACATTCTCTGTCCTTGAAGAAGAAAAGCTGCCACAGGTCTATGCTAAAGCCCTTTGTTGTTTTCATCTGTTCTCATTTATGACAGAGGAGCACTTCATGTGTGCCTAAACACAAGTCCTTTTGAAAGCATCTGGGAATGGCACACCTTTCGCCAGGAGCAGAGTGGCGCAGCGGAAGCGTGCTGGGCCCATAACCCAGAGGTCGATGGATCGAAACCATCCTCTGCTAAGACCCCTTTACTTATATACATGTCCTGTTCCTATTTGAAGAAGAGCTAATGCAGTTCTGTGCTGAAACCATAATAATTTTCACCAGATATCATCTGTGTCGGAGGACCGCTTCATGTGTTCCTAAACGCAAGTCCTATTGAAAACACCTGTGAATTGGAGCTATTCTATGGCGAGCAGAGTGGCCCGGTGGCCCATCAAATGAATTGTTCATCCAGATTACTTTGTGTGCTGGCCTTAATTAAATATCAATCCTATTGTTGTCACTGAAGCAGAAGTAATGGGGACACACAAGGACTGATTTTTAACAGCTATCAATGGATAAGTCACTGGCCTCCTAAGCCAGGGTTTGTGGGTCCGAGTCTCATCTAGGAGGCTTTCAGAGGCGTGTGTGTGCTGGGCCCATAACCCAGAGGTCGATGGATCGATGCCATCCTCTGCTAAGACTTCTTTACTTATGCACATTCTCTGTCCCCACTTGAAGAAAAGCTGCCACAGGTCTATGCTAAAGCCCTTTGTTGTTTTCATCTGTTCTCATTTATGACAGAGGAGCACTTCATGTGTGCCTAAACACAAGTCCTTTTGAAAGCATCTGGGAATGGCACACCTTTCGCCAGGAGCAGAGTGGCGCAGCGAAGCGTGCTGGGCCCATAACCCAGAGGTCGATGGATCGAAACCATCCTCTGCTAAGACTTTCTTTTACTTATCCAACGCTCTGTTCCTACCTGAAGAAAAGCTGCCTCTGCTCAAAGCTAAACGCCCTTTGTTGCTTTCACCTGATCTCATTAATGACTTTTCTGACAGAGGCACTTCATGTGTTACTTCATGTTTAATTCATGTGTGCATAAAGGCAAGTCGTTTTGAAAACACTTGTGAATGGGAGCTTTTCCTGTGGCAAGCAGAGTGGCGCAGCGAAGCGTGCTGGGCCCATAACCCAGAGGTCGATGGATCGAAACCATCCTCTGCTAAGACTTTCTTTTACTTATCCAATGCTCTGTTCCTACCTGAAGAAAAGCTGCCTCTGCTCAAAGCTAAAAACCCTTTGTTGCTTTCACCTGATCTCATTAATGACTTTTCTGACAGAGGCACTTCATGTGTTACTTCATGTTTAATTCATGTGTGCATAAAGGCAAGTCGTTTTGAAAACACTTGTGAATGGGAGCTTTTCCTGTGGCAAGCAGAGTGGCGCAGCGGAAGCGTGCTGGGCCCATAACCCAGAGGTCGATGGATCGAAACCATCCTCTGCTAAGGCTTCTTCACTCATTAACATGCTTTATCCCAAATTAAGAGCAACTTCCACATCCCGCTTGTGAAAACTTGGAGCCTCTTGTTCCTGGCACTATAACAATACTGCACAATGTTCTGGAAAGCTGGTGTATTAGTCATCCATTCAGAAATCTTTGTGTAGGCCCTGTTTAAATGCCTCATTGACTAAGCCACCTGAATGAGATGGAGAATTAGAAGGGCAAACGAGTCATGCCCCAGTGGCCTGTCATTCAGTGGATCACTTTGTGTGCTGGCCTTAATTAAATATCAATCCTATTGTTGTCACTGAAGCAGAAGTAATGGGGGCACACAAGGGCTGGTTTTTAACAGCCCCAGTGGCCTAATGGATAAGGCACTGGCCTCCTAAGCCAGGGATTGTGGGTTCGAGTCCCATCTGGGGTGGGTTTAGAGCAGAGTGGCGCAGCGAGAGCGTGCTGGGCCCATAACCCAGAGGTCGATGGATCGAAACCATCCTCTGCTAAGACCCCTTTACTTATATACATGTCCTGTTCTATTTGAAGAAGAGCTAATGCAGTTCTGTGCTGAAACCATAATAATTTTCACCAGATATCATCTGTGTCGGAGGACCGCTTCATGTGTTCCTAAACGCAAGTCCTATTGAAAACACCTGTGAATTGGAGCTATTCTATGGCGAGCAGAGTGGCCAGTGGCCCATCAAATGAATTGTTCATCCAGATTACTTTGTGTGCTGGCCTTAATTAAATATCAATCCTATTGTTGTCACTGAAGCAGAAGTAATGGGGACACACAAGGACTGATTTTTAACAGCTATCAATGGATAAGTCACTGGCCTCCTAAGCCAGGGTTTGTGGGTCCGAGTCTCATCTAGGGAGGCTTTCAGAGAGTGGCGTGAGGTGTGGCCCCCAACCCAGAGGTCGATGGATCGATGCCATCCTCTGCTAAGACTTCTTTACTTATGCACATTCTCTGTCCCCACTTGAAGAAAAGCTGCCACAGGTCTATGCTAAAGCCCTTTGTTGTTTTCATCTGTTCTCATTTATGACAGAGGAGCACTTCATGTGTGCCTAAACACAAGTCCTTTTGAAAGCATCTGGGAATGGCACACCTTTCGCCAGGAGCAGAGTGGCGCAGCGGAAGCGTGCTGGGCCCATAACCCAGAGGTCGATGGATCGAAACCATCCTCTGCTAAGACTTTCTTTTACTTATCCAACGCTCTGTTCCTACCTGAAGAAAAGCTGCCTCTGCTCAAAGCTAAACGCCCTTTGTTGCTTTCACCTGATCTCATTAATGACTTTTCTGACAGAGGCACTTCATGTGTTACTTCATGTTTAATTCATGTGTGCATAAAGGCAAGTCGTTTTGAAAACACTTGTGAATGGGAGCTTTTCCTGTGGCAAGCAGAGTGGCGCAGCGGAAGCGTGCTGGGCCCATAACCCAGAGGTCGATGGATCGAAACCATCCTCTGCTAAGACTTTCTTTTACTTATCCAACGCTCTGTTCCTACCTGAAGAAAAGCTGCCTCTGCTCAAAGCTAAAAACTAAACGCCCTTTGTTGCTTTCACCTGATCTCATTAATGACTTTTCTGACAGAGGCACTTCATGTGTTACTTCATGTTTAATTCATGTGTGCATAAAGGCAAGTCGTTTTGAAAACACTTGTGAATGGGAGCTTTTCCTGTGGCAAGCAGAGTGGCGCAGCGAGCGCGCTGGGCCCATAACCCAGAGGTCGATGGATCGAAACCATCCTCTGCTAAGACTTTCTTTTACTTATCCAATGCTCTGTTCCTACCTGAAGAAAAGCTGCCTCTGCTCAAAGCTAAAAACCCTTTGTTGCTTTCACCTGATCTCATTAATGACTTTTCTGACAGAGGCACTTCATGTGTTACTTCATGTTTAATTCATGTGTGCATAAAGGCAAGTCGTTTTGAAAACACTTGTGAATGGGAGCTTTTCCTGTGGCAAGCAGAGTGGCGCAGCGCGAGCGTGCTGGGCCCATAACCCAGAGGTCGATGGATCGAAACCATCCTCTGCTAAGGCTTCTTCACTCATTAACATGCTTTATCCCAAATTAAGAGCAACTTCCACATCCCGCTTGTGAAAACTTGGAGCCTCTTGTTCCTGGCACTATAACAATACTGCACAATGTTCTGGAAAGCTGGTGTATTAGTCATCCATTCAGAAATCTTTGTGTAGGCCCTGTTTAAATGCCTCATTGACTAAGCCACCTGAATGAGATGGAGAATTAGAAGGGCAAACGAGTCATGCCCCAGTGGCCTGTCATTCAGTGGATCACTTTGTGTGCTGGCCTTAATTAAATATCAATCCTATTGTTGTCACTGAAGCAGAAGTAATGGGGGCACACAAGGGCTGGTTTTTAACAGCCCCAGTGGCCTAATGGATAAGGCACTGGCCTCCTAAGCCAGGGATTGTGGGTTCGAGTCCCATCTGGGGTGGGTTTAGAGCAGAGTGGCGCAGCGGAAGCGTGCTGGGCCCATAACCCAGAGGTCGATGGATCGAAACCATCCTCTGCTAAGACCCCTTTACTTATATACATGTCCTGTTCCTATTTGAAGAAGAGCTAATGCAGTTCTGTGCTGAAACCATAATAATTTTCACCAGATATCATCTGTGTCGGAGGACCGCTTCATGTGTTCCTAAACGCAAGTCCTATTGAAAACACCTGTGAATTGGAGCTATTCTATGGCGAGCAGAGTGGCCCGGTGGCCCATCAAATGAATTGTTCATCCAGATTACTTTGTGTGCTGGCCTTAATTAAATATCAATCCTATTGTTGTCACTGAAGCAGAAGTAATGGGGACACACAAGGACTGATTTTTAACAGCTATCAATGGATAAGTCACTGGCCTCCTAAGCCAGGGTTTGTGGGTCCGAGTCTCATCTAGGGAGGCTTTCAGAGTGGCGCAGTAGTGTGCTGGGCCCATAACCCAGAGGTCGATGGATCGATGCCATCCTCTGCTAAGACTTCTTTACTTATGCACATTCTCTGTCCCCACTTGAAGAAAAGCTGCCACAGGTCTATGCTAAAGCCCTTTGTTGTTTTCATCTGTTCTCATTTATGACAGAGGAGCACTTCATGTGTGCCTAAACACAAGTCCTTTTGAAAGCATCTGGGAATGGCACACCTTTCGCCAGGAGCAGAGTGAGTGGCGCAGCGAAGCGTGCTGGGCCCATAACCCAGAGGTCGATGGATCGAAACCATCCTCTGCTAAGACTTTCTTTTACTTATCCAACGCTCTGTTCCTACCTGAAGAAAAGCTGCCTCTGCTCAAAGCTAAACGCCCTTTGTTGCTTTCACCTGATCTCATTAATGACTTTTCTGACAGAGGCACTTCATGTGTTACTTCATGTTTAATTCATGTGTGCATAAAGGCAAGTCGTTTTGAAAACACTTGTGAATGGGAGCTTTTCCTGTGGCAAGCAGAGTGGCGCAGCGGAGCGCGTGCTGGGCCCATAACCCAGAGGTCGATGGATCGAAACCATCCTCTGCTAAGACTTTCTTTTACTTATCCAACGCTCTGTTCCTACCTGAAGAAAAGCTGCCTCTGCTCAAAGCTAAACGCCCTTTGTTGCTTTCACCTGATCTCATTAATGACTTTTCTGACAGAGGCACTTCATGTGTTACTTCATGTTTAATTCATGTGTGCATAAAGGCAAGTCGTTTTGAAAACACTTGTGAATGGGAGCTTTTCCTGTGGCAAGCAGAGTGGCGCAGCGGAGCGTGCTGGGCCCATAACCCAGAGGTCGATGGATCGAAACCATCCTCTGCTAAGGCTTCTTCACTCATTAACATGCTTTATCCCAAATTAAGAGCAACTTCCACATCCCGCTTGTGAAAACTTGGAGCCTCTTGTTCCTGGCACTATAACAATACTGCACAATGTTCTGGAAAGCTGGTGTATTAGTCATCCATTCAGAAATCTTTGTGTAGGCCCTGTTTAAATGCCTCATTGACTAAGCCACCTGAATGAGATGGAGAATTAGAAGGGCAAACGAGTCATGCCCCAGTGGCCTGGTCATTCAGTGGATCACTTTGTGTGCTGGCCTTAATTAAATATCAATCCTATTGTTGTCACTGAAGCAGAAGTAATGGGGGCACACAAGGGCTGGTTTTTAACAGCCCCAGTGGCCTAATGGATAAGGCACTGGCCTCCTAAGCCAGGGATTGTGGGTTCGAGTCCCATCTGGGGTGGGTTTAGAGCAGAGTGGCGCAGCGGAAGCGTGCTGGGCCCATAACCCAGAGGTCGATGGATCGAAACCATCCTCTGCTAAGACCCCTTTACTTATATACATGTCCTGTTCCTATTTGAAGAAGAGCTAATGCAGTTCTGTGCTGAAACCATAATAATTTTCACCAGATATCATCTGTGTCGGAGGACCGCTTCATGTGTTCCTAAACGCAAGTCCTATTGAAAACACCTGTGAATTGGAGCTATTCTATGGCGAGCAGAGTGGCCCGGTGGCCCATCAAATGAATTGTTCATCCAGATTACTTTGTGTGCTGGCCTTAATTAAAATATCAATCCTATTGTTGTCACTGAAGCAGAAGTAATGGGGACACACAAGGACTGATTTTTAACAGCTATCAATGGATAAGTCACTGGCCTCCTAAGCCAGGGTTTGTGGGTCCGAGTCTCATCTAGGGAGGCTTTCAGAGGTGGCGCAGAGGTAGTGTGCTGGGCCCATAACCCAGAGGTCGATGGATCGATGCCATCCTCTGCTAAGACTTCTTTACTTATGCACATTCTCTGTCCCCACTTGAAGAAAAGCTGCCACAGGTCTATGCTAAAGCCCTTTGTTGTTTTCATCTGTTCTCATTTATGACAGAGGAGCACTTCATGTGTGCCTAAACACAAGTCCTTTTGAAAGCATCTGGGAATGGCACACTTTTCGCCAGGAGCAGAGTGGCGCAGCGGAGCGTGCTGGGCCCATAACCCAGAGGTCGATGGATCGAAACCATCCTCTGCTAAGACTTTCTTTTACTTATCCAACGCTCTGTTCCTACCTGAAGAAAAGCTGCCTCTGCTCAAAGCTAAACGCCCTTTGTTGCTTTCACCTGATCTCATTAATGACTTTTCTGACAGAGGCACTTCATGTGTTACTTCATGTTTAATTCATGTGTGCATAAAGGCAAGTCGTTTTGAAAACACTTGTGAATGGGAGCTTTTCCTGTGGCAAGCAGAGTGGCGCAGCGGAAGCGTGCTGGGCCCATAACCCAGAGGTCGATGGATCGAAACCATCCTCTGCTAAGACTTTCTTTTACTTATCCAACGCTCTGTTCCTACCTGAAGAAAAGCTGCCTCTGCTCAAAGCTAAACGCCCTTTGTTGCTTTCACCTGATCTCATTAATGACTTTTCTGACAGAGGCACTTCATGTGTTACTTCATGTTTAATTCATGTGTGCATAAAGGCAAGTCGTTTTGAAAACACTTGTGAATGGGAGCTTTTCCTGTGGCAAGCAGAGTGGCGCAGCGGAAGCGTGCTGGGCCCATAACCCAGAGGTCGATGGATCGAAACCATCCTCTGCTAAGGCTTCTTCACTCATTAACATGCTTTATCCCAAATTAAGAGCAACTTCCACATCCCGCTTGTGAAAACTTGGAGCCTCTTGTTCCTGGCACTATAACAATACTGCACAATGTTCTGGAAAGCTGGTGTATTAGTCATCCATTCAGAAATCTTTGTGTAGGCCCTGTTTAAATGCCTCATTGACTAAGCCACCTGAATGAGATGGAGAATTAGAAGGGCAAGCTAAAAAGTGGCCTGTCATTCAGTGGATCACTTTGTGTGCTGGCCTTAATTAAATATCAATCCTATTGTTGTCACTGAAGCAGAAGTAATGGGGCACACAAGGGCTGGTTTTTAACAGCTAGTGGCCTAATGGATAAGGCACTGGCCTCCTAAGCCAGGGATTGTGGGTTCGAGTCCCATCTGGGGTGGGTTTAGAGCAGAGTGGCGCAGCGGAAGCGTGCTGGGCCCATAACCCAGAGGTCGATGGATCGAAACCATCCTCTGCTAAGACTTTCTTTTACTTATCCATTGCTCTGTTCCTACCTGAAGAAAAGCTGCCTCTGCTCAAAGCTAAAAACCCTTTGTTGCTTTCACCTGATCTGACAGAGGCACTTCATGTGTTACTTCATGTTTAATTCATGTGTGCATAAACACAAGTCGTTTTGAAAACACTTGTGAATGGGAGCTTTTCCTGTGGCAAGCAGAGTGGCGCAGCGGAAGCGTGCTGGGCCCATAACCCAGAGGTCGATGGATCGAAACCATCCTCTGCTAAGACTTTCTTTTACTTATCCAATGCTCTGTTCCTACCTGAAGAAAAGCTGCCTCTGCTCAAAGCTAAACGCCCTTTGTTGCTTTCACCTGATCTCATTAATGACTTTTCTGACAGAGGCACTTCATGTGTTACTTCATGTTTAATTCATGTGTGCATAAAGGCAAGTCGTTTTGAAAACACTTGTGAATGGGAGCTTTTCCTGTGGCAAGCAGAGTGGCATGGGCAGCGGAGCGTGCTGGGCCCATAACCCAGAGGTCGATGGATCGATGCCATCCTCTGCTAAGACTTCTTTTACTTATGCACATTCTCTGTCCCCACTTGAAGAAAAGCTGCCACAGGTCTATGCTAAAGCCCTTTGTTGTTTTCATCTGTTCTCATTTATGACAGAGGAGCACTTCATGTGTGCCTAAACACAAGTCCTTTTGAAAGCATCTGGGAATGGCACACTTTTCGCCAGGAGCAGAGTGGCGCAGCGGAAGCGTGCTGGGCCCATAACCCAGAGGTCGATGGATCGAAACCATCCTCTGCTAAGACTTTCTTTTACTTATCCAACGCTCTGTTCCTACCTGAAGAAAAGCTGCCTCTGCTCAAAGCTAAACGCCCTTTGTTGCTTTCACCTGATCTCATTAATGACTTTTCTGACAGAGGCACTTCATGTGTTACTTCATGTTTAATTCATGTGTGCATAAAGGCAAGTCGTTTTGAAAACACTTGTGAATGGGAGCTTTTCCTGTGGCAAGCAGAGTGGCGCAGCGGAAGCGTGCTGGGCCCATAACCCAGAGGTCGATGGATCGAAACCATCCTCTGCTAAGGCTTCTTCACTCATTAACATGCTTTATCCCAAATTAAGAGCAACTTCCACATCCCGCTTGTGAAAACTTGGAGCCTCTTGTTCCTGGCACTATAACAATACTGCACAATGTTCTGGAAAGCTGGTGTATTAGTCATCCATTCAGAAATCTTTGTGTAGGCCCTGTTTAAATGCCTCATTGACTAAGCCACCTGAATGAGATGGAGAATTAGAAGGGCAAACGAGCAGTCATGCCCCAGTGGCCTGTCATTCAGTGGATCACTTTGTGTGCTGGCCTTAATTAAATATCAATCCTATTGTTGTCACTGAAGCAGAAGTAATGGGGGCACACAAGGGCTGGTTTTTAACAGCCCCAGTGGCCTAATGGATAAGGCACTGGCCTCCTAAGCCAGGGATTGTGGGTTCGAGTCCCATCTGGGGTGGGTTTAGAGCAGAGTGGCGCAGCGGAAGCGTGCTGGGCCCATAACCCAGAGGTCGATGGATCAAAACCATCCTCTGCTAAGACCCCTTTACTTATATACATGTCCTGTTCCTATTTGAAGAAGAGCTAATGCAGTTCTGTGCTGAAACCATAATAATTTTCACCAGATATCATCTGTGTCGGAGGACCGCTTCATGTGTTCCTAAACGCAAGTCCTATTGAAAACACCTGTGAATTGGAGCTATTCTATGGCGAGCAGAGTGGCCCGGTGGCCCATCAAATGAATTGTTCATCCAGATTACTTTGTGTGCTGGCCTTAATTAAATATCAATCCTATTGTTGTCACTGAAGCAGAAGTAATGGGGACACACAAGGACTGATTTTTAACAGCTATCAATGGATAAGTCACTGGCCTCCTAAGCCAGGGTTTGTGGGTCCGAGTCTCATCTAGGGAGGCTTTCAGAGGTAGTGTGCTGGGCCCATAACCCAGAGGTCGATGGATCGATGCCATCCTCTGCTAAGACTTCTTTACTTATGCACATTCTCTGTCCCCACTTGAAGAAAAGCTGCCACAGGTCTATGCTAAAGCCCTTTGTTGTTTTCATCTGTTCTCATTTATGACAGAGGAGCACTTCATGTGTGCCTAAACACAAGTCCTTTTGAAAGCATCTGGGAATGGCACACCTTTCGCCAGGAGCAGAGTGGCGCAGCGGAGCGTGCTGGGCCCATAACCCAGAGGTCGATGGATCGAAACCATCCTCTGCTAAGACTTTCTTTTACTTATCCAACGCTCTGTTCCTACCTGAAGAAAAGCTGCCTCTGCTCAAAGCTAAACGCCCTTTGTTGCTTTCACCTGATCTCATTAATGACTTTTCTGACAGAGGCACTTCATGTGTTACTTCATGTTTAATTCATGTGTGCATAAAGGCAAGTCGTTTTGAAAACACTTGTGAATGGGAGCTTTTCCTGTGGCAAGCAGAGTGGCGCAGCGGAAGCGCGTGCGGCCCATAACCCAGAGGTCGATGGATCGAAACCATCCTCTGCTAAGACTTTCTTTTACTTATCCAACGCTCTGTTCCTACCTGAAGAAAAGCTGCCTCTGCTCAAAGCTAAACGCCCTTTGTTGCTTTCACCTGATCTCATTAATGACTTTTCTGACAGAGGCACTTCATGTGTTACTTCATGTTTAATTCATGTGTGCATAAAGGCAAGTCGTTTTGAAAACACTTGTGAATGGGAGCTTTTCCTGTGGCAAGCAGAGTGGCGCAGCGGAAGCGTGCTGGGCCCATAACCCAGAGGTCGATGGATCGAAACCATCCTCTGCTAAGACTTTCTTTTACTTATCCATTGCTCTGTTCCTACCTGAAGAAAAGCTGCCTCTGCTCAAAGCTAAAAACCCTTTGTTGCTTTCACCTGATCTGACAGAGGCACTTCATGTGTTACTTCATGTTTAATTCATGTGTGCATAATGGCAAGTCGTTTTGAAAACACTTGTGAATGGGAGCTTTTCCTGTGGCAAGCAGAGTGGCGCAGCGGAAGCGTGCTGGGCCCATAACCCAGAGGTCGATGGATCGAAACCATCCTCTGCTAAGGCTTCTTCACTCATTAACATGCTTTATCCCAAATTAAGAGCAACTTCCACATCCCGCTTGTGAAAACTTGGAGCCTCTTGTTCCTGGCACTATAACAATACTGCACAATGTTCTGGAAAGCTGGTGTATTAGTCGTCCATTCAGAAATCTTTGTGTAGGCCCTGTTTAAATGCCTCATTGACTAAGCCACCTGAATGAGATGGAGAATTAGAAGGGCAAACGAGTCATGCCCCAGTGGCCTGTCGTTCAGTGGATCACTTTGTGTGCTGGCCTTAATTAAATATCAATCCTATTGTTGTCACTGAAGCAGAAGTAATGGGGGCACACAAGGGCTGGTTTTTAACAGCCCCAGTGGCCTAATGGATAAGGCACTGGCCTCCTAAGCCAGGGATTGTGGGTTCGAGTCCCATCTGGGGTGGGTTTAGAGCAGAGTGGCGCAGCAGAAGCGTGCTGGGCCCATAACCCAGAGGTCGATGGATCGAAACCATCCTCTGCTAAGACCCCTTTACTTATATACATGTCCTGTTCCTATTTGAAGAAGAGCTAATGCAGTTCTGTGCTGAAACCATAATAATTTTCACCAGATATCATCTGTGTCGGAGGACCGCTTCATGTGTTCCTAAACGCAAGTCCTATTGAAAACACCTGTGAATTGGAGCTATTCTATGGCGAGCAGAGTGGCCCGGTGGCCCATCAAATGAATTGTTCATCCAGATTACTTTGTGTGCTGGCCTTAATTAAATATCAATCCTATTGTTGTCACTGAAGCAGAAGTAATGGGGACACACAAGGACTGATTTTTAACAGCTATCAATGGATAAGTCACTGGCCTCCTAAGCCAGGGTTTGTGGGTCCGAGTCTCATCTAGGGAGGCTTTCAGAGGTAGTGTGCTGGGCCCATAACCCAGAGGTCGATGGATCGATGCCATCCTCTGCTAAGACTTCTTTACTTATGCACATTCTCTGTCCCCACTTGAAGAAAAGCTGCCACAGGTCTATGCTAAAGCCCTTTGTTGTTTTCATCTGTTCTCATTTATGACAGAGGAGCACTTCATGTGTGCCTAAACACAAGTCCTTTTGAAAGCATCTGGGAATGGCACACCTTTCGCCAGGAGCAGAGTGGCGCAGCGCGAAGCGTGCTGGGCCCATAACCCAGAGGTCGATGGATCGAAACCATCCTCTGCTAAGACTTTCTTTTACTTATCCAACGCTCTGTTCCTACCTGAAGAAAAGCTGCCTCTGCTCAAAGCTAAACGCCCTTTGTTGCTTTCACCTGATCTCATTAATGACTTTTCTGACAGAGGCACTTCATGTGTTACTTCATGTTTAATTCATGTGTGCATAAAGGCAAGTCGTTTTGAAAACACTTGTGAATGGGAGCTGGGAGCTTTCCTGTGGCAAGCAGAGTGGCGCAGCGAAGCGTGCTGGGCCCATAACCCAGAGGTCGATGGATCGAAACCATCCTCTGCTAAGACTTTCTTTACTTATCCATTGCTCTGTTCCTACCTGAAGAAAAGCTGCCTCTGCTCAAAGCTAAAAACCCTTTGTTGCTTTCACCTGATCTGACAGAGGCACTTCATGTGTTACTTCATGTTTAATTCATGTGTGCATAATGGCAAGTCGTTTTGAAAACACTTGTGAATGGGAGCTGTTCCTGTGGCAAGCAGAGTGGCGCAGCGGAAGCGTGCTGGGCCCATAACCCAGAGGTCGATGGATCGAAACCATCCTCTGCTAAGGCTTCTTCACTCATTAACATGCTTTATCCCAAATTAAGAGCAACTTCCACATCCCGCTTGTGAAAACTTGGAGCCTCTTGTTCCTGGCACTATAACAATACTGCACAATGTTCTGGAAAGCTGGTGTATTAGTCGTCCATTCAGAAATCTTTGTGTAGGCCCTGTTTAAATGCCTCATTGACTAAGCCACCTGAATGAGATGGAGAATTAGTAGGGCAAACGAGTCATGCCCCAGTGGCCTGTCGTTCAGTGGATCACTTTGTGTGCTGGCCTTAATTAAATATCAATCCTATTGTTGTCACTGAAGCAGAAGTAATGGGGGCACACAAGGGCTGGTTTTTAACAGCCCCAGTGGCCTAATGGATAAGGCACTGGCCTCCTAAGCCAGGGATTGTGGGTTCGAGTCCCATCTGGGGTGGGTTTAGAGCAGAGTGGCGCAGCGAGCGTGCTGGGCCCATAACCCAGAGGTCGATGGATCGAAACCATCCTCTGCTAAGACCCCTTTACTTATATACATGTCCTGTTCCTATTTGAAGAAGAGCTAATGCAGTTCTGTGCTGAAACCATAATAATTTTCACCAGATATCATCTGTGTCGGAGGACCGCTTCATGTGTTCCTAAACGCAAGTCCTATTGAAAACACCTGTGAATTGGAGCTATTCTATGGCGAGCAGAGTGGCCTGGTGGCCCATCAAATGAATTGTTCATCCAGATTACTTTGTGTGCTGGCCTTAATTAAATATCAATCCTATTGTTGTCACTGAAGCAGAAGTAATGGGGGCACACAAGGACTGATTTTTAACAGCTATCAATGGATAAGTCACTGGCCTCCTAAGCCAGGGATTGTGGGTCCGAGTCTCATCTGGGGTGGGTTTCAGCAGAGTGGCGCAGAGGTAGTGTGCTGGGCCCATAACCCAGAGGTCGATGGATCGATGCCATCCTCTGCTAAGACTTCTTTACTTATATACATGTCTGTCCCCACTTGAAGAAAAGCTGCCACAGGTCTATGCTAAAGCCCTTTGTTGTTTTCATCTGTTCTCATTTATGACAGAGGAGCACTTCATGTGTGCCTAAACACAAGTCCTTTTGAAAGCATCTGGGAATGGCACACCTTTCGCCAGGAGCAGAGTGGCGCAGCGGAAGCGTGCTGGGCCCATAACCCAGAGGTCGATGGATCGAAACCATCCTCTGCTAAGACTTTCTTTTACTTATCCAATGCTCTGTTCCTACCTGAAGAAAAGCTGCCTCTGCTCAAAGCTAAAAGCCCTTTGTTGCTTTCACCTGGTCTCATTAATGACTTTTCTGACAGAGGCACTTCATGTGTTACTTCATGTTTAATTCATGTGTGCATAAAGGCAAGTCGTTTTGAAAACACTTGTGAATGGGAGCTTTTCCTGTGGCAAGCAGAGTGGCGCAGCGGAAGCTTGCTGGGCCCATGGAGGCCGATGGATCGAAACCATCCTCTGCTAAGGCTTCTTCACTTATCTACATGCTATACAGCGGTTCTCTAACTCGCACTGATACAGCTGTTCTCTAACACACACTGATACAGCGGTTCTCTAACGTACACTGATTCAGTGGTTCTCTAACGCACACTGATACAGCGGTTCTCTAACGCACACTGATACAGCGGTTCTCTAACGCACACTGCTACAGCGGTTCTCTAACGCTCTAACCCACTCTGATACAGCGGTTCTCTAACCCATAACCCTCCAGAGGTCGATGGATCAAACAGCATCTCTAACAACACTGACTTTCTTTTCTCTATCCACACTGCTACAGCGGTTCTCTAACACAACTGATACAGCTGCTCTAACTGCTGCTACAGCGGTTCTCTAACACACTTATACAGATGTTCTCTAACACACACTGCTACAGCGGTTCTCTATGACAGAGGCACTACAGCTGTTCTCTTCACACACTGATACAGCTGTTCTCTAAGGCAAGCTACAGCTTTCTCTAACACACACTGATACAGCGGTTCTTTAACATACACTGATACAGCAAGCTCTAACACACACTGCTACAGCGCTTCTCTCTAACCCATGGAGGCAGCGGTTCTCTACCATCCTCTGCTACAGCGGTTCTCTAACACACACTGATACAGCGGTTCTCTAACACACTGATACAGCGGTTCTCTAACACACTGATACAGCGGTTCTCTAACACACTGATACAGCTGTTCTCTAACACACTGATACAGCGGTTCTCTAACACACTGATACACTGTTCTCAGTGGTTCTCTAACACACACTGATACAGCGGTTCTCTACGCAGCGGTTCTCTAACACACTGATACAGCGGTTCTCTAACACACACTGATACAGCGGTTCTCTAACACACACTGCTACAGCGGTTCTCTAACACACACTGATACAGCGGTTCTCTAACCCACACTGATACAGCGGTTCTCTAACACACACTGATACAGCGGTCTCTCTCTAACTGACACAGCACTCATACAGCGCGGTTCTCTAACACACTGATACACTGATACAGCGGTTCTCTAACACACACTGCTACAGCGGTTCTCTAACACACACTGATACAGCGGTTCTCTAACACACACTGATACAGCGGTTCTCTAACACACTGATACAGCTGTTCTCTAACACACACTGATACAGCGGTTCTCTAACACACACTGCTACAGCGGTTCTCTAACACACACTGATACAGCGGTTCTCTAACACACTGATACAGCGGTTCTAACACACTGATAACACACTGATACAGCGGTTCTCTAACACACACTGATACAGCTGTTCTCTAACACACACTGATACAGCGGTTCTCTAACACACACTGCTACAGCGGTTCTCTAACACACTGATACAGCGGTTCTCTAACACACACTGATACAGCGGTTCTCTAACACACACTGCTACAGCGGTTCTCTAACACACTGATACAGCGGTTCTCTAACACACACTGATACAGCGGATACAGCGGTCTCTCTACACACACTGCTACAGCGGTTCTCTAACACACTGATACAGCGGTTCTCTAACACACTGATACAGCGGTTCTCTAACACACTGATACAGCGGTTCTCTAACACACTGATACAGCGGTTCTCTAACACACTGATACAGCGGTTCTCTAACACACTGATACAGCGGTTCTCTGATACAGCGGTTCTCTAACACACTGATACAGCGGTTCTCTAACACACTGATACTGCTTCTCTAACACACGGTTCTCTATCACAAACTGCTACAGCTGTTCTCTAACACACACTGATACAGCGGTTCTCTAACACACTGATACAGCGGTTCTCTAACACACTGATACAGCGGTTCTCTAACACACACTGATACAGCGGTTCTCTACACACACTGATACAGCGGTTCTCTAACACACACTGCTACAGCGGTTCTCTAACACACACTGATACAGCGGTTCTCACTGATACACAACACACTGATACAGCGGCTCTCTAACACACACTGATACAGCTGTTCTCTAACACACACTGATACAGCTGTTCTCTAACACACACTGATACAGCGGTTCTCTAACACACACTGATACAGTGGTTCTCTAACACACACTGATACAGCGGTTCTCTAACACACACTGCTACAGCAGTTCTCTAACACACTGATACAGCGGTTCTCTAACACACACTGATACAGCGGTTCTCTAACACACACTGATACAGCGGTTCTCTAACACACTGATACAGCGGTTCTCTAACACACACTGATACAGCGGTTCTCTAACACACTGATACAGCTGTTCTCTAACACACTGATACAGCGGTTCTCTAACACACTGATAAAACGGTTCTCTAACACACTGCTACAGCGGTTCTCTAACACACTGATATAGCGGTTCTCTAACACACTGATACAGCGGTTCTCTAACACACACTGATACAGCAGTTCTCTAACACACTGATACAGCGGTTCTCTAACACACACTCTAACACACTGATACAGCGGTTCTCTAACACACTGATACAGCGGTTCTCTAACACACACTGATACAGCGGTTCTCTAACACACACTGATACAGCGGTTCTCTAACACACACAGCGGTTCTCTAACACACTGATACAGCGGTTCTCTAACACACTGATACAGCTGTTCTCTAACACACTGATACAGCGGTTCTCTAACACACTGATACAGCGGTTCTCTAACACACTGATACAGCGGTTCTCTAACACACACTGATACAGCGGTTCTCTAACACACTGATACAGCGGTTCTCTAACACACACTGATACAGTGGTTCTCTAACACACTGATACAGCGGTTCTCTAACACTGATACGGTTCTCTCTACAGCGGTTCTCTGTTCTCTAAAACACTGATACAGCTGTTCTCTAACACCCACTGATACAGCGCTCTAACACACACATGATACAGCGGTTCTCTAACACACACTGTTACAGCGGTTCTCTAACACACACTGATACAGCGGTTCTTCTAAACACACACTGATACAGCGGTTCTCTACACACATACAGCTGATACAGCGGTTCT